>OX419344.1:8553121-8555621 GCA_948470475.1 Galaxea fascicularis | reverse complement strand
AATAATACCACCCACGACTTGTAGTCAAGATTTGTTGTTTGCAATATTTGTAAGTGATCGAAGTCAAGAAAAAAACGATTCTCAACATCACTCGATAATTGCAGTTGATCACCTGAGTTGATTCATGGCTAAAATAGTATGCTCGATCAGTCTGTCGCAGTCACTTTTCTCAATGAAAAGTAAAGTCGATTTCGCTCAACGTTTTTCCATGTTGTTGTAAAAAGGACATCTACGGCACTTTCTATCGTCTTTACTGTAATAGATCACAAGAATAACACAATAAAATGTTAAAGTACTTTTGTTCTTTTATGGGCGGTGTCGAAGAGAGCTCAGGAACTGTGATGAAGAAAAGTTTGTTAATCGTTTTTGCTCATCATAATCATATAGTTCCTGTGCCACAAAGTAGTGGTGGGAATCGGTTGAGATTTCACAACCGATCGATCATCGATTATAATCGAAGAAATCTGCCAATAAGCATTTCATGTATTTTTCACCTACATAGAAGTCAAAGTGACAGCAGGTACGCACAGGTAAACACATTCTTAGATTATCTGCTGTTATGACTTAGAAGTTAGGAGTCCACGAAAAACCACACCAAACTCACACCAAGATATTAAACGGACATTTTTCTTGATTTTCATATTTTTGTGTCCCCAATAAATTTTTAATTTTTCCGCAACAATTGATTATGAAAAAAGCATAATCGATTGTCGCTTCGCTTGAACTTTTCGATCAACTCTTTCGATTACAGTCGTTCATCGGCCCACCACTACCACAAAGGCCGATGATAATTCAAAAATCTACGTTTGCACTTGATTGAATGATGGCTCTGGCTCTGCAGCAAAACAGTAAAAAGTATATACATATATATATATATATGTAATCACAATATAGAGAAGTCCTTACTGAAGCCATGGCTCGAGTCCTGTGGCATTGCCACATTAGTTTATCTGTAAATGCTAATATTAAGGAAATAACTATGGAGCTCCGCTTTTAGGCTTGCCTAAATATATATATTATGGTTGTTTTATGTCTAGGGATTAAACAAATTGCTTCCTTTAGTTTTCTTGTATTAGTGGTGGTATTAATGTGTAATTCGTTTTGTAGAGCCTTTTGTTTTTGTTGTTATTTACTTCAGGGGTATTTGAATTTTTTTCTGGAGGGATATCACTAAAGTCAAGTGGCAGGAATATTGATAGAATTGTGGCTACAGGAATAATGCTGCATGAGAGGGAATTAAAGATTAGTTTACAAAATTAATGGATGTAATGTAATTTGACCTTGGAATGATTTCCTTCACTTGAAACATGGTAATATGTAATAACATGTCAATTGGATGGACTTCTTTGCGCATGGTTGTATTGGTTTGTCTGTAAATGGTTTATGTGTAGGAGTTTGCAATTGTTTTTGGAAGATATTAGTAGTTATAAATTCCTTTGCTCATCTCATGCCCTTCTTTAAAGGATATGGATTTCTAGTACTATCCTTTCAGAGTCTTGTGCTTCGTATGCTACTGTATATTTGCCAATGTCTGTTCCTGCCTTTGCCAGTTTGTGGATGAAAGGTAACAGCTGTTCATTGTCAGTTGGTATTGGTATTGGTGCCTTTCGAAAGAAATGTACCTGAACTAAAGTAAATATAATGGTATGTGCTATACAAGTGGTAGTTCTATTATTGTAGAGCTCATCATGTTATAGAAAGGCATTTTTCATTAGGGATTTTTTTTATTTATTCTTTAAACTGAACAAGTATTGTAATAGGATATTTCCTTATTCAGCAAAGGGTGCAGGTTTCAATGGGGTTCTGCATCTATATTTCAGTATAAATGCCATGGATATTATTATAGATACATTACAGTTAATTGCTGTTTATGGTGCTGCAGCAGGGAATTCAGTGGGATCAACTGATATTATGGATGGGTTATTGGTGATAAGTTCAATTAGAATTTATAATAAAGTGTATTGTTTAATTAGTGTTGCCTGGCAGAAGTTCCCTGGTATAGTGTAGACATGTGTTTCTCCTAGATCCAGACTTGCAAGATCCCTTAAAACCTGTATAAGTTAATGGTGGTGTTAGGTGGCATCAAATTCCTCTGTTTTTGTCATTGTGGATTGTCCCGTGTAAACAAATTATCATGCATAGACAGTACTAGGTGTTGTGATTCTTTATTATCCTTATTTTAAATTTTGGGGTGCAAAAGAAACACAATGTTCTCATTGGGGTTTTAAAATGCACTAATTTTGGTAAGATCAGTATTCTTTGTGGTTATATGTACATGTCATGTTATATGGTTTTTTTTTTTTTTTTGAGGAATAACTGTATTGTAATAATGGAATGACAGGGCAATATTGGTTGTAAATGTCCTGTTCCCCAAGAAATTTGTTTCATTTCAACACATTGGTTTCATTTGACTGATGGTGTATTCAAACAGTGGCCTTTGGAGATTAAAATGCAATTGGAATGGGTAATTTGGTGATAATAGGTTCTGTGAAAAGTCAGT
>OX419344.1:8515621-8543121 GCA_948470475.1 Galaxea fascicularis | reverse complement strand
GTAATGATCATTGGACTGATGTTCTTGACTTCTGTAACAGTAAACAGTTTTAATAAAACGAACATTAAAATTGTTTCTGAAGACTTGACTCTTGCTCTGTTGATTCCCCCCCTCCCGCCCTCCTCCCTCTTTTTTTTCACGAGGGTGGTATAGAAGAGGAAGTCTTTCTCGGAACCATGTCAAATTACTACCATACCAGGATAAGTCAAAGGGCTCCCAAACGTGAATTTCACTACCTGAATAATATCAGTCGCTGATTACGAAAGTAAAGGAAATGTAAATAGCTTAAAATTTACCCATGTTGGAGCTGCGATTTTTAGCGGGAGTTTTCTCGTGTATCTGGATTTGAGTCCCTTGTAAGAAACGTCAGTTGCTCAAGGAAGTAACGTGACAGTTGCGTTACGTTTTACGCATAATTAGTCGCTGTAGGGTCACTGCCAGTCACAAGTAATAGCCCTTTTCTATCTGTTCCGTTTCTTTAAGTCAAATTAAAAAAGAGTTCCCACCCTCCTCTGTATTTCCTTTTGAGGCCTTTTGTAATATTTTGATAATTCACATGGTTGGATTATTCGGTGATCTTGTAGCGACTTCTAATCCAGCTGTTCGGGCAGAATACAAATATTTAATACTATGTCAGCTGTAAAGTTTAGCTAAAATATCATTTCAACAATTTTTCCTGGACACAACGACAATGTACAATGCAAAATGTAAACCTCGCGATTCGACTGGTCTGGAAAAGTTTGTTATTACAGTCACTTTTGCTGGAGAGTCTAATTTTGGAGCCAACGTTAAACGTTCTTATTAATTTTTCCAGTTGCTGGATTTGAACCTAAAAACGTTCTTAACATGTTCCTGCGTGACATGGTATAGCTTGGTATAGACTTGACCAGGCCACCGATCAAAGTGCATTGTATGGTGTGAAGTTATTTAAACTGAACTCGGGTCGGGATCTGCGAGACATTGTTGATTGACTGTCGCTGATTATTTTTCTAATTTATTCCATTAGTGGGACAATAACCGGAAGTGAATGAATTGTACTTAGAATAGGTGTGTCTTTCAGATTATGTTACATATCTACGTAAGCTTCTGGTTGACTTTGGGAGTGGAGTGTTACCAGTATATTAGCTTAGATGAGAGACAATTTTAGCGAAATTAAACGATGACTTTTTCAGGAAGCCTATTTTTCTTAAGTCAATTAAGAAATTAAAAGGGTCTCCATGAATTTGGAGGGGGCTGGACCAGTTTGAGGTGCATTCAGGTCATCAAGAACAAACTTTGATACCAGCAAGCATTTCTGTTAAGTATTTCAATTTTGGCTTCGTTAGCAATAATTGTAGGTCATGTGACAGACCACGCCCAATTTTCAACATTTATTTTTGATTCAAAATTACAACAAATTAGGAAAGGTTAGTCCTAATGAATTTGCCTACCATCGATGACCTGCTAAAGAGAGAGGAAACTAAACCGTGCTTTTCGAATTTATTTGTTTTTCATAAGCTGTGACGTTTTAATTTTTGAGAGGGACTGGGACTAGAGATAAACTCTAATTAGCTTGGTGATATTTAAAGTTTTCTTAACACCCTGTTTAATGCCATGTACTTTACTGTTGTTTTAACACTTGGGGAGAGGGTTCGGTTACTTAAACTGTAACGGCTTCTCAACCGTTTAGGTTTTAGTGACAAGCCTACGTCACGTGCTATGACGCTTAGATACGGGACTTCGATACGACACAGCTCCACGAGAAACAGAGTCGTTAAAACCTTCTTGGGACTGTTTTCAGTTTTGATTTCAAGTTTGCTGATAATTAAACTGTTTTTCACCCGTCCAGCCTTACGGTCTTTGACGATTTGGCAGCTAAAGATGTCCCTTTGCAAAAAATGGCGTTGTTAATCGCCGGATCATGTAAGACCTTGGCTTCGCAATGATCACTGAGTTAATGTCCACGCACCGTTTCTCGACCTTCTCGAAACACAACTCGGGAACACAAGCGGCGGCGACATAAAGGTCGATTATCTAGTTGTCAACCCAGAATTTTGAATTTTGTATAAATTAGGGCGTGGTCGTTTGTGCGATAACAGCAACCAAGCAAGTCATCCCAAAATTGCGTTTCTTTCTTTTTAAAGATGTCTAACAAGGCTATTTGAAAAAAAATAATAATAATAAAAAACGAAATTTAGTGAGGAGCCATGCCTTAATTAACATGTGTGTCTTGCGTTTTCAACGCTGAGCACCATTTGCAAGAAAATAACTATGTAAACATTTGAAAATCCTCGGCGTTTGAGCCATGTTGAATCTCTCGCACGTTTCATGATCAAGGAAACAGAAAGTCTCCAAAATCACAGGTAAATCAAGCGAGACAAACAGTTCCAATACCCACAAAGGATTATCAGAAAGGAAACTTAGAAACTTGTGCGAACGTTACTTTTTCCCGGCATAAACAAAGGAACTTCGGACAGAGGCCGGTCTAGACTGGGGGAGGTTACGCACGGAAAAGGCTCCTGTTTACCCTACAATTATATTACGCAAAAGAGAAACCAAACTGAAAATATTATTCTATTATTTGGAAAAGTCGCAAAAAATAGACAGTTGACTTGAAAATTAGCAATTAAGCCTTCAAACTCTAAGAATGATTAGCATCAAGTTTCTCCTTGTAATTTCAACACGTTATAAAACAGCGGTCACGAGAATTAAGGACAGGATCACACGATGAATTTGCTTGATATTTTAGCACTTTCTCTCCACTACTTCTATAGGAATGTGTAGGGGCAACAAATGAGAAATTAACTTTTAATTCAAGGGTTGAGAGGGTGAAATACAAGTGAAAACGTTCCATTTGTATAGGTAATCACATGATTCCGAGTGCAATTTGGAATAAATAAGCACGAGTAAATTTTTTCAAAGACCAACAAAATTGCACGAGCCCGTAGGGCGAGTGCAATTTGTGGTCTTTGAAAAAATTTACTCGTGCTTATTTATTCCAAATTGCACGAGAAAAATCATGCATGTGATTACTTATTAATAATACACTTGAAAAAATAGACTACTTATAAAGCTTCAAGCCCATACATTGACTACTGAGGTACGCAGAAGGCATTGCCCTCGATCTTCCGAAACTTGGAGAAGCTTCGAAAGTATCAGGAGATCACCGGAAGTGTTCGGTAATCTTCGGAACTCTTCGGTAATGTTCGGGTAATCTTCGGTAATCTTCGGAAGTGTTCGGGTGATCGTTGGAAATCGTTGGAAGCATTCGGGTGATCTTCGGAAGTGTTCGGTAATCTTCGGAAATCTTCGGTAGTGTTCGGGTAATCTTCGGTAATCTTGGGAAGTTTTCGGGTGATCGTCGGAAATCGTCGGAAGCATTCGGGTGGTCTTCGGAAGTGTTCGGCGATCTTCGGGCATCTTCGTGTGGTCTTCGGAAATCTTCGGAAGGTTTCGCACGATATTCGGCGGTCTTCGAAAGTCTTTGAGTCTTCGTTTTAACTTCGGAAATCTTCGTTGTAATTTGCACTCGTGTTACACTTTTTTGCACTGGTGTTACACTTTCTGCACTTTGTTACACTTGAACTGCACTGCTCTCAGCCAATCACAATCGAGTAATTTTTTCAAGTGTATTGTTACAGTCATTATGTACCCAAATTCGCAATAAGCCAATAAGAAGCCAAGTCTACTTTCCTGATATCCTACGACATCCACTCACTGACCTGATATCCCACGATATTATGGCCACGTTTAGAATCAAAATGTTAGAGGCAGAATCAGAATTTAAGAATCAGAATCGTAATTTAAGATTCAGCTGCTGTTTTCCTGTCGTAAAATTGAAGAGCAAAAACTTTCCTGGCAAAGCTAAACTGCAGGGCGCTTGAATTTTCAACTGAAAGTTTGTTTGCAAAAAATTGAAAATGTCACTGTTAACGTTAAATTTACCTGAGGTTCCAAAAGTCCTTCCCACACTGAACGTTTGAACTGCTGCAGCGAGTATTTGAATCTTCCAAGTGCCATTTATAAGTTTTCTATGCATGCAGTTGTTCATTCCCTCGGCGGTAAGACTTTTTGAAATGCCCTTAATAGAGAAGGGTTTTCACACATTTTGCTACCATAAGTTGCCATTTTGCTCGCTGTATAAAACTCAAAATAAAATCACAGCCATCCCAATCGTGGTGTGTGACATTTGAAGTCCGTTAAGACCTAGGTTTTCAACCAACCGAATAGCGGTGGAAATATTATATTTTAGCCAAATAACGCCTTCCTACCTTCACTCTACTGTTTCAAATCCGAGGTGAGTGCCATTCTAAAATATAAACGGAAGGCCGGTGACTTGAAATCGAACCAGTCGGCGTTCGAAGGCAAATAAACTCCCAACAAAGCGGCGTATCCGCATCAAATTACCAGCAAAGGTCGCGTAGATAAATTTCCTCTCTTTCTTTCCCAACTTGCTCGAAAACTCGGCCAATGCGAATGGGGAATCGCTCGTTTAAGCGCTCGAATTTAATCATGTTCGCTGTAGCTTCAAGATTCAAATGCACTGGCTCAGTGACCGCGGCTGCTCAAGAAAAGGGGCGCTTACACGGGGGAGGAATGGTCATTTTGTCCACGCGACAATCGCTGGGGAAGGGCGGTGCGTTAGATTTGACCGGAAATCAAACGTTTGGCATGGCTCAGACGATGCTGACGCACAGCATTTTCCCAGTGCAGTGATTTTTACCTGGACAAAATGACTGTACCATTATTTGGCTAGAATATAAACATTTCCACTGCCATTCGGCTCGTGGGAATGCTAGGTTTTATCGGTATGTCTTTTTTTTTTGTTGTACATACTTTCACACACAACGATTGGTTTGCGCTGCCTGTGATAAAATTATTCTTTATTCATCACGTTTTGCGTCGTGTTATTCTCCTCGCAGGCCACACGATAGGACGCCTGACAGATTTTTTTCCCGGGAACTTCTAAAATTATCCTGCCGGTTTTTGGGCTGAATTTGTGCACGGCAAATAACTAATCGTACCTTTTTGGTACGCCTCGGCGGCATATCAGGCTCGTTTGGTCTCCCCATTGTATTTAATAGGCTCGACTGCTTCTCGCCAAAATACTAACCATGGCTCGACCAAACTCGCTCGATATGCCGCCAAATAGGTACGATTAGGTATTGGTACTGGTAGCAGACTTATCTGTAAAACCTATAGAAATGGCTTATGAAGTCCCTTGAAGGATTTACGCACTAGGTAGGGTGGAATTTAACTAGAAGTAGGTTGTGGGTCCTATTCTATTGTTAGTTCGTTGTTGCTAGCACGCTTTGTAGCCATAGTAACATAGGTCGTGAAAGCGTCCGAATTATATACAAAGAGAAAATAATTTTAAAAACGTAACAGTTGAAATTAATTTTACGCCGTTGTTTTGCTTCGTTTATTACTAGCTTGGGCACAATTATTGTCTTTGTCGTTACGAATTTGTATAAGGGAAATTACACTTGATTTTATTGTTTTGTCAAGCGTTTCACACCAGCGTGCAGAATAAATCATTTTTGCAGGTTTTAGACTTAATAGATTAATGTTAGTAATGTCGACTTTCTTGTCAATTTTTAGTTGGACGCAAAACCAGACCAAGAGCAGATAAAAAGAGCCAGCAAGGGAACAAGGAAAACATGATCTCAACAGTAAAGTGAAAAACAAGGGAGAATAAATATTTAGACAAGCAAAAATAAGTGATATAATTTCCCGACGTTTCGGCGACTTCATGACGCCATTATCAAGGGTAGAAATGAGACTAAAATTAACAAATGTGAGTTCAAGAGTTACAACTGATTTACATAGTGGAGGTGGCTATGTTGTGGTTCAATTTTATCCTTGGTTCAAATTTTATTTTTCATTGTTTCAAACTCATTATCATACATTACCATACACAAAAACAAAGAAAAATAAAATTTGAACCAAGGTTAAAATTGAACCACAACAGCTACACAAATACTTTAGCACGGATAAAATCCGTTTGCACGTTCAAACTCGGTGTTAATTGTTTGATGTAAAACATCTCGTTGACAAGACAATCGAATTTGTTCATGCATTTCTTGAGGACTTTGAAACAACTAAGGAGGTCCTCAGGGACAGCACCCGCGTGGTCATTGTCATAGTGCTTGCGTACTGAAGATGACGTGTTTTTATGGCCATCCACGTGGGCATATAGATGCCCGCGCGTGTAGCCAACAAAGCTCCCTATATCACACAGATTACATTTAAACTGGTACACTGCGCACTGTTGATTAACCAGCTGCGGTTTGGTCTCACATTCTTTAAGGTCTTGGTCAATTTTCCGACCGACAAATACGGGCTGGATTGTGGTTTGGAGCTTCATGCTAAGGTCTTTCAATTGCGTCTGAACAATGTTAGCGGAGTCTTGGTCCTTGAAAGGTATGACTACTCGAGTCACATCATTTCCCGCCAACCTTCCCGAATCCTGCAATGGCTGCTGGTCAGTAACTCTCGAGTGGATAAAGGTATTGATGGTTGAGTTGGTAAGATGGCGAGGGTAGTCCAGACGTGAGAATAAAGACTTCAAGCGCTCACACTCCTCCGAAAAGTAAAGCCATGAAGAGGACAAACGGTACGCGCGATCGGGCATGGTTGTTAATAAACTCCGTTTGTACCGGTTGTCAACGTGACTCTGGTAGTGGACAAGTAAACCAGTATTAGCAGGCTTAACATAGACTTTAGTATCGATTTGGGGTGCACGGTTTAGGAGCTGGGTGCCAAGAAAGGGGAGCATGCCATCTTTTTCGATTTTCTTTGTAAAGCTGACAGAGGGACGGGGCGTGGTTCAGGGTGTTTAAGAAGTCCGTAGCTGTAGGAATGTTGGGCATTATAGTGAGAGTGTCAATAAATAAATATTGTGGAACATTTGGACGCTTTTAAGGTAGAAAATGTTGCTCGAATCTAGGCGGAAAAATTTCATTTCCAAAACCAAGCCAATTGAAATGTTTTCAATTCATATTTGCACGGAAACCAAAAAAGCGCCGAAAGGATTACGCTTTGATTGAAGCTTTCTTTAAACTAGAATTATCGGGCGCCGTTCAGCCTTCTAGTGCAAAATCCAAAGCTAAAACAACATGAAAATTTAATTTGCCTGATTGGAATGTTGCCTAAACAACTTATAAGCACCAGTGAACTCTATGCAAAGACAAAATGTGAATTCGTGGTCAAACTTTTCAAACTTTGGGAATAGGAGCTAACAATTTCAGGAACCAAATTTTATTCACCAGTTAAAAGCAACAAATTATAGCTTCAAAAATGATAGCCTGTATTGTGCACTTATAACTTCTTCGTGTTGAGGTTTTCGACATTTTGAAATTGGAAACTCAGGCGGAATGAATTGTTGTTTGACAGTTAATTTCCACTTTCATCAAAATTGCCCTGTTAGAAATTGTTTAAGTACTTAATTCAAAGTTGGGATGCAAATTTTACTAATCCTTTGAAAATTTCGGCGCCATCTCGCAGTAAATGTAATCACCGTTCAAATGTTTTGTTAATTATCTTAGTAGTAACAATTATTTGTAATTTACTGAGTTATTGAGATAACAATTGAATAATAAACAAAACAAAGACTTTATTGTTCCACTTCTCTCTTGTCTTTAATACAACAATGAATGGGGAAAAAATGCGCGCTTTTAAAAGGGGCCTGGTAACTAGTTGTTTTTTTTTTGGCCTTGGAGAGGTTGCCGAAAAAAAAAAAAAGACCTGCGCTTTTAACACGGGTTTAGCACAAAGTCAAAACATAACTTAGCTTTTAAAGGGCTAGATCCGTAAACCCATACAGATTTTTTCTGCCTTACTCCGTACTGAAGACCCCCATCAAAAGCACAGCTCTTTCTTCTACGCAAGCAAACATAGGCATACAAGAAATAGCTTTACATGACATAGCTATCAGGCCCCTTTAAAAGCGCGTTTTAGGTACTTATATTTAAAAGGCGGTTTGTTTGCTTATTTAGTTCGTGAACAAATAGCCTCTAACTGAAATAAAGCCCGTTACAGAAAGGCGGGCGCGTTTTTTCTCTCTACTAAATTGCATAATACAATTTCGGCTTTTATTTTTTACAAATATTTTTTTGAAATCAAGCGTTTCTTGTGTACACTAAACCGTGCAAGGTTTCTATTTTACTAATTTGCTCTATTTAGGCTCAAAGTGTAACGAAATTCGACTCTTCAAATTCTGCCATTAACTACGCTAGACGATCTTGAAATTTCTACAATACAAGTTTCAAACTGCTCGATCAGGTATATGTACCTCTTAGCTTAGGACATAATTGAAATCTTTCCTTCAAAACTAGTTAAACTTAAAAGCGCTTTTCGGGAGCTTAATTAAGGTTTAACGTTCCAAGGTCCGGCTATTGAAAGTAAACTGTTTGAATCGACCTTACCCAGAATAAATGAAAACCAAATTTGAAAGTCAATTTCCTCCCCCAAAAGAATTGTTATTGAAATAATTTTGATGTTGTCATTTGAGCTCAAGATGGTCAATTTTGGTGCCAAAAGAAACAATATGTGAAAACATTTTGCTTGGTTTTATGTTTTTAGCGTTTAAGATTTAACACTTTCAAGTGATCCGGACCCTCTATACCCATATGCCTTTCATCGCAGCGACCATAATTCGCTTTGTTACGATCAGTGAGAGAAATATAAGCAAAACTATAAATTCATTTGTATCCAGTGTTCCAATTGAACTCGTCAGCCCGATCATTCTGATCAGAAATGACCATCGTCTTGTCAAGTCCACTCTAGTTTTCTCTTCTCTGAGTTGTTACTATCTTGTCATGTTTATTTGTGCTTGTTTATTCATTGCTAAGACGTGTTCGACTTTTCTGTGGTGTTGTGCTGTTGTGCTGTTGATCCTCTATTGTTTTATTACGTTTTGTCATCCCTTTTTTGTCACATTTTCTTTCGTGTTGTCGGTTTGGTTTGATTTGGAGTGTTGGTGTTTGGTGTTGTTGTTGTCGTCAGTTTTGTAAGAAACGTTTGGTAGTTTTTTCGATATGCTCTTCCTGAGATTTATATCTCTTGTTACTGCTTCACTGCATTGCTTGCCTATAGTGTTACACTTACTAATTTTTTCCGTCGCGGCTTGCTCCTCGCGTTTTAGTATCATGTTTCAGCGCTAACTGTTTTCGTTAACTGATCTTTTTAAAGTAATATACCCTGTTTTCTTTACAGTCTAGTTAATGTTGAAGAGATATACTTTAGCTTCGTTCAGTTTTGCTCTCTGTTTTTCTCTAAGAACTTGTCTTAGCTTGTTTTCGCTTTTTATTTCGTATTTCTGTCATGTTTACTTTTCTTTCCAGTGTCTCTTGTTCTTGTCAATTAATGTTTTCCCCTTATCTTTTGTTCGGTGTCTTCTTTTTTCTTTTCTATCAGTTCTGAGGTTATTTTCTTTTTCTCCTGGTTCTCTTTGTTTTTGTTCCTGTATCTCTTCATGCTACCAAATAATTTTTGTAATTTTGTGCCATTTTTATTTCTTAATTTTCGCTTTGATATCTTTGAGTCCCAATTCGAATATATTTTCTTTCTTGTCGACGTTTTTTCTGCCGTGTTTTGCTAGCTCATTGCTGTTTTACCACTCTGTTCCTGTTTCGGTATCTTCATGTATTTAATTTCTTCAACCTGTCATATTTTGGTTTCCTTTTTCTACCTTTTTTTTCTATTTGTGCTCCCATGTTGTGCTGGACTTTTACTGTAGCTTAATTCCTCCTTACTTCAGTGTAATGTTTAGTTTCAGCTTCCTCTACCCAGATTTCTGTCATTTATACCATTTTTGTTCCTGTTCCTCGACTGTTATGCTCTCTGTCGCACGTTTTTGTCTTTCTTCACATTGCCGGCTTTTTGTGGCCCCAAATAATCAAATGTTGTTTGGTCATCGCTTCATTTTGAGCGTTGTATTGCTTTTTTATCGACTTACTTTGTTTTGGTCTATTGCTGTATCTATTCGCTGTGGCTTCTCTGTATTGTCGTAGATTAACAGTAGTCGAGTCAGAGGTCGTTTTTCTGTCGTGTTTTTTTTAGTTTCTCTACAGTTCTGTTATACTTTTTCCTGATGATTCATTTAAAAAGGTATTGCTACGATAAAAGGCACAACGGTCCTCAGTAAAATATATTAAGTCTTCAACAGTTGCAAAATGGTTTAAAATAAAAAGATCTGCTTGATAAACCCCATTAACTTACGGAATATTTTTAGGTGGTATAAGTAATTTCGATTATTTTCAAGAGAATCTTTGAATTTTCAAGCCCCCAAGTCGTCCAACCTTCCCACACCTTGAAAGTAACTCCACAATTTAGAAGATGTGAAATCACCAGTCCGTGGGCACAAACCGTCAAAGTATGATAACTCGGCAACTGAAGATCATTCTATGGTATTAACTTAAAGGTCTGGGGATAAAATCATGCAAATTGAAACCTAAAACGAATTGTTTACCCAAGGTACTGTACCCTTTTTTATGTAACCTATGACTAACTGAACTACTTATTTAAGGAGGCTCGTAGGATACGTTTTTAGCCTAGGGGTGTAGCCTTTGAACTCAGACATTTTGTAGGAGGCAAGCTTCGATTTCCTTGAAACTTTCTTCAAGCTTTTTGAAGAAATATGCACCATTTTTTTTTGTTCAAATAATTATCATGACAGAAAAACTTTTTTCAATTTACACGATATTTAAGTCACAAAGCTCTTAACTTGTATAAATTCAAATTTGAGCCACATAGGTCGCTCAATGTGAATTAAAAATGTTTTTCTATCATGATAATTCATTCTTTAAACAGAGAAAAAGATGACGTAAAAATTTTTGCGTTTTATTTCGTATTCTTTCAGTTTTCCTTCAGTAATTAACTCAGTAGAAGCTCATAGGGAAAACTACAATGTGATTAAATCTTCTCAGTACGATTTTCGTGCGCAAATGCCCCGAAATTAGGCTGTTTAGTGAAACCATAACATCAAGAGAACCGCTATATATTTTGACTTTGATTAAATCTGTGGAAAATACCAAAACAACGTGGTTCTAGCATTTGAGTTTGTTACTGAAAACGTACAGTAGGAATATACTGTTAGGTGGGTGGAACTGGATCTGTGCACTGAACGATTTTCCTTGAAATAGGCTTTGTTACTTTCGAGGGATAATTTTACTTTCTCCAAAAGTTTCATTTAAAAAATGAAGCTTCACTCTGAACACTTTTCCATGAGACTCTTATTCCCATTTTCCCAGATACCTGAAGGTTTCCCCAAGCAGACCTTTCTATTATCGAAACCATATTGTTAGGTTGGGCCCAGTTATTCGAGCAAAATTGTAATTACTTTACTCGAGTGTGATTGGTCATTCTGAGATGAGCTAATCTGCAGTTTTTATATTTCATTCAACATTGCAAGTAAAACACTTGCTTCGTTTGCAAATGTAGATCATCTTTGAATAACTGTGTCCCAAAAGTAATAGTTAAATACTGTAGCTACAGTAAAAACCCGCATGTAAGAACCTACATTTTTCCAAGTTTGGCAAAACAGGTTCTTATATTTGGGGGTAGTTATTGACAATTAAGGCTAAATTAGGTTCTTAATTAGGTTCTTAAGTTTTCAGTAGAAACTATTGCTGTACAATATGATACAGCATTTATTTATAACTGTTTTGTCATGAGCCTTGTACAAGACTAACTAAACAATTATATACATTATGAACAAAGTATCTTTTCAGAAATATTTGCATACAAAATATAATAATAAATGAAATAAGTAAAAAATGCAAAAAAGTCCTCACGGCTTGCCTTAATTTACTGGTCATCATTCATCAATCATTATAATTGATCATAGTGCGACAGTACCCCATAACTCACATATAAGAACCTAATAAATTTTGCTTGGCTAAACAGTTTCTTATATTTTAGGGTATAAAAATGGGAAATTTATGCCACCAGGTTCTTAAACTGCTAGGTTCTTACATGCGGGTTTTTACTGAAAAAGAAACGAAACCTTGGTGTCAAGAAATCCATGCAGTCCTCGTTCCACATTCCGCATTCCGTAGAAAAGCAGTCTTTGGAGGTTTGAGTGAGGGGCATACCACCCCACACAACAAATACGTGTTGTTATACTACCCGTGACTATTGGGTCTGACCTAAAAAAATCTTTGCCCATTCTTAGGCCAAATTGGGAGAAATCATACCCCCCCTGGGGTGACACGTACCTATGTAGTTTAATTACGCGAGTATCCGCAAACGGGAAGCTTGCAAGCTCACCTTTAAAGGCAGTTTCCGGTTACTAGTCCCCGTCAGTTTTCGACTAATGTATTCTTGGGGACGAAACGCCTACAGAAAGGAGAACAGCAATGTTGAGATTTGTGACCGCGTGTTGTTATCTCTCTTCCTGCTTCAACCCTCTTCTCCCCACCCCCACCGATGAAAAGTTAAGTTCTGTGTATCAAAGATGTTCCCAAGTTGGCGCAACGCAAATACACAGACTATTCGTACTAATGACACAGTAATCAGAACTTGCCACTAATGAACTGTGACGAAATCGAATATCCTCTCGGGTGTTGCTTGCGAGGTTCCCAACTGACAAATGTTCTTGGTGTCATTTCTGATTAGACGGAAAATAAGGCAGAGGGAAAAATCAGTGTGGGGTGGGTATAGATTTGGTAATATCCGTTATCTGCGTTAAGTTTCAATATATTTGTAAATTTGAACAGGGATTTTCCCTAAAATAAGAGTGGTTGAAAACAGTGGAGGTGACTTAGAAATTAGGCAACGAGACCGACTTGTATCAGTAATTATGATTAGATTAAATTGTTAACTGAGCCGTAATTCAAGACTGATTTTTGTAAGGGTAGCTAGCGCGAAAACTAAACGACCGCTACATCGATACCTAATGAGCAAAAATTTCTTCAAGACGGTTATTCGAAACGCAGCCGTGGTGCTTTCACCCTCAAGATTCAGTGCTGATAGAAGCCAGGCCAGACGTCCACCGTTCAGACGATCAAACTGAAACTGATATTGTAAATGCTGAAGACCTAAACCTGTAATTTTCAAAACTACCTGTGAATTACTATATTTTTAGCCTCACTTTGGGAGGGCCATTTAAAAAAAATGCCTTTTAGGAGAGGTCACAGCTTATTTTAATGGAGTAAAGGGGGAGGGTCAGAGTTTTTGGAACCTTTAGAAGGGAGGGCCACAACATCTTGGCCACACTTTTTTCTTAGTTTAGTAGCGCCCCCACCCCCCCCCCCCCCTTCCCCCACCAAATAATGACTGGTCCCTAAAGAACTAAAGAACTGACTAGTTTTCTACTTCCACTTCTACATTGTCGTTTGGGATCTTTTGCACTGCCTTTCTTACTGTCGAGACCGCCCTTAAACCCATATTCACATATAGTTAAGGTGTAGGGATCCATTTGAGGTGAATTTCAAGAGAAAAAAAGCATACGCTGGCGCCCTTTCAAACCTGAGCGAGGAATTTAAACAAAAGATCCTGCATAAGTCATATTAGCGAGCTCGCCAGCAAAACATAAATTCACCTTTGAATGTGTTTAATTAAATTCAGATGATATTTTTACAACAGTAAGATGAAACAACAAGGATACTCATTTCAAATTTACAAATGGTGCTGTAATAAGGCAGTTTATTTTTAAGCATCTCGGGCAAGTGAAACCGGGTTCTTTTTTTTCTAAGTAGTTTGAAATTTAACTTTTATAAGCCTTAAGTTCTGTTAAATCATTTTCCATTCCTCTTGTGTTACCAATAAACCGTTTGCATAGAGAGAAGAACAAACCGTCTCTTAATCCACGACGGAAGCTTTCAACAAATGTGAAACAAATGAATGAGTTTGTCGTCGAAGATGTAGGAATTAACTGCAGTAGCACATGACAGAAAGAAATTGTTGAAAATTGTACATAAACTTGAAACTTTAGTCTGCCAAAAGATCATCGCCAATATACAGTCGTAAAAAAGAAAAGATAGAAATTAAGTGCCACGATCCTAAGACTAATTTTTATGGCCTGTTTTTCATTTCACTTTGTTCAGCTTTACTCCCTTGAAGCAATTTATCTTGTTTTCGTAGAGCCAAAGTAGCAAAATGCAAATCTAAAGACGGTATGAAACTGCCGCTGCAATCCAAGTGGAAGCGATTGCAAAACAAGAAAACCTAGACGAGACAAAACGAACTTTCATCGACCAAACCACTGCTATAAATTGATCAAAAGTAATCCAAACGAGGTTTTAATTGTATGGAAACAGTAAGTGAGACGTGAGAAAGCTCTTGATTCTACACAGGATCAAACATGCAGAACCAACCGGATAGGCCACAATGTGGAACGGGCTGCCTTCCCTCCAAAGCCTGGTGGAATTGTTATTTGTGGAGGCCAAAATTCAATTAGTATGAAAATAAAGACATTTTTCCACAAAAAGAATTAATAATCAGAGTTCATGAATATTACAAAGTGAAATAAGAAAATGTAAAGTGGATGTTGTTTTGATTTAAACAGAAGCTGAGACAGTAATAGTAACTCCTAAGGACTCTCTTCTAGGAAACGTGGTCTCCAGCCTTGATGGAATGTTTATACCGATCTCATTTTTATATCAGTCTGGCTGTACAACACTCAATTAATTCTCGTCATTTTAATTGAAAAGCTATCTTTTGTTTCATGGTTTGTATAGTATGCTGAAAGTAAGCCAAAAATTAATTAATGTTTCCACCTGCCCTTAGAAATTAATGTAGAGATCCCGCTGTTCCAGATAAGATATATTAACATATAACACGACGTCTTACAAATTGGCTTTAATCTGCGAAATTTTTAAGTTTATGCCCCACAAAATGTTGAAAAGGTTTCCTTTTTGTTGAAAAACGCCAGAAAAAGAAAAGATTGTTAGTACACTAGCTTTTTACAAGGAAAAACAATTTTGTATTTGATTTCAAGTAACAAGCCTAATATCAGCGAAGGAAAAGGAGTTCTTTTAAATCTAAACATTACAAACAGAAACAGGGGCACAAAACGACCAATTTGTTGAAAAATGTATTATTATACCCCAGTTAATAAAACTAAATGTTATTCAGGCATTTTCAGGTCTTTTTTAATATTGCTGGGAAAAAAAATCTATTCCTTCTTGCCAGCAAGACACACAAGATATTTCCCAGCCAGCTAGATAAAATTGGTTGGATTCCTAGCCAGGTGCAAATTGAGCACCCTGCACAACAACAAAAAAAACAATTTCATATGTCGTAAGCCAAAATGGGCGTGGCAAAAGGGCTCACATTAATCCTTCAGTGGGGGGAGGGGGAGGGGGAACCAAATTTCTCACAACAATCCACATTTCGCCAGCCAGCAACACTCCCACTGCCACCACACTTCAGTAATTACCAACCGAAACCATCAGCAGAAAGCAATTTCATAACCAACTCCGCGAAATAACTGATATTTTGCCAGCCAGCACAATACCTCGGGGGAACAGATAAAGTGAGGAACAGATTCGTTTTGTGCCCCTGCAGAAACAGCATAATTCCCCTCCTTTTAACAACGCCAAGAAAACCATCTCCCAGTTTTACTGTAAACTATCGCACCTATGAAAATGTTTAAACAAAAAACAATTGCATTTTATTGAATCAGTATAACCCATTGGGAAAACCAATTTGTGGATAAGGACGACTCTGAATTCGAACGACCTTCTGAGGCACGATGTAGCGGCAAGCCTGATTTTCTATTCAAAACTGTTGTAAAACCAAATTGGAAGCATTTCACATAGTAACTTTTTTATACAAATATATATAGGCCGATGAAGGTTTTTATCTCTCTCCATAAATTGTTTTTTTATGTACACCACCATAAAAAGATCATGCTTTTAACAACTATACATGTCGTAATACTGCAGGTTATTACCGGACACATCAAGAGAAAAACGGTTTTCTCTTCTTCGCAATTGCTAAGTAATCTTTGAGCTCAGTGCCTGTTTATTACCTCAGGTGAGTTTAAAGGCCCCTCAGGTCTTGCTCAGAAAACCCGGATTGTTCTCGATTTCCGAAACTACTTTCATCCTTTTCAGAATTATTTCCTCTTTTCCCCTTTCTGTTGTTCTTATCTTAATCGGTTTGCACAGAAAAAAGTTCAAAATTTCCCTTAATCCTCGGCGGAAGCTTTCCACAAATGTAAAACAAATTATTGGATTTGTTGTCGAAGATGTATAAACTGCAGTTGTGGAAAGCAGATAGAAATGCTTGTAGAATGAACATGAAAGTGGAGTCTTCCAAAACATTATCGCCACTGTAAAGGGAAGATTGAACAGAAAGAATAATGCCACAATAGAAAGGCTCATCTTTATGGCTCGTCGTTTTTTAAGATCAGTTCGTTGAGTCGCGTTACACTGAAGTACTTTGTGTTGTTTTCGTAGGGTAACTGCTATTGCGGAATATGAAATCGTTATAAGCATCATTGGAACAAAAAAACCCACAATCACTCGTGTGTAGCCATACGTTAAGGATATTGTGTCTTCATAGCTTATAGAAATGGTACCATTTTCCATCACCAGCTTTTGTTCTAAAAAATGCAAATCCAAAGAGCTAAACACAAGGCCCACAATCCAAGTGAAAGCGATGACAAATGCACGAAATCTTGACGAGACAAGACGAGCTTTCATCGGCCAGACTACCGCTACAAAGCGATAAAAGGCGATGCACACGAGGCTCTCTATGGATACGGTGAGTGAAACAGACATGAGAAAGCGGCTAATGTTGAGCAGGATCAATCCTGCATCACCACTCACTGGCCACTTCCAGGGAACGACTGTCATCTCCCCCAAGCTTGCTGGAATAGATGCCAGTGGAAAAACGAAGTCAGAAACCGCCATGCTGACCATGAAGTAGTTCACCGTCTTTTTCAACTCTGGGCGTTTATACACAACAATGATTATGAGAGTATTTCCAACCAAGCTGAGCAAGAAAATTACCGACAAGAAGACGAACAGGGTGATTTGTATCGAGAAAGAGGGTTCGAAATTTCCACAATGACTTAAATTTGTCAACATATCGTAAAATATTAGCTGTCCCTTCCTTCTTGAAATCGTCTTGCCTGAGGATGAATTAGCAATCTATCTTGTAAATTATGTTAATTTGCAGTTTGAAGAAGACATAGTTAACAGGAAACTACATTGTGTTTAAGTAATGTTTGAGTGTTTTCCGATGATGTATGTGTTAGTTGCAAATAATGTGCCTGTGCATAGAACCGAGGCTGATACTCGGAAACAGTGTTAATTTAAACCAGTAAGGGAAAAAAATGCATTTCCCAAACAAAGAAAGAAAAAGACAGAGGAGAGCTTAGAAAAATACAGTTAATTCGATTCTGAAGTAGTTCGAAGACCGTGGTTTCTAAGTGGTGATGATCTTGACGAGATGTTTATTGCGACGCCCCACTGCTTTCTTTAATTAGGAGGAAAAACAATAATAACAGCGGGCAAGGGCCATAATGGTACACTGTCCCAATATTTGGCACAGAATGGTGGGGTGGGAAGATCAGCCTTCTCAAAGTCACTTTCCACGTGTAGTTAACTGTACAATATTCTGAGTGTAATTTGAAACACGGATATAGTAATTTCTCAGTCAGTGCTGTCGACGTTGGACGCCCCAGTAAGGAATTTCTGCATGAGATCATCCCTCCCTCGAATCATTAAACTATAAACATAATTTTCACTTAATTTTTTTCTATGATCGCCGAAGGCACTGCACAGCTCTCTTTCCAGTCTTTCTGTATATTGATTTCCCTCTCTAATTGTTATGGAAATGACAATATTTATTTTTTATCGCCAGTATAATGCACCGAGGAAAGCCAAAATTAATTAATGTTTGCTCTTCCATAAGAAATTAATGTACATATGTTGTTGCACCAGTTATGTTTACATATGCTATCAGATGATCAGGATTTCAAAAGATTGTCTCATCGAGAAAACAGGTGCTTTTTCCAAAGAGAATAGCAGGGTTCTAAAATGTATTCCCTGAAGTTTATTACACGCACGTTTTTAAGTAGATTTCTTTTAAAATTACCATTTAATAATTTCTTGTCACAACTTCACGTTAACTGTACACTTCTAACACAGTAACCCCAGGTTTCGTGAAATATTAGTTGTCAACTCTGTAATTATTATTAATACTATTCTTTTTTACTTTCAGTTAAAATCAACAGAGGGATTGGCAATTAACACTCCTTCAAGATGATTCCTTTTCTGAGAAGACGGTGCTCAAAATTTAGGGTTTACTAGACTTTTGTTTTGTCGCAGCTTTGGCCTCTTGAAATCTGAACATTCACATGCAAATTAAACTCATTGATTTACATATGAAAGGAGGAGCGTCCAGGCTCGCTTTGAAAAAGAGTTTTCTCAAGTGAGCGCGTTTCTATCGCTCCATGTAAGGTAATCCGAGACAGTCTTGGATTCTGGATTCCATGCTGTGGATTTCGGATTCCAGGTACTGGACTCCGGATTCCAATCAGCCCGATTTGGGGTGAATTTTGAGCAACCTGGATTCCGGATTCCAATCTTTGGCGGGATTCCGGATTTCGAGAGTTGGATTCCAGATTCCAGAGCCCAGGAGTTCCGGATTCCACAAGCGAAAATTTCTTGGATTCTAAAATCCGGATTACCTTACATGGGACGATTTCTATCTTCATTCTCAAACACTGTTTACATGCAAATCATCAGTTGAATCGAAGCAGATGCTTAAAAATGTTATAAATGTTGTTTAATAACTGTGGCCAACAGTGAGCCACTGTCATGAATTTGGAAGGGCTTCATTTTGCACATTCATTCCCTTAGGTTTTTGTTTACTTTTACTTTAGCCACAGAGTATTAAAAAGGTCCAGTGACTTGAAAGTCAACGTGGACGAGTTTTTTCATCTAAAAAGTTTTGGGTTAATGTCTTTCTGAGGGCTTAGCAACCATGATATGGCACCAAGGGAAACAAAGATCGTTTTCACATGACGTCAGGGCGTCCATGTTGGTACACAAAAACAAAGGAATGGCAGCCATGTTGGTGCACAAGGCTAACCCTCTGGGAATTTAACTCTATCTTTATGTAGATATTTTCTTTTGTTTCATTGAACCATTGATTGACCTGGCCTTTGAGTAGAAGTGAGGCTGAAGGTGATCTTGTTTTGATACAAACCTCTCTTTCTTTATAATGTAAATATGGACTAGTTAGCATAACAACAACATGAATGACATGAGAAGAGCAGTGAGGTCTGTATCAGAACAAGGTCAACTCCAGTCGCGCTTCATCCCCAACCATTGCCAGAAATTTAGGACAAGATGGCGGCGGCGCCTGCGCACCAAGGCCAGAATGGCGGCAAACTCATGTAAAGAAATGTATGGAGATATGAAATTATTTTCATATATATAAATAATTAAATTGCGGTTCGTCATATCACGACTCGATACATGTTCAGTAGTGTACAAGCTTCGCATTTGACTTATCAACGGCTACTTAGATAGATGATTACTTACTTCCCGACGCCTCGACCAATCCATCACACATTGATGCTCCATTCTCCATACATTGCTTTAAAATCGTAGCGAAGTCATGCCACAAACTCGTCCACTGGCAAGCAAACCCTTTCACAATGTGAATCATCACGACTCGATATAACTTCTACGATGTTTAAACGATCTAATTCTGTCGAAAAATGCATGAATTGCCCACGGCAAAATACTTCCAAGGACGTCCTTATCTTTCTCATTTTTCGTCTGTAGCACAGCAAGCGGACGCCATATTTATGTACGAAAGAAAGCTACAAACTCGAAGCTTTCCCTGAACGAGCCACCATTTTCTTTGTTGATCAACACTGGTGTTTCATGGGATATAAACTGGGTTACAGTCCCCCAGTAACCCTAGATTTGGTTTGAATGGAAGTAAATACGCGCGAAAATCGAACACAGCTTAATTTATAAAGGCTATCACACTAATATTTAAACCAAAAAAATGTCGGACATTGTCGAGAATTACTTTGCACCAAATAAAATATCTACAGAGCTTAGATTGTGCAATATATCGTATGAAACAGCGTCTTTCTCACTCGTTTCAGTGTTTATTCCTTTGCGTTATACAGTATACCGCTGGTAGTTGTTAGCGGGCTCGAAATGTCCGCTATTTCTGGCGATGAGCCAGGTCACTGAACACATAACTGTAAAATGGCCTATTAGACTCCAAAGCAACACAAAAAATCCAATCGCAAGAAAACATGCGCAAGAGAGATTCCGAAGACAAGCTTCTGATTGGCCAAGAAAGGGTTAATGGACTCTTTCAGCAATTGCCTAGAATATCGCAAGAAAAGTAAAGAAAATTCAGATCTCTTAAAATTAAATTGAGCACTTCTCCGTGAATGAAGCTGTTCACACTTTATGGCAAGGCACGGTACATCGTGAAAGATGGAAAAGCGCGCGCGCATTTTTCCATTGTCACGTTAAATATGACGTCAAATTTTCCGTTAGACCCAACGTGAAACGATTTGTTTACAGACGATCATTTCGCTGCAAAACAGAGTAAAGCCAGAAAAGAATATAACTGATTTTTCAGTGCTTTCCGCTCCAGAGGCAAAACAGGACAACGTCGTCCAGTTTTAAATACAAAATGGCATGCAGAAATCGTAAGAAGAAGCAGGGATGCGTTGAAGGTTAGAATAAAAAAAAAGTTTACTCAAAATCTAAAACTTAGCACTTTTGCCTGAGCTAGCCAATTTATACTCAGTACGCTCAAATTAATTTACATACCGACAGAAATCTGAGTATTACACAATTGTAATGTGTACCGGCCCACGTCAGTAATGGTTTAATTTTAACTTCGTATGTCTTTTAACTTCTTCAGAGTTTCAAATCCCTAAAAGAGAGGATCCCTGGGCTCTTGTTCGAAAGATAGAAGCCCAGCTGGCTCAAGAGAAGTTCTACCACGAGAAAACAAAAACCGAAAATCAATGCGAAATTAAGGTAATGTTTGTTTGAAGCTCTGTAGCTCCTAAATAGTTATACCTTAAAGGGCCTGTTGCACTCTTCGGCGCATGTGCGGTGACTTGATTTCTGTTCCGACGGAACAGTTTCCAAAGTTGGTTTATGTGAGGAACATCCTTTTCCATCGACTTTGTGTGAATCGTAATAACGGCATTTGATACCTTTTTGGTCATTCGTGGAGGATTATAGCAGCATATGTTAAACTTTTGGGGGAACATCGAAGAGAGATTTGATGTCCTGGAGAAGAGGGACACTAAGCAGCGCGGGAAGAAAGCTGCTTTCGCCTCCAACCTCGTTTCTTCGCCTCGTAGCCGCTTTGCTTCCAAAGAGAAGCAAAAAAGAAAAAAAAAACGAAGGAGAAGAAAAGATGAAAGTCAAAACATCGAAAGGTATGTATAAATAAAGATGTCCTTGTCAGTTGTAAAAAAAAAAATGAAGTATATGTGCCTGTATTCGACGGACACGGCACATGCGCATTTTCATGACACAGGCCCTTTAATTAAGGTTAAATAAATTGCTCTATGACTGATTTCCTCTAAACTTGTTATCAAATTTTCGACATGAAATGGAATTGTGATGCTCAGATTTAGGCTGTTTACCTTCTTCCTTTATCATCTGTATGACTGTTTGTCTGGCTTTCTCTCTGTTGTTCGTTTTGTGTTTTAACCCCTTATCTCCCAGAAGTGATTAGCATGTAAATTCTCCTTATCATATCAATACATTGTCCAGCAGGCAGGTGATGAGAAAAGACAAATTAATCAGCCACAGGGTGTTATCTTGATATAACCCCAAATTCTCTTAACTAATGTACATGGAAACGTATAGTGGCTAGAAAGGAGAACAACTAATCAGATCTTGCGAGTGTTGTCTATGAAATGAATCATATAAACTGCGGAAATGGAATCAAATGAAGACTGATCCTCGTAGTTGTGAACGCCATTATATGCAATTGAGTAAAGAAGCCTGAAAAAAATTCAGGACTTCAACGGGGTTTGAACCCGTGACCACGCGATACCGGTGCGACGCTCTAACCAACTGAGCTATGAAGCCACTGACGTTAGGAGCAGGTCAATTGTGGCTCATTCTCGGTGTAAAAACCTGTGAAGCTCACGAGTGACGTAAAACAAAGGCAACAAAACATTATAAACGATAGCGTACAGCAAAACAATACCTCATAAAACAAAGAAAACCTCGTCAGGTTTTTACACCGAGGATGACCCTCAATTGTAGGTTCACATGTTCCCGTGAAAGTGAAGAATGTGAGTGATGTATATAGAGCGCTCAGTTGGTTAGAGCGTCGCACCGGTATCGCGAGGTCACGGGTTCAAATTAAACCCCGTTGAAGTTCTGAATTTTTTCCAGGCTTCTTTACGCAATTGCATATAATTGCGTTCACAACTGAGAGGATCAGTGTTCGTTTGATTTAATCAGATCTTGGTACCGTAAAGAGTTAAACATTTTAGTTTGAAGTCGGACAACATCTCAGGGATGCCGGGTAGGGGCTTAGCGAAAAGAGTTGACTAAAAATTCGAGGTTAAAACGTTAATTTAAGGAAAATCTGTAATGTTGTAAAGAGGAGGAGCAATCATCTCTAGACACAGAGTAACCTCTGACTTACAGTTTCTGAAATTAAAAGCGGAACGTGGGGTCACATTCATGAAGGTCGCCTAAGTTAAGATGTAACTTAAGCGTTGTTTTCTCACGACAGAGCATTGTTTTGATATCAATAGAAAACAATACTTGAGATACATCTTGAGTTAGGAGGGCTTCTTGAATCAGGCCCCAAATTCTTAACGTTGGAAATGGAATTTTATTTAGTCTTTCTCGGGAGTCATGTGCAATCAATTCTGTTCACACGACATCCGCCATTTTCCTCTCAAAAGACTCTACAGGCAAAAATCAGGAGTTTGGAGCGGCAGAAGAAGACGTTCCTTGAGAAACTGGAGCAGAATCCAATTGAACAACAACACAAGCTGGAGAAAGAGCTAAACGACACTAGCAGGCAGCTTCGAGAGACCACTCAAAAACTTGTGGTAAGTGACAGCAGTTTCTGAAATACGTCAGCGGGTCAAAGCAAAGAAAAATCAATTTTAGACGCTTCTGATGTCTTTGTTGGAAAGATTCGGTGGTTGGGTTTCATGTGTCGGTTACTGACCACAGTGAGATGTAATACACCAAGTCACGTATGTTCCGGGGCAAATCACTTCGACAAACTGCAAATCAGATGGCATTTACTGTCCACCATTTTGGAGAATCAAAGTTAAAATGTCCAAATTACACTTTGCAGCGCAGAGTACAGTTAATGGTCGAGACAGCAGAAAGTAAACTGCAACTTTTAAAAAGATGACGACATTTTTCGATGTTGCAAACAACATCGTCAGTTACAAAATGTTTGAAAAACCGTTAGGACACTTACGCTTTATGTTTTCTTTCCCTTTTTGCATTTATTTGTTTGTTCTTCTCGTGTGTTCTACGGTCAATAATGTATGTCAGTTCACCTTGTTGTAAAAGTTCCAACTTAAATTTGTTCATTACTTTGTAACCCACTCAAATATGTTATCAATTTTTGTTACTTCATCATAATTAATTATGCATGCATGTTTGGTTTAGTTGTTTTTTGGTCTTAGCGGTTTTTCAAACATTTTGTAACTGACGATGATGTTTGCAACATCGAAATACTTCTTATTAAGAAATGTGGTCATCTTTTTAAAATGTTGTTAATCCTTTGCAAGACCCCAATTCAAAGTTTTGAGCGAGAAAAACAAACATAATTTCCCTAGCTTTCCAAAAGATGCCTTCTTTGCCAAAGGACACGTGCAAGTCAAATCCCTTTACGTATACGTAGGATGGAAAGGATTGTGTCCTTTAATGATGCCTCAGAAAAATCGTTTTGGTTTTCAAAACTAGCTGGGTTTGGCAATAAAATACCTTAAACCACTAATATAATAGCTTGGAACACGAATTTATTCTCTGGAATATCTACAGTCAGCAGATTTTATGGTCTGCAAGAGATGTTAGTTGTTGGAAAACCAGGCGATGTTTCATTTCTCCTTATGTTAATACTGCTCAGTCAAACATAAACGTTGTGAGAAAAAAGAAACTGATCATCAAGTGAAAAAAGTCTTGATTGCTTAACAAATTCTCCTCATCCTCATCATTACCATAGAAAGAAATATGAAGAAAAGTGTCAATAAGAATATACACACTGACATCGGTGTTAAAAGGCTTAAAAAGATCATCAGTCATAATGCTGCTGTTTTCTCTATTTATAGGCCAGCCAGCAAGTAATCGACAAACTGTCACGCTCAAATAGAGGGCTTAAGAAAACTAAAGAGAAGATAGTGGAGCAATTCTTAAAGGAAATCGAGCAAAATAATTTGTTGATCCAAAATCTTGAGGCAAGTCATGCAGAGAGTTTACACTGACACATGGTTCAACGCCGTTCAAAGTACACGTCGATTTGGGTGAATGTATATGGGTTTATGAGGATTTTGGTATTATCAACAGAGTTGATAAATGTAAATTGACCACCGTACAGGGATTCTAAAAGCTGACGTTTCGAGCGCTAGCCCTTCGTCAGAGCGAATCGAGGAATTATGGGTTGTGTGTAGTTTTTATAGTGGAGTAGGAGCTACGCTATTGGTGGTAACATGGCAACGTGAAAATAGGAATACATTAGTTAAATGAAAAGCGTTCGTTAATACCGTGGGGATTAAGGGTGCCGATTTGGAAGATGAATTTTTGTTCCAGATTCTTGCGGCTTTCCGTCGTACCTTGATGTAGGGAAAGGCCGCAGATAGCCATGTGTTGTTTGGAGTGGTTAGGGAGATTAAAATGACGAGCGACTGGCTTAGATGCATCCTTGTCATTCTTCTCAACATCGCGAAGGTGTTCGCGGAAACGGTCGCCTAGTCGTCTTCCTGTCTCGCCAATGTATAATTTATTGCATAACGTGCATGTTAGGCAATAAATGACATTTGCGGAGGTACATGTGAAACGATCAGTGATCTTAACAGATCGCTTAGGTCCCGATATTTTGCTAGTGTTAAGAATGAATTGACAAGTTTTACATCGTGAGCGCGCGCATTTAAAAGTGCCGGGTTGCTCGTTAGTTTTAAATGCGCTTCTAACTAAAAAGTTGCCGACGTTTTTGTCGCGTTTGAATGAAATTAGTGGAGGTTGCGAAAAGATTCTACCAGTCTCGGGATCATTTTGGAGTAATTTGAAGTTATTGAGAATGATACTTTTGACTACATGATTATGAGGATGGAAAGTGAGGGTGAATGGAATTCTGTCGTTCTTATCCTTTTGTGACGTTTGTAGTGATGACTGTCGATCAAATTGTTGGGCGCGATGATGGCCCGCTTTGACCACAGAGGCAGGGTAGCCACGTTTTTCGAAGAACTGGCACATCTCCTCTGATTTGCTGGAAAAATCAGAGTCATCACTACATAGGCGTCGAAGTCTAAGAAATTGAGAATAAGGAATGGAGTTCTTGACATGTGATGGATGTGACGATGAATACAACAAATAACTGTGAGAATCTGTAGGTTTGTAGTGCACACTGGTACATAAACCGTTGCCACTGATAGAAACTTTGATATCTAGGAAAGCCAATGAAGTTTCCGAAATTTCCCAGGTATATTTAAGAGCCGGATGAAAGGAATTAACGGAGGTTATAAATTGATCGAGTTCTTGTGTGCTGGATGAAATAGCGCCGATGCAATCGTCAATGTAGCGGCCGTAGAGTTCGGGTTTCGGGCCGGTGTACTGATTAAAAAATTGGTGTTCAACATATCCTACAAAAAGATTGGCATAACTAGGTCCCATTCTAGTGCCCATCGCCACACCATTAATTTGTTTGTAATAGTTGCCGGCGAATGAAAAACAATTGAGTGTAAGAACTAGTTCGGCAAGGCGGAGTAGTGTTTCTGAGCTTGGTTCTTTGACAGTGCGTTGATCGAAAAAGTGTTTAAGTGCTTGAAGACCTTCGCTATTGGGAATGACTGTGTACAGAGATGTAATATCCATGGTGAAAATAAGTTTGTCTTGGCCGGAGAAACTGAAATCGCGGAAAATTTCTAGTGCGTGTGTACTGTCTTTGATGTATGATGGTAAAGATTTGACGATAGGAGTCATAATCCTGTCTAAGTAGCTAGAAATGAGTTCGGTAGGGCAACTACAGGCAGAAACGATAGGGCGACCTGGGTTGTTTGGTTTGTGAATTTTTGGCAAGAAGTAAATGCACGAAGTTCTAGGAGTTGTGATGGTGAGATTAGTTGCAGTGTCCGGTAATTCTTGGTTAACTATAAGATTATGAATCGTGTCTTTGACAAGTTTTTGATTAGTGGAGGTGAGATCTTTTTCGATTTTAGCATAAAACGAGGTGTCAGAAAGTTGCCGCAAAGCTTCTTTTTGGTAAAGGTCGGACCGCCAAACAACTACCGCGCCGCCTTTGTCGGCCGATTTCACAACTATGTCATTGCGTTTACTAAGATTTTTAAGCGCCGCCCACTCTTCCGAGGAAAGGTTGGAAAATTTAGTGTTACGATTGAATTTAAGTTTGTGAATGTCGTGACGGCACTTTTTGGTGGAAAAATCTAAAGAGGAAAATTGTCCCTCTGGGGGAGTCCATTTAGATTTGCGAACTTGAAGTGTTTCAAAAACATCTTTGTCCGAAGTGTCAGAATCATTCTCTTTGTCATGGAAAAAGGCTTTTAACTGAACGCGGCGAACTCTTGTGCAATTGTCTGCGCATGCTTCTTGTCGGTCGATTACAGATTTTCTTATACCCTGTGCCTGCAATCCTTTGGTCTGCGCATCGGATGGGCGGTGGGTGCACGTTAAAAATATCTCGAAGTCTGGGAACAGGGTTCGTACACTTTTTTCGACCAAAAATTCAAGGACTTTTCAAGGTCTTTCAAGAACACATATTTCCATTTTTCAAGGACCGCAAGAGGGACAAAATCAAGCCAATATAATGCCCCATCAGATGCTCAAAGTAGAGAGTGCGCCGATTTTCGTCTCAGATACTTGTGAAGCTTTGTTGGATAAAAATGGCAACTAATTTCAAGGACTTTCCAGCACCGACCGCAATTTTCAAGAACTTTTAAGGCCTTGAATTTTTATTTTGAAATTCAAGGACTTTCAAGGACTTTCAAGGCGCGTGCGAACCCTGTGGGAATGAGTGTGCATAACTTTTGAAAAGCACTTCTCAGCTACGGTCTTTATTATGTTGTGTTAAGCAGTTGTGAGTTTTGAGTCTGTGGAAGAAATGTTAAAGTGTGAACATTCAAAGAACAAACGCTCAGGAGAGCCTTCTTGTTATGTTATTTACTATCGCAGGGTCCCAATGGGCTTCTAACTATCGAGAGGGTCCTAAATTTTGATTCTATTGATTAACCCTAATATTTAACAATTCAAACAGAATCTACTGAACCGTACTTCTCTGGGGCACTGTTTGCAACGCTGGTTGTTCATAACCTCTGGTGTCATAAGTGTAGCCATTCAGGTGCATGA
>OX419344.1:8415621-8510621 GCA_948470475.1 Galaxea fascicularis | reverse complement strand
ACGCAATTACTTTAGCCAATCACAACAGATCCAAACAGTGCAATGAGTCAATCAGAAAGTAAATCGGGTTTTCAAAAGTCACGCATTAAAGCAGAAAATGATTGAGAGAAGAGTATACCCTTTCTCCTCTTCACGTTCTTCCCCTCTCCCCCGTCTTCCGCAGCCTTGATGGGTTGCGCTAAGAAAGGGACGACAATCAGTATATGGTGGAGATTTATTGACACAACTGTGGGTTTTTCTTCATGCAGAACACTTTCAGAACTTTGGAAGAGAAAACTCAAGTTGAGGAAGACTGTAAAGTGAGTTTCTTCCCTTCCATGTACGATTGCGATGGGAATGAAAGGGACAAACAGAACCCTTTCTATCAGAAGGGCTTCCAGAGTCTCCCAAAAACGTGTAACGCGAGCGGCAAGACGCATCTAAATGAAAGTTTGAACGAAAACACTATGATGATGGATGGAGCAAAGAGCCCGGAGTTTAAACTTCAAGTGAACGAGACCATGGAAAACATCAAAGACAGTAAACCTTCTGCTCCGAACAAGAAATTGAAGTGTTGGAACAAAGCGAAAATGGACATGGCGAAACAGAGCGCCCACAAAGTTTGTTCTTCACAGGTATGTGAAGGCAAAAATCGCCTGAAGTATCTCTACTCGAGAATTACTCTTGGTTCAAAGACAGACGCTTCTCAAGATCGTCCAGAAACGTCTGCAAACAGGGAAGTACATAAAGGGGGTGTTCGACCGCTCTGTCCTCCAGGATTCAACACCATTGGTGATGATTCTGCTATGCAGTCTGGGATGTATTTCTTAAACCCACTGTTCGTTGAGCCCGCAGGAAGTAGGGCCAGCGCTCAAAATGTCAATTAAAGATGAAGAGTTGGGTCTTCAAAAATGAAATATGCCTTTCTTTATTTTGCTTTTGGAAATGTTTATTTTATACTTGCCTTTACTGCAATTCCAATCTGTTCTGTAACTGCTGTAAAAAATCTCAATAAAGACTGCCTTGTTCCAACCTTTTTACAATCAGTTGTATTTAAAATGTAGTGGAACCCCGACGAGACCTTCATGACGGAACTTTGGCATTAACGAAACCCCGTTACAACGAATTTGTGGGAAAATCACCAAAAACCTTCCCAACATCGGCGGTTGATTAATAATTTTTTTTTTCAAAATTAAACAAAGAATGTAAAGCCGCGAAGGTGACAGAATTCCACAAACAAAGATAAAAAGATTAAATGAATTTTCACCTCTGATGATCCCCTTTTCCGTCAGCTCTGGTCGCGTGACGGCGTTAATTCATTCGTTATACCGAGGTAAACTTAAAGCTTAAGCTCCTAGATTGTGTTCGTTACAACGGACACTTCGTTAGAATGGGCTATCGCCATATGCCTACATTCCTGGTTTTTGCGTCCCATAACAGTATTTCTAATCGTTCTTCCTGACACGCTTGTTCAAATCGTTGAGGAAAATGGAGTTGGAAAATAGGTTTGCATAAGACGGATTCAGGAGAACTTCCATATAAATGGTGAACAGTCTTGCTTTGTTCAAACGGCATAAATTTATTCCTTTTCTATATGCTGATACAAGTATTTCGAACCCACTCCCGCGGTGCAGACTTTACCCAAATTCAATGTTGAGTACGCAATACTTGAATTAATTTGTCGTGTACCTTTCCGACTGGTGCGTACAGAAAAGGTTTTCAGACTTTTGATTGAGCACGCGTGACTCTGCTACGAGTGTCCCTGTTTTCTTTTGTATCTATGCCGGAGTTAAGGCTTGTAATTCGAGAGAAGACCCTTCTAAATGGTCAGTTATACTGCCATTTCCTTTGACTTTATAGCTTCACACATTTCTAACACTAATTCACTCAAAGCTCGAATTTACTTAAAGGTCATTAGCGTACGTTTACAAAATTCGCTGTTACTATTTTTGCCAGTAATGAATCAATTATCTCTATTTCTGAATAACAACTACACGCCTTTGTGATTAATATTTTTACCTAAAAATAAATGTCAATAGAATTTATTACTTGGTTTACGGCGGTTTTCAATTGAGTGTCGAAACTAATTCTTATTTGCTCTGGTTTTGCTTTATCTCGCTCTACGAAACCAACTTGTGTGAAAGTATTTTCCCGCGCTTGGCGCCGGTGACACGTGATTACTTCGTATTGTGATTGGTTCATTACGCTGTTTATCTGTTTTGTAACTGGACGGAGTGATTACTTGTTCTTTTAGTACACGACACACAAGTGAAAATCGCTCTATGACAATGCCATTGGGCTAATAAATACTACAGTTTACTTGCGATTTGACAATGCCAGTCCAACCAAGGCAGCGGCACCACCCATCACGAGAGCTGTGCCTCCCAAGATACCGAGACCAATTAAACCATCTGAAGGGATAAAAATAGAGTAAATACCTCTTACTAACCGAGTTCGAGGTCCGTGCGGTAAGTTACGGACCGAGTTTTTTTTCCCGTTCGCTTATGGCCCAAGCGCGAAGCGCGCCGGCCATAAATCAACCGGAAGAAAGAGGGTCTGTAACTTATAGTGCGGACCGAGAAAACGAGGTTAGTAAGATATTTATCATATCTCTGAGGTTAATCGAGCGCGCGGGAAAGGAAACTTTCAAATTTAACGGGCCGTACAGTAGAGCACGGCCCGCTGAATTGACCAATCACAGCGTGCGTACTAACTGAGAGATATAATAATGCATGTTACATAAATAAACAAAGGTAAATCCCAAAAAAATCAAAATGTGTATAAAGCGGTATTGAATTTATACGCATTCTCTGTTACACCATATATTAAACTTTATACTCTGTGTAACTTTCTAACCGACGATGGCAGATAAACTGCCAAAACATGTTTTGTACTATAAATGTCGTTTTCTTTCTTCAGATTACAACTTTACTGCTATTATCCAGGCCTTTCGGTACTGAAGAGTATTCACAAAAAGTGTGTTTACAGTGCATTGACCTTTAATTTCCAAATCTCTCTAAACTCACTCGTCTTTTGTATACAGATTGGAAATACTGGGGTGCATCTGGGGGGTGGGGGTTCAAATTAAAACACTTAACGTAAAAAACTTGTAAAAATACAAACTAAATACAAGTAAAATCTTAAATAACAAAGCTAATTCTCTGCTGTTCAATGTAGCTAAAACGTTGGAACCACCTTTTGTAAAAACCTGGATCTGCCCCAGAAATGGTGTCAAAAACGTTGACCTGGCTGCAATTATTAATTTTCGTGATTTGCAGGATAGAGTTCAATGAATTCCAGAACTTCATAAATCATTTCTGACATCATCAACAGCACATAATATGTACGTAGAGTGAAGATAGATTCACTCTGACCGAGTCAGAAGGGGGGTGGGTCTATTCTTGATTTCAGTGACATCTCAAACTGCTTTGCATCACATTAAAGTCTTTGTAAACAGGGATGCAAATCAGTTTGTGATGTCAAGTCAAGAATAGACCCACACCCCTTCTGAAGCCTACAAAAAGCCAACATTATTGGCAAAAAAGAACAAAAAGGGGCACAATGCTTTTTGAACAGGTGCAAAGATTAATTTATTTTAGTGAAAAAAAAAATTGCGCTGAGGTGCACTTTAACGTAATTATCAACTGACCTTTTTTCATCTGGCTGTTGATTTTTTCCTGCAGTTCAATTGCTTGGCTGTTGTTTGGCTCTATTTGTAACAATCTGTTTGTGTACCTCAACGCTGACTTGTATTCCTGGTGTACATTGAACATCATGTTAGGAGAAATAAAATTTTCCTGATTTACTGATTATTAATTACTAAGTTACTCCCAAGCTTTTCTCACTTTTTAACAAGCTAGTACATGGGCTGGTGGAGTCTAAAATTCACCACCCACATGGTGTCACTTAGTGGCCAAGCATCGATCACCTCTCAAGACCACTATTGTAATTGCTCAGCTTCTACAGTATCAGAGAATTCTTTTCATTTTAAAACCCATTAAGTAAGATGGATTATTTTCCCCAATGACCTCTTCTTTCACAAGTAACCCTGAGTGGCTAGTGCTTCTCAAACCAAACCAAATTGCTACTAGTCCAGTGCTTCTGGACTACCGCTAAGGTAAAACATTGCTCTTGTCTTTGTTATTAAACATGGTTTAGTTAGTATGTAAAAACAAACAGTGAAAACAGACATTTTTATATCATCTTGGGCCGGGTTGTTCGAAAGCCGGTTAACGCTAACCCAGGGTTAAACGTTAACTGAAGCATTACGTTTTCTTATTTGACAACGTTTTTCACCACTATTTTTTGGTGTAGTTTGAGATTACTACAGCTCAAAACTGCAGGGCAAACAATATAACCAAATTACCTAACCAAAAATATACAAAACTGAAATCAAAATTCTCGCTAACCCTGGGTTAGCTTAATCGGGCTTTGAACAACCCGGCCCTGATGAAGGTCAAAATGTATGGAAAGAAATTATATAATTGTATTTTTTACCTGTACTATAAAAAATTATGCAAGTCTAGAAGAAGTGTCCACTAAAATGTTTTACTATCTTTGTACAATTTGATGCAGTCCAAAGGAGCTGAATACTTTTAAGATCAAAACAGTTTCATATAATTATAAATGATTCTGAACTTACATTTAACTTGTAATATCCCTGTGCAATGAAAAATAGGTAATCTCTCTGGTCAGACCCACTGTGGCATAGTCCTGCATGAAATAAAAAAAATAAAATTTATAATAATAATAATAACGATTTTATTAACAATACAGCAACAAATAAATACAACTTTCACAAAGAAAAAAGCTTTTAAAAAAACGACTTCCTACGATTTGCAATAGGCAAAAAGCAGTTTTAAATTACAGTTACATATCTTAAAAAGCATTCTTCAAATAACTAGGACACTTTTGATGATTACTTGTGTGTTTCTGGAAATGAAATTCAATAAAAACCTTGAACAATGAAGCGGCCGTGTCATGGTCTGTAACTGCTTTTGTAAATAACAAAAATGTTTAACAAAACACAAATTTTGCAATAAAAAAAATAATAATAATGATAACAAAAATAATCATAACAATGATGTGACCAAAGGTGTTATTGTAAGTAATAGAAAATTGCCTTTGCGCAAAGCACTCGTACTGTTAAATTTGGAGCAGTTAAGGATGGTTGCCAACACAGCAACACAGATAATCATGACATCCCTGTGAGCAACAACCATCAATAAGAGGCACCATTACACTGACAAAATCAGCAGAATGCTTATATTAATTTACATGTAAGCTATATTTACCAGCTGGGTGTGGGGAAGATAGCTTATAAAGCATTGTTACGATCCACAAAATAGTATCAAGCTGAGCAAATCAAAATTGTGAATACCATTAGCTACACTGTAAAATAACAGCCATCCAAGCTACACTGTAAATATAGTAGCAGCCATTCTGGCTGTGAAGGGCCTTCTCCCTATTAGACAAGCACCAACCACTAACCAAGCACAAATTGTCTCAATTGCCTCAAAAAGGGGAGGGGAGGGGATAGGAGGGAAGAAGTGTTCGGTTCCATAATGTAAAGCAGAATGTATCTTAAAGTCTTCAAAATGGAGACATCTCAGATTAATGTTACAGGACTTGTAGCAGCACAAATTGCTGACAAAAACCTCCACGTATTCCATAGTCATTCATTTTTGTGACCAAATACATGTAGAGTACATAACTTTTTGTTTGTATTCACATTATTTGCTGTATAATGTTATGGTTCAATTTTACATAATTGATGTATCCTTTATTTAAATTTTATTTCCTTTGTTTTGAGGTATGGTAGTGGATGCTGACCAGTCTGAAACAAAAGAAATACCACTTAAACTGAGAATAAATTTGAACCACAACACATACATGCATGTGTAGTTATCAAGGACAACGTGGGAGTATTTAGGGTTAGATCTTACTGTTGAGTGTACCTTGAAGAAGAAGTACTCCTTTATGAATGTCGCTTTTGTTATCGCTTCTGATTAAACACCAGGCATAACTGAACTGTGTATCTGGAGAAACGTTTCCTTTTTCAACTTCAGCATTGTATGCTTCCTCAAAACGCTATCAAGGCAAAAACAAAGAGCACAATAAGGAAAGATTTCCATACAGCCCCACACATTAATTATACATGCATCACTGCCATACTAACTCTATTCTGATAACGAATAGAGTTTGAGTCACAAAATGCATGTATAATTAATGTCTGGGGCTGCGTGGAAATCTTGCCGCACAATAATAATCTATCAAGGTCTTGAAACACACAAGACCTTTCAGAAATAAACAAAACAAGTACACGTGCATGCATCTTTCATCACTCATCATTGCCATTATCAGCTGTGGTCTCTAGAAGTGACTACTGACAGTGGATTGAAATCTTAACCCGATCATTAGTTGTATACTTGGCCTTAGAAAAGGGAAGATGCCGCTTCTGTACAGAAGTCCGATATAGCCCAAAATGAAATTTACTTGTTTACACAAAGGCTGCCGGATGTATGGATGCCAGGATGCAAATGCATACCCGGATCTTAGTAAGATGATATAATTATCAATTACTTTCTAATAATTTACTTGTTTTTTTTATTCCTGGAATATGCATTTTACCGAACTATTGGCTGCAAAATAACGAGTATTCATAGTTTGCTTCTTCGTAGGCTTTACTAGCAGTAGAATTTAAGGACAAGGATTTCAACTTCCTGTTTGTGTACAGAAAGACAAAAAGAATAAATTTTAAATAAATGGACCTTAGTTACCTTTACGTCTTCTTCCGTCAGACGCTCATCCATAGCTCACTAATAGAAAGTAAAATAAAAATAAATTGCCGATGTATCAATTTCTTCCCTTGCAACGTTTTAGTAAGTTGCTAGTCTTCAAGAAATTGAGCAGAAACTGAGAAAGAAGACGTATTTTCAATTTACGTCCGCCATTTTTTGCTGCACGTCTCACAGACTCGTCTTCAGGAGGAGTCTTGTTTTGTCATTCCCAGTCTACTCCGCGGTTGAAGTAAAAATGGCCGCCTGATTCGTGGCAATTTCTCGTCGATTTCGGAATTTAATTAGGAAGTTTTGAGGAGTTACAGTTATGGACAGCGTAGAACAAGATGATGGACTGTTGAAAACGCTCTTCAAGGAATCGTTTGAAGGTGATTCCTGTCTATATTTCTGTAATCAGAAAACTTTGTCCTGTATACTCCACGCTTGGTTTTGCAAAGTGTAAAACTTAGGACTCCATTTGAAGATTTGCTAAAATGGAGTATCATACTTACACAACAAATAATGTAGAAATCGTACCATCTGGAAAAGGTCAAATACTTGTTGCAGAGTATAACAAATGGAAATCGAGTTGGCTTTTGTCTTTTACAGTACAGTCTTACGGCATTTTTAGCTATAGATGTAGATCAATCCTTAAGTTTGATTAATTTTTATTATAAACCAAAAAGGCCATCTGCATCATGGTTTTGGAGGGTGAGTCGGAATTGACCATCACGCAAAGAAATCGTGAAGCAAGCTTCATAAATTTGGTTTCTGCTACTATCATTTACTGATACATGTATTATTTTGCAGACTAGTCCGCGAAATTATTCTCGCAGGCCAGGTACATGGACATGTACATGTATAACTTTGTTCTTGCCGACATGACGCAAATGGAAATTTTTTTTTGTAATTTCAGAAACATGGAAAGATAATCCGGATTTTGCTTTGTATTTGGCTGAACTGAGTTCCTCTAGCTTGGATAAACTAAGTAAGTTCATTTTACACGTTTTTCAAGAGTTTAGAACTCCATACATACATACATCACTTTATTTACCCACGGATTTTAGGGTAGCTTATGCAGCTAATATCTCCGAGCATTTAACCATCTTGTCTGATTGACAAGAAGGTCTGTTTTTGGGCACCCTTTTCAGCACTGTTCTGCTTGTTCCTATTCCGGCTTAGGAATTGGAGAATAAGTGGAATAGAGTTATGCAAATATTATTTCGTTCATTCTAAAATGGAATACTGGCTCCAAAAAAACACAACACACCATCTGTTCCAAATGGAGTGTACATTTACCTACTCCTATTCTGGAATGGTCCCAAAAAAATGTGCCCATAGTATTACTTTTTGACATTGCTTTGAGAAAATTAATGACAAGTTGACATTGTGTCAATACTCAAGATGTACACTGTACACTGTACAGTCAGCTATTAACATTTAAGGCTCTTGTCAGGGTCTGCAATGATATTGCTACATGTATGTCCATTGACAATCAAACATTTGTTGTTTTGGTTCTACAGCTGTATTGCATTTGTCAGCTGCCTTCGATACAGTTGATCACTCTCTTCTGCTTTCAAGACTATCTACCTGTTTTGGTTTTGTTCATATCTGTCTGATCATACATAGTATGTCAGAATCAAAGATGCCACTTCAGATGTGTATGCCTTACCTTGTGGAGTGTCTCAGGGTTCTATGTTAGGTCCCTTGCTATATTCTTTGTATACTTGCCCTTTAGGTAATGTTGCAAGATCTCATGATCTGTTATCACCTTTATACTGATGATACACAGTTATGTTTATCTTTTGAAACATCATCACCTGAGCATTTGTCAACGTGTAAATCTGCTTTGAAGATATTGACCTTTAGGTGTTAGAAAACAAGCCGAAACTGAACTGTGGCCCACGTCCTGTGTTAGTACCTGGCGATTGCTTCTGACACTGTTGACTGTTGAACTACTGCTAAAAAGTGTTGGGGTTATTGTTAATAACTGTCTATCGATGGTTCCGCACGTTACTGCTGCACACAAGTCTTCTTTTTTTCATCTACGCAATGTTTTCAAAATTCGCAAGTTTCTTTCTCACAATACATGCAAAACTCTAATTCATGCCTTTGTTACTGCAAGGATTGACTATTATTGTGACTCGTTGCTTTATGGTCAGCCTAAATGTACTGTATCTTAAGATGTTTTCAAAGTGTCCTAAATAGTGTTGCTAGACTTATTCACCTTACTAGTAGACATGAACGTATTGCTGTTGCTTATTCAACTTCATCGATTACCTATTGAACATAGTATAACTTTCAAAATTACAGTGATTACATTTAAGGCACTTCACGGTACTGCACCTAACTATATTTCTGATCTCATCAAGCCTTATACACCTGCTAGACGCCTTAGATTCTCTAAACAATTGTTACTTTCTAAACCTAAATTTAACCTTCAGACTTATCGTGGCTGGTCTTTTGTAATTGCTTCACCCTCTGTTTGGAATGCACTTCCATTCAAGCTTAGATCTTGTAATTCCCTTTCTTCTTTTAAATCTAAGCTTAAGACTTGGCTTTTTAAAGTTTGCTATGATATTGCCTTTTAGAATGTTGATGTCTTGTAGGATGATGATTGTAATTTTTGTAGGATTTTATAGGGGTATTTTTTATGTTATTTAATTTTGCAAAGTGCTTTTGGACCATTAGGAATTAGCACTTTATAAATACAGTATTATTATTATTATTATTATTATTATTATTATTATAGTACACTCAACAAAATTACTCAATTCTGATTGGTCGAGAGCAGTACAATAATATTATTAAGCCCAAATAGTACTCTGTACGAGTACCTATTAAGTTTCCATGACAATGGCACATAAGTTCGTAATTTTGTTGAATGTACTATAAATAAAAAATCGCACAACCTTTTCGTACAATTCGGGATTAATAGATACTCGTGATTTTGAAACTTCTTAAATTGCACTCGTCTAAAGGCTCATGCAATTTTGAGAACTTTCAAAATCACTTGTACCTATTAATCTCGAATTGTACTTGAGGTCGTGCGATTTCCTATACTTATCATTATTACAAGTGAAGAGTGATCATCGCAGTAAATTTTCCAATTTAAGCAACTGGAAAGAAGAAGCCTGAAAAAATCAGGGCTTCAACGGGATTCGAACTTCATAGCTCGAACTTCATAGCTCAGTTGGTAGAGCATCGCACCGGTATTGCGGAGGTCACGGGTTCGAATCCCGTTGAAGCCCTGATTTTTTCAGGCTTCTTCTTTCCAGTTGCTTAAATTGGAAAATTTACTGCGATGATCACTCTTCACTTGTATCTACAACTGCAGTACAAATATGAATTATTTCATAAAATTATATATACTTCACACTTATCATTATTATTATTATTATAAATTATTATACTGTTAACCCACCCTTTACATCCCAATAGTGATCACCATCTAACTTCTCGTTACCATATCACTAGCTCGTCAATCATACAGGTAATGAGAAGACAGGAAATGATCACCAGGGATCAGTTCAGTCAACATTTATGCAAATTCTCCCTTAGTTTAACATACAAAATTGTTGTAGGTGCAAGGAGAATACACATGTTGATATTGGCTATTACTGTAAAATATAAGAAGTGTGGCTGAAGAGTTGGACCAGTAGCTACCACAAACGAACTCCAAGCGGTCAGGGTGGGAGCTGACACAAACGCCTCCACATCTCAAATCCAGTGCCCTAACCAGTCCACCATTCTGCCTCTTTGATTTTGTAATATTGAGCATATATTTCTTTTTTACTTCTTTAGGCAGGGAGTCTGAAAGACTGGCAGAAGAAAAAGCTCAGATCTTGGAACAAACTGAACACTTGGCTTTTCACAACTACAAAACATTCATAAAAACAGCAGAGTGCTCAAAAGAGATATTTCATGATGTAAGTCATTCAGTTTACCCTTGAATCAGATCATTACTTAGATACATGTAAAATAGGCCATATTCGTATTCTCGGTATTGATCTGGATCTAGCATGAAGTGGAGGCTCTTGCGGGGGAATACATTTACATATGAAAAGATTCCCCCGCAAGAGCCTCCACTTCATGATAGATCCAGTTCAATACCGTGAATACGAATATGGCCCATTGATGAACAAGTCCTTATCATCTTTATAGTATAAGCCGAGAAATTTCCGAGATTTGATTGGTTGATAGTATCACTATTTCCGCATAATGGTGGTATATATTTATAACAAAGTTACCATGACAACACTGAACACAATGATGTTTTTGCTTTTGTTTTTTAAAAATGGCGGCAAGATTCCCAAAAATTTCGGGGCAAGAAATACAAAAGCTTGCAGAAAAAGCAGTAAACAAAAATACAAACAAAACAAGGTCTCTTGTGCGTTACCTAAAATTTCCATTAATAAAAGCATGACCTGTATGTGGTATTTTGCAATAATACTGGCTTGTAAATTATTTCTCCAAATACCACTCGGTGCTTCGCGGCTTGTGGTATTTTGGACAATTTTGAAATGTCACTCCTAGTATTATTGCCAAATACCATTACAGGTCATGCTATTTATACTTACATTTCAAATAATTAGCTTTGTTCACTCCATAAGTGACCATAGGAGTAACAGTGGCTTTGACTTTTGATATTATAGCAGTGCTCGTCCTTAACTTTTTAACAAAGTAGTCCAACGGCTAGTGGAGTCTAAAATATACTAGCCAAAGGGTGTTGTTTGGTAGTCAATCATCATACTACAGTATCTGTACTGTATAGGGTAGGTCAAGTGCTTAATGTCATTGTGTAGGCAGGCATCTGAAGTGAAGCAGATGTTGAACAAAATAATTATGGCAGCATGGTCTTATCAATTCACTCCAGACCTGGGTTTCTCCACAACCTAGTCCTTCCACTCAATTTGGAGCATTAGGGCCTCTTCGTATGAGCCCGGTTGAGCGGGCTGACCTGGTTTCTGAGATCTCGCCACACCGCTAAATCGTTTGTAAAAATTTTGATGTGTTCATATGAGAGGGCGGGCTGGCTCAGTTGCCGAGATCTCGGTTTTTCCAACCAGGATCTCGGGAACTGGGCCGAACATTTTTGCCATATGAACACTTCAGCCCGGTTACCGGGAGGAAAGTTAAATACAATGCATTTTCGTGATAGAACGGATATTTTATGACATTACCGAGATTTTACCTCTCTTTTCTTCGAAAATAAAACTCGGAATAGTTTCATTTGATAGTTAACATAAAGTCAAAGGAAATTTGAGGCTGCTTAAACAAAGAAAATCGAGAAATTCTCGCCAGGCTTGTTCGTCAGCCCCGGTTAACCGGGCTCATTATGAAGAGGCCCTAAGACTCATGTCAAAGGCTGATTGTCTGGATAAATCAGGCTACTTGGGCACACTCAATTTATCGCCACAGTGATATTTACTATGTAAGGGAGGTACTGTAATAAGGGAAACTGGGGATTGTTATTGGATTTTAAAGTGTGTAATCACAGAAGTGCCCATTTACACGGCACTTTTTTATATACGTAATGTACATTACACTATTACAGGAGGGATGATAAACATTTTGAATTTATTAATTTCTTGACTTAATGAAACTGACATGTTTTCACCATAATTTAGTTTGTTTCAGTGGAAAAACATGTTGAATCACTTCTTGACAAGCTACCAACATTTTCTGAAACATGCAGCAATTTCATGAAGGTGGCTCAAGAAATAAATAGCAGGTAAAAAAAAAAAAATTTAATACCTTTTTTCAGTCCAGCCCATAACTTTATGAAATATTAAATACTTATTCTCACACACCGCTGGGAGCCATGCCAAGCCGAACCACACAGCCTGACCCTTATTAACACAAGAACATAATTGTCTTACAATGACACACACACACACCAAAAAAATATGGCTAGAGAATAACTTCACCTCAACTTAACACATTCTACAAGTTCTTCACGGGTGGGTGGACGGGGCACGTCAGGCAATGGCGGATGGCAAACAAAAACTGAAACCCTACACAAGCCATGTGACCTGAAACGCCCCGCACACCTGTACCCAGACTCCCAGTCGTGTGTGAGAAAAACGTTTTCCGCTTCTTTCGTTCCTCAGCCAGCCGAAAACCACACACTACATGTACATCTAAAATTATGAGTGCCGTTGTTAATAACTTGATCTCCTTAGAACCGTAATATTATCTATGATCCATGAATAATTAGGGTTAGGAAACAAAGGAAATCCATTCTGGCCTACAGCATTACATACAGTGTATGTATTGGGTTGTGCGAGAATCGTGGAGATTATGTGTTGCAATCTGTCATTTGCATCGTGTGGGTTCAATAAGGTTACGTAAGGCCACGTAAAGGTCGTGAAAAATAATTGTAGCATAGATTCAAGGATAAGAAACTGATTAGAATTAATTGTGGTTGGTTTGTTTAAAAATTAAAAGTTTCTAATGATTGTCATTTGCAGCCGCCATTTGAATTCCCTGACATTAGCACGCCACACACAGTTGCTGGAAATTCTTGAAATCTCACAGGTATGGGGCATAAATTTGATTTTGTTATGTGGTTAAATGTAATTTAAGCTAAGTTAAACGAGAAACAATGCTGGTCTGGGGTTTCCCTTGTCTCGGTCATGCGCAGTGGTGGGGGATCTGCAGGGGGTCGCGTGGTTTTACAGCTCGGGTTTTGAGGTCAACTCATTTGCACGTGCACTTTTGCCTTTTCGACGGTGCTTGGCGACTTTACTCCCCGCCCTTCCCTCCCCCTTTTTCCGGTAAGTATGTGGTAAGTATCATGGTTCCACTGTCTTTTGTCAGTGTGACGGTGCCTGGTGGTTGCCGCTCACAGGGTTGTCATGGTTACCCTACGCGCTCGGCTCCGGTGCTCGAGGCCCCACCATCTTTCCAGGCACCTTCCCCAAGCTCATCTATTGTTGATGAGTTTAAGTCTAACCTGGGGAATCAAAATTTGAAAAATCCTGAAAGCTGCTGTTTGGAGAGTGCAACAGTAACAAGCCAAGAAAGGAGGAGAGGGTTACCACTAAAACAAAACGGCAAATAAGTGCTCAAGATTTTCGTTTTTGATTCATGTATTTCAACACGAGCATATGTTTACTTGTAAACTATGTTTGTAAGGACGGAGAAGTTAAGTCTGCGAACTTGGGTCTCAAGGATTTTCAGTAATATACATGTATTTAGTTGCTTGGCAACGGGCGAAAGGACAACTGCGTTGTTCCTGTTAATCATCATTTTAGATTGAGTGAGACATATAAGCCTAATTAAACTTGACATTGATGCTTTGATATTTTATTTTAGTTGACAGTCTGCCTAAAAACTACTTGCTACTGCACATACGAGAGAATTAGGGGCAACTTCAGAATACCCCGCCACTTCAGAGCGTAAAAAAACTCTACTATGACTTCGGGAATGCGGGAGCAGCATTTGAAGACGCATATTAAGTGGCGGGGTATTCTGAAGTTTAGCCGATAATTATATATACCTATACTTATAGATATATACTTGTATATGAGTGTATACTTATACGTGGCACTTGCCTGCATCGCCGTCATTTTTTGACCAATTACCTTCTCGTAAATGGTTTGAACCCAGGAGTCATAATTATTATCACTAAGTGGAGTACGATTGTCCGGGTGAGTGTAGTCCTGAGAAGGACTGTAATGGGGTGACACTGACTAACGTTTCGACAACCTGAGCGGAAGTCATCATCGAAGTCAAGTGATTTGTGTAACGTCAGTGGGTGGTATAAATACTCTGGTCGTTGATGTGATTGGTCGACTGTCAGTTAAGCCTAGTTTTCATTGGCTGTGAAGACTGTACACAGTGACTGGTGCGTTTCGATTTCGCACCAATTCTTTGTCCTATCACATCAACGACCAGAGTATTTATACCACCCACTGACGTTACACAAATTACTTGACTCTGATGATGACTGCCGCTCAGGTTGTCGAAATATCAGTCAATGTCACCTCAAACAATCCTTCTCAGGACTACACTCACCCGGACGATCATACCCCACTTAGTTACAATTACCTTCTATGATCTTTTTCATAGCTTATGGACTCTTGTGTTAGAAACGGTTACTACGAAGAGGCTCTAGAGCTTTCATCGTACGTCCATCGACTAGAAAAGAAGCTCTCTAATATTCCCATCATCCAGAACATTGTGGAAGTCGTGAAGTCCTCAACACAGCTGATGCTTTCTCAGCTGTTACAACAACTTCGCTCAGCGATACAACTCCCGGCCTGCCTGCGTGTGATTGGCTATCTGAGACGACTCGATATGTTTTCTGAATCCGAGCTTAGGATCAAGGTATTTTAATGTTTGCCCAGACAACCAAATCCGAGTTGAACTGTTACAATTCTCTGGCTTCATTTCCAAATCGCTGCCTTTGCGCAAGCAAAACCGCTTAATACGTAGATCATAAAAAAATCACGTTTAGTTAACGTATAGATTCTATTTGACAGTGCGTGCGTCTTCTGATAACGCACGGATGACGTCAAAACGTGACAAGGACAAAGAATTACGCTACAAACCGGAGGCGTGTTGCGTGAATGATGTTCTTACATCCTCAGTGCGTTTTCAGAGTAAGCACGCACTGACAATAGAATCTATTTGATTTATACATTGTTTTTCTTTCTTTGACCCATGACGTCATTCGTGCGTCTATACTTTAATCGCAAACTACCCTGGACCAATCAAAACGCGAGGTTTACACCGTTCATTAGATAATATCGCAAAGACTACAGGTATCTTACATAATTTTGGTGCAATCTAAATGTTTTTTTCCAGCTTTCTGTGCGCTAATTGGGAACTTAACTGTGATGTCCACCTTAAGATCTGTATTCGCCATTCCTAACTCAAATGTATGATATTTGTGTAATTTTACTTCGCTGAAAATTAGCATGACGTATTTCGATGTTGCCATCATGATTACAAAGTTAGATCATTATTATTGTTTTTTTTTTTTCATTTTCTTCTACTCACAGTTCCTTCAAGCACGTGACGCCTGGCTGCAGAGTGTCCTGACCTCCATCCCTTCAGACGATCCTTACTATCACATCACCAAGACAATCGAGACTAGCCGGGTTCATCTGTTTGACATCGTTACCCAATATCGCGCTATATTCTCCGATGATGATCCAATATTGTCAATGGAAAATGAAGACAGTCCAATGTACAGCAACCTTTTCCACTGTTGGGTTGTACAAAAGGTATATTTTATATCGAAGTTGGATTGAAACTTAGCTTTTACCACAGTGGAAGTGACTAGCAGCTAGCTTCTCCATACTTTTAAGATACATGATCAGACACACAAGTTACGAGAATATCGACAATGATCATCACATAGCAACTATCTTGGTGTTCTCAACAAATTCTCCCAACTAATGCCTAAAGAAATAAATCTAGATAAGTGGGGAGAATATACGCCTTGATGGTCTTATCTTATCTCTCCTCTTGGGCGAGCGACCTCGGATCGTCTGAGCTTTGCAGTTTAACTGGCTTAAATGAAAGAAACAAACGATACAAAACAAAGCAAAAAGGGGATTGCTAATGCACATAGCTGCAACAGTTTTGTTTCGTTCTGTAAGTCGTTATGAAACGTTGTACTGTGAAAGGCGATGGGCTAACAGTGCTTATTAATAAATGCCATATTCTTTTAGGTTCAGCAGTTTTTGAAGACTCTGGAGTATGATTTGGAGCGTGGTGTCGGTAACCGTTTGGACTCGCTGTTGGGCCAGTGTATGTATTTTGGATTGTCGTTCAGTCGAGTTGGAGCTGACTTTAGAGGCTTGCTTCCTCCCCTCTTTCATACTGCTGCAATGCAGGCATTCAGTACAGCGGTGCACGATGCGACCAATAGGTACGTTGTGTATGACTGGAATATAGTGCCATCGTAAATGTTGCTTCATTTGAGTCCTACTCTTGTTGGTACTTTCTTTGTTTTCGAAAAATATAGGTTTAATGAAGCAATGAAGTCCTACTCTCCACAGCCGGTTCCATCGACCGTTACAACTACAGTTCTGTCTACGATGACAACGAAGGTATAATTTTGTTTTTCCTTCCTCGAATTTATAATGCGTTGCAGCATTTTCTCATAAATGTCCACAGCATCAACTGCGAATAGCAATAGTAACAATAATGGTTTCCAAGTAGCACAGATTTCATTTTAAAGACAGGGACGGAGCTGTTCACTTCAACATTGAGAGAGGAAAGGTGTAAGCAAGATTAAGAGTTGTAGGACTGACAGTTCTGGGAATCACGCAAAACATCAGAAAACAGGTACCTGACCGGCCTGTCTCCGCGTACGTCGCTTTAAAAAAGACTTAAAATTGATGAACTGTTTTACGAAAATTTAATTGTGAAAAAAATGAAATGATGTAGTTAACTCACAGACTTACGAAAAACGTTTCATCTTTGAGTTCTCGAAGTAAAAGCTGTCCCTCTGTCCACAGCCTGAAGATAAAGGAGATCTTCATCCTCCAGTAGAGTTGTTACGGCACCCTCCCCTGGCGTGTTTCACCAACAGTGTCTTAACAGCTTTCAACGAATTGAGGCATTGCGCTCCTTTGTCTCTTGTGGTTCCAGTTACTGAAGAGCTGCAATCCGCGTTCAAATCAATGATTCAAACTACGTGCACCTTCCACAGGTAAATAAGCAACCTCCCTGACACGCTATGCAACTCAATGTTACGTTTTAAATGACCGCGCTCGACAAACGTGCGGCACCGTGCGAGCATTTTGCTCAAAAGCTTTCATTTGAATGGTCACACTAAGGATTTCAGCCACAGACTGAAAAGTAAGAACCAGTTTGTACAGCATAATAAACAGTTCCACAGGAAAGTACTGCTCAGAAACAAGCTTTCATTTGAATGATCACTCCTTAGATTTCATCCACAGACTCAGAAGAATGATCCTCGCAGTTGTTCATTTGATTTCATTTCCGCAGTTCACATATGACTGATTTATTTCATATGCATCTTTCACCCAGACTCAAAAGTTAGAACCACTTTGTAAAGCACAATAAACAACACCACAGGACAGTACTGCTCAGTAGCTTCCATTTGAATGGTCACACTTCAGGATTTCATCCAGATTCTCAAAAGTTAGAACCACCTTTCACATCGTAACAAACAGAACCACAGGAAGGTAGTGCCCAGTTAGGTCTTTCCAAATGTCTATACACTGTGCGCCATCGAGTCCAAGCTTTTACAATAGCGTAATTGTTCTTGAATAAGTAATAATTATACCTCTCTCGTGATTTCTCCAGTTAAATTACTGCCCTAAAGTAAATTCATGCCGTTCCCTCGAAACTCCATTTGTTGAAGAAAAAACCTTGACGTTGTTGACTTCTCGAACCGGAAGGATGATGCCAGAGGCTGAAGCCCGGCACACACTTGAGCTATCAGCTGAGCTGAGCGTCACTCGTGACTGTTGGCGTAAGCTGTTTCCTCAAGTGTGCGGTGTGGTGTTCAGCGATTTTCGTCACTCGTGCCATCAGCGTCGGATATTCAACGTGTTGAATAATTTTGTGCAATAGTGAACATTTCCTCACAGTGTGCGCGCTTTCTGAGCTATCAGCTCAGTAATCGATGTAAATGCGCATGCATTTTTTTCGTATTTACACAACTCAAGATGGCGGAAAACAGCTCGATAGTTGCTGAAGCATGCGCATTTGCATCGATTACTGAGCTGATAGCTCAGAAAGCGCGCACACTGTGAGGAAAAGTTCACTTTTGCACAAAATTATTCAACATGTTCAATATCCGGCGCTGATGGCACGAGTGACGAAAATCGCAGAACACGACACCGCACACTTGAGGAAACAGCTTACGCCAACAGTCACAAGTGACGCTCAGCTCAGCTGATAGCTCAAGTGTGCACCGGGCTTTAGGTTCTTCGTCAAACAAGAGTACGCGTGAATGAATTGTTCACTGAAAAGTTCGCGTCCTATCTGTTTTGGCGTCGTACTAGTGAGTAGGGCAGGTTTTTTCTCACATCTATAAGTTGGCTAAAAAAATGAATGTCTAACAATCTTAGCCTGCATACAGGCTTTAGTATTTCGCGAAAGAGAGTGAGTTTCGCGATCACGAACGGATTTCGAGTCGAGCGGCCCCAGTCCCCTAGCTTTTGACCATGCGCAGCAGGTACTCCAAATTCGAGAGCAGATATCTTCAAGTAGCCCAGTAGAGGGCCTGTTCGCATGCTACAACAATTTACCTAATCCTGATGTACACGGCTTCTTGGCCAGTCAGGCACCTATCCCCACACAAACACGTTCTGTTGATTTTTCAATTTGCGATCCTCAGTATTCCTGCTTTGTCCTCTTTATACAGATCAGAAGCGGCGGCTCTTAATGAAGCTGAAAGAACTACCTTTGCAAATTTCTGTGAAGTTTTGGGAAGGCAGCTCGTCCCTTACATGAACCGCTGTCTGGAGGCGATATTTCCCAGTTCGGCTTTAACCATAATGCAAGGAATCAGTTCGAGCGCAGCTGGTTCATCGTTAAGACTCGACGTTAAGAGCTTACAGCTACTTCTGGAACCGGTTATGCCACAGGAAACCACACAAGAGGAGAAGCCTCCACGTGAAAAAGAGGCCCAATCTCGACTTTCTGTGTCACAGGACATTGCTCAGAATAACGAAGAGCCTCTTCATGAAAACGAGGTTACCGATAACCATGTAGAGCTTGAGAATACGGTGTTGACCGAGGAAAGTCCCACAGGTCAAGAATTACGGCAAGAGACTACAATCGAAATTCTAAAGACCGAAAGGCAAGAACCGGATTTGACTTGACGATATAGTTTTAGCCAAACTGAGTGAAAAACTGAGTAGACAATCATATTTCATGCAACGCGGTATGAATCTTGTGGGTACCGACAAATTCTCGAGTCGCTGTCTCTAGAAACAAACCTTACTCACGACAGTAGCTGTTCGACCATGGGGGACTTGTCTTTGTTCTCAGACCAATTATTTAAAAATGAATGGAAAAGAAATGTCATGATAGGCAGTAGAAATTGACTTGAAAACTAAACCAGGGTAATAGGATCTGGGCACTTGCGACGCAGTTACCTAAACGTAAGTTTGTGCCGTAGGCACTGGAGAAAAATGAAGCGTAAATTTGAAAAACACGCGAAATAAAGCTCGTCTTAGCCCTCGCGCTCCCTCCCTAAAGTGGCTAGTAACCAGTTTCCCTCGCGTGGAGAACCTGGCCAGTTGCGCGCGCGAATCAACGCGCGAGATTTAAAGAAGTCGAGAGAAACAAAACTAAAATGGCGGCTCGCGGCTTTCTTGGTGCTGGGTTCTTTAGTCCTGTTTGAAAGAAATTCGCGTTTATTCGAGGCCTTAAAAGCGCCTCCTTTCTCCTTTACAGTGAAAATGTCAAGCTTGTAGGATGTGGCTTAGTGTTAGAAAACTACTTAAAGTGTGTTGGTCAGCTGAAACTCACACGTTGGACACGTGGTAGTGGGCGTTACCCCTTAACTCAGCTGTCCATGGCTTCTAATGCTCATGCTCAAACTTGATTTGGTAGGCTTCAGGGGTGATGCCTGTTACCACGTGGCTATAGTGTCCAATGTGTGGCGTTGAGCTTACCAACACACATAAGCGTGTGAGGTACATTTTTCTTTAAGCCTGGTAGGCAGGCTGCTTAATGTGTTGCCAGTGAAGCTATAGACATATCCTTGATAACTTATGCTATTCACTTCCATCCACTCTAACAAACTGTACTCCTACGAGACATGTTACAAAATGACAATGAGTTTATTTCTGGAAGCTGTCTTGGGTGCATCTTTTACATAAATTAAACGAAACTGTCTCTTGTACATTTTCACAAACGTGTTCAAAACTTAAACGTAGAATAGAACAACTTCACATGAAATAGATGACAGAGGTTATTCGATCTTAATTTAACCATTTAACAGAAGCAAAACCAAATGTAATGCAGCGTTTGCGTGAACATATTAAGAAAGTGATACCCATCTAACGAAACACACTCAAAGCTTTTATCTACTTACGACTATACTTCTATCATGTTAGAGAATAAGTTAATGAAAATCGGTGTATTTATTGTTTCTTTTATTCAGATAGGAACATGAATTGAGTCGTATTCATCCATATCACTGTCATAAACATCTTCCACTTCAGTATCCAAAGCTTGAAGCTCTTCACTGGAGAAAAACCGCTCCAGCAATTTACGGAGCGGAATCATGCAAATAATAAAGAAAGGAAACAGAGGGGCGATTCTTGTGTGCTTCATTGCCACAAGAGCACAAACACAACACACCTGTATAACCGTAAAAAGGTGCATTTTGCTCGTTTTCACATTCGTGACGTAGTTTTCGTCCGGGTGATGCGCCGAAGATATGAACAACAGCTTGACTCGTTCGACCAGTTGGATGTGTGACAACGACGACACGCCGAGGAAGAGAAAAACTCCGAACAAAACCGAGATGGGGATAAGTCGCATTACTGGAGACAGAAAAACAGTGAAACCAATAAGAAGGTGAATGACAATGTTCGTGAGACGCTGTTCTTTGACTTCTATCAGACGAGGGTGCTCCCCTGGGGCGTGATTTGTACTGATCACTGTCAACGCATGGAAGTGAGACAGCGTGTGCACAGGCGTGGCACACATCCACGGAAGGCCCAAAACAGAGCACAGGCCAACCAACAGTCCTAACATGAAGAGGTCCAAGTTGTATCCCACCCCTTTCTTCAATTTGTGGTCTTTCTTGTCCAAGATGACACCCGTAAATTCAATTTCCATAAAAATCAAAATGCTGACGAGAATGGCAGGAACTAAGGCCGAGAAAATGGCGCTAGCGCTCATTGGTTGATCAACTCCCATGGGATTGATGAGCCAGCTTTGTCTGTTGGGTGACGTCACAGACAGTCCATCCGGAACAGATAGCTTCTGAGTGTATACGCCCTCTGTCAGCCAATCCACCATTACCATGGTAACGATAGCTATGAAAACTCCAAAGTCGCTAACAATTCGCCGAGCTTTAGGTCCAAAAAAATGACTATGACGCAATTTCCGCAGAGAAAAAGCCACGAAGAAAGTTCCCAGCATCAAAATGGTCGTGAATAGAGCTGTGTTTGCGGTTGATTGACTCTGTAACTCGTCCGTCAGGTTGTAACTCACACTTGTGGAATTTGAACCCACCAAGGAATTTGTTGTGTGATCGGCGTCCAGCGGGTACAATCGGAACACGTCAACTACGTAGTTAAAGGCGTCATAGAGGAATATCATAGAAATCATCAAAGCAAAGATTTCTTCTGTAAAACGCGTGAAATACTTGATTAGGAAGCATCCTTCGAGCGCCACAATTATAAAACAAATCACCATCACCCATATTCCTACCCACGCGCGCCAGGGAAGAAACTCAATCCCAAATCGCTCGCAGAGATTGAACGTGCCTTTCTCAAACACAAGCATTGGACGTGTAGCGCCGATAATGATCAGAGGCTGTCCCGCAAATAGCGAAAACACGACTCCGGATAAAGCTGTCGCGAGAATCATTTCCGAAACTCCCATCCACCGATTTGTCTTCTCGCTGACCAAACCCCCAAAGGTGATGGCCGGGGCAAGACAAGCAAAGTACACGAAGATTATCGTCGGCAAACAGTGCACGTCTAATGCATCTCTAAAATCGCTAAGGTAGAATGGAAACCGCCTCTTGATGTCCCGAACAAGTCCACCGCAAAATTTTCCTGTTCTCGACAACGGGTCGTCCGAAACTTCATTTTCTCGGATAACTTCCTGAACCGTCTCCTTTTCTACGTCGTTGGTGTTAATACCACCGCCGCGTCGTCTTCTGACGGCCAGTTCTTTAGCTTGGTTTGCCAGTATGGGCACGGTTTGATTAAGAAGGTTCCGATCCCATTCACCCGGCGCTATGATGAGGCTGTCGCCCATAAAGCTGATGAGGGAATCCAGCATGTCCTGTCGGCACTGAAAGGAGAAGAAATCGTCAATACGGAATTTCGTTTCGCTGAAAATTGCTTACATTCTGTAGTGGGAATAACAAGGATACTGCCTGTTAGTGTTACGATACGACACGATACGACAGGACACAGTTCGTAGGATACATAGGATACCATTATGACGCTATAAAATAGCATACCGTTGGCTTCTTCTTGGCACTTTTTTTTCTCCCTACCACCCTAACACTTTTATAATGGTCTTTCTCACTCCCTCTGAAATATATGGGCGTAGTTTATGCCTAGTCGGAAATGGAGATATTATAAAGAGGGTTTCTGGAATCTCAGCTAAAAGATTGTTTAAGCAAAATTAATTCTTAAGAGCTTCCTAGTTTCTATAGAAACCCAGAGACGTACAGAACGCATGCGCAGCTAGTTATAAGCAGTGGCTTCCGTGCCCCTTAACCGAAAACTACTGTATTTGCTTCTTAGGTTTACTTACCCTGGCCTGATACGCCGATTCCAGGAAAATTTTATCGGACATCAGCGTTGAAATCGACCGTCCAACTTCATGATAATCTATCCTACCATCCTGTGGCCCTAACAGGACGAACATAAACCTGACAGGGATGTTAACTTCAGCAAAATTCCCCAAATCACAACCGCCAGCGAGTCTCACAAAAGCACTAATGGTGCACGACAGTTTATCATGCGCCCCAACCATCACTGTAGTAGCTTGAGCATTTGCAGGGATTTTCTTGCATATATCAGACTTCTCTCTTTTCTGTTCCGATCGCCCCGCGTTTTCATGGTCTCCTTGATAACGCACCCACAGTGGTATCGCAAAATCAGCGACCATTGGATCTGGGTCATGTTCTTTGTGAATTGGGGGCAAAAGCGCTGGTTTTCCCTTGATATCTACAAGTGGCCTGCAACGAAAAGAAAGTTAAAATAAAGCGTCTGAGAAAAACGACGTAGCGACCATACTGTGTTGAGTTTGCAGTGATCGCACTTCATGTAAACAGAAACCTTTAGTCCTTTGTTGGAAACTCATCGGGTATGACATCACTGCACTCTGACAACGCCCAATAAAAAATGGTTTTACGCACGTACAGACCAACGCGTAACGCAAAAACTACCCTTGTACAAGCGAAGCGGCACCTTTCTCGTTGCTTTACTAGACTTTTTTAAAAGCCAAGTTTGAGGTCAATTGAACAAAATTGATATGTTTTGAGTTTTTCTCTATTTGTTTGTTTTGTGAACTTCCCATTGCGGCCACTAGTTTTCCCAGTAAATCACAGTAATTTGGAACCTTCGGTAAGCGACCACCTCGTGTAAGCGGCCGGGAACACTATTAGAGCTAACGATGTAAAATTCTCTACTGTTGTTGATCTCCCTGATGCGACAACTAGACTACAGAGGGAACGGTCTCTGGGACCAATTCCATCCATGTGAAGTAACAAAAAATCCTATTCGCGAGGAACAAATTTGGCGCCTGCGAATTGCCCCACCGCGAACATTCGCCTGGAAATGTTTGTTCTTGGGAATATTCCTTGCAGATATTCTCCTCGTGTACCGACCTGAACGGTTCTTCTGTATTTCTGGTCAGTTCGCGGCTTCTTCTTGCCCGATGGACTTAATTTTTTATGGTATAAAAACGTCCCTTTCTTTGTTCATAAATATGACTATAATTAAAACTACGAGGAGCAACTTAAAATTTCACTTACATCGGAATATCATTTGCACTTTCTTCTATGGCTCCAGGAGTGTTGGCTATTTCCAAAACACTTGTTGGGCAACTTTGCAGCGCGTCAGAAGAGCGCCTTTGGTGGGGCATTTGAGGCAAAATCCGCGAAATACGCCGAGAAAAGTTCTTGGAGCGCCCACCTCTCGCCTGGTGTTGATGTTCGTGTCTGGTCAGGAGAGCGGTTTTCACCACCTCATATTCCTCGTCTGGTAACGTCTTAAACGATTTGATCTCCTCGATGATGGCTTCGCAAATTGACGGCAAGTTCCACCTTTGAAGATCTAACAGGAATACTCCGCTTTCAAAATTTTTTTCCACTTCCCGTAAACTACGGAATGCCAGGCAAGGAATGTGAGGTTTTCCCCACCGATTCGCATTTTCTTCCACATCTTCCTCGAGTTTGATCCACCGCGCGCGTTCTTTCCAAACTAAGTCGGTGTCAGAGCTGATGAGTTCTTCTAATTCCACAAAGCCTTCGTGGAAAGAGTGGCTCGACAAATTATTCGGCGAATCGTGGGAAGAGTCCATGTTAGAAAGGCGGGTAAATCCTACAAATTTCCAGCTGCTTCGCCATGCCGATTTGGACGGCGCAGCTGAACTAAAACTATCGTGCCATTATGACGTCACTAATTCTTAGTTATCGATTTATGACGGGTGGGTAAGTTTCATTCTATGTCCAGGAAATTTTTTCTCCCTAACATTTTTCCTGAGGTACTGTGAAAACAAAACACTATTTTTCTAAGGCGCGTCTAACGAGCTAAAGAAAATTTTTGTGTCTACAAGACACGCACTCTCCATGCAACTTTAACATTCGGCGTCGATTAAAACATAATATAAATAGAACAGGCTTAATCGATAGCTTCCGTTCGGTAAAACTTTTCACCAGTGCGGGAAAGGTGTACAGAGGGAAATATGCCGTTCGTCATGTTTCAAGTGCGACAAAAAGTGCACATAAAGTGCAAAGTGCGCGAGAACACATAGGCCAAAGGCGGGAAAACATATGCCGCGGGCGGGAAATATGATTCGAGCGCGAGAAAAAGCGTACCAAGCCTGGGTAAACATGGGCCATGGGCGGTAAAAATTGCGCGGGAAAATATGTACCAAGCGCGGGAAAACGGGCATGAAAACATGTGCCATACACAACGGAAAACAAGTTCCCAAGGCAAGAAAATATACGCCAAGCGCTTCGAAAACGCCTGCAACGGCGGCAATTCTTACAACGGGAAAACACGGAAGTGCTGCCGAGTACGGGTAAAAAGCGCAACCTTTGCGAAGTGCGGGGAAAAAAGTGACTTGTCCCGAGGGACGGAAAATATGCTCCACACAACCCAAGCCGGAGAATTCAAAACCTGTGCCTTGCGTAGGAGAACACTCGGGTCAGCAAATGTCATCATTGACTCCGGTACTAATCAAAGGTTTCCTTCCTGGTCCAGAAATAGTCACTTTCAACAGTGTTCTAGAGATATGTCATAGTCTGGGGGTCTTAGTAGATTTGAAGGGGTCAATAGCCATGAATCGTCCCAAATTTTCTTGGTCAACAAATCATTGAGTCGGGTAAGGGAGCCAGCTTTCTCGGGTTGCTGACCTGAGAACTCGCTTTTAGCTCGAACTCTGTTTAAACTTATGCTTCACTTGTGCAAATCCTCCACTAACGCCGCCATTCACCGGCGTGACAACAACAATAACAACGACACAGACATTCATTAAATAAGAACATATCATTTACTATTTATCAGACATTTAAAAACTAATCTACGTTACTGAAGTCACTGTCACTGGCAGACCCTGAAAAAGAAGAAAAATGATAAACAAAGTATTAACTGCAGTGAAACAAAAAGGCCTTTTTTAGGGCCGCACCAAGGGAGCAAACAAAGCTGTGCGACCCATTAACCCCAAGAACTTTAACAACGGCGGTTTCGCCTTGGAAACGACTAAAATAGTTTCCGTCCACACCATTGCGCGTCTCTTTCTCCTTCGCCATTTTCAAAGGCAAATTTATAGGAGTTTCATAATTTAATTAGCTTTTAAGATTTTTATTCGTTTTCTCAAATTGTTATATATGTATTTTTAACTTTTTTAACTTTTCATAATTGTAATGCGCATTTGATCAAATTTTTGTTAATTTAAGTGAATAAATTATTTATTTATTTATTTAAGAACGATCTAAGCGAAAGGCTGGCTACTGAACTACTCGCCCTTGTTAGTAGTAAGAAGAATACGACGAGCTAGGGGCTATGTCACGCATTTTTGACATAACTACTTTAACACGCCATAAGAGATGATTGTATCAATGGTGGCTGAAAAATGGAACAATTTGTTTATATTCTTGGTTTTCACGTCACGCACTCCCCGGGCAAGTAAAAAATAAAATCGCTTATTATTCAATAAATAAAATCAAGAAATTTGTGTATTGCAGAAAAGTAACAAATAATTAACCTATCAAAGTTCCAGGACTATGCGATATCCCGCACTTGGGTTATTCAGCAAAACGTATCACTCAAAATTACAGAGAACAGTATGGAGCCGCCATGTTTGTGTCCATCCGAATGGGTACCAACATGGCGGCCAGATACCAATGGAAACATCTGGAGTTTACTTTGGTTATGTTAGAACCTCTCGCCTCTCTGTTGAACTCGCATATACACTTCTCTTTAATTTTAGTTTTTTTGACGTCACGTGAAAACCAAGAATATTGTATTTCTTTCTACTTTCTTCGACTAATGACGTCAGTTGTGCGTCTTCTCTACACCAATCAAAACGCGAGGTCTACACCTTCAATTGCATAAATTATAATATTATTACCCTGCTCGCTACTTGTTTCTCCGCTAAACTTTCGTTCGTCTTCTTGACTGTTGCCTACAGCATCTTCCAAACCGTACACTGTGGAAACAAAACAACGCGTTTATCGTTCCTCCTATTTTACGCCAGAGTATATCGGCTAGTGACTACCAAGTGATAACCAACATTTAGTGTCACTATCGGTTGCGAGATCAGAGGTTGGCTGTTTTGTAAGTACGTACCATTTCCTTAAAACTGTCATGAAGGAGTGATATCATCTTTGAGGAACACTTTGATAATCAAAAGGGCACCTTTTTATTGACGGTAAACGAAAGAAAAAATGACCATATTTTTAATCCTAAGCACAAGAAACAGAAAATAAATGGTTTTCGGTTGGGCGTGGCGAAGATCAAAATGGTTAAGAACTTGAAAATGTCTTTAAAAATGGGTTAACGTCCTCCAGGCGCGATAAGGCCTTTAAATCTTAAGATCAAAATTTCAATTCTCATTCGTTCCCCCTGCACATCTTCTATAGAAAGTCGTGGGGAGAAGTTGACAACATATCAAGAAAATTCGTCTTGTGTGATCTTGTCCTTATTCTCATGACTACTCTGCTTTATAAGATGTTGATATCACAAGGAGAAATTTGACGCTGATCAGTCTTAGGGTCTATACAATAGATCGTTTTCACGTGACGTAACGGCGGCTATGTTGGTGCACAAGGCTACCCCTCTGGGAATTGAACTCTATTTTTATGCAAATACTTTCTTTTGTTTCATTGAACCAATATGGCCGCTGGTCACATTAGTGAAAACCATCTATAGTTTTTGTTATGACATTCAGCTGGTGTTGGAATTGCAGTCACCTCTGGGGTCCATTATTTGGCTGTCTTCCAATTCTTCAGCTACAGGAAACATTTGCTCTTCACCTAAATAACGGCATGATCAAATTAGCCCCAATTCTAACCACACGACAACTAGTTCAGTGGTAATCTGGCAGTAACTCTTATAAAGACTACAAAACGCAGTAACCCAGTCAAAAACCACACAAACGTATGATAAGAAGTACCAACGGGTTGATTCAACAATGGTTCGTGCAATCATTCAAATGAACGATATTTAATACTACTTCTAAGTTTAACAGGGAGTTCTTTCCTCTTTCAACGAAACTCTTACTTCAGTTTTGGGATCGTAGTAACAGCAGATTACAACTGTTGTTAATGGTTGGTGGATCCGCAACGGTTATTAAACTACTCACAAAACCATATCATTAAATTAACACTTGATACAGGAAAGGTGAGTAAAATCCTTATTAGTATGATGTTCTGAACGTCTGTTCTAACTTGATATCATTTATTCTGTGGATAAAATGATCCTTATGTGTGGCCGTTCCAATAAAACGCCTACGGAGCGTTACTTTCTTGTGGTTCTGTTTATAACACTCAACAAGGTGATTCCAACTTGTGCGTCTGTGGATGAAATCCTGAAGTGTGACCCTTCCAATGAAAGCTACCAAGCAGTACTTTCCTGTGGTGCTGTTTATTATGTTGTACAAGTTGGTTCTAACTTTTGCGTCTGTGGATGAAAAACTTAAGTGTTGACCCTTATACTGAAAGCTACTGAGCAGTACTTTCCTGTAGTGCTGTTTATTACGCTGTACAAGCTGGTTCTCGTTTTGAGTCTGCGGATGAAATCTAAAGCAGTGTGAATATTCACAAAAAAGCTTCCGAGTACCTTCCTGTGATGTTGTTTATCAGGCTGTACAAGGTGGTTCTAACGTTTGCGTCTGTGGATGAAATTCTGATGTGTGACTATTCTTACTAAAGGTACTGCGTAATACTTTCCTGTGGTGCTGTTTATTATGCTGTACGAATTGGTTCCAACTTCCGAGCCTGTGGATGAATCCTGAAGTGTGACTATTCTAATTAAAGCTAATGAGAAGTCTGGTGGTGTCGATTTACAACTTAAACTCGTTGATGAAATTTAACAGTGCACTGTTCTAAAGTTGCGTTATAAGCAGTTTGGTAGGGCTTACTTTTCCTCACCCCTATTTTTCGACCTAAAGACGGCATTAAAACAGTCAGCACTGTAAACAGACCTGGCAAAGTTTTTCCTCCTCCCTGGTGCATCTTCGCCTCTCTCTCTCCGTCACTGCTGCTTCCCGCTGTTCCACTCTCACTCTCGTGATCGCTTGCGCTGCTTCCATCGGAGCTGTCCTCGTCGCTGCTCCAGCTCCCCTTGAGCGGCGTCTGCACCTCATCTCGCAACTCATCACTGGCTACAGCATGACCCGACAACTGAAGAGGACTGCCACTAACAGGCTCGTCAGCGGTATTCAGCACACTTGTACGCGTGTTCAGGGCGCTAGTGAACTTTCGGCTGGGTGAGTCCGCAAGACTCGGGTCTGTGGTGTGTTGCAGCATTGGTGCTGCTTTCACGGGGGATTCATCTGCAGTGATAACAAACAACAATACGTATTTAGCCGTGCAAGGACGTCGACACCCCGTAACTAAAATTAAGTAATGTATTTCCTCTGTACGTTGGTTAGCAGACCCTGGATGCTTTTTCTCAGAAGAAAGAACAAACGAAACGAACAGATTTCTTCGGATTTCGAAATCATACTAAGGCAGAGAAAGCAAATGTGGCGGACGGATGTTTTATGACCAGTTTTTGGAACACAGTGCTGCCCGGAGCTGCCCAAAATACTGTGAAAGTCAAATCGACCAGGGAGTGATAAGAACTTCTGCGATAGCGTGACATAACCACAGGTTAAAGAAAGCACTGGGACAGGTTTGAATAAAATGGCATCACCTATTGTGTTAAAGTTGCCCAAAAATGACCTGACAGGTATACTTGCGAGCCCTTAAGCCAGAGTTAAGGTACAGAATGCGTGACAGCGTGACAGATTTTTCGTAGCTAGGCGAAATAGTCGGGAAAAGTGCAACAAGTAAGACTAGTAAAACATGGTCTTGAGAGAGGGAATCGCCTACACCATCGCGTCAGGGAAGTTTATCGTAGCACCGGCTACAGAGTGTGAAAACGTCGGCTAACGCAACACCATCCTACAGCATGATTTTAGAATTGCGCGATGTTGTCACAAGTTCGCGCGAATAGCACAGCACAATTAATAGACTCCTAAAATTACTGTCACGTGACTGCCCAACGTGATCATCCTAAGAAAAGGATCGCCCACGAAAGCGTGACAGGATAGCTTAACGTGAGACTCAATAGCGTGCAATGCATTGGCAGTGAAATTACTACGGTGTTGACATCTGACCTGGTTTTAGGATTGCGTGACGCAAAACAGACAGCTTCACGCCAATAGTACTAAAACGTCAGTAACGTAAGTACCCACCGTGATCATCTTGTGAGAAAGACGTTAACACGGACACCTGCGCTGACATCTGTGTTGTGTGAGGCGAGATAGATACTGAAACAGCCGGCTCTGACTCTTCTTTTTCTGGAGCGACAGGAACAGGGAGCGAGGGAGGGGTGGGAGGGGTAATTTCTTTGTTTTTCTGTTGAAAAAGAAGTGGTTGCCGTAAAAGTTCAGTTTACACTCAGTTAGTTTTGCGTTTCAGGAAATTGTCGGACCCAATAAATTGTGGGAAATTGCGACTACATAGAGGTTCAACAATGGAGGAGTAATTCGACGTTTAATCAAGATGGCGACTCAAGCGAACACATGTCTCTCTGTCCCCAGGTCCTCTCGAATTACAAGCTGGTATTCCACAGGAAACCTACTAATAATAATGTCCTTAGCCCAAAACGATTATGAACAGTAACAATACAAATCCAACGTGAGTAACTAGTGAGTAACAATAATAGCAATAATAGTAAGGCAAAAGAATTCAGACATAAATGCCCTTAATCAGTATTTTACCGATCAATTCCAATTTTGAGCACAAAATTGCTAGTGCGTCACAAAAAATGATCAAGTGGTTTCGCATTGCGTGTCAAAGTAATTCTCAATTTCTTTAGTATTTCCTCACTTCGTACTGTGATTGGTAAAAGGGCGCCATTTGCTCAACCAATAACAAGCAAATCAGACTAAACCAATTGTGACTTTATAAGCACTTCTATTTTCCCGCGCTTGGCGCCGGTTACATGTGGTTACGGTAAATTTTGATTGGTTCGTTGAGCTGTTTGCGTCTCCTGTGATTAGCCAAGTTGATTGGTTTAGGTTTGGTTTTACGATACCCAACTGAAAATCACTCTTAAATGTAGCTTTCAAAAAAAGGAGCATGTGTACATAAAATAGTTTTCAACTCCTGTAAGTCATAGTATCGATATTTGTTTCAGGGGCATTTTTTCGTCCTGTAAAGACTTCGAAGAAAAGCAGAATTTAAAGGAAAAGGCGATTTCAGAGTAGCCTGCGAGGAAGCTCTCTCTACCCCAACCCCCCCCCCTGCCCCCCGCCCCCGAGAGCCTACTCGCACGTTAATTTCAGAGTAGTCATTTCAGTCTTCAGCTGATGCTACAATCTTTAATATGAGGGGCCTTATCACAAATAGTAGCTCAAACAAAGAACAAATTGGAAGAAATATGCGAGTGCCTTATGCAGCTGTGAAGAGGTGTCATGGGTTTAAGTTTGTATAAGTAGCTCATACAGTTGACAAACCTCTGAGTATGACCTATTAAGGACACACTATTGTCCATTATGCTTGTTTTCAAGCGCACAGTGCATAATGGACAATACTGGGTCTTTAAGTGGTGCTGTCTCAGCAAATAGCTCATAGTACATGTCATAATGCTTACCGCTTGTCTTGAAACTCTGGGTTTCTGTAATTTCTTCGCACGGGCTGCTGCAGCATTCGCTTGGTGAATTTTCTCTTCAAGTAGAAGAAAGAAGAGGAAAGCTGTGAGCTTTGGTTCATGGAACAGACACAAAGCCGCGCAGTTATTGATTGATTTAGCGAACAGACACAAACCCGCGCTGTTATTGATTGGTTTAGCGACCAAATACAAAGCCGCGCAGTTATGGATTGGTTTACCTAACAGACTCAAACCCGCGCAGTTATTGATTGGTTTAGCCAACAAACACAAACCCGCGCAGTTATTGATTGGTTTACCCAACAGACACAAATCAGCGCAGTTATTGATTGGTTTAGTGAACAAACACAAACCAGCGCAGTTTTAAACAGGTTTAGCGAACAGACACAAACAGGCGCGGTTTCTGACTGGTTCGGCGAACAGACACAAATCCGCGCGCTTTTTGAGTGGTTCGGCGAACAGGCACAAATACGCACGGGTTTTGTTTGGTTCAGGGGACACGATACGCGTTCGATCTGGTTCTTCGCTTTGTCGATCGACGTCACTCTATTTTAAGCAATAGGAGTGGGCAACTGAACAATGTCTGCTCCATATTTGAGTGCTCCCTGGTGGCAAACTGTTCTCTTTTAAACCCCAAGTGCGGGACGAAACAAACTGTGGAAAGGCGATCTCCGACGTCCAACGGAAATAACTTTATAAAATATCCTGCGCTTTAGTTTATGTGTTTTAATAGACTCCTTCGTGCCCGTAATGGCCAGTTTTCACTAAATCGAAATTAACGTTTTTAAGTTCCTGTCGGAAACATCCCTTGAGAGAGGGCAAAGAAACAAACACAACCAGACAGATAAACAAAGCAATGATGTGAGCGCTCACTTAGATAGATAGATAGATGGATAGTTTATTTAAAAATCACATTGCAGCCACAAAAGCTGAATTAAGTAATTTTTTACAATTCTTAAAAAACCAAAACAAATTAGAAAAGTTAAAATTAGAAAAGTTATCCAGATCTTACCAAATTCTTCCTCGGAGCGATTGCGGTGAAGGTAGATCCACACTTTTCTGTTGCTGTCGTATTTTACACAAGGATCTCTTTCATAATGAAGCCTATCTAACGCACCGCTCACCACCGTGTGAATCTTGAACATGCAATACAAAAAAATGTCTTGCGTCAATAAGTAACGAATAGGACATGTTTTCAAGAGCCTTTGTGAAGCGACTAGGGACATTAATCTTTCGTTTAAGTTCAGCTGTACTGCAACTGAGACATTTCGATAAAAAGGAACGTTCGAAATTAAGTTGACAGTCTCGATCCTCAATCCCCAAACGTTTCGAGAATCAAGTATCGAGGTTCGAGTATTGCGTTTCAAGTTTCGAGACGCTCGAACAGTTATATACAAATACATTTTTATCGCTAAATGCTGTTTAAGTGTTAAGGAGCGGCAGTAGTGGGTCACTATGGTCGAAAAGAATGTACAAATTTAAAATTGTTTACACGAGTGGATGTACTGGAATAAAAGTTACGCCCAAGCTTGTCCGTTTTGTTTCACTAACCTGTGCATCAGATGAATTTGAGTTAAGGAACTGCGAGTCCTTTAACAGCTCACAAACCTACGAACACAAGGAAATTACGAGGACATTGTGAACGCAGAGTAAAATCCACCACCACTCCAAATAAAATAACAAAATAAGGTAAAAGCCTCAAAACAAACTAGTAAACAATGTTGCTGCAGTGTTTTCCAAACTGTCCATGACAACAAATCCTCGTCAGTCAGAGAAATAAAAGACGCAGATGTGTTCTGACATCATGGAAGACGGACGAACGGACGCGGTGGGAGTAAGGGAGGGGGGGGTTGGTGCAATTTATTGAATGGACCTTTGAAATAAGCGTCCAGGGCCCGGTTGTTCCACACCCAATTAAAGCTAACCCACGAGGTTTCACGTCTGAAGAGTTTTCGGCCCCGCAAAGAAATTTTCAATAAGCCATTTCCGAATTACCTCATGCAGGCCTCGTTTTCAAAGCGAGACTTGGCGCTAACCTTTCATATGCAAATCAATCCCATTCACATAAAAATGAGTTTAATTTTCATGTGAATGAAAATTGATTTGCATATGAAAGGATGAGCACCAAGACTCGCTTTGAAAAAGAGGCCTGACGTAATTCGGAAATGGCCTATAGATTCTTTTCAGTCACGTGACCAGAGGCCATATTGGTTCAATGAAACAAAAGAAAGTATATACATAAAAATAAAGTTCAATTCCCAGAGGGTTAGCCTTGTGCACCAACATGGCCGCCATTCCTTTGTTGTAGTGCACCAACATAGCCGCCGTGACGTCATGTGAAAACGATCTATTGCGTTTTCTATCGGTTGGTGATAGGTTTTCATAGAAAGTAAGCTAATGCGTTAGTATTTTTGTTGTTTGTATGCCTCTCTCTCTCTTCACTCTCATTCGAAATCAAATTTCATGTCTGTTATGGAACACTGTGCACGTGGAATGGTTCAGCGAACAAAAAAATAAAAATAAAAAACTCAGGAGTTTTCACAAACGCGCGCAAGTTATTGAGAAAATACCTACCTCAGCTCTAGTCCCCTCTCCGTTCGGCAGCCTGGAAGCGGCATCTCGCACCAGAGTGAGAATGGTGACGTATGGCGGACGCATTGAGGTCAGTAAAGAGTGCTCACGAGCCTTGTTGAGATTAGTGTCCTTATTGAAAACACCCTGAATATAAATGAATCGAGTAAGAAGCGCAAATCACATAAATCCACTCAAAAATTCAGATGTCAACCATAGAGATACACTCACACATATGGTGGTCGCTACTGCTTCCTACGCATGCGCAAACTATTCGCTAATTTACATAACGACAGAGAAATCTGGAACACGGGCGCACTTGAATCACTATGATACCCAGGAACACGGGCGCGCTTCCATCACTATGATTTGTTAAAATAAGACTTACATACCTTAACAGGCCCAACCACAGACTCGAACCCATGCATCCTATATGTGAAGGCTTTGTGCGGATTTTCATATCTTTTGTTCTCCTGCAACGAAAATAAACATCCCACGGATTAGAGTCTTGGTTATCCTTACACCTTTAGACTCCCAAGTCTCGTCTTTATTTACCTGGTCCCTGAAAACCGCTCTCTCCTCTACAGTGCTCGGCCTGACCACAAAATCCGTTTTCCTACAAGTAAACAGAGTGCAGTATTTAGCGCTGCGTTGTTGAAAAGCGACGCCTTGCGAATTATAGTTGGAAAGAAACAGAAAATGACTTAAAGGTTTTTAAAAAGGCTAAAAGCCAACAATTGTACACGGCCAAGACGGAGGATAAAAAGTAATTTATACTACATTTTCACAGCTTACTTAAAGTTTAGCAGGATATAATACATTGAGCTCTTTGCAAAAATTGTTCCATTCTGCAAGTCCTTGGTAATAAAAGTGTTGCTTTGCATAACTGGAATTGACACTCGATGAATAAAAAATCGAATTTGCCGCGAGTATGTTGCGAGAAGTCTACGACAGGTTGCTTAGTCCCACCAGTACAAGTTAAAATGTTAGCTTACACGCGTGCCGCGGGAGCGGAAGACGAATCTGAATCACCAGCAACTCCCTACAATAAAGAGATACGAATAGGAAATAAATCAATAAATTAATTAAAGTTTAGATTGTCAGAGGATTAAACTGGTGATTGGCCGACAAAGCCCTCCTTTTTGGTTTCTCTGTTAGTTAATTCCTTACCAAAAGACATCACACATTTAGATTCTACAGTTTCATGCAAGTCACAGTTGAATGGATATTGTACCTGACAGCAAATTTTTGTGACATTTCATTTATAATCGAATTTTGTTTTGAGGCTGTTGATTTAGTTTATAGCTAAAATTTTATCATCATCGTCGTCGTCGTCATCGTCGTCATCGTCATCGTCATCGTCATCGTCATCGTCATCGTCGTCGTCGTCGTCGTCGTCGTCGTCGTCGTCATCGTCATTATCATCATCACAACCTTTTTTCCCGTCAATTCCCCTTTGACTCGGAGCCAATCACCACATAACGGTTCTAATTCTTCGTCAGAGTCTCTGGAAGCACCTGAAAGCAGACAGACAAAGTAATGTCTTTAATTTCACCAGTTGTAATGTGATTGCACCAGCTTGGATGTGCTACAAACTAGAGTAAGCTTCATACCTATCCACTTCCACTGCTGAGGTCTCTCTTTGAAATCCACAAGTGGAACAAACGCAGCTGGGGTCTCTGTGGAAAGGACGTAATCAGCACGATAAATTGATCTTCAGATTCGCATAACATATACTACTTATTCACCGAGAGTGAGGTAATTTCAGGGAAATCTCAGACTAACGCCTTGATGTATCGACCCGAGAGATAGCGAGGTTAGTGCCAAGGTCTGAGATCTCCCTGTGATGACCGAACGGATGAGGTTAATAAGTTATTTATTATAAGGCTTTTTATTCAAATAACAATGAAAACAAAACTGTAGTGCAACTGAGGGAGATGTTGAGCACACAGCCACAATGATATTACCAGATATCAGTTCAAAACCCTGGTTTGTGCGTAAGTGAGCTTGCCAGGTGGCGGTTTTGGAAGATTTTCTCGCCCTCAAAAATCGATTACTTGGCTGATTACAGAGCAAGGGAAACACAAACCTCCCGCGTACTTAATTTGCTTTATGCATCCAGACCTAAACACTGATAACTACAAAAGTACGTACGTCATTTGTGTGTGCGGTTACACTGAGCTGTTAACAAAAGAACTGCCATACCTCCTGAACTACCAGAAAGAAAAATTAAGGCAGAGTAAACCAGTTTGACCCAGTCAGGCTCCTGTGCGCCCCAAGCACTCGCAGCATGCAATGGAGACACCTTCAAATGAAGGCAATATTTGTAAGTAATAAATATATGAGCAATTACAGCGAATCCCCGTCAAATCACCAGCTCGTTATCACGGCCACTTTATCTCTTCCCGGCAAGCGTCCATACATTTTCACAGAAAAGCTCGTTTATGCGGTCAAAGGCCACCCCGTGAAATCCGAAGGTGTTGCTCGACAAATTCACCTCGTTAGTATAGTCAGTTAAATCAAATGTATATTCCAAAGAACACACAAGTGACCACCCTTGTTTTAGAGTTCTGGGCTTTAGCGTTGAAACAACCGGAGAGTCTGTGTAGCAGTTTGAACTCTCAAAGAAAAAAACATATTTCTGGACAACTTTTCTTCTTCTTTACGCTTGGCCGAGATTACGTCTTGATTATTCTTTGCACTGGTCTTGATCTCCTTTGCCTTGAGTATGGGCCCTGCGACTAGACAATCAGGAAAATCGTGCACAAAGCATTTGCAATGATTAAACAGCTGGGATTGTTCATTTCTTCCAAACATTCCCAGAAAACCTCCCCATCGTCCTGTACAACTACTGCATATGTAATTACTTCATTTCTGTGTATAAATGGACAAACAAACAAACCTGCCATTTCTTTACCATGTCTTCAATCTAAAGAAAGGAGGAAAAAACGTCATATTATTTAAACAAGGAGACTGAAAATTCTGCGAGAAATGCCAATGCATTTCAATCTGTCCTGTTAATAATCCCGGTTTGCGAAAGAAGAAAAGTTGGTCAGGCTCAAAATATAAGCTGGAAAACCAGATTCCGCACGCTCATTTACTCTTAATTAGAACTAGAACAATCCCAATACAACGCGCCTTCAGACAGCTTGAAACAGAATCCGTCGCCAACGCATAGACTTGTATAGGTTTAACAAAAACGATGCTTGTGACTAACATCAAGGGTAGCTTCTGTTTTAGGACGAGTAAGTTTGAACGCACTCTCGTTCAGAGGTTAATTGCATTCAGAATCTTGAAGTGAAAAAAATAAATAAAGAGAAGTTCAACTTACCTTCTGCAGGTTAGCCTTAGAGTCGGGAAAAATCTGAAAAATGTCACGAAGAAGGCTAAAGAAACACGGAACATCATCTGAACGAAGCGGAATTCTAACAAGAAAAAAAATTATAAAAGAAAGCAATCGACTGTGAAAAAATAACGGAAAGTCTTTGTCACGGTTTTACTGGCAGAGCAGTTGGCCAAACTGGAACAATTGCTTTACTTCCTCGGGCAAGCGCAGATAGGTGACTGTCATTGGACAAGTGTGTCTGTCAAACTGGGACAAGTGCTTGACTGTCTTGTTTACGGTGCTTCTTTTCCTAACATGGGTAGCAGTCAAACTACAGTGTAGGGCATGAGTCTGTCCAACTGCGACGAGCGCCTTTTTAATCAACACAGGAGAATCTCAAACTGGAGGAGTTGAATGACTTTCTGGCACATGTCTTTGTCTTACTGGGACAGGTGACAGTCAAACTGAGATAAGTGTCCATCAAATCCATCTTTTGGGACAAAATGTTTCTAAAACGTGGACAGATATCGAACTGTCTCACCGACAGAAAATAGCTTTTTAACGAAGAAGAATGCCTGTCTTACGAGGAAGCGTAGCTGTCTAACTTAGATAACGTGTGGTTGTCTTACTGGGGTAAACTCTGTGTCACATGTGCTGGTTCCTCCCTCTTCACAGTATCAGTCTGATCTGACTTCACTTGAGCTTGCCTTTCTTGCTTCTGTTGCAATTTTTGCTTCAATTTTCGTTTAACTTTGGCCTTTTTGTCTTTCTTCTTCGATAAGTCAGCTGTATAAAAACGAAAAAACAACAGCAAACAAGACGAGTTTAAAACCATTCACCAGTTTATAAAGCAGGGTCTCAAAAATCTTACTTTGATAAGGGTAAATGAGATTATGTCTCAGTCTTCAATCAAACATCTCACTAAAGGGTTTTGTACCTTGTCAGTCGTGCGGTACACGTTTCAAACGGCTTGCGTACCCATTTCCCATCCATTCACTAGCCATGCGTTTGGCTTTTCGATCCAATACCCGTTAAGAACGCTTTCGCAAAACAGGTCACATAAAAGGGAAATGAATCATTTTACTACGACTTTTCAAAGTTACTATCTTTTGTAGATTGTCACTGTTAAACTCTGTTTATTAAAAAGCAAACAAAATACGCAAAATTAGGTAGTTGGATGATAATGTCGTGTCCTTCCAATCCACAGTGTAATAGGCAATGGTAACAAATTTTCCAATGAACTGCATTTACAAGAGCATTCTGCAAGAACGAAATCCGCTACTCACAGGATTTGGACGACTTCTTTGAAGGGTTTGTTCTAAATATAACGTCTTGGATGGAAGTAAATCTTGTATCCAGTTCAGGATGGTCCTGTAATCAAGAAGAAAAGACAAACAAACAAAAATGACAAGGACCATCGTAGCTGTGTAACAAATTAGCGTAGTTGGCCCAACCTCTAGCAAGCATGACTTCGCCAGCGGTGGAGTCCAATACCAATTAGATGCCACGGGTTTGAACATTATGTTACAAATTAAATTATATACGTTTATGCCATAACAACTTTCTAATTCTAAATTTTTAAATTATTTAAGGTTACCATATACCTTCAGGAGTGTCTCGCGTCCAAGCGATGTAGCACGTCCGGTTTAAACTGTAGATACCTAAACTCCTATATCAAATTAAAGCTTACAGAGCTGACTATCAAACTGCACCAAGAATTTTAAAATGACATGAACTGTCACATTTTTCACGACCTCTAAAGGCGAGCGTCCGAATCACCTTTTCAAGGCTACAAGTCAAAGCGAATTTTGTCTTTCGCTAATAGGCCATATTCGTATTCTCGGTAATGAACTGGATCTAGCATGAAGTGGAGGCTCTCGCGGGGGAATACATTTACATATGAAAAGATTCCCCCGCAAGAGCCTCCACTTCATGCTAGATCCAGTTCAATACCGAGAATACGAATGTGGCCTATTTGTTCCTCATTTTTCGGACCCAAAGTCTTCGTTTTCCCATATTCAACTACAGTGAAAAGTTATAGAACATTTAGATTCGCCTACATGACACACATGTTGTTTATACGTTAAAATAACCACTGCCAAAATTTGAGGGCAAACGAACAAAATTAATTCCCTTTGCGTTTTAGCTCTGTAAAGTGTCCCATTGAAATGAAAAAATTGATTCGAGAAAACAGCACCAACAATGTCAATCAAAAGGGTAATTTTTACTTCCGGCCAAAACCACATTGTTTATACATTAGAGATCACATTTCGATCATTACCTTAACCCAAAAATTCAACAAATTCTTTGCACAGCACAACGTGGTCCTCACACCTTATTTCTCAGGAAATAAGAAAAACCGATGAGGAACATCAGCAGTCAAGCAACAGATAAAAAAGAAAAGGTTATGTAACACACAATGACGTACCTCATTAGCAAGCCTTCGCTTCCTGTGGATCTGAAACATCTTTTGGAAGTCATCCTCGGTCACCACATTAGGTGATGGTACTCGATGAGTAACAGGCGAATGAAATGGAAAACCGTGGTAACCAGGATACGGCATACCACCCCCTAACATCCCTGGAATACCATTGAAAACGCCAGGCAACATGTGATGGGGGGGCATGAATAATCCCATACCAGAACCAAATGGGGCAGCTGCAAATAGAAACAAGGATGGCTTTAGCTATTGAATTACTTCCTTTGTTGAAAAATACAGTATTTCTTCGGGGTATCTTCAAACCACTAAGAATAGGGATAACCAGCATAGGACTGAAGATGGGGGCAAGTGCAGAAGGTACAGTAAGTTAGAGGGACTAGAGGGAAACTTAAGGGAAGGTCTAGGTTAAAGCTGCAAAAGCAAAAAAAAAAAAAAAAAAAAAAAAAATATATATATATATATATATATATATATATATATATATATATATATATATATATATATATATATATATATATATTGCATCTAGATGGATCTAGATTGCACAGCAATTCAATAATGCCTGGTTACCATACGAACGCTGCGATCGCTGCGACCGCCGAAAAACGTGTTCAGCGATCCACGCGATCTTTCGGCGGAAAAGCTTTGGTCTGCAACTGCAGTGACCGTAGCGACTGCGATCGTCGCAATCACTGAGATAGAAAAATTTCTATTTCTGCGATCGTGGCGATCGCAGCGATCAAACTTTCCCAAACGCACTTTATTTCAGCGTATATGCAAATTATATCGATCGCTGAATTTTGGTTTTTGGAGCGATACTGATGTGCTCTCTCTTTTTTCCGCGATCGCAGCGACTGCAACGATCGTGGAGTACGTAGCGATCATATGGAAACAAGGCATAAGGCCTCCAGCTATTATTTAAAACATTGCGCTATTGCCGTGCCGAACTAAGTAAAACAAAAATAAATTCGACTCAAGCACGGCAGCAGCACGACGTTTGAAACAGTTCAGTTCGGCAGGTTAAATTAAGCTCGACACGACTGCTTAGCGCGGCAGGTGCTGTCATACCGCACGGTAGTAGCTTGACTTGGTTTCAAAAGAAGTGCTATTGTCTTGCCGAACTAAATTCTTAAGCATGTTAATGGACATTTTAAGATGGAAGGTTTGTTTGATTGTTTTTTATAGCATGTTGATTTTAGTGCAACCAGATAGGCCATTTCCGAGTTCATGTCTGCCTCCTCTTCAAAGCGAGTCGTAAGTCTAAGGGCAGATGCAAGCAACTGTATTGTTAGACGTAAAAAGGAATGCCATAGGCTTAATCGTCGTCTGGATGATCAAAGAATGAGTTCGTGTAAAGACCAACTTATTTCAATTTACACAAAAACTTATCAATCAACAAATCTCTTCTCGTTTCAAACCAAACAAACACCTTACAAGTTACAGATGCTATCTAAATGTATAGGCAGTAAACGAGACTAACCTAGCCGCCCCCTGTGGGTTAGCGGAAGGAGACAAGCTGACATTTCAGACTATATATTAGAGTAAAACCCACCTACACCTCTTTCGTCATCATCGGAGGACACATTTCCATCCTGCAAAAGGACATAAATATTGTTTGAAAAGAATTTCAAAACACGTTTGAATGTATTTTCGCAGGCCTACTGAAGCACGTTTATTTTATTATTAATTTACATTTTGAAATGTTAACAGGGGTATAGCACCATTCAAATGGCACAAAATCCCCACTGCATACTGTGCGATATCTTGCTTTCTATTACACATACACGTACAAGCCTGCAAATAACAGTCGGTCATTGGACAAATGACCGGTAAATTTTAGGTTTTGAACGGCAAAAGCTTAGCCTGGTCGGACACTCTGACCAGGGATTTCTGACCAGTCTGTTCTCATGTCAGGCCAAAACTTGACCCTGGCCTGACAAATGACTGGCCTGGGAGCGAAGAAACCTTAAAACCACATGTACCTGACATTGTTGTCTGCATTCTGCAAGAATCCTAAACAAACACAAGCAACAGTAGGTTAAGAGAAACAATAAGCTTTCTATTAACAATGTCCTTTCAGTATACTGAATTACAAAGAAGGGTGACTGGTATATGATTTGGCTTCTTTGCGGAGGCAAGACCACAGCCAAACTTTAGACAAAATCCTGCAAGTACCGACTAAAATCCAACTCAACCACAGCAAGATGTACATGCATGCAAACTAACCATTTCCGAGTTTAAAATGAGACAGACAGAGTAATACACTGTACATGTACCTCTTAAGTCGCACATTAACTCTGTGTTCCATTAGTGAAGTATCGACCATTGGTGTATGTCCACTGAAATTTGAATCAGAAACAGTTACTGATGGGGAATTCCAGCGTGAAATGTTGAGGTGCACCAATGTTCATGGTTACTAACTGCAGGACATCCATATAATGATTATAAGACATCATAGTTATTACTGTGAGATGCCATCACATGCGGCAGACAATTGACATCAAGTATGAAGAAAATGAAGAAAACAGGAAGCACATGGCTGACCAACCTACCAACCAGCTGACTGCTGGGATTTGAAAGCACTGAATATAATAACAATATTGTCAGTAAAGGATAATGATGCTCATCACTACATTGATAGATGATACCTGGTTTTGATTGGTTCCCCTGGGCCTTGTCTTCCAATCTGATCAAGAATTTCCTTCAGAATACACAACAGTTATATGGTTAGGTGCATTGTAACTCACTGAAAATGCCTGAAATTAATTACAACTGTTAGTACCGGTAAGTACTTAAAAATATTTTTCAATTATTTAGGAACAGTTTACCTGACGGGATATCAGTATCTCTTTCAACAGTTTCTTGTGGTACCTCTGTTGCTGAATCTACAAAACAAAACAAGAACACGATAATTCTTAATTTTTTCTTCTTTGTTTCTTTTCACCTTGATGATACATGTTCATTGTTCACATCTTATTAATAAAAAAATTAATTCTACTTGCTGTACCTTGTACTCCTTAAATTTAGCTTTGCGGCACAACCTTTTGTATTTTACCACGTCTGGGTAGAAGTATCCATCTAAGAATTGGAGAGATTTGCATAATTTAATATGATAAGAAGTGCTCAACAGTGCTACACCTGTAACAATGTACATGTACTGTGCACACAAAAAAAGGAACAAGTAACCTTCTAAGACTTGTGTTAAAATCTGAAGAAGTGTATTATGGGAGGGAGAGTGCATGTACGGCTGTACAATAAAATAATTATGGTATCCCAGGATGGTGTGTATGTCAAATATTGCATTGTGCTTCACTCCCATAAAGAAAGATTCTGCTTTCAATATTATTTTTCCGTGACCTTCATGTACAATAGTCTAATTCACCCATAAAATGAGATATTAGCTAGATGGAAGGACGGACGGACGGACGGATGGACGGACTGACAAGAAAACCAATGGATTGGATTCATTGGCTTTTTTTTTTAACTTATCTCAAATCTTATCTCATAACATCACCTTTTAACTTTTGTTGAAACTGTTGGACTGGATTTCCAAATCTGAAATTTTCACCACTAAGCAAAGCACTGAGGGAGAGAAAAGAGTAAAAGCCAACCAATCACATAAAGGTGGTTCAAAGGGGTACAGAAATCTAGGAATCAATATAGCCTGGGCACTCACTGGTTTGATTGACATTTTACAGTGAAACCACAGACTAATGTTACACATAAATTGAAGACTGTTTTAACTTGACAAAATTTAACACTAATACTACATAATAAATTATACAAATACCCTGACCTACCAATGACTTGAAGTGGCAAAAGAGAAAGGGAAAATATACACCACTTCAATACTTCAGTGGTTACTTAGATTTTTTATGCCAGTTCCTTAAAAAAAAAAAAAATCTTCATTTTGTTATCAAAAATCTAGTATGTAAAAATTGAATGAAACCAACCTGAGGTTTTCTTCCTGTGCATGAGGGTAATCTGTTGGTAATGAGGGTAGAAACGTCTACAAAATGAAAAATATTTTAATGTTTCATTTACAGTATAGGTAATAACCCCTATCTTAATCTACCATAAATGCTAAACTGTAGGGACTGCCTGTGAAACTATGCTGTAAATGGTTTCTACAAATAGTGGTTCCTGACATGAAGGTACACATGTATAGCACACTGTATTTTTACATGGCTTAGGTAGCTAATAAATTGGCAGCTAACGATATAGTTTTCAAATTCCACACAATCCATATGCTGTACAATGTATTCCTGATTATTTCAAAGCCCTTTAGGCCAAATTGTCCACACTGATGCGTTTTTGTTTGAAAACGCATTGATATGTATGCGTTTTGGCCTCCCGTCCACACTGATACGCTCGAAAATGCTGAGCGTTTTCATCGAAAACGGATCCTTTTGAAAACGCTGTTGAAAGTGAATCGTATTGAAAACACTACGGCATCCATATCAGTGTGAACGTAGATCAATCGATGCGTTTTTACACCTATTGCAAATGCATTCAAACAAAAACGCATCAGTGTGGACATGGCCTTAGTTGGTTATTATGGCAATAAATTATCTTTAAAATGCATGGCCGCCCCAGGTTTTGTTTTAGATTCCAATCACCCTCAACAAGGCCTGCTTCTCTAATGCCTAGTCAAAATATAACTTCCATGTGGTGAGGCAGTCCATCCTCAACTGTTCAATATAACTGTACAATATGCCAGTAAATTGGATTCATCAGCTGAGTTGAAAATGCAAGTTGGCAACATTAAGAGATTGGCTGTTTTTATACTACAGACATATCATGCATCTAGACGACTTTGGGCAAACATATTTTAATGTGTTTTTAAGGTTAATCATTGACATGTACATGTAATTAGTCCTGTATAAAGACAGACGAGAGACCCTCATTATGCATCTGGATGAAGTAAATTGTTTAGTGCATCTTCATAGACGAACTAAACGATTACTTAATGGCAGCCAATGTACCAAATGGACTCAGTTGATAAACCCAAATTTTTGGGTGCCATTGTCTCCACTGGCACAGCACCACTGTGGAAAGATCTCTGTAAAGCCATAATTATACATGCATCACTGTCATGCTTACCCTTTTACAGAATTGAGTCATAAAATGAATGTATAATTTATTAGTCTATAGGGATGTGCGGAAATCTTGTCCACCACAGTTCCTTTAGAAACTGCATGTATTACCAGCCCCTTGTACCATACAGTACCTATACGCATGTTCATACATGCATGGCATTTACCTCATGAGTCCCACTTTTGGAAATGAGTTAAGCTTAATTTATTTCTTACCTCCAAATGCTTTCTATCTGCAGGTGTCAGAACGTTTTTCCAAGTATCCATGCTGACAACTTTGAAGAATATTTCTTTCTAAAATATTAAAGTACCAAAGAGAGTCACCAACGATGAAGTACAGCTGTACTGTACATATGCGTTTTCACGTTTAAACTCGGACCATTGCTAGTTTCCATCGTTAAAGAACAAACAGTATTTGGCAATTGCACAGGACGTGTGCATGCAAATCAAGCCACTAATTCACCTGTTCAATCAAGTCTATCGGCAGCGCTAACTCTGTTCCGCCAAAGTTACAAACTTCCATTCCTTTTAGGTCGCTCTCCTCAAGATTTGCTGCCTCCATTTCCAATTTCCAAAACACGTTTTTCTTCCTTATTCTCAATTGTTAGATTACCGCCTTCGAAATATATTTAACCAAGGTAATTTAACTAAAAACGAATATTGCAGATTTCCTTAGAGATTTTCTGAGCATTCATTATGAACTGGATAGCTTCGCCATGTTGATATGCGGTGGATGCGTCATGTATGGGACATTTTTGTTACTCCGCTGAACGGCAAGTATCGTTGCCCCCTTGATTCAAGATGGCGCCGACCATGTCGGTGTTATCGCGATTTGAATTTCGCGCTAGATTATAATTCTTCGAAAAGTACTCTAATTCGTCAATATGCCAAAACGCAAGGTACGAACATGTTTTATACAACTACGTAGGATATGTAAATGCTGTTCATATTTTGGCTGTAATGCTCGTTGAAAAATCCTTGTGTTAGGCTTCATAGTAAACATATATATTCATAGTAAGAAGTTTGGTATTCTCACAATGTCAGACAAACGTTATCGATCCGTGAGCTTCACATCACAAATACAAGCTGAGGGTTTGTTTTTCGTTCAGGAAGAGCTGTTCAGCTGTGACAGTTGAATCCCAATGTAAAAAATGGAGTTGCTGATCAAATTTAAAGTAGTTGACTGTAAATTTCTCACAGTTTTCATTACGAAAATTGAATACGCTTTTACTGTGAAAATCTTGAAACCGTGAACACTAGCAATACTTATGGAATGTTATTGTGTTGCAACTTAAAAGCCAATCAAGAAAATTGAACCTCAAACAGTAATCATATGGTAATTATGGTAATTAGTTTGTGGTTCCATGTGGCTTTTGATTGGTTACTGCACAATCTCAGACCTTCCAACCTCTGAAACACCCAAACCTTGAGATCCCAAAAATTTACTTGAAGAAACCTTGAGATTTGGGTCCCAAACCTTGAGATTTTCAAATTTTCCGCCATCTTGAACACGTGGCATGCTGTCACGCGTGAATACCCGCCTGGACACTCGATAGTCGATTATCAATGAACGCGTACTGGAGCAACAAACGTTTTACTATTATTTATAGACAAAAATACATAAAAATTATAAATTAAGTTGATTGAACTGAGATGAAAAGACATGAAAATGGTGATAAAGACAGACGGAACACATAAATTTGATTTCATTTTAGGTTGTTTTTGATTGAGACAGCCATTTTATTGATTTATTCAATATTGTGAAAAACCTTGAGATTTAGAGGCTAAACCGTGAGACCGTGAGATGACACCTTAAACCGTGAGTCTCACGGCCAAACCGTGAGAGTTGGAAGGTCTGCAATCTCAAAGTCAAATCAAAGTGTTCATGGTTTTTGGATTCGCACCGTAAGAGCTGTTTTTAGACTGCGCTATTTCTTACAATTTCTAGTCACATAAGCCTTTTTCCTTCCTTTTGTGTAACTTGATTTTGTTTAAAATAACTATTAGCGACCACACCTCATCGAATATTCATCAGATGACTCTGAGTTGGAAGTGGATGTTGTGGAAATCTCTGACAGCAATAGTGATGTAACAAAAAGTCCTGCTTCCCCCAGCAAAAGACCATCAAGTCGTCCTCAGAAGAAATTGAGTAGCATGAAAAAAGGTTGTATGAAGATATGATTTATTCTAATCAGTATTGTCACATGCATTCACACACACAAAAAATTAAGTTCTTCCGACAGCAATCAAACATATGATCTTTTGATTACTGGTTTGGATGCTATACCACTGGGTTACAGGAGACATCTGGGAGCTTATGGCACTAAACCAGGTTCTGCGGGCACTGTATTTTGGCCTAACTTCAAAATAATTGAATACATGCAATGTCTTTGCATCAATGGCAACCCAAAAATAATGCCATACATGAATTTTTAATACATAGTTTGGCATGCCAAAGAGCATTCTCTGTTGTATGCTGTTACGGCTTGTGCAGATTAATGTGGATAGGAAATTGAAATTTTCAAGTTTGGAGATTGTTTGTTTCAGATAATTTTAAATTTTGAACATAACTTGCTTGTTTGCTTTACGGGAGAATACTGGCAATGCCCCAGCACTTGGCCAAGCTGAGTGCACATTATATTGGCTACAAGTACATGCACCAGCCATATACAGTAGTAAAGTTGTATGTTGATTTTCGGTATTATTACAATAGGATCCCACAGGGTTGACAGTAAAGTTTTCCCTTAAATTTTTGACTTGAGGAAAGTAGTCACAGTTTTTTAAACTTATTAGAATTACAGCTACAAACTGACCAATGGTGCTGCTGTCATACATTTCAGGAGGCAAAAGGAGGTCATCACGGCTTAAAATAGAAAGTGTTTCAGATGACAGTAAAGAATGTTTTGTCTGTCATGGGTTTGAGAACGATGCTGGAGACGAGTTGATCTCCTGTTCAAAGTGTACAACTGTTGGTAAGTATGTTTCATTTTAATATAATTATTCTGGATGTTTGTTTTTAAAACCACAGCAAAAGCCATGTACATGTACTATCTAGCTTGCTCAACGTCAAGTCAACGAATAGATCGTAATCCTGAATCATAATAATATTACGATGTTGTGATGTAAACAGCTAGAGATAACAATATTTTTATTAATGCCAGAAACTATGTGTAAATTGTTACTTTGGCATTGATTCTGCCTTTTCATTTTTTAATGTCGTATCACCATTCCAATTGTGCTCTTTATGTCCTTTGTAGGTCACCGGTTGTGTTTGAACTTATCCAAGGATTCCTGCCCTTTGTTGGACAGTTCATCCTGGCTGTGCAAAGACTGTAAAGTATGTTACTTATGCAAGGCTGTTGAAAGTGAGGTGAGAACTTATAATTCATCATATGATTGTAGGAACCAAACTACACGGCAACAGAGCTACTGTCTAATGAGCAGTATAGTGCCTGTGTTACATTCATGCATCATGCACAGTTATATCCACTGTGGTTGCAATACAAATTTTTGTTATGAATAAAAATCATGATTGGTTGACAAAGCTATTGGTCTTCTGTCAAAGGAAAGGAGAGGTTGGTGTCTTTAATATTATTTTTTATTTAATAATTTAGAATTTCATCTAGATACATGTAACACCAACAATGACTTTAATTACCGGTATTGCTGTCCTTGAGACTTTCACAGCTCCAAAACCTTCCAAAAACACAACCGTACGATTCTCAACCCCATCTGAGTTCAGAGTTCCTTCAACAACTCAATCAGTCAAAAACAGATAATGCAACAATAGTATGTGTTTTCACTAGAGTTCACGTGATCAGTCTGTGATTTCTTGTTTGGGTCCGAGGGGCTTCCGTACAATGAATAATGTAGTTTTAAACCCTAAGAGTGATGAGCATCAAATTTCTCCTTATAATATAAACATTAATGCTTTATAAAACAGAGTGGTCACGAGATTTAAGGACGGGATCACACAAGATGAATTTGCTTGACATCGTTGTTAATAATTATTTTCTCCCCACTACTTCTACAGGAAATGTGTAGGAGCAACAAATGAGAATTTATATTTTGAACTTAGGGTTTAAAGGGTTAAGTACTCTCATTGCCTCCAATAGGTAGAACTGGAGACTTGTGTTACCTGTGACAAAGGACTCCACTCATCATGTGTTGCTCTAAAACTGAAAGGTTTGAATCGAGGCCAAAGGATCTGTCATGAATGTCCATCAGCAGACACGGAAACAACTTTGCAATCTCCCAACTCCAGTACTGTCCAGAAGAAACGAGGCAGACCAAAGAAGATTCACACACCATCTGAGACATCTCAGACTGATTATGACTCGGACAGATCGCCAAGCATGCCATGCAGCAACAGCTCTATAAAAAAGCAGATACCTTCAAGGAGAGTGAAGTCATGTCCAACTCCTGGCTGTGATGGGCGTGGTCACATGACAGGCAAATTTGACATGCATCATACACCTTCTGGTTGTCCCAAGTATCATAATATGACTGCACAAGAATGCAAGGTGTGTGTAAGACTTAACTTGTGTGTTTGTTTATAAAAATACATTTCATTAGTGACTTTTTAAGTTACATGTACAGTGTACATGTACCACCGTACAGGTACAGTGCCTCTCAAAAGTAAGTTGATAGTTGCAACTCAATCCTTGAAATGCGAGAATCAAGAATCGATGATCAAGGATTGAGAATCATTGATATTTTAGTGTGGAGTGGTGTGATGACTTAACCTGCTATCAGGCCCAATTGTACCATCGCTCTTATGTCTTTACCGCGTGAAACGTTTTCCATCGAAATGAAAATAGAGCCTGATCACAGGTTATGATGACTTGGTGATTTGTACCCAGGAGAAGGTACACCTGTACATGTAGAGTGGTAAGTTGCAGGTGCACCTGTAAGACTACAGTGTGTAGTGTGTAGCTTGTGAACAAACATGATGAGTTTCTGTGGATGATAATTATACATGAAATAAATAATATATGAACTGCAGATGTGAAATCCTGAATTTTTTTCAGGATTCTTTTATATGCAATTGCATAAATTGCGTCCACAACTGCGAGGATCAGTCTTCATTTGATGATGAGTTTCACTGGGCTCTTGCCTTTCTGCCAGGAACTCCATCGAAGCCATCTGCAAGTTGTCTTAAGTTTGTCAAGAACTTTGGCAGTATGGCATGCAGCTCTGTTAGTAATAATTTATTTGTGCATGTGCTACTGTAATGTCAAATTAACAAATAGGAATTTACAGTGGGCACTCACAGCATTTCTCTTCTCATCCAATGTACATGTATCCAGATCAAACTGGAATTTGTAAATGTACATGTAAGTGTTGGTTTTTGAGGAGAGAGAACAACCAGAATACCTGGAAAAGACCCTCTTGGAATAAAGATGAGAACCAACTAAAAACCCAACCCACACATACACCCTGCAGTATACTGACTTTGTTAATTTTCATTTCTTACTAATAGGACAAAGCTAAGGAAAGGGAGAAGGAAGTGTTGCTATCACCTGTACCCACAAGGATGAGAAAATCTAGCTTATCACCAAAGGATCTTCCCAAGAAATCTTTGAGGAGTCAGGTTTGTGTGGAAAGGTGTATTTAAACCCTTTTGTCCTGATATCGGCAAACACATTTTTGAAAACCACTCTCCATTCGTTTCCTGTGGTGTCGCATACAGTCATGTAGGTCAATGGTTTGACTCCTGTAATAAGTATAACCGGGTTCTCCTTTTAGCATGCAACAGGCTACTTTCTCAACCTGCACAAGCAAGGGTTTTAAATCACAAAATAACTGCAAACCTACGTTTCTGACACAATAACCAGTCTGTATGGCAAAGGGGGCAAATTTCAGGAAACTTGAGATTTTAGGCCAAAATATAATATTAGTACTTCTGCCCCTCTGGCATTACCTTCAATAATAAATGGGTGCCTGATTAATTGCCAGATTCTCCTTCCAAATTACTTAGTGTTCACTTGTGAATAAAAAGGAGAATTTGACATTACATCAAAAATCACTTTGGGCCTTACATGTACATGTATTCCACACACCCCTTCCATTATTGGTTATAGACCCTTTGTGGTCTGGTTTAAAGATACATGTAGAACCCATTTCCTTCCACTCAGTCAAGTCCCTTCTCTTGCTAACTGAACGAATGAATGGATGTTGGTTTTATTGCGACTCTACACAGGTGCAATTATCGTTTATGCCTGAAAAGATCCGTGCCGCTGTTACAAGCAAGGAGATAACGCCAGAGGAGCAGAGTCTGTACAGTAAACCCGCACGATCAAAGAGCAGCACGTCCAAAGGTCCAGTTGTCAGTGGAACAAGCCAAAGCAGTGAAGTAGATGCTAATCCTACTGCTGTTATAGAACAACTGGACGAGGACGCTCTCAAGGAATTGACATCAGAGAACGACTTGAAGCTGTTTAAAGATGCTTGGAAAAAGGCTATCGAGGCAAACGAAGAAGTAAGATAAAAAAAAATACATCAAAGGTTCCGAAAAATTTTCTCTCCATTTGTGCTTCCTTAAATTAAGAGGAAAAATACGGACACTCACCTTTAAACCTTGGTTTTTGTCCAAAAAAATTAATGTTAATGTAGTAATTGGTTTATTGTTTGTGTGATTTATTGATTGGTTTTATTTATTGATGAAGTTGCTTTAGTTGATAATTATTCTTGAGCCTGCACACTGTTAACACATGCCAGAGGTTCATCGACACGGGAAGCGAAAGTTTGGTAGAGAGAAAGGCGTCAGTGACAAGTTTGGGTTCAGATTGTCAAAACACACACGTATTTGACATACTGACTTGTTATCATCCCAAAATCATGGTTGTAGACTTTTAATTTGAGAGTCTGAATTTGGAAAAATCTATGTGTGTTAAACAAGTACAGTGTAGGTATTCGCAGAAATCTGAATTTTAGTTACCTCGAACCCAACTTTTGCATGGAACCCTTTTCCTATTATTAAACCTAGTGTTTTCTTCCTAAAACATTTCAAAGTCCTGGCTGAAACGCCAACTTTCTGCAGACAAAATATGATTGTTGCAAAAGCGCTTTTCAGTTTAGTAACGTAAAACTAGAACCAACGAAAAGGCTCTGACCAATCACAGCAGACGCAACCAGGACAATGAGCCAATCAGAAACAGAAGCAGTTACATGCAGCCGACGCCCAGCGCGGGAAAATTCGCTCGTGCAAGCAGCCATGATTGGATTTGTTCTTGCGTCTCATTGGCTGTTAGAGGGGCGCGAGATTTTCCAACCAATCACAGAGCGAATACCATGGCAAACGCGAATCACGTTTGACGCCAAAATAACTACATGTATAAACCACTGTAGCACCCGCTTATTGCGTTCCGTTGTCCCTTCTTACAGGAAATGCTGCCGTTAAACAGTAGAGCTGGAATCCGCTGCATTGAGTTTGGATCATATGAGATCGACACCTGGTACTCCTCTCCATATCCTGAAGAATTCCAGCGGCTGCGTAAAATTTACATATGTGAATTCTGTCTGAAATACATGAAGAGCCAAACTGTGCTGAGAAGACATGTGGTAAGAATCAAGTTGAGATCAAAGGAAAGTTCTTGAAAAATTGTGTGCTAAACTACTACATACAGTCAAACTATCCGTATGCTGACACTCTCGAGACCAAGCGGAGATGGCCGACGTTTGAAAGACTTCACGCACAGCAGGAAATAATAGTGTGGGGTGGGCAGGCCAGCCTACGTTACACTGTACATGAACAAGTATAGCGGTGGATGTTTTAGATTTACTGAAAAACTGTGTTACACATGTATGTCGCTAAATGGAGAAACAAAATCGACAGAGGTGTTATTTAGATGGCGTGAAATTGCAGATTCAAGTGTTAGAACCACCTTGTACAGTTTAATAAACAACACCTTGGAAAGTACTGCTCAGTACCTTTCATCTGAATGGTCACACTTAAAGATTCATCCACAGACTCAAATGTTTAGAACCACCTTGTACAGCATAATAAATAGCACCACAGGAAGCTAATGCTCAGTGGCTGTTATTTGAAAAGTCACACATTGTTTCAACAGATGATACACAATGATTCACAGATTAAATACTCCATACTACGTCCACGGCACGTCGGAAAAAAAATTAATATTAGCTATACATCTAAGTGCTGGCTGTTGGCCCAAGCTGACTTGTGATTGCATCTAACCCTGAAGACAAACTCTGTGTGTGTTTCGACTTTTAGGCAAAGTGCAACAGCAGATATCCACCAGGAGACGAAATTTATCGAAAGAATGGCCTTTCTATATTTGAGGTTGATGGAAAGAAACACAAGGTCAGTTATCGAAGGTGAATCAAAAAGTAAACAATTTTTAAAGCTTTTGTGGTAGTTTGTCAAAACGAATAAAAGAGCGCAGTTTCCAGTTGAGTGTCGAAAGTAATAGGCCATTTCCGAATTACCTCAGTCCTCTTTTTCAAAGCGAGTCTGCTTACCTTTCAAATGCAAATCAATTTTCATTCACACGCAAATTAAACTCATTTTCATGTAAATGAAAATTGATTTGCATATGAAAGGATAAGCACCAAGACTCGCTTTGAAAAAGTAATTCGGGTACGGCATATTCGCGTTTGTTCTGATTTTGCTTTACATCGCTCTGTGATTGGTTTGTTAATTCGCGCCACTTTCTCAACCAATAGGAGGCAAAACCAATCGCGAATTGCATGCAGGCATTTTCCCGCGCTTCGTGCCGGCTGCGTGTTATTGCTTGGCATCCTGATTGGCTCATTGCTGTTCGTGTCTGTTGTGATTGGTCAGAGTAATTGCTTTTGTTCTGGTTTTAAGACACCCAATTGAAAACCACTCTATTTTGGAGAGCTAGGTTCACGTTTACTGCAAATGGCAAGCGTTACGTTCTCGTTTCCATTTCCTCAAAAAAAAGCTAATCTGTATGCGGAAAGCACGCAAAATAACCAAAAGTAAACGAGAAATGCGAAGAAATCATTGTGACGTGGTGACTTCATGTTTTTGCTACCGGTATTCCGTTTGCCACACATTCTAAATCTGTCTGTTTTCAAGTAAAGACCGCCGGTGACTTCGGAAAAAGACAAATGGAAAAAAAGTGGGTTAGGTTTGTAAATGTCGAGGAAGCGACCTTCCGGAAGTAACGATCCTCAATTTTGCGACCACTCTCCTTTTTTCGACCAATCAGAGCCGAACCAAACTAATGGCACACACGTGTTTTCACGCGCCTGGCGTCATTGATTTTAATTCTGTTAGTGAGCCGACAAGCGCTGTAATACGAATTGAAATCGTCGCTTTTTCCTCTGCAAGGTCTATTGCCAAAACCTGTGTTTACTGGCCAAGTTGTTTCTGAATCACAAGACGTTGTACTATGATGTGGAACCCTTTCTGTTTTATGTTATGACAACTGCAGATTCAACGGGCTGTCATATGATTGGATACTTTTCCAAGGTAAGAAATATGCGATGTTTCGCAGCACAGTTCATATTTTATTTTTGTTTTAGCATAATTTGTTGGATGAAACACTCCAGCCCGAGTACGAACTGAAACTAAACTTTAATTTACGAGTAGGGGTTAGGGAGGGAGGTACTTTGTGTTTCAGAGAAATACGAAGAAAAGAAAACAGTGTTTAACAGGACATTCCTTCAAGCAATTCCTAAATATCCTTGTGAATCAAGTGTCGAAAGTGACTGATTCTTGTTTGTTTTGGTTTTGCTTACCAAGCCCGGTGATTGGTTGGCAAACTTCGTGCCATTTTCTCCACCAATGAGAAGCAACACCAATCGTGATTTGCGTGCGCTCATTTTCCCGCGCTTATGGCGGGCTTCGTTTCAGTTCTAACTTCTGATTGGCTCCTGACCCCTTTTAAATCTGACCTGACTGGTTATAGGAATTTCTTTGGTTTTGGTTTTATGATACGCCAGTGTGAAATGCTCTAACGTGCTGATTTTTCGGATATTCGCAGGAAAAGAAGTCATTTCTGAATTACAATGTTTCCTGCATACTGACCTTACCGATCTACATGAAACAAGGATATGGCAAAATGCTCATCGACTTCAGTAAGTCACGTTTCGTCTGCATGTCTCAGCTACTTCTATGTAAGAATTTTTCTTGACATCAGTAGTACATCTCGAAAGCCGAAATGTTTCTTATAAACTTGACGGCATTGCTAAAAAGAGCATGTAAAGTTTGGGGGCTAATCGCGCCCGCAATAAACTTGATAGACATATAGCTAAACAGCGGGCGGGTAGAAGGGATTAAAGATAAATGAATAAACTCATGAGTGAACGAGCGAACGAAAGAAAGAAGGGACAGACAGGATCAGACGGACGGATTGACGGGTGGAAAGTCAATATGTTTGGCAGGTGCAGAAAAATAAAAACAGAACTTTAAGTGTCATTTGGTAACTCCCCCCCCCCCCACCCTCGCCCCCCTTAAGTAAAATCACTCACGTATTACTTCTTTTTCAGTCAAAGTCAGTGCTCTCACAGGGGGGCGTGCACTATATCTATAAGTACAAAGTAGGATACTTAACAATACCCAAATAAAAAATGATACTAAAAAATGTTTGTGCTGGTCTGGGGACAATATCTGTTAAAATATCTTATATTAAATGTACTATAGAGGAACTTAATTACTAAGTTATCTTAATGTTATCTATTTTAGATTGTCGTCTAACTCATTCGTCTATCTTGGTGTTTGTCAGGTTATCTTCTGTCTAAAGTTGAGGGAAAGGTTGGCTCGCCAGAGAAGCCTCTATCAGATTTAGGTCTCATAAGCTATCGCAGTTATTGGAAGAGCATTTTACTCAAGTACCTTAGGAACTTTGGTTTTGACATGATCTCCATTAAAGGTAAGCTAGTTAAGTCTTTTTTCTGCTGGCGACGATCCTTTGAAACGCGTCTTTCTTTATCACCGGCCACGACGCGGGAGTAACAGAACCCTTCCTGTGTTCGAAAGGTATTCGAACGGTAAGGCGTTCGACTCCCATTGGGCGAATCGGATTTTAATTTCTGTAGTTTTCTTTTTCCAGACAAACGACACCAACGAAACTAAAACAAGAGAAAGACGAGGAAAAAATAGCCAAAAAAAAGACTCTTAACGGGGCGGCAAACTACTCTGTTTCAGGAGTTGCCTCGGATTTTCCTCGGATATTTTGAGAGAGATGATTAGTTACCTAAACGGAAATGAAAAAAACAGTCTGTTGACTCAACGTCAATGGCTGGTAACCCTGGCTAATTTTGGTATAACCTACGCTTTCGTAAAAAGTTAGAGTTAGCCCTGATGTTCAGGCTGCAGTCACGAGTAAACAGTGATTGATACTGACTGGCAGCACAGTTTCCTAGATATTAGTAAACTTAAAAGCGGAAGAAAAGTTCAGTGGGGTTGAGCTGCTCACTATTGATTGCTCTTGAGAAAATGAACATTACACGTTTTTTAAAGACTAATTTGGGTCACGTGGGTTTTCGCTGAATTTTGTATCGTCTCCGTTCGAGGGGATTTTCTATCGTTTCCGTTCGCTTTCAGATATCAGTCAGGAAACAGCCCTCCATCCCAGTGACATTGTAAGCACTCTGCAGTATCTTGGAATTCTGAAATATTGGAAAGGAAAACATGTCATTCTTCGAGCCACCGTAAGTCATGAGTATATGTAAGTTATGTTAATTTATATAAGTATGCAAATGTATGCAAACAAATGCAAATATTTTCTGCTAATACTAACTTAGCCACCTTTTCGCACCTTTTCCCGCGCTTGGCGCCGGCAACATATATCTGCTTCGCTTTCTTATTGGCTCGTTGCGCCATTAACCTCTATTGTGATTGACCAGAGTCGTAACCCTAGCTGTTGCTAGCTTGGCGACAATCAAATGAAAACCGCTCATTCTGGATTATGGTTTGCGGGTCACACAGCTCAAAATTAATAGCGTAGTGTTATTTTTCGTTTTTAGGAACTGTTTGATGAGTATGAGCGGAAAGTTTCATCCAGACCTGCAGATTATCAAGAGATTGATCCCAGTTGTCTTTCGTGGGTGCCTCCAACTGTCCAAGATGGAAAAACGTAAAACATGCATTGAAAACATACAACGAACCGAGCACAGGCAGCCCAAGTTCTGGATGTACGCGGGTTGAGTGGTCACACACCGGGAGTTCGTATGATGAACGCCACGTTAACCCTTTAAACCCGAAGATCAAAGTTTAAATTCTCATTTGTTGCCTCTGCACATTTCCTGTAGAAATAGTGCGGAGAAATTGTTAAAATATCAAGCAAATTCGTCTGGTGAATTCCAGTCGTTTATTCTCCTGAACACTCTGTTTTATCAAGTGTTGATATGACAAGGAGAAATTTGATGCTGATCACTCGTAAGGTTTAAGGCTTACTGTACAAGAATACAAAGAGAAGGACTGCTTAAGGAAGGTGTCGCCCCATACAAAGAAGTTTTATACGTACCGTGTGACAGTGATAAAGATTTTAGTCTACTAGGTGTGCGAGAGCTGTAAACGATAGCATGGCTCACAGCGTGAGCCACAGATGCGTGAGCCACAGAAGTTGCCAATGACAGTTATAGCAAAAGCCATAGCGCCTGAATCGTCCTTCAGCTTCAAAAGTTAGAGGCTCCTTGTACAGCACAATGAACAGCATCACTGGACAACCCATACAGAATGGAAAATCATCCAGCTTAAACCACACTGGACTATTTGTTAGTTTTATTTGTAAAGTTTTATCCGTTCCGCTTACATTGCCCTATCCACGTTGACGTGGGACACATTTTATTGATTACACGAAATCTGTGATGTTGGGATTTCCTCTAACAAAAATATAAATTTGAAGACAACAATGTTGTTTATTTTCATTTTTACCAAAATGCGCAGACTTCACTGACGTTTACAAATGTGTTGTGCGCGTTTTGCGCTATTGTTCAGTCTTATCTGTTGAAGCAACGAAAATCATCAATGGCCAACCCGCTAGAACCGGTTTCTCTTTCTAGAAAGTCTTTGTAGCTTACTGAACTCGAGAGCTTGTATTGTCTATAACGTTCCTCTCTTGACAGAAATTCTATTTCGTTTGACTGAGTAGGTGTGCAAGGGAAACTTGCCCGGGGTCGCTATTTTTCGCGCAAACTTCCATTATCGATTGCTACAAATCCGCGTAAGACTAAATCACGCTAGCAAAACTCCTTGTTGCGCTGGGCAAGACATCACTGAGAACTTTCGCTAAACTCGCATTCCCTGCCCTCTTCCCGGTCCAGGTTATCGTTGTGTTTGATAGTCATGGGCCAATCAATAGTGCAACTGAACTCACTTTTTATTCGAAAGACCGCGCGAGAAAAGAAAATCCCATTCTATTCCCCGGTTGCAACACCAACGAGACACGAGCAGTACTGTTGGAGGAAATAACTACTTTATAACATGGTGGCATTAACGTGCAAAACATACGTAATTCGACTCGCACTTCACCCTCGGGTTTCGCTCGTCCCGAAAAGCTTTTAGTCCTCCAGGGAAAAGACCCTCGACCTCCTTTAAGGAAGACCTGGTAACTGTTGATAACAATACCGCTCAAAATCCACTGAAAAGTTTGGGACACGAGAAGCAGGCTAGTTCTGTTTCAAAAGAAAGCTAATATCCTGTTCCGAAGAAAGAAAGTTAAACTAAATGGAAATCAAATACTAGTGCCATAGAACCCCCTCTCGTTTGTAATCCGACGAACGCTTATTAACTCAGATAATACAGAGCTCAAGTTACGACGACAACAGCGTAAGGAATCATTAGCATAAACAATCGCTCTGCACGTGCTTCACGTTTTACTGCGTTTCCCTGCCGTCCCCTTGAAAACAACGGTCAGCATTAAGTCCAGCGCACACTATGGCTGTTTCACTCGTGACTGTTGGCGTAACCAAGTTCCTCTAGTATGCGGTCGCGTTTTGAGCGCTTTCCGGCACGCGTGCCATCGGCGTTCAATATTCAACACGTTGAAAAATGTTCGGTACGAATGGACGTTTCCTCCAAGTGTGCGCGCGTGAAAAGCTATCACCTTACAGGGTCACACGAATACGCATGCGTATTACGGCACCTGCTGTAGTGGCTGAAGCGACGTTGAAAAAAAGACCAGATTGCCGATATTTGGCCTAATACGCATGCGTATTCGTGTGACCCTGTAAGGCCAGAAAAAGATCTGTGCTGGTGGAATCTAATGTTAACCCAATAACCAGTGAGAAATGGTTATGCCGAGACCTTCAGCGCATGACAGTAAATTTCTATTTCTATTTCCTAACTTCAAAACCGTTCATAGTAATTTAGATCCTAGATCGTACGACGAGATAATCACGAAGGAGTTAGAATAAAGCGAATGATACAAGGCTCAACATTTGTTGAGCAACAAATGTTGCAGCTGCTGTTCAACAAATGTTGAACAGTGTATCATGTGATGTTGAATGTTGAAATATGCCGTTCAACCTGTTGAAACTTGTTGAACGTTTTTAAACGAAAATAGCGCTTGGCTCTATTCCGTTCAACACGTTGCCGCAACATTTGTTGCTCAACAAATGTTGAACCGTGTATCATTCGCTTAAGGACAACTCATGTTGCCGTTGCCGTCGTAGTCGAGGATTTCACACGTCAATACAGACCAATATGACATTCAGTAATACACGTAAATTAACTTTCAATCGCCGTTTCCTTTTTGGCAGGTTTTAATCATCGAATCATCCTATGACAGACCAGCCCACGAAACAAATTACGATTCCATTGAACCCTTAAGCCACAACAATAGGGAGCATCTAATCTCTCCCTACACTTTTAATACTTAATCAGACATGCAGGTCATGAGAATAAACAAAATGATCACCACAAGATGGATTTCTTGATTTTTCAAACATTTAAAACAGATTATAGTAATGCGACTATACATAATGATTTTAGATCCAAGCTTGGCTCCTTCAACTTTCGATACAGGTATCGTTTGCTCAGCGTGCTCCTTCCTCTTTCCTGAATTTGTATCCTTACTTCCGTCCCCCGCCTTCTTGTACTGGCAAACAACAAAGGATATAAATGCATAATGCATAATGCATCACCACTTGCCATGGGACAGGGGGGGGGGGTTGGGGGGGGACGAGACACAACATGTTTCTTTATTATATCTCGCCTCGTGTGCTGCTTTGTTGTTCTTAAAACAGTTTGACGTCATTTGTGATCTATTACTGAACAGACGCACGGCAACATGGAATCTATTTGTTAAATGGACGCCAGTTACGTGAGCAAACACCTTCTTCAGTTTGCCCATTGTTCTCAAGTTTAACGAATTGGAATAAATTTAGAATAGTCATAAAAAAAACAGCGCTAATTATTTTACCTTCCATCTGTCCCACGCACCTGTCCCTTGCACAATGCCAGTCTCCGTTGTCACATGTGCTTAAAAAAAAAAACAGAGCAAATCTCTGAAATATTTCGACCCTTAAATAACATCTGAATACGTCAAAGAGCGTTTCAATGCCAACACTTACCACAATGTGCATTTATCCAGCAGCAGCTTGAAGTCTCCATGCAGAAACCTCTGCCCATCATACATACACCCTGACAAGGTAAATAGTTCGTGTAGTTCATATACTGCAGACGTGGAATTCAATTCACTTCTGAGGCAGTAAGCAGCCACACGAGCGGCGTTTGGTTGGCAGTGGTAATATATACGTTTTGAAGAAGTTCGTCGCATGAACAGCGCGCCGCTAAAATCTCAGTTGTAGCCACTGTTGTATAAGCGATGGTACAGAGACTTTTTGGTGTTGGTTTGCCTGTGCGAGAGTGGCCGCATAGTGCAACTTGGTGCCTCCTGCTGGTCGCGCTACAATTGCCATTACATTTGCAAAAATAAATGCAATTACAACTGCAGTTGAAAAAAAAAAATGTATCGCCAGCTGTGTAGGCAGAAAAAACGCAAGTGAAGCCGTCGCTTGAGGTCTACGTACTTCTCTTTAAATCTCCTTTTTTTTTAAATATTGGGCTTCTAAATTTCAACGTGAAAACGCATATAATGCACAAGGTTTGTGGGGTGAAGAGGGGTTGACAAGGTATGCATTGAGGAAAAGTGCAAAGTCGGCGTTGGCTCATGCAATTTGCAAATATTCGTAGTTCTCAGGCATGCCACTCTAATGATGCCGGCAGATGACCATATTACAACTTGTCCATCGCATGTCCATGCATTCCAACAGGGCCAAGAGGGCACAGTATGTCAGAAAACCCGAATTTGACTTCAAATCGATTACTCTTCCTCTACAAAAGCGTAAGAAATCGAACATGACTAAAACTTGATGACTCACCTTGCTGAATGTTAGCTGGACACACAGGGCAACACCTCTGTTCGACCTTCATAGGCGCTTTACAGAACACCGGTGGACACACCGTTTCGGTGCACACCGGTTTGCGATCTTTCCCGCAATAGCAAGAGGTGCATTCGTCTCTCTGCCATAGTTCAGCTTCTCTGTAATATTTCCCTGTCACTGTGTCGAAGCACTTGGTGGTAGATTTAACAACTGCATGAAGAGGTTAAAAAATACAAGACATAGTAGTTTAAAGGGTCACTATCATAGAAGTTTTCAGTTGCTGTTTTCCGGCGAAAACTACACAGGAAATGCTACGGAACTTAATGTCCTTTACTCATGACGAAACATTGGAACATCCCTTGAAATGTAGGACAAATAATGTATCAATGGACTTTTTGGCTGAAAAAGTCACAAATAAAGAGGAGTTTGAGAAAGCCGTTCTCAGAGACAATGTGAGTCTAATGAAAAAAAAAAACATAAAATGGAAGAATCTACACAAACATATCACTTTGGTTAGACCGACACACTAATAGGCGGGTAAAGTGTACTGTACATGTTTTTACACTATAGTGCCCACAATAATTATAGATTACGTTCACCCTATTAATTTTTACGTCACAGGATGCGCGTGGAATTGAGCCTTAACCCCAGGCAATATTCCAAAACACTGAACGGCAGAGTCACGCAAAGAACATAAATAAAACAGTTATCTTGTTAAATCGCTCGGAACATCGCTTGATACTTATAGCCGATGAGTTAACTAGCAGGGGTGTTTGACAGGTCTACCGAGTTTTCAAACATAGTGGTATTGATTGACAGGAAAGTACAACGAGGTGCACAAGAGGAGCACAAAAGGTCCACCCTAGAGTGTAGCTTTATAGAAGCACAAGTACACTGTGCCAATGAAAGGGGAGAGTTCTTCACCCTTTCATTCGTGTAGTTAAGTGTTGTCTCTACCTCTGCTTCTACTTCTCTTCCCCTTTTCACTCGCTTTCCCGATTCCATTTCCCCATTCCTCGCTTATGTTATGTTATGTTACGTTACGTTACGTTACGTTACGTTACGTTATGTTATGTTATGTTATGTTATGTTATACATACCATCCTCATCTCTGCACTTAGGACAGCAATGGCTGTTGTCGATGAGCAGATCCTTGCACTTTGGGTCTCTCTCACACATCTGCACCGCACAAGCTGCTTTTCCACTCTTGCCGCAGTAGCATGTTGTGCATTGGTCCAACTGCCAGCTCTGGCCTATTAAGTAGTACTGCCCTGAACGAACGTCGCGACATCCATCTTGCTTCCCTCCGTGATTGATGCTAACTGAAAATTCACACTTTTAGTACAGGAATAAGAAAAGACGAAGTCAGTTGGTGACACTTTCTAGTTTTAAGTCATCGAATGCTGCAACACTGAGATTCCATACTGATGAGGGTCCATGAGGCCACAAAGCAATCCAGAGCTCCTAACACATACAGCCTGCCCTTTCGGAGGTTTGTTTTCGTAACTGCAGGGCCTATTCCTTTAAGGTATATAACCGTATACCTTTAGAGGTGTCTCGCGTCCAAGAGATGTAGCGCGTCCAGTTTAAACAGTAGATACCTAAACCCCTACATCAAATTAAAGCTTACAGTGCTGGCTATCAAATTATATCGATTTCTTTAAATCATCTAAACGCGAGCGTCCGAATCACCTTTTCAAAGCTGAATTTTGCATTTCGCTAATTTAATTTGTCCCTCAGTTTCTGGATCAAAAACGCCGAAAATACGTGTCTGCGTTTTGCAATAGACAATCACAGTGTAAAAGTTACAGAACATTGTCGAAATAGCATTCAATAAATGTGGAGTGATCGTACAAAAATCGTTCTCGGAGATTAAAAATGTTTCGAAATAAAAAAATCGCAGATAATTTGTTGTTTATATGTTTAACTAGCTACTGTCCAAATTTGGGGGTAAACGAACTAATTCCTTTTGAGTTTTAGCTCTTTTAAGTGTCCCATTCAAGTGAAAAAATTGATTCGAGAAAACAGGACCAAGAATGTTTATCTAAGGGGGAAATTTTATTTCCGTCCAAAAAGTCAAACTGCAATTTATCCGCCACAGATCACACTTTGATCATTATTACAACCAAAAATCCAAATTTGAAGAAAATTGCCGATCTGAACATATGCGGTAACCTAACAGTGTCGCATTGGTACTAATGTTGTGTAAGTCACATCCCCACGATGGTATCATTGTACAACTCTAAGAGTATATTGAAAATACAAGAAGCCACCAACATACCTAACACAGTGTCCAGCTTGTTTTCCGCAAAAGCTTTGAGGATTGCTAGAGAGACGGTTCCAATATTAAGTTCAGCACCCAGGGGGAGGGGGAGGGGCTCTATTTGAGCTACATATGCAGCCCCAAAGGGTATGATCTAAAATCGGGTATGGTTCTCAAGGGAACCACAAGAACGTATAAATGCATTTGTTTTTCAACTCCAAATCAGAATAATAGAGAAAGTGAATTAACCAAAACATATCACTTGAGCTGAAGTTTACCAATTCTTAACTTCAGCACTGATGCGAAGCTTAAAGACCCATGCCGGACCAATATGCTTTGCGCGCGTCAAGTCAAGTCGCCATATTTTTTGTGAGTCGAAAAGTCAAGTGAAGACCGTTGAATCCACAGCAATCCGCTTCCATCCGGCGTTTATGGAGCTTGATTTTACGTTTCGTTGCCCAAAGGATTTCACTATTTCACTTGTGTGTTGATTTTGATGATTTTTTTGGAATTGCAATATCTGTAGAGTGATTATGATGAACTCCTAGAAAGCTCTGATCGTTTGGCATTTTGATGGCCGTACCTTCGCGTAAGTGGAGGCCACGTTTATCTGGTTGTGCCCGTTATATCATGGTACGATCATCTGTGTTTGAACTATGGCATGAGAGGAAAATTACTCTTGGGTTCTCGGAAGCAACGAACTGCCTTTGCTGAGTATCTACTGCATCAAACAGACCACAGAGCATCAAGTTTAGGACCTAGAATTCGATGGTTTGTTTATTTCTTATAGCTTTGTTACAATGCTTATGTATCACAGCTTTGTTCATTTTAACAGCCCGTGTGAACGAGATGGAAGGCAGGGAACATTTGGAGTTACCGAAAATTTTTCTCAAACCTCTTCAATCTCGACGGCTTCGTCTTCCTCCTTCTCGTTATCCGCTACTATTGAGCCATCTTTCGCCTAAATTTCTCTCCTCCAGAGAGTTTTCCAATAAAGACAATGATGAACTTATATTGTGCTCTGATCAACCGACAAGCACGCGAAATATTCAAACTTCGGCGACCGCATCACACAATAGCGCCTCCTCCTTGTGTTTGTCAAAACAATAATAGACGCGCGCAAAGCATATTGGTCCGGCATGGGTCTTTAATGAATGAGTTGCCAGTAATCGGATCCTGCCTTATGCGCATAGGATTCTGGGATCGCCAGGGGGCAAACATTGCCAGTCGCTAGAAGAAAATGTATGGCGGCGAGTGATTTCGACCTCCAAATCAACGATTTTGGAGAGAGATCAACGCTTTTTCGCCACTGTTTTAACATAAATGGATTCGGGCAATGTTGATACGAGGAACGTGTAAGTTTTTGTTTGAGTAACCGTCATATATATGATAAAATCTACCTTGCTTGCGAAAGGTTAATTATTGTGAAATTGACCTCGCGTACTGGTCTCGAAATATTGCAAAATTAGGTATAAATCGGGAGGAAATGACTAAATAAAGCCTTTTCAGTTGTATTTGCGTGTGTACAGGCTACGTGTAGCTTATTTCTAAGCTCATTAATACAAATAATATTGGAAATATGTCCAGTGGTGATCATTGTGCTATCTGGGGTTGTGACAACGATCGAAGGTATCCAGAAAGGCAAAAGATTCTTCATCACGTTGAAATATTAAGATTCTACTCGCCCAAGAATAATAAAGATGTTTTTTTGTGGGCTAGCGCTATAAATCGTGATCAATTCAATTTACAACGAGTGCGAAGGTCTGTTCAAATCATTTTGTACAATGTTCACAGAACCGTTTGAATGCCCTACACCAACTTTGTGCATGAGAGGATACGATTGTGGGGGTAAACCTTGCTCCAAAGATCAGATCTACAGGGAGCAATAGGAAATAGTTAAGAAAGAGAAAGCATAGTGGTAGTGCAGATGAAAATATGTTCACAGTTTGTGCCCAAGTTCCTGTGATCTTGCTGTTCCTCCGCAGATTTCGATGAGAAGAGTAGCGGCTTTTTCTCAATCAAACTAGAGCTTAACCTACGAATTTCCTCATGTTTCTTATCGCATATTTCATCCCTCCAAAGAGCAACAGCTCGGTAAAAACAATTTCCATCACCTCTGACAACGACTTCTCTCCTTTTAGGAGGTAAATTTCCAGAAGCCATAATTTGTTTATGGAAGACATAACTAATACGAAAACAGCCCGTACACATGTAAATACAACTGAAAACGCTTTATTTAGTCATTTCCTCCCGATTTATACCTAATTTTGCAATATTTCGAGACCTTTACGCGAAGTCAATTTCACAATAACCTTTACGCAAGCAGGGAAGTTTATCGGTAGATTTTATCATATATTTGACGGTTATTCAAACAAAAACTTACAATTTCCACGTATCAACATTGCCCAAATCCATTTCTGATAAAACAGGGGCGAAAAAGTGTCGATCTCTCTCCAAAATCGTTGATATGGGCGTCGAAACAACTTTTCGCCATACATTTTCTTCTAGCGACTGGCAATGTTTGCCCCCTGGCGATCCCAGAATCCTATGCGCATAAGACAGGGATCCGATTACTGGCAACTCATTCATTACCCTACAACAAAGCCAGTGGGAAAATTTAGAACCGCGATGTCAGGTCTGAAAACAGGTTTGTGGGAAATGGCATGTTTTTGTCCGAGTCAAGAATTGGAGAACCCGGGCAGCACACACCTACCAAGAATTTACAGGAGTCCCCCCTCCGGGGTACAGCAGAATAAAAACCACAAACTAGACAAAAAAAATGAGGTTGTAATTTGGCGGTATTGGAGTATCACCTGCTTCGTTGTGGTCCGAAGTACTTGGATCGATCAATGGACACACAGGGCAACACTGTCCCTTGATGTAAAGTGGCTCTTTGCAGTCTGGGTGGCGACACACAGTTGCTAGGCACTCTGGAGTACCATTGCGACATACACACACCGTACAGTCATTTGGTTCCCAAGTCTCAGCCTCGCCATAAAACGTGTTGCTTGGTTTATCGTGACATTTAGCTAGTGTGAAGAAAGCGTCGTTAACAATACGGCATAGATCTTTTAAGTTAATTAATGGAAAATACACAAAAGAAATTAATGTTTGGTGAATGTCTGTTTATTTGATGCAGACTCGGCTAAATTTACATTATATTTTCTGGGCGAAAATAACCAAAAATTTACATATTAGTGTAAGAATGCATAGATGTACAGTAAAACTGAACTTTTAAGTTGTTTACACAATTCGCAAGTTGTGTTGTGTCAACTTCTACAACACTCTGCTGCACCTCGTGTATTAAAACTTGATACGGCACTCCTTATTGTGTAAACATTACTTGAAGCAACATAGGAAAGGTAAGTCAACCTGCAAAGCCAGTCATACATGTGGACTTCCTAACAGCGTGTGACATACGCCATGTAGACTTCTAGGGCTTTCTCAGATACATCGAAAGCGGCACATGTGGTTGCAAATTAAGTGCGCTCACAAGAAGTTCAGCCGGTTTAAGTCAGCGTGCAACTACAAGGCGTCAAACCAGCGCTCATTCCAATCACATGTTATGAGTTATAACGAGTGAAACTACGTCATTGTACAGTTTGGGGCTGTAGGACTTCGAAACTACAACCTAAAGCAGGAACTATTTCTTACTCCTTACTCTTGCAAATTAAGCCCCTTACCACTCTGTTTGTGACTACACGGGGTCAAACCAACGCCCATTACACTCACAGAATTGTGAGCTCCAACGAGCGGGAACTGGGCCATCTTACAATTTGAGGTAATCGTACTTTGTACCCTAAAATACGGCACTGAACATTTTTATCCTCTGGACTCTCAGGCCTGTTATTCACGGTTTTTGTCTTGTTTTCGGTGTGCGTTCAGTTTTTTGTTTTCTTTATTTTCGTTTTACAAATTGGTTTGGTTTTCTTTCAAACTGTTGCTTCTTTGCCGGAAGGGAGGGGGATAAAGAGAATCAGTTTCCAGCGACAGCTCTTGAGATTGATAAGATTGAAGCGGATAAATTTGCTAGACGTAAACCCGAGAATTTATCCTTACCAATAGGAGCTTTTCTTGTTCTGGGTACCAAAGTCGGCTTCTTCCTCCTTCTTTTCTCTAACAAAACAAATCCGCAACTGTAAGGACGAATTTCATGGACTGATTTTGCTTCAAATTAGGGTTCCTCCTTTGCCTAAATGACTGATAATTGACCCGTGGTTCTTGAAAGTACAAGTAAAGGGGATCTTTGAAAATTAATTTTGTAAAATATTCCATACATTTTACGGCCGAAAACAGTTTTAATGATGAAGCTAAGGTGCATTGCAGAGGCTCGTTTCTCGAAACTCTCGGAACTTTTCGGGCTCATTTCGGGTGCCACAATTTCCTACGTCTCTTAAAGACTTTCAGGCATGACATTTTGCAACGAATTTGCCCTTTCATATCTTGAAATCACAGTAAAAGGCCAGCTTTTTAGAATAAGCGGATCGCAGTTTTTGAAACGGGCCCCAGGTCAAAGAAGTATTTGTATGCAGCTCCAATCGTATTAAAAGAGTTTTAGTAATTATACGAGTGATAACATCTGACGACCGCGTAGCGAGAATCAGATGTAAAATAACAAACCAATTTGAATGGACCTCTCGAAGTCCTTTTGTAAATTAATCATGTTTACAACAGAATTTGACATGGAAAGTATGGCCAAAATGAAGTTCTTTAACAAAGGACGCATGAACTTCGCGAAACTACGATTTTCCTGTAATAGCGCACGTAATAATGCTTACTGTCCAATTACTTAGGCATGACCCCCAAACTGTGCTATTAATGCCTTAATCATATCTCGTGATAGTCAATCAGATTCAAGAGTTTTTGTTATAGTTACGATTAAAAAGGATACGCCATACTTACTTGTCAACGCAAATACATCCGCGAGCTCAACACCAGCAAAAGGGTGCTTTGATTCACCACCGCATGAGCGCTGACCACACCTACAACTTTGTGCTTTAATTGCACAAGTGATGCGATTTTCGGAAAAAAGTCGCTACCCATGGCTATGTGACAGTACAAACTCACTCTTTGTCAAGAAAATTGCTCCTTTTTTGTTACTTTCAGCGACCTGTTTCAGTCTACGCTAAGCGTGCGACCTTTGCTGCGCATTGACGGCGCAGGCAATTTCTGGGAAAGCCATGTCCCCTGTGCATAGGGAAATTCGTTGATGGAGTCAAGGGTTACTCTGCTGATTGCGTTTGCGCAACTTGTACGACTGCATAACTTTTTAAAATAAGTTACGTTATGGTAACGAATTTCAACATTAAAAGGAAGGTAAAACATGCGCGCTATTTTGTTAGAAAGAGGGACCTGGCATGTCACACAACTTCAGAGAAAGCCCATCGATGAGGATTTTTTTAAGAGCCAAATTTCGCTTCAGCGTCATTTTCCTGACCAGTTATATCACTGGGAATAACTAATATTTGATGTTTCAATTTTGCATCGATTGTCCATCGAATACTCGTCCAATCACAAAAGGAAAAACTCAAGTGAATACTCTACTGGTTATGCTAGCGCTTGAGACTATGCTCGCATTAGAGTTAACCGCAACCAAAGGCTTGACCGCGGTTAAACATTCAAGCCGTTTTCAATTGAGTGTAATAGCAAAACGTGCTCCACTCTGTCAACCAATGAGAAAACGGAGCCAACTAAAACGACCGTAATTCGCTTGCTCGTACTTTCCCGCGCCTGCTGCCGGTTGCCGGTATTTGCATCGCATTCTGATTGGTTGGTTGTTGCTTACGCCTGTTGTGATTGGCAAGAGACAACACTTAGTTGAACACTACTCTATACGTGTAAAGAAGTCTTACGTCATTTAATGAACCCTTCGACTGTCACAAACTCAAAAGCTGTATTTTATGCAATTTTGTTTATAGGGTAAATTTAATAGAAAAGGAGTCTGTTCGCTCTCACCTGACGTTACTGGGACAGAGGTGGTGGAAGACAAGCTTAACACTGTAGTGGATGTCAGTGAAGAAACTGTTGGGGTAAGAAAAGAAGAACACACGTCTCTTAGTCTTAGAACGTTGAAGTTTGAATGAGAAAATGTTCGTTTTCACGTAAATGCAGCTTGTAAGTTTGTGATAGTTTTACGGGCAACTGCATAATTCAATTCATGGATTTATTTGTTTCAGGTATCTTTATTACACCCTAAATAAATTATTTACAAACATAAAATACACAAACAACAACATCATCACCATCTTCTTCTCCGAGCATCATCGCCATTAACATTACTTTTATAATTAGTAAATTCCACACAACTATCAGCAGACATCATCATCACCATTATCATCGTCGTCGTCGTCATCGTCATCATCAAAGTTAACTGCACGGCAGTCAATTACAATCCCTGCATTTCATCAAACCTCAAAGCTAATATGTGCTAATGCAATCTGCACGCACATTTCTCGACAATGACAATACTTCAAGGTTTTCAACATGCACGTCTGTGATCTTTTACTGCATAAAAACGGAAAAAAGCAATAGTTTCCTCTATATAGAGGAGCACGAATTCTGGTAACAACTTCATACAACTCTTTTAAAAAGTTATGGGATATCAGATAGTTTGCTGGGATGTATACGATTGTATAGTCCGGCATTTACAGCCAAAAGGCCAAACCTTGTTGGCACTGATGGGTTGCCTAGTTACGCCACACCTCCTCTTCATCATATTATAAAAATATAAGTCTTTTGAGTTTTAAAATACAAAAGCTATCTTGGTTGTTTTAGTAATCACAACGAGAGAGATTACAGCTATGAACCACCAATAGTGGTTAAACTACCGCAACCGTAACAGCGTACCACATCGGACCTCTCTAATCGGTAAACAGTTGGAATATTTGTAAATATTGCCAAATCTGAAGCTAACCAAGACCTGATTTACATACTAACTTATTATAAGTTTTCGCCTTCACCACTTTTGGGTAAAATTCAATGATTGAATTTGGTCCAACTATATATCCTATAAATGTGTATAATGATTACGTAGCCCATTGAACTCCAGCTTATGCGCAAAATATATACAAAATTAGCCAATAAAGTACTGAAAAATTAATATTGGAGACCTACATTTTCATAAAAATCAATGCGATGTGACCTAGCCTTCCTACTCCGTGTTTGTACGAGCGAGTATAAATTTTGAGTTCAGAGTATGATAAATAAGGTTTCATTACTTTGAGTTGAGAATCCAAATTTACGTCAACAACCACGCTTCAGCAACTCAGACAGACATGGGTGATGCACTGTTGAAACACGGTACCCAATAGTTGGAGTCCTGGGGTCATCTGGGCAAATAAACTAGTGGTCCGTATCTTTTTTTTTTTTTTTTTTAGTTCTTTCAATGCCAAAACAAACAGGTCTTACCACTTTCCAAAAAGAATTCAAAGAAGCTAACTGGTAACAATTTCATGAAAAAAAAAGGCAACACGTTTGACTTTAAAGGGATTTCGACAGTTTTAAAAGGTGTCGTTTTTCGTAAAATTTCTATTACTTTCTGTACTTTTTCTGTCCGATTCTCTGTAGACGGCAGATGCGCCTTCATCTGACATCAAGTGAAAGAAATACGACGAAGAAATCGACGAACAATCGCACGTCATATAATCTGGTATAAAATGTCCTCACAACTCGAACTCAAAATTTAAACTCGTACTTCTAAACTCTAAACTAAGTGCTCTGGAGACGTTTTCTTGAAAAAAAATTCTAAATAACCCCGAGGTATTTTAAAGCGAGATAAATGTTATCCATATTTCAGCTCCAATTGAACTTCATCGAGATACCTTCTCGTCATAAATAGATCACTTTCCTGTTAATTATAACTTTGTAGGTTACCGTAGGCTTTTCAGTTTGGAAGGTTCAGTCGATGTTTTACCATGATAACGAAGTTATGAAAAGAAGACTTAAACTTGTGTGATTCTGGGCGATGACCCCAACATCATATATATGCATCTTTTACTTATCGTCTACTCCAATAACGAACTGGGCCCAAATCACCACATACGGGACCACAAATGCGGTTATCCCAGAGAAAGAAGCCATTAATAGTTTAAGTACATGTCTCCTGAGCTCACAAAACCTCTTGCAAAAGGGCATCATGTTGTAATGTTTACAATGATTAGCATGAGTATATGTATCCTCGTTAACAGCAGCTTGACAGTATCTTGTTGTGGCGTTCTAAATGCGTTCCTCTACAGAGACTGTAGAGCATCAGAACAGTATAACTCCTGTGTCACTCACTGCACCAACTTAACCCCGGCGGAATGTTCTGTACTCAGCGCTGCGTCGCCGTAGAACACCATACCAGTGAACCGCTGATCGCGCGCGAGATGTTACCCTCCGCTTCATACAGCGAATCTTGCACTCCACCTTGGTGCGAAAATTGTTCATGTTTCCATCGCACCCACCGTAAGTGAACTTGAAGCATTTGTTGACGAAAGAGTCATAATACCAACGGATGAAGGAAGCTCGACAAGGCCCTGTATTTCGAGTCAAAATACAGGCTTCTTTCCACATTACAGTGGGCGGTTCTGCATACAACGGAAAAGCACACGTGTTTATTTCTTAAACCCCTTAACTCCCAGAAGTGATTAGCATATACCTTTTTCGTTATAACATCAATACATTGTCCTGCAGACAGGTGATGAGGATAGACAATTTTAGTATCAGCCAGTGGGTGTTATCTTGATATAACCTCAAATTCTCCCAACTAATGTACAAGGACAGGAGCCCATTACTAGGAGCGTACAACTGCCCTATATTCCTGTCACGGCGTTTTCAGAGACCGATTTATTTTTAGATTGAATTTGCCGCGAATATGGTACTCCCTCAGGAGCCCATTCTCTCGTGTGAAACTTTTCCCCGACCGTTCTTTTGTCCTAAAGTTTCTCTGCGAAGCTAAGAAACTTTAGAGCAAAAGAAAGGTGATGATGATGCAGTATCACGTGTACCGGAACTACCTTTTTTCACGGGAAAGATAGTCTAAAAATAAATCGCTCTGTAAAAATGCCGTGACATAGGCTTAGTATGGGAGTTGTACGCTCCTGGTGATGGGCTCCTGACAAGGAAATGTATAGTGCCTAGAAAGGAGAATTAATAATCAGATCAAATAGGTACGCAAAGTCGTCCTCACGCTGCTTGTAACTACGATTCTTGTTTATATCACCTTTTCTCTAATAATTTTGTTGGACGTTTATCTCTCTGTATCTTTATTAAATTTGCCACAACATGAAATATTTATACATACAACTGAAAATACTAATATTCGTGACAGGAAGCAGTAACAGGACAGGTCCCAATTGACAACTGTCCCTTGAAACAATCTGGTTTGTTGAAAGTAGTTAACTGTTAAAGAATAAATCTAACATTGAGTAGTGCAGTCGGAACGAACGTCCGAACGTCATTCTATTAGCCGCGCCTTTCGCAAGGCGTCTGATCGTGCTAGGGTGGAAAAATACGTTTAAACGTTTTTAGACACAAAACGTTAAATTGCTGCCACTTGTCCAAATGAGTTCAGAGAAAATTAGCGTACGTTTTGCGATTCATATTTCCCTCTCTACTTTTTCAGCCTCAATTTCAAAGTTAGATGGTGTTGGATAGAAAAATGCATGCCAAATAATGCGATCCGTTAAGAATGAATCCAACACAACACCATTCAAAAACGTGACCAGAAGCTCTGAGGATTCAACATCCTTTTTTATTATCATCAACGTCAATTGTCTACCGGAGATTTCATACGCCGTCTTTCTCTCGCACCTTGAACAATTGTCGTCTTAAATGAGTTGTGTTGGCGCGACAATCTAAGTTATCCGGCGGTTTATTACAAAGAAAGAGCTACCCCAGTATGGGCACAAAAAGGTTTTCTGTATATCCAACACGCAGTTGTCGCCTTAAAAGACGTGCTCAACACAACGTCTTCAACCAGCCAAGGAAACTCTCCTGTTGGACAAAGAAAGAAGCGCACTTGGCGGGGGTATGCCTCATGAGGAATGATCTGTTCAGGGGGCAACCCTCCTTCAGACAATTTTCACATCGAAGTTATTTCGTTGATAGACTTCAGCATTTTTTTTTCCTGGTAGGACCGCGAAGGTTAAGCTCTCTCTTGTCGTAGACAGTGTGACCTGGATCGCTTACTTGACAGCTAAGTGCGCCTGGATTGTGGAGGGCCATTGTTCTAGCTGTGTTGTCATACATCTCGACCGTCCTTATTGTTTGTCACATTACTGGTATCAGGTAGACGCGTGACCACTTTGGCTGAATGTTACCGCGAATGTCACCGGCTACCTTAAGTTTAATTGAAACAACGAGGATGCCGCATTCGCCTTCCAACAATGTGGCCCAGGTTCAATTCCAGGTTCAATTCCCGGTCTCCGCGTCATATGGGTTGAATTTCAGTGTTGGTTCTCTACTCTGCTCAGGGGGGGTTTACTCCGGTGCTCCGGTTTTCCCCTCTCCTCAAAAACCAACATTTCGAATATGATCCGGAATTTGAGGGACACAGGTTTGTCAGTGTGACTGTTGAGTGTGCCCTCGTTGAACAAAGTTATTTATTTTATTTATTCTATAGGGTACTTAATTTACAGTTAATTAATGGACGGTAAGCTACATGTCATCCGGGTCCTTCAAAGCTTGTTAACTTGCACACTCCTGCGCAAGAAAGATGCGGATGATAAATTGAAACGTTTTCTCAAAACAGTTGCCAACTTGAAAAGGAATTCCCCGACATATCACAAGAAATATCCCACACTACAAATTCATGATGGTGATGCTAGGTGAGACCATTTTTAACGATTATTTTTAACGCAACAATCAATCGTTAAGTAAGAGGCTGGAGATAGACGAAATAAGACTACTAACGGCTGAGCTGAAACTGGTAAAAAATATATCAAATTATTGTCCAGGAGCCTTTGAAACCAATAACGCTTCCTTGAACTCAAGTCATCATCTCGCTCGGAAGCCATGGACTGATAAATGGTGTTTAAATACTGTATTTATTACACCTATTATGAAATCACTAGTTATTCTTGCAAGCTGATTGGCTCTCAGCAGGGCAGTTTGTTCACAAGAATTGCACTCTTCTTTTGCTCTAAATCGCATATTTTTTTTAGCCCAGCAACATTCAAAACCGGGTTTCCTGAAGTGGATATTAAGTAAAATTTAATATTGACCAAACAATTGTGTGATTTCAAAATGGAAGTAATAAAGTGGTAATTGAACTTTGTTTGATTTTGAAATCACGCGTATGATTTCAGACCAAATTGCACTCCACTCAGTTAAAATACCGTTATTAGTTGATTTTGAATTGGAATTTATAGCACAAAACATCAGACAATGTTTTTAAAAACACACCTTTTCATCGGGGCTGTCATAAAGGTCCGGGGAGCCGGGGATTTCCCCCTTGTATTTCAAGGTATATTCCCGGCTACTTTGATTGAAAACCAACCTGTTAACTTCACTACAGCACCTCGAATCCCTGGCTATTTTGCGTATATCCCCACCTACTTCAAGAATTAGTGACAGAACTTATTTTCAGCTAAGCCACATCCGATCTGACACACTAATGTTACCCACCACCTGAAGGAGACAACGTTGATCGCATTTCAGTGGCAAGGGGAAGTGTAACAATGAAACGTTACAAGTTCTTAAGGTCAGCTTCCTACTACTTGTGGCCAATTTCATCGGCGAATCTTCAGCTTATCAAAATCTTCCCGACTAACATCACTATCAAGATAACAGCCGTGGCTTAATTACCTGGTCCATCGGTTCTTCTCTCTTGAGTAGGAGATGTGTGTTCGACTACTGGCGGAGGACCTGCAGGAACAAATTATCACCAATTCGTCAATACAGCACCCTCTCTTTCCTTTATTAATGGCAAATTTGGAATTCAAATAGCAAGACATTGCCTCACAGTGTAACCCTTTAACCACTAAGAGTGACCAATGTTTAATCTCTCCTTATAGCAACACTGTTCAATCAAACATATACAGTGTAGCTTGAGAGAAAAAAAGGTAGACATAGTGATCAACAAGTACCAAAGCTCTTGATTGTTTAACAAATTCTCCTCATCATTATGAAAGAAAATAACAGTGTGGAGAATTTACATGCTGATATTAGGGTTTGAAGGGGTTAAGGGGGGGGGCTGGGGGCCGTCTTGTTCTATTTCTATTTACTTCCTTTAAGGATAAAAGCGGTACGGTCAAAAAAAGAATAATAAATAATAAATAATAATAATAATGATAAATACCTGAGATTACATTCAGGGGCATAAAACTTAACCAAGTCACTCAAATAAAAAGGAGCTAAACCGTTAGGAGCTTTGTAGATAAAAAGCAAAATTTTAAAAACAATTCGCTGATCCACTGGTAGCCAATGAAGATCTCTCAGCACAGGTGTTATGTGGTCACGTTGCCTTGCATTTACCACTAGACGAGCAGCACGGTTCTGAAATGTTGAGGCTTTTCAATCTGATTCTTTAGCAAGCCGTAGAGGAGCAAGTTGCAGTTATCCAAGTAACAAATGCATGGACAAGGGCATTTGTACTTCCCCCCGAAAGGAATGTGCAGTTGAAGATAAGGTTTCCAAATGAGCAATAAAATGGTGTTAGTACTGTCACACAGTCTCCATTACCATTTGCCATTTCTACATTACAGAGAGCATGGAAATTGCAATTTAACTCTGAAGTGATTCCACTTATTTCTTACTTTTAGTTTGCTGCATGCAGAAACTTTGGCATGCTGCTATGGTCTGGAAGTTGTTGGAATTCCCACTGCACCCTCCGAACCAAAACTGCATGCACCTTCCCTTTTCCACATTGTAATACCAACGAAGAAAGGCAGCTCTGCAAGGCCCTTCACTGGCCGGCTGCTGGCACTCATCTGGTAATCTTCCTGGAAAGTGATGCAGAAATGTGTATTGTGAAATCCTTATCCTAAGTCCACTCCACTCCTAGTTGCAGCATAGTGCTAACAGCCATGTGACTGTTGGTTTCAATACTGTAACTAAATGAGGCCTTTGTGGGGACATTTGGTTGCCTAGCTTCCACCAAACCCAGTGGAACGGACAACAGCACTGGTAACTGTACATGTGTTCCCTACCCTTAGAGACCAGTGGGTAGATTCTTTTACAGTATGTGTCCTTCAAGTTTTACGAATGGTGAAGGACACAAGGTCAATTGTTTAAAGTCAGTCAGCCCAGTGTGATTATCTGGACTGAAGCAGATGCTGACCCTGCATGGAGCCAGTTGCCAGGGTTCTAACAAGTTGTATGGTATCAGCGATCACAGCCCCAGGATCTGGGATCACAAGTCATCGGATCAGGGATCAGAACTTTGGGCCAAAAAAGTGGGATCACTGACAAAAACATATCACTCGTTATGACGCTGAGTTGCATAAAACATTCTAAAGATAAGAGGGACCTTAAATATTGTCCTGGAACAATAACCTAGATGTACTGTCTTGAAACAACACTGTCCTAAAGATTATGCTTTACATGCAACCTGACCCTGGTTACTGGTCCAGTCTGGGGTTCAAACCCACAACCCATCTGCTCAGCACAGTTGGAGATGTGACTTTGCAGTAGACATGAGATTACAACTGTGTTTTGAGCTTGCCCTTCAGCTATAGAATCTGTCTTGTGCTAAAAATTCAAGCCACCCTCAATCAGTGTTTCCAACATCAACCATCCCATATGCTGAACATTGATAGGTGTACACACATGTATCTTACCTTGAGATTGAGAAACTGTTGCAGTTGGTGCCACTGTGGTCAGAGTAGCCAATTCTCCAACTGAAAAAGAATGCAGTTGAAGTAAATATAATGCCATGACTATGATAATTCTTACAGCTGCTTCCTTTTGGTATAACTATATTTTCTCCTATCAGGTTCCCATCCCATGCATTTGGCTGTGCCCATGCCCTGCCTTTCCCTTTTTACTATTCTGGAAATGAAGTTAACTCGCAAGGCATGGTTGCATAAAATATCCATAGCCCACCCCCCACCCCTCCAGAAATTTAGCTCCATAATTTCCTTTTGCCACTTTTTCTTTTGCACCCCCCCACACCCCCCCCCCTTACTCCCCCGAATTGGAATTTCCATTGGCCCTCCATGGGGAAGGTACATGTATATATAGTATCTGGAACTACACAATAGATAACTTGTTTGTGTTGTTTAAGGACCTTATATATCTTCTGTTGTGGAAATAAATAGAATAATATTTCCGTTCTTTTACCATAACAATCAGCACAATCCAGTGAACTCAGAAAGCTCAGAATATTATGTACAGTGTATGTCCTTTTTTTGGTAAAAGTCTTGATGAGAAAATTATGAGCAGCCCACCATGCTGGTGACATGGTCAGATTTTTCAATCCAGTCTAAACTGACCTCTCTGTCATCCTGCCAAAATCATGCCACCCTATAAACCCCAAGATCAAAATTCAAATTCTCATTCATTGCCCTACCCTTATTTTATTTCCTATAGTAGTAATAGGGAGAAATTGTTAAGAATATCAAGTAAATTAATCTTTCATAAAAGGAATGTCCTTAATTCTGGTGACAATCTGTTTTATAAAGCATCAATAACAATTACATGTACATTAGGAGAAATTCGATGCTGAGCACTCTTAGGGCTCAGAGGATTGATTTAAGTTTCAGAATATCTACTCATTTAATGGCAAACTGTATTCCTTAACAGGAGTAAGAACAACCGCATAAGAACCAACCAAAATTACACAAGTAACGTTTAATGTACCAGTTGACTTTTCAGGTACGCACACAGCTACCTCAGGAATACCAGCTTCAGGGATTCCAGGAATTTGAACCTTGCACCAAAAGCCTTTGGGACAGTCTGACCGGGTGCTTCTCCCAAAGGAGTCAGTCACAACAGTACAGGTTTGTGTCTTCTGTCGTTCACACTGGGCTGTTTTACGGCATTTCCATTCACCATGGACACAATTACTGACATGCAATTGAAAAACATTAAAATCGTTAAATAGCTTGCAGAAGGCTTGGAGGAAACTGTAACTACATGTAACTGCAAAATTAATAACCCGCTAAGAACACTAAAATAATAAAGTAACAAGAGAAAATACTTCATGACTGAAAATGCTCATGAAGAAAAGGTAACACGAAACTCTACAGCCTGGAAAAAAAAGAGTTCTGCACAAAAACAAAATTTACATGTAAGTTTTCAAAGGAATAAGTATAGTAATTAAAGAGTTTAAGGGATTGCATTTAGAAGAAATCTTTAACAAGAAGGGATGTTGATATTCTGTGAAAAAAATTGTAAAAACTTGAAATTCCTCCCAAGACCATACGCACAGGTCATACTGAAAGTTGTGACAATCAATGTGACATTAACCTTACCATCTAAAATAGAATCACAAATTTAGTGATGTAATACAGTGTAGTTGGATTTAATATTAATTAACGTACCACTTGTGACAAGGGTTTTTGCCCCTTCTTGTCTGGCCAAATGAGTATCTTCTTCCTTCATGATAACACTCTGAAAATTGTGCAGATGAGCAGTATATACATGTAATTAGCCAATTTATGTTGCACTGAAAGATGATGTCAGCTAGCTTACAGTAAAACTCTGCTGGGAGGGGAGAGGGAAATCACCAATTAGAATGATAATTAACAATAAATTATTCACTGAAGTGGAGGTGAATATTGTTGGATATTTACCGAGCGGAGAGTATAATACTGAAACGAGAAGCCATTTTGTTCGATCTTCTCAGCTGCTTGGAGGTGAATAGTACTTTCACAGCATCAGGAGCAGTGTTCCTATTCATTGTGATCAGTGTGTGGGTTGTTTTACAGCCCCTTAAAGATTTATGTGTGGAGGTGACAGAGACACTATACCAACATCTTAAAACATCACTGTCCATTTTTTTCTAATGAAATGATCAATCTTAAGTGAGGCAGATGTTGTGCGTGGGTTTCAAACCTACATGTACAACCTTCAGCTCACCAGTCTGGTACTTCACCTACCAACTGAGTTAATAAACCAGGTGGCAGTAACCCCTAATTAGATGATACAATAAATAATGATATTATAGCTACATGTAGTCAGCACTCACTTTTACAAGGTCCTTTCATGACTCCTATCACATGCCCAGAAGTGCACTCTTCTCTCTTAAGCTCACATTCATTGTTATACTGCTTGCCATTAGAGTAGCCACACACTGGCTTATGTCTGTAACTGCCACAAGTTTGAGAGCATGAACACACAGGAAAACCGTCATTTCCCAAGGCACACACCTCACGGAATCCACACTTCTTTCCTTTGCACACAGCTTTGGAGGAAACGAAAACTCAGATGTCCAATTTCAGACTGACTGAATGACTGATTGACTGATTGATTGATTGATTCTCAATTGACTGACTAACTGACTGACTGACTGACTGACTGACTGACTGATAGATAGATTCAACAATTTATCCATTGATTGATTCACTAATTTGACTGACATATAGGAACTGTGGATATAAGAACAACAAAACACTATACCAGCTCTTCTAAACTGTGGCTAAATCTTGGATTTGAATGAAATATTTACAGCCCTAGCTCCCCCCACCCCTTCCATCTCAGTCCATCACAACTCAGCCCTTATTTGTTGAGGCGTGAAATGAAAGCAGTACCATCTGAGGGATCAAGGGACCTGGCTTGGATTGCATACATGTAGCTGGAAAAGGGTTAAAAGTGATTTGACATCAAATCATTGTAGCTGACTGTTCTTTATTTTTTCTTTTCCTTTTTTGCTCCATCAAAGCTTTTTTTTTACATAAATCAAGGCCAGACAGAGAACATCATGGAGTTCAACTGAGCCTTTTTAGTCAGACATTAGCTTTACTATTAAGCTGCTCATGCCAAAGCTTTTTCAGTTTGTAGTTAACTTTACTATTGGATACAGCACAAGATGAGTCTACTGACCAGATTCACAGGTTCCCACATCCGCCTTTGATTGTCCATCTCTCACGACACAAGCTAAACCAGAGTCGCAACGACCCACTTCCTCCCAGTGGCCCCCACACGCTTCACCTTCCACCTTGGCGCACTGGCGACAGCAGCCACAAATGCCAAGGACAGTGCCTCCATTGCAGTTGACAGGGGTAGGACACTGCACACTTTCACATGGAAGACAACTCAAGGTATCCACTGTGGGAATTGCAACTACGAAACTTGCAATGAACAGCAGTGCAATTTTCATTGTGAAGACTTTTTGCTGGTCAAAATACTAAAAGAACAGATAACAAAAAAGTCATTTCAGCAACCAAGCATTTTTTGTCTTGATGAACTTCAATAGTGAACAAAGAAGGATCAGGGTGCAGGAGCAACACCAATCTCGGCATAGTGTTAGTGTAAGTACATAAAAGGCAGCACTACAACTGTGATGATTTCATCTAGTGTATTTCATTCTTCTTCAGTCTCTGTTTGAATTTGACACTGCATGTTCCTTTGTACTATGCCGCTGGTCAACACGCACTGGACCACCTGTGTGGTGGTCAATCGACATTATCAACTCTGTTGATGAAACCAAATTCTTGTAGTCAACACCATTGGTTGACGAAGATCGACATGAAATGTCCAAAACACTGATCTCCATAACAAAGTGATGACATAAATTGTGGGACAATTAAATGATAAATTAAAGCTATAAATCAATCTTAAAAGCAATGAATAACATCTTTCCTGATATGAGATTACTAACTTCTCTTCTCCCCTCCCCCCCCCCCACCCCAAATGCATAAAAAAGGTGCATGCATGATAAATTTTGCAATGTGCCCACAATCAAATCAACCACATTATCTTATGCTGAAGCTCACAACTGGATGTTTTACCCCACTCTGCACCTTCAATGAATGTCTATATTGACCAGCTTTTGGTTTTTGTCCTAACAGTGACCAAAACCTACTCTCTCCTTACAGGATCAGCATTTCAGCTAACACATAGATAATAAGAATAGATGAAATGATCATCAAACATGAAATGCCTTGATGTTTAATCAAATTCTCTGAACTAGTAGTATAAGAAATATGAGAAGACCTATTAAGAGAATATGCCTACTTGTGTCTAGGTCAGTATAAAAAATGTGTTTTTTGGAGGGGTGGGTTGGGGGCGGGGATACAGTGTTTACAGATCAGTTAATTAATCTCCATATGATTAATTAAGCTTAGACATTTTTGTCAATTTCTCTGGGTAATTAATACTACCAAAACGGAAATTTTTAACACTTGTTAACAATCTCCCAGATCAATTGATTGTTGTATTTGATCGTTATCAACTGCTGTTGATCAGGCTTATCGGTTTTAATAAACAAATGAATACCTCTTTTGTCGAGCGTTCCAGATAATTTCCAAACTTAAACAAGATCGCTTTAACTCTTAAGAACTGATTCCCATTATTGATTGTTCTGTAAGTTCGAAAAGCACTTCAAAAGCAGATTATCGAAAGCAGTTCTGCAGATCGTAGCCTTTGGCAGTCTGCCATTTTCTAAGTAATTATTCTACAATTTTCATTCAAAGACGAAACCCGAGCCGGGATGTGCGACTTGAAATGAATCAAGCATTCTTTTGTTTCTAACAAATAACAGTCCTTGTGAAATAAAAAGCAAACTAAGAAACTCAACATGTCTTGATTCTGAAAAGTCCTTGATGACTGGATCAAACTGAACTGGGAGATGAATGCGATACGCACATCGCATTTGCGCACAAAACAACAATTTGATAGCACGCTGAGTTAGACCTTCGCATGCAAATGATAAAGTTCAAAGAGGGAATCTCTTGTAGAAAGTCGTGGACAGAGGGAACAGCAATCGAGCTTTCATCTAAAAATATTCACAAAATTTCAAGCAACGTATACTAAAAAAGACGCGGAAAATTATAGTATACTAGCGGAAATCCGATTAGAAACATCGCGCATCTATCTTCAACACGCGCGCATTTTATTGAATGAAATATTTTTCTTACCAACATGTCTACAGCTCTTTATAGGAACTTCTAACAAGAAGCTTGACCTCAGAAGTAAGTAAAACGGTAAAAAATGAATCTTAAATGTGTACTGTTGATACGCACGCGTTTCAAACACAGTGGGCAATCTACGCCTTCGAGTCAGTTTCAAAAAATTTGACAAGAAGCCATTTTCGTGACCCCAGCAATCGTAAATTGTGCTCAAAATCTCTGTTTGAAATAGCTCACCTTGTTGAAGCAATGATTTCCTCTTTGAATCGACCGAATCTCAAGGTTCCTTCTGCCTCGTATATAAGCACTTCTACTACTAACAATACGCGAACGTGTAACTGATATGTGTGAAAAATGAAATCTTTACGTAGGCTATTTGGCCCGGATAATGTCAATCAGGGTTGCTGTCTGGAAAGGTCACGTCATTAAAACTGCCAATAAACCTGAGAAACGAAGTAACCGGAAACCATTTCCTTGAAAGCTAGTTCCTTGACTGCTGTTGGGGTTTCAGACGACATTTTCGAGAGATTTTTCGGGTAAACCGGGGTCTCGAGGTGAAAGGACAAAAGCCATTGACGATAAAAGCAGGAGGGGAGGGGTAGGGGTTTTATATGGGCACTTCCAAAGCGTTATGCTGAGCCAATAAGAAAAATGTTCAGTTAAAGAGCTTTCGTTCTATTTAAAGTTTTATTTACCTCAACTAGATGATCGACTAAGGTCACTAAGACTGTTTATAAAATCCAGCGTAGAATTTCTATTTTTGGATCAGGTTTTGTTTACGTCCTGAACGATTCATGTGGAACTCGATACCATGGTTGGTCAAAAGGCAACTTATGCCTGGAACGGCTAGACAGTGTTTAACTCATCATCTTACCATTTCGCAAAGGTCCTCTTTTCAAAACCACGCAGTCAGCCAGGGTGCATGCTCAAGAGATTTTCAGCAGATTTTGGCTACGATGAAATGAAGTGTAGCCATATCTTTACTTAACAACAAAGGCTGAATTTTCCACTCTTCTAACATTTCACCTTCGTTGTCACTTTTAATTCCTTTTTTTTTTCCTTTCACGGTAAAAACTGACCGACAACCGAGTGACCTGGTAGAGCTTTATCCATACATGTCAACACAAACTAGTTAGTTAGCAACAAAGACACAGTAAAATTATTGTGTTTTAGAGGAAATCCTATTAGAATTTTAGAATCCTTTGCTTTCATCTCCCACCTGGAGCTTACACGAATGAAATGTATTCGTACTACTAAGATTGAATTGCCGAAATGTAGCAAGATTCGATGAAATATTACTACCATGATCACGAGGGCGTTTGAAATGGACATGGACGTCCCACGGCTCAACAGACTTCTAGTTGCGATTAACTTCTGGCAATTCTAAATCGAACTGAACTTCTGCTCATGTTCAAAATTAACCGGCACCGTGACTTCTATCATAACCTTAGCAAACGAAATCACCCTTTCAGGACTTTCAGCTGTTGACAGAAATAATGAAAACGGCGCCATAATCATGAATGGTTATTTGTTCTTTATTCGTTTACTTTTTCGTTGTTTGTTTATTTTTCGGATTTTTTAACTGTTCATTTGTTTTATTCAGGTTTTTTTGTTGATGTTTTCGCTAAGTTTTTGTTCCTTGCTGTGTAAAGAATTGTCCGGAGCTGTTGCTTCATCATCGATCGATAGAATTAGTCGAAGAAGAATAAAGGCCAGAGTCATTCACCCTCTTTGAAAATGTACGTTATTCCGTTATTATTCCATTTTAAAAATAAACATTTCGTTGGAAAAATCTGCATGGTTACTGTGCGCTCTCCGGGCCCCGAAAGGGGCATTATTATGCCATTATTCCAACCACAAACGCTTTCTTCCAAGAGAGAACGTACGTAGTGGACGAGTTTTCAAATTTAGTCGTTTCTTTTCTCTGTCTTCAAGTTGTCACTTTAGTCTGAGCCTGATAAACGTTTCATCTTTTTTGTGCAATAATGCCAGCGATTTAAATATCAATAATATTTCGGTACAATTTTTTTTTGCCTTGATTGTGCGTCCTTGGACGCCGGTTTACTTTTCTACATTACACCAGTATGAATTGACCTATCTAGAAAATATATTACTTCCAATGAGCCCAAAACTGCGCTTAAAGACAACCAACTAACAAACAAACGAATTATAAATTGATTAAACTGGGAAAACACTTTCCCTTTCAAGCCAAAATTCCGAAAATCTATTCAACTAGAGCTAACTAGGTGTTTCGATGCTTTATGCTCTGCTGATGAACAAAACACACACCGTTTTCTGACAAGCGTGCTCAAGCCTTTGAAATCACGTTAAATGGTTTACCGCGCAAAAAGCTTAAATAAAAGGAGGATTATAACCATTTTACTTCGTGTTGTTTACAGAAAAAATGTAAACAGAGCTGCTATTGTGTTCGCCAGATGCAGACGTATTTTCTTTGTAAATCTAAAATGCTGGATTAACGTTTTCAGTGCATGAGTGCATGGCAATGCTTCCCGACCCCAAAAAAGATTGAAAGCGGGGACCGCGAAGGGGAGGGACCGGGGGCGGGGGTAGGAAAGGTGTCGGTAGGCAGTCCGTCCACCCCCACCCCAATTTTTGTGGAAAAAAAAATAAATTTAGAAAATATATTTCCAAAACTAAAAAGTACTTTCACGGGATAATAGTGGTCGGTTGAAGCTGACGGACCTCGCGGAAAAACATCAAAGCCTGATCGAATAAGTCTCAGTTACCTATTTTATAGTCAACCCCCTCCCCTCAGTTGAAGAGGCGGGAGCCCCCCCCCCCGCACTTAAAAAAATACTCCGCGGGTCCCTACAGTATCGATTTCCAGCCCCATCTGCGCTACAAAAAAAAAAAGCTTATTTTGATCAATTGTCATATTTTAGATTGAAATGTCATCATAATGGGTCGCGATGCCATCATTAGGTGAGGAGATACGTGAGTGCAAACTTGATCAAAGTAAAAAAAACAACTTTCCGGCCCTCTGATCCATTTAGGACTGATAATGATTCTGCCGGAATACATTTGGATTATTAATTGACTTTAAGTTAACTCCGTTTACGTCAATTGCAGCGTCTTATCTAGATTTTCGACCTTTTCGCCTCGATTTTCTTTCCTATATCTTTCTTTTTACTTTAATTTGGGTTTTGGCCCCTTTATAATCTGTCGACCTTGGTGTGGAACCGTGTTTGCCCGATACAACTCCCTAAGACAATTCGTTTTGAACGACATCTACTTAACTATAGGTGAACAGTAAATACTGAGCGGCCCATCAGTTTGCCAAGAAATTGGTTAAGATTCTTTTCATGCGTGTAAAAGAATTGGTCATAAGTTACAAAATGACGCTTGTATGAAAACATCTCTTTTCTGACAACAACTGCAAGTGTTTGAGTCCACAGATCACTGTAAGGTTCGTATACCACAGGAAGATAATGCGATTATAGTAGCAGGGTATTCCTGGAAAAGCGTGGCTAATTTTAATAAAGAGCGGGGATTCCGTGAAAGTGGAGCAACTTTAATCGAGGCCATAGAGAGTGAATAACGGGTTATCCGTGATAGGAAAGGTGTCCAACATATGGGAGGAATCATATTGGAATGTTTGATCATAGTCATGAGAAATTGCGTGGAAACGTTCGTACAAACTTTCGCAAGATCTTATAAGCTCTGTCATTATTTCAGAAGTCTAGGAAAAGTCTATAATCGGAAAACTGGCATTAGATACGCTGATTGTTTAAAGTTACAACATAATTTTGAGTTAACGTTGAAATAATTAAAAGCAAACGGTCACACAATATCAACGAAAGAATAAAAAGTAATGCTAGGAACACAAAATAAGGAGCTGTCGAAAGCCGCTTAACGTTAGCCTGCGTCGCAGACAGTGAACATATCTAGTTCAGAGGAGAAAACCAGAATAAACGTCCAGTTGACGTTAAGCGGGCAAAGGCGGAGTCGATATGTCGACGGCTCCTAAATATTGGAAATACTATAAAGCGAATCACTCTGAGAAGTGCACTGATTTGACAAGGGAGTCGATGGTTTTAATTTCGACCCGAAGCTAAAATGTTGCACAGTCACGGGCAGGAGGACAGTATTTCGGTTTGTTCGGAAAGTCGTGCTGTCCAAAATTCCGTTCTGATTTTTGTGGATAATATACAGCCAGGGTTCTGGGAACTGGAGACAGTTACATCAACTCGAATCTGTTGCCAATTTTCTATTTTATCCACTCTGTTGACAAAAATATACTCGCAATGAATAACATATTGTACTGATTGTAGTCTGACGTCTGGTTAAAGGGAATTCGGCTGCGATGGATTCCCTTCGGGGGTGGGGAGGTGAGAAGGAGAACCCTTTCCAGTGTGGTAATATATGCGAAAAACTAGCGATTGAAAGGCCACAAAAATATATTGAATTCTACGACGAATGGGGGCAGTTAAATCCGAGTAAGTTTGGATTGTTAGAAAAACTAAGCGAGTACAAATTTCATAAACGCAGGTGACTCACAGGTTAGCTCTTCTTCTACGTTTCATACTTTTATCTTTCTTCTCAGTATAATTAAATTATCCTATCGATTTGACGTTTTCAGTGTGTTTGTTGTTTTGAAAAAGCTGAGTGTCCTGTTCCTGGGATTTTTCTTCACACCGGATGTTGGATTCCCTCGCTATCAAGTTAATCAATTACCGAGGCACGTATCATGCTAGAAACTCTCTCCTGTGAGGTAAAAAAAATAACGAAAAAAAATTATGACTAATCACAGTTCAAAGGTAGATTAGCTCTGATTTGCACATCGAACCTTATTTTATTTTGTTTTTGTTTTGCTCTTTTTGTTGTTAAAGTTGTTTGGTTTGTTTGTTCTCTTATTCATATTCTTCGACCTCAACGCTACATGACGGTCTTGCTATTGTTTGGATAGCGGTGCTAGCTATAACCATGATCATGAGTTAGTCGAATCCCTTGGTCCATAGGTTGCCTCGCTACCATCTCCCTAACTCGCTGTCCCCTAATACATAAAAATCAGACACAGGCCGAACGATGAATGCGTTGACAAGAGGAAAATCATTCAATTCAAGGATCTTGTACAGACGAAACGAAGTGTTGTCACAAAGATAATGACTGAGCCTTCCGGATTAACTTCCGAGTTTCGTGCGGAGGCGTCTTGTTTGAGGTTTGAGATTTGTTTAGAGGGATATAATCCCACTCAAATGCTATTATGGGACGTTATTTGTTAACGCTTTTACCCATGAGATCAACATCCATATTCTCGTCAGTCTCCTTCCGTCGCACATTTGCAATCGCACAAGCTGAGAAAATCGGCATATACATCAGGACATCTGACATTTCATGCGGGAATTCTCCTGAGGTATACACTTGAATGAATAGTGAAATCCTAAAAGCTAAAGAGAAATCAGTTACTGGCCAGGGTAATGAGCCCCTATAACAGTTCAAAAATGACTTACCGGAAATCTTACGTCAAATCGGGTGTTATATGAATCTGTTAAGTGGAAAAAGGCGTTGTCCTTTGTCTGCAATTCGTCTCCAATGGTCTCTAACGGCGTACGGTTTTAAATGGCCAAGCCTGCTCGGTTAGTGGGGGAGATCAAGTGTGCAAACCTTGTGTTTCTAACCAGGCAAGGGCTTTAACCTGAAGCGAATCGCTTCTGTTTTAACTCAGTCGCGAGCGTGCTAAATAAGACAGTTCCGAGGATACAGATGTTGTTCGAAGAACGAGATGAACCTTACGGACTCTGCCCTGAAATAATGCTTTGATGAACTGACGTTGTTTGGGTCTAAGCTGTATTTCTGATTTTGCCATCAAATAAAACGTGCGCGACGTCACCCGATCGGCATCACCCGATCAAATCGATCGGCCAATCAGCATTCTGCGTCCCATGTTTTCTATATATGAATACGATCATCTCAAGTGGGGCTTGCCGCGTTTTAAAATACTAAATTGATAACATAGCAGTCGTTTCGTGCTGTGAACGGAAAAAAAAGTTTCACCGCAGGATTTAACACCGGACAGAAAATCGTATAATTCACATTATTCAGGATGTGGGATACGAATAACATCTCGTCGCGGCTGGCGGGATTTGTTATCACACGATTTAAGGGTGGGATACGGGATAAAAAGGGATGGCGGGATATGGTTGACTGGTCTGTTATTGTCTGGTATGTTCTTAGCATGTTCTTGAAATTTTGATTAATCCCAACCTCAACGTTCTTATCAAAAAGGTTCTTAAGAGAATCAAAGGCTCCTGTGAGCCAGCTCATGGATGAGGGACAATTTGAGTTTACAACAACTTTATTTTCTAACTTTATTTTCCTTCTATTATAAATTACATTCGACCAAATACCCAAAACGTTTTGATGTCTGGAAATTTGGCAGACGTAAGTAATTTGAACCGGCAATGGAATACAAATATGCAAACTTGTTTACGGACAATGAAGATAACATTCAAATATGGTCGCTTTGTTAAGAACTATAACAGGCAAGTAGAGTTTCTTACTGGTCGACGGCTCATTTCAAGTTAGTTTTATAAACGTTTTTAGTCGTAATAAAATTTCCGACCACTCTGAAGGCGAGATAACATCACAATATTTTTGGTAAGTCCCGAAGGAAATTAGTCATGCTTTACAGTCATGATGTTTTGAGCGATTCGGGCACACAAGTTCAACTTTTGCTTTGTGAGGGGAGATATTCTATCCATCTATTCATGCTTTGTGCTACGATTAACTTGACTTAATTTCCAAACATTTTTTGTCCGAACAGATTAGCTGCTTGTCAGACCACAGCGGTGAAATTGGATCCACGCCTGGCAAATTACACCCCATAGAGAAAAATATTTGCATGCTTGTGTTTTTCTCAACTGTTGAATATGCTTTCACGAGTAAGTGGTATACTGATCGTTTAAGCCAAAGGATATAGACTTTCTGAACAAGATCAGTGTTTTGGATTCGAAGGCAATTAATTTGCAATAGAGCATTTGCAAAGAATCCGGCCGCGAAGCGTCTTCAAAAACATCTCATTACATTACGTACCTGTTTAAGCAGTAATTAAATCGTTCATATGTTGCTCCTAAATCAAATGCGTTGCTTGCATGCTTTCCCCCGTTTCCGTTTTTTTTTGCCGTTTCATTCTTCCTTCATGTGACGAGAAATTCTCGATTACTGCCGCACAGTGATAATAGTCCCTTTTGAGATCTCCAACTCCATTTTCGCTGCTCTGAAGATTTCGAAGTTCAATTCTTGCAAAAGTTGGGCCAGGAGGACTATGGAGACAAAAGCAATACTTACCAGGGGAAGGACAGGAGGAGAGTTTAATGAATAAATTAATCAGAATCGAGTGAGTGAGTGAGTGAGTGAGTGAGTGAGCGCCATAAGACCCACACCGAAACCTCATGCCATGACTACGTAATCCATGAGCTAAAAAAGGGAGTGTATACTCCGAGAGACACTGTTTTGTTTTCAAAAACCACAACAGAAACCATGCAATCAAACGTGCTTAACACTAGACTAAGATACAGTGGTAAGTGTGATGATTGTACATTGGGTGGCCTGTGTAACCCGTCCTTGTAAGGCACTGGGGAGAGTGTGAGAATACAATATGGTGGACTGAAACGTGTGCTTAAGACAATGCGTGCGGCTCATGCTGAAGGTTAACCATGGCAACGAGAATTGCAGAAATATCTGTTAGCTTACAGATCGACACCTCACACCACAACTGGTGTTAGCCCTGCAGAGCTGTTGTACGGAAGGAGAATCCGAACCAAAATGCCAGAGTTTGAAAGCATTGAGGAGGACGGAGAGGGAACTGGTACTACAGACCAGCTGGCACGAGACCAGGATGCTGAACGGAAACAGAGTAGTGCTGACGGTGCAAACAAAAGAGCTATGGAATCTGATGTGTCTGAGGGAGACAAGGTGATACTGATGAGGCAGAAAGAGAACAAGGTGTCTGCAACGTATGATCCACAGCCATACAGTGTAGTTTCTAAGAGAGGAGATCTGGTGGTCATCGAGCGAGGCGAAACCCTACTTAACAGGAATGTAGGCCATGTGAAAAGGTTCATCCAACCCGCACCAAGGAAATCTTAGCAACAGCGAGAACCAACGCAGCAACTGGAACAGAGACCGCAAATGGAACCAGTTGTTGTTACTGACTCTGAAACCAGTGTCATTCCAGTAGAATGTCCCGTGTCCGAGCCTACTGCTGAACCCTGCTTGCTGCAGCCTGGTGCTAAGATATCAGAACAGGCCGTTGAGCCACGGAGATCAACCTGCGTGAGAGCCGAGCCAAGCTGGATCAAAGACTATGTTACATGATGGAGCCAAGTTGGCTCATGAAGACTCAGGGACACCCAACGAGTAAATTGCGCAGAAATACCTTTGAGGGATATTTCTAGGCTCCTTATATGTTTAAAGACTGTTTAAAGAGTTGTTTTAATCAGCTAGAAAAATTTGATCTGTTCGGATTTCTTAGCTGAAAATTGAAGTGCCCGAAAATTTTAGGGAATGAAATCTTTATTTCAGAAATTGCTAGCTGAACCGTTACGATCGAAGAACTTTTCTGCGAACTATTTGCTTACCCGAGAATGTTACGCGACCTTTTTAAGAGCCAAAAATTGCAAAAATATCCCTTTTGAAGACCTAAGTTATTATTTACCCTTGGATTTCCCTGGTTGCGAATCTTTTAGGTGATGTTTTAATTAAGAAATCAGTAGCTTTTTGGCAATGCATTATCCGAAAGTCTTAGAACGGTAGACTCTCCCGAATAGATATTTCATCGAATTTTCCCGTTGGGTGCCCCTGAAGACTATATTGATTTTTATACAAGGACTTTGCTAAGTCGTTTGATCTAGGGACATTTTGTTAAGAGAAATCACTCGTTGGACTCTTCAAACAGCTTTTATTAACATTCCTTATAGGATTTTTACAGTTCTGGCTTAGAGTTTATTTGTTATGGCCTTTCATTATGTCTATTGTTTCATTTCAAAGAAAGGGGAAGATGTGGTGATTGTACATTGGGTTGCCTGTGTAACCCGTGCTTGCAAGACACAGGGGAGAGTGCCAAATATAATATGGCGGACTGAAACGTGTGTTGTTTCCTGAGTGTATAATTCACTTCCATCGTGGACTAGTCTGGCGTACAGAGTCAAACTACTCGATGATAAGATAAAACTGTATTTTTCGAGCTGACTACAGCAGGGGATGATCAAACTTTCCGGATTCGGATAGTCAGCTCATCGCCCATGTAAACGCTCTCTCTCTCAGTTGTCCAAATTTGCTCATTAGTTAATGTAAACTTGTTTGAATGTTAACTGGGCTACCGTAAAATTCCGAAAATAAGCCCTTCCAAATATAAGCCCCCCAAACTGGAAACACAAAAAACGCTCCGTTAAATAGCCCCTCCGAATATAAGCCCCCGGGGGATTATAATTGGAAATTGCCCTCAAATGCAAAATTAAACAAAGCAAAAACGCTACAGAAACAAAAATTTATTTATATACCAAAGAATTACTACGTATACCACATGTCAATAAAGTTCACAGTTTATTGATGTATCCGAAGTTCATGCTTCACTCTTTGCTTGGATGTTTTCAGCCCAAAGATTCCAAACTGTTGGCGACAAGATTGGACTTTTTGTTAAGATTCTTTTTTTTTTGTGAACAGTTATTGTTGACGTTACCTTACCTTTCAACTGAGTATTGCGTTTTCAATGAAGTAATTTGCGGTTGTGTTTTTAAGTTTGCTTGGCTGAGTTTTTAAAAGATCTACGTCCGGTCATGTAGCAGACATCACATGAGTTGTGCAAATTACTGACATAAATTTCCTTCCAAGTATAAGCCTAGCCGATTTTGAAACGCAAATTTCCCTCCGTTTATAAGCCCCTTTAAAAATAAGCCCCGGGGCTTATTTTCGGAATTTTACGGTAGGTTACTGAAGTCCTCCTGCCTGGAGGATGAAACCTTACTATCAGAGCAACAGTTTTCTTCTGGTTCTAGTTGAAAAATTGGCAAATTAGGCAAAACTCGATTTTCTTCCTCTTGGGAGTGTAGGGGGGCGAAGGGGGCGGGGGCCGGGGGCCGGGGTACTCCCCTCTATAAGTTATATCGATTTTTGAGCAGTTTTGGTCTGAAAACGGGTATAGATTTTGTCCATTATTGTCTTAAATCAGGTAGCCTTTTCAAGGGAACGAAAGCGTATAAATGTATTTGTCTTTTCAACTCCAAATGAACAATAGAGAAAGAGGAGTAACCAAAATTTATCATTCGAGTTCAATTTTACCAATTCTTGGCTTAGGCACTGATGCGAAGTTTAATTACACTACAACAAAGCCAGTAAGAAAACTTGTAACCGCAACGTCAGGTCTGAAAACGGGTATGGATTTTAGAACCCAGGTCTGAAAAAGGGTGTAGAAAATGGAAATGTTTTGGTTTGAAATAGGGCCAGGATTTGGGGAACCAGGCAGCACACCCCTACCAAGAATCCCGAGAAGCACTCCCCGGGTCTTCACCGTGGAATTGCCCCCAAGTTTCTTCAGTAAGAGAACGAAATTCAACCTAATTGTTGTAGCTTTTTTTAGATCAAAGGAGGAAACCGCGGTGAATTTCGTTGTCGTCATCGACGGTTATCCTTGCATGTTTCTTTAATGTTAATTGATTCATAACTTTATTACACAATTCCTTGCCCTCATTCCAACGATCGACAGTAAATGTTTAGGTGGCAAGACTAAGTTGTAGACTTCGTTAACTGTCTCTACGATGAAACGTGATATGATCTGTATTCAGGTGGTCGTGAGTTCGCGCCGTGTCGTACATTTGTCAAAAGAAGCCAGAGGGAACCGGTTTAACGGTTCTCTTACATCTCTGATATTTAATTATCTAGGATGAAAAGAATTCTGTTAAAATCGAGTGTCACTTTTATCGCCCCGAGCATTTGATTCGTCGTCGCTGTTGTTTGTCGTTTGCGACTGAGGGACAAAGTTCTCTTCGTCGATGTGTTGCAATTGGTGTTCGTTATTTTGGCAAGAATATATGATTTTCTTGTTTTTCTCCGTGGCATACCTGTCCCCGTTGTGGGGAAGAAAGGTTGGTTGAGTCTCGCCGCTCATTGATACAACATTGAGATTCCAAGCTGGTATCCCGGTGTCATTGTTACGTTTGTCTAAAATGTTTGGACACACCAAGTTTTCCTGGTTGTCATGTTCTTCTACTGGTATTTGTTGAGAGGACGAGTTCTTTCTATCGCTCTGTTGGTGAAGGCACCTTGGAGTCTCTTCATTGATCTGTTGGTCCTCAGACGTTTTACAAGAAAGTTCGCAATTGCCTTCACAGCTCAACGGAACTGCTGAGCTCTCACGACTGGCAAACAAATGCATGGGATCTTTGGCATCTCGGTCTGCATCTTTTGATAGAGGACCACTTAAAATTTCATTGTGGTTCTTCAGGTCTGCAGGGCTCTTTTGGGCCATATCCGAGGTTTGCCATGTTTTATTTCCCTCTATTTCTTTGTTGGCCTCACTAAAGCGTTTATCGCTCCCGTGTCGATCAACAACCATTTCTGCAGTCCCAGCGAAATTGTCTTTGTTTTTCCCTTGGGAATCAATGCTTTCTTGAGGCGAAACCAAGTTGTGTCTCTTTAACGAACTACACTGTTTGTCGCTCGGGGTTCCAAGTTTTCGATCGGAAGAAGCACGGCTGGACTTTGTGGACGACAAGCTAAACAGCCGTTTCATCCTGGTAGATGCCTGGTTTGCATTTCTCTTTATCTAAGCAAGAGAAGAACACTCCTATCTTTAACAAGAAAATTTTTTTCGACAGCTTCCTTACGATGAACTACCTTAAGGAGGTTACCAGCTATAATTGTTTTGGCGTTTTCCTACAACGAGTTGCAAAAATACTTGAGACACTATACGTCAAATGTTTCCCCTTTAATGATGTGTCCACGATCTTCCGCTTTCCCTACCACTCCTCC
>OX419344.1:8408121-8413121 GCA_948470475.1 Galaxea fascicularis | reverse complement strand
CCGAGTTTGTCTTCCCTGCTAATTTACTTGAATTATATGAAACCATATAGTTCCATCTGATGCCCAAAGAGATAAGCATGCCTAAGTAAAATACGTACCTTATTTCAACATGGATGTCTAATATTTTGCTCTTTTCCGTAGGTCTCGCTTTGTATCGAGCTCTCCGTACAACAATCTTTATAGCCACCAGAAGGACGGTCAAATTCACCTACACAAATATTAAATGAGGTTGTTAGGCATTCACGAAAACTTCCGCAATAGTTTTTTTTTGACAAATAGATCTCTAATTAACCTGCGATCCGGCGCAATCGTACCATCGCTCGTATGTCTTCTTTTGTCGGCACTCGCTACAATTACCGTCAAAACGAAAATAGAGCCTGGTCGCAGGTTAATTTCTAATGATCTTGTGTGTTTAATTTGATAACAGACTAGATGGCGTCAAAACGCGGTAATGACAGACCTACGTTACCAGCGTCAACTAAGGAGCACGACTGCTGCCATTATACTACGTTTTCAGGCCTTCGTGCACGCACTACCAAATGCAATCTTTTTTGCTTAATTCTTTGATATGTGAATTTCTTCAGCTTATGATATCACTTGTGCATCTATACGCATGGTTCACACCAGAACAAAACACTAGGTTGTGACATGCAGTGCAGTATTGGTTAATAGCCTACGGCATTGAACTCGATGTTTAATTAAAACATTAATATAAATTCCTTTTCATAGTTTGTAAATGTGAGTCACTATACGATATATGACATGTGATATATGATATATGATAGCAATTGTTTAGTACTAGTGTCTGCGTTCTTAACTATTTTTGGCGTTCGTTTGAGGAAAGTATGAATGTAACATACGCTGATACTTCATGAATGCAAGCGTCAAATCAGGATCAAAATCCTGGTTTACAAGTCTGACGCAGGAGCCCATCACTTGGAGCGTAGAACTGCCCTATATTCCTGTCACGGCGTTTTCACAGACCGATTTATTTTTAGATTGAATTTTTCGCAAATATGGGACTCCCTCAGGAGCCCCATTCTCTCGTGCGAAACTTTCCTCCACCTTTCTTTTGTTCTTAAGTTTCTCTGCAAAGCTAAGAAACTTTAGAACAAAAGAAAGGTGATGATGATGTGGTATCACGTGTACCGGTACTGCTTTATTTCAGGGGAAAGATAGTCTAAAAATAAATCGCTCTGTAAAAATGCCGTGACATAGGCTTAGGGCCCGATTACATGAAGAATTTCAGCCCGGGCTGAAATTTCAGTCCGGTTAACCGGGCTGAAATTTTGTTGCGATTACATGATGAACTTCAGTCCGGGCTGAAATATTAGTCTCGGCACCAAATATGAAATTTGGCGCGAAGAGTCTCGAGAAAATCAGGCAGCCATGTTATTTCCTGCTTTTCAGCCCGGGCTGAAATTTCTTTTCGATTACATGAGATTTTTTCAGCCCGGGGCGCAGTTCAGCCCGGGCTGAAAATCCTAGCCCGGTTTGGTCAAACCGGGCTAGGATTTTCAGCCCGGGCTGAAAAAATCTCCATGTAATCGACAATTTGATTTTCAGATGATTTGTTTCATGATTTGTGCCATGTAATCGGGCCCTTAGTATGGGAGTTGTACGCTCCTGGTGATGGGCTCCTGTCTGACGTGAGCCGCGTACGCATAAGCAAAAAGCACAAGGCGATCTAAACGAGTGAAAATGACAGATTTTAAGCAGCCAAAGCAACTACATTCTCTTGCTAATCCCAAAACGTCCAGCATAAAATCTGTACCCAAAACAAATCCGCAAAGAGCCAATTTTAAACCAACCAATGGCGATCGCATTTTCCCGTCCAATATACCCCCCTCCCTGGGACTTGTTCTTAATGCAATATCCCTCATATCAAGGTACGTGTAATGTCTTCCTCAGTGTGTGCTGTTCTCAACAAAAACTTTTACTTACCGCGAGGATACAACCCACAGGACCGGCAAACGCCCATATTAGCTCGTGAGATAGCCAACAGCTGCAAGTGAAAGAATTTAAGAAATACGATGGGACTAAATAAGAAATTTTCTTTATGGCATCGTTAAGCGATAATGCTGCAAGATAAATGAACAGTGGTATATAAAACTGCTAGACTAAAATTTCTTTTGATTCATTATCCCTTAGGATATAGGATATCAAGTACGGACTCAAAATCAAAGATGAATGATAAAATAAGAATTGACGGCGTTATGTTTACGTACAAGTCATCCCTGAGATAACGATGGCGGAATATACTGGGCATTACTGCAGCAAGAAGAGCGGGAAGTCCTACAGAGATAAAAACCAAACGTTGCTTTCAGTTGGAATACATGCACATGGTAAAATAACCAAGCTCCAATCATGCCAGAACAGTTCACACGGTCTCGGCAGTGCGGCCGAACGGTAAAAGCGTTAGACTTGTATTGCGGAGGCCCCCGATTCAAGTCCTACTCCGACTCGGCCAGGCTTGTAAATAGCCAACTGGTTCGCCACCTGCCAGATGGGTTTCTTAACCTTGTTATGTTTATTTGCATTATTTGTTTTATGTATTTGCTCGGCCCTACTAGCCTTAGTGCTAAACATGATATACTGGCGTCGTGTCCTAAAGGTCGTTTTGTTTTCTTCGCAGAAATCCTTTATCGCAGACCTAAGAGCGGTTATTGCGTTAAATAATGTTAACAAATAAATAAATAAACTAAATGAATAAATCATTCATGTCTGTACGTCAACAGTATTTAGCGCAAATGGTGCTTCAATATAGAGCGTTTTCATATGACGTTATGGCGGCCATGTTGGTGGCCCAAACAAAGAAACTGCGGCCATATTGGTGTATCATTCCCACCCGCCGGGGATTGAACTCTATTTTTATGCAAATACTTCAATAAACCAATATGGCTGGTGGTCACGTGAGTAAAAACGTTTTATAATTTACTTACCCCAGGCAAAGACAGAGTAAATCCTCAATCGGCTTGTAACACGGAACACTTTCACCAATCCACGGAGAAGATTCATTCCTTCCACTAGCATCCAGCAAAAAGACGCCAGTTGAAAATAATACAGAACCACGGCAATCGCAAAACAAGCTTCCTGCGTAAAAGACAAACGTTTCCATGATATTTTTATTGTCTCTCTATCTTAGGAACCCAATTCGACCCACATGGATAGTCACCTCAGACAGTCACCTCGGTCTTAAAAAAGCCGATGGCATTACACTTTGACGTCCCAGAAAGTGACAAGAAACAATAGAGTGAAAATAGGAAGGCTTTATTAGCCTAGAATATAAATATTTCCACCGCTACTCGGTTCGTTGGAATTCTAGGTTTTAGCGGTATATACTTTTTATTTTGAACTTCAAATGTCACACATCACGATTGGACTGCCTATGAGTTAATGAGAATTCACTCAACTTTGACAGTTCTTAACAATCTCATAATACTAATATTTTGGTTGGTATGATCAATCCATCCCAGCTTACGTTACACCTAGCTTTAGAAATGATTATGATGAAAGGATTTTCTGTACAAACCTTGATGTTAACAGCCGGATAAGCAACAAGGAAGAACAAAATGGCAAGAATTTCGGCTACTGCAAGATTCATATGGATGGCTGAGGTTTCCGTTCTTTTCCTGTGTATGAACAAATACATTTTTGGAAAGGACGAAATGGAAACGAAAGTGACAAAGTGTTCAACTGAGAAAAACTTAACATCTTGTTATCCCCTGCTTGTGTGCTCTCTAAGATAACTAAAATGGCTCAAATTTTCATGAAACGCTCAGAACGTCAGCCTTTATGGAATCTCTGTACGGTGTCCAATTTACATTTACAATTGAGAACTCCGGACAAATTGGATCATACCTTAAAAAGTAAAATGTGCACAGCAAAATAATGTAGCAGACGAACGCGATCAAACATCCCACAATTGAAATTGTAGTTAACGCCAGTTCGTGGTCATCGGATATTGAACCAGATTCCTGTGGGAGCAATATCAGGGAACTTAGGAACTTAAGAAACCCAGACAGAAACGCCAAAAGTTGACTCTCAGGACAGTAACATGATACCAAGAAATTAATCACTTCGGTAATTATTTTTGTTAAGTAATTATTCTTAATTGTGCCAGAGTAATTAACATAAATAAATAGTCAATGAGAACAAAGCGACTGATTTGTATCATCTCTCTGTTTTGCCCTTGTAGCAGAATAGAAAGTAAATCCTCAAAAAGAATGATATTGTGTCGACCCTGCAATGTTGGTAAAGGAGACACCGAAGAAGGCTTACATATGCTCCGTGAACATCCATAAGCACGGCGTAGCTTGTCATGTGATAGCAGTGGCACTCAGTATATGTCGCTTCGTGACGGTGTACCACACAACCTGTAGAGGACCAAAACGGAGGGCTGTAGAGAAAAATTCATATCAGTATTAAATTCATTATTTTCGATGTACTATTGAGAGTAGCTTACATATCCCTTCCGCCACAAGTTTTGTTGTTTTTATTCTCATTGGGCGGTTTTTTCAGTTGAGTGTCGTAAAACCAAACCCAAAGTAATTACTCTGCTGGACCAATCACAACAGATGATAACAGTGTAATGAGCCAATCCGAATACGAAGCATTTTGTCAGTGAAGCCGGCGCAAAGCGCGGGAAAAGTGAGCGCGTGCATGTTGCGGTAGAGATTGGGTTTGCCTCTTATTGGTTGAAAAAGTGACGCAAGTTTTGCTGACCAATCACAGAGCAAAGCAATGCAAAGCAAACGCAACTTACTTTCGATGCTCACATAAAAACGGCTCGATTTAATAATTACTCGTTAAAGGCATAATAATTATCAGCGAGTTAGATGTTCCCGATATTCACTGACTGAGGAGCTTTAGGCGAAGAACTGTTTCAGTACAACTTAATTGAAAAGTGGCAATTAAAAGTGCGAGCTAAAGTGACTAATTGCACTACACAGCTGAGGTGCAGTTAAGGTCCTGGGGCCCGTTTCTCTAACGTCCCGAAA
>OX419344.1:8383121-8400621 GCA_948470475.1 Galaxea fascicularis | reverse complement strand
AAGACTGTGAGAAGAGAGAAAGAAGACAAATGAAAGAGGAAGGGCAGACATGGTAGGACTAGGCGTTTCAATTACGCACATTATAAATTTAAGTTACTCTTTCTGCTTACCTGGTTGTTTTGCTTTCCGTATCAGAGACGCAGGCAAGATAATTTTGTTGCTCGTTTTGCTGCTTCGTGGAAACGTCACAGACTGTGTGCTGTTTTCCGTTGAGAAGGGAGGCAATATATCTACCCCAAGCGCTTTAGAAACCAAACACAATCAACTGTTATTTGTTGTATGTGTTCCCACTGACACTCTAAATTATCCATTGAGGAATAGTACGCAGTCTTAAAACACCTTCAAACTGTTTAGAAGCATCGGTTTTTTATCAAGCCAAAGATGTTTGTTTACCATAAGAATTTACCCGGGGAAGTTTTAAATGACTTTCCATGATAAGGGTCTCTCAACTGCGAGGATCAGTCTTCATTTGATTTCACATCCACAGTTCACATATGATTTATTTCATATATATCATCCACATAAGGGTCTCTATTGACATTCTGCGCGAGTCTTTTTCCTGTCCGAATTTGAATAAAATATGGGGTTTTGAGGAACGTACGTCTGGAATTTGACAATACCCTTGCAGTAAAAGATAAAAATAGGGTTTCTTGCTATCTTGCATACAATGGTTACCTTTGAATGAATACACTGTGGTTAAATTGTATGCTTGATTTCAATTTTCCTTTGTTTTGAATTCATTATCATACATTACTCTACCCCAAAACAAAGAAAACAAAATTTAAACCAATGATAAAATTAAACCACTACGTATATTCCTGTATCCCTTTTGTTTTCAAAACACAAGTCACAGTAAAACAAAAGAAGTAAAAACTGTAAAGAAATGATATAGTGAAAGAATCGGTCGTCTCACCAATATTGCTTGTTTGTATCTGGATACTTTTTGGTTCAGTGATATTCCCTCCTCGCTTCAGTCCTTTAACTATTAACTCTCCGATTTTTTCGCCCATCTCAACCACGTTCGAGAGATGGGCGACGGTCTGAAAAGAATTAAGTGAGAAGTAAGGCCTAAGGTTGACAAGTAAAATTTAATTACGCTATCAAACTCTGTTACAGTCCATATTTTAACCAGGATCTTCGTTCTTCTTGTTAGTGATCGGAAATTAAGCAATTTTGGCCAAGTTCTAATCCGTGATCGGTTAGTCCTAAAATATAAGTCTTCCGTTTGAATTGTGCGCGCTTGTAATAAACATCATTTTTTTAGGCGTGTTCTTCGACGCGCTCTGTTTTGAGAACCGAAAACAAAAAATACTCTAATATTGTGAATTTCTTTAGACAAGCTTGTTTTATTCTCAATCGCAGAAGGCTTCCCTCTTGCGCCAGTCTGGCGGCGAGAAGAGTTTATCGCTTTCAGACATGCGCAAATGGTGGGGTGAAGGTATCTTGACTGTGCACGTGCTTGGTAACTTGTATGCCAGACGAACAATTTCTCCAAAATAAGCACATTTTCAGCATCTATTGGGCTTATGGGCCCAAAGAACTTGAATATTTGTGTTTACCTCGTAGTATATCAGTAATAATCAAACTCCAGTTCGGGAAAAGAGCTGCCATATATCGTCACATACTATGAAGATTTTTAAAATTAATGATGCTGAATTTTGATTCTCTGTAAGGATAAAGTCACCCCTTAACAACTGTCTTTCCAGCTTGCTGAAACACCTGTTAACCCATTTTAACTCCCAAGATGGATTATTAATTCTCGTTTCTATCTGCTATACAGTCTTGTCCAGTTAAGAGAATTTGGAGTTATATCAAGGTAACACCCTCTGGCTGATTAATTTGTCTTTTCTCATCACCTGTCTACTGGACGAAGTATTAATATTATAAGGAGAAGTTATATGCTGATCAGTTCTGGGAGTTCAAAAGTTAAAGGGACTGAGAACGTATAATTGAAATTGTAGCCACTGCTTTGATTTATCTAGAACGTAAACAATATTTTAGTTTTCCTTCATTAGAGCAGTATACAAAAATCTTAATCTACTTCATCACCTGGCTACAGAAATTTTAGCCATCATGATTAGCATGTTTATACGGTGAAATAATTACCTGGGGTCCTGTATCCGTTTGGTTGGAGCGGAAAAGATTTTCTAAAACAGCGCCTAATACCTGCAAAAGCAGAAACAGTGTTTATACCAATGTGCTGCCGGAGGCTGTATGCCTTTCTATGCTTCAACTGTAATTCCTTCTGCAAAGTCTATACTCCTCTTTCTTTGCTTCGAGTCAGGAATTCCTTCAAATCAGATAAGCCCCAACTCTTTATTTTCCCCTTACATGATTTTTGAAACAAATGAGTTCCCAGTGGAGCTTCATAGACTATTTACAGTAAGTGAATTGATTATTAGTTTGCTCCAGTCCTCCAGCACGTTCACAACCGTACTTTCAGATCAGTGCAAATGAAAGTGTTACATAACCTGCTTTGCAAGCGTTCCGTTTCGATCGAAGTTTTCCTCATTTTGCTTTCTCCCCAGTTTTCACGCGGCTAAAATGCGGGAAAAGGCGTTCGCACGGGGATGCTTGCTACATAGGCTAGTGTGACATTCGTAAATCAAGTCTACCGTTTAATTGATGTAATTTGGTAGCGAGGTAAAAGATGTGAGGAATGGGAAAAGGATTGAAACATATCTACCAGGGTGCTGAACCACCTTTCCCTTCACTGGGAGTGAGGCGCCCCACCCTTATCGGGAAAGGCCTAGCAACAAGGTTGCGGAACGTCGAAAATCACCACAGGCAAAATTTTGTTTGTAAATTACCTTCATTTCTTTCTCAGCAGATGTGTCATTGAGGGTGATGTTTTCCAAGGAAAACAGGAGTTCGTTAAGTTCAGTTTTAGGTTCGTCAGACTAAAAAAAATAAAAATGAAAAAATGTTAGTTTTCACTGACAGAAAACCAATGCAAGTCGTGAGCTGGGAATCAAACATGTTAGTGGCAAACTACGGGAAACACATCCATCTGGTTCGAAGCTTTTAACGTGCACCTAACCCCAAAATATTTTATTCGCTTAAATAAATCTTTGCACCCGCTAGAAAAGCTCTGCGGCTTTTTTGTTTTCCTTTTTTCTTGCTTTGTTTTCTTCTTTTGAAGCCTATAAAAAGTCAAGATTTGGTGAAACATGAAAAAAAAAAAAAAAGCAGTAATGCTTTTGGAACAGGTGCAAAGAGATATTTTAGCGATATATTTTAGCGAAAATACGTTTTTGGGGTAAGGCGCACTTTACTGATCGTGGGAACAACTGCGGAAATCCATTCACAGTAACATGGGCATTTAATATGATACTGCAAACAACTGCAGCACAATGGAAATAAAAAGAAAAGGAATCAGGTTAAGAGCCTTAATAGCTTGATACTGGCAGTTGCACTTTATACTTATATATTAGTGACTTTTGAATGTACCAAGACGCAAGAGATGGTTTCACAGATAGAATCCCAAAATAATACTTTTCCAATGGTCACGGGTTGTATGGATGCAACTTGAAAAAAACATTTGGCCGCTATTTATCACTGAAATTTCGGCACTGGTTTCTAGTGAGATCCATTAAAAACCAATCATGTTTTGCTCTCTGTCAAAAACATTTTTCCCAACTTTTTGACCAAGAAACTTACGTGTGTTACAAACGAAGGAGTTGAAATGCTCTCCTGTGTTGCATTACTGGCACTTTCTGTGATGGAAAATAATTTATGGTAACAATCGTGAAGCCAACAAACGTAACATGAAGGTGTTTGAGAACAATATTAACACTTCTCTTATTTTCTCCTTACTAGGATTGCAAAACGAGAAACGAATTAATGTCTGCTATATACTGTCATCGTGAAAATGGCTTGTTATCATAAAATCTACGACGTTTCTCCCACGGACAGATACCTGAAATTTCCAGGTGGGAAAAGAATGAGTCCGACTAAACTAATTACTTCGACCACCACCATCCCTCCTCACTAGAGATATATGGGGAAAAGGGGAGGAACGCAGGTTACCCTCCCCCCAAAACAGAAGTACCTGATGTTGGTCGTGGAGCTGATGGTGGTCTTGGTGTTGGTGGCTCTTGTTTGCATATGAAGAGTCTTTTTGTCGAGCACTTCTCCTCCCACTGCCACTGATGCACACGATTGTAGTAAACACAGTCAGTCCCATTACCGTTTACTGGAGTGGGCGCCACATCTTGAAACCAGTTTGTATAATTGAAAGGTTGATTATTTATCCACTTCCACTTCTGATTTTTAAATCTCAAGCCGATGTAAAATGTCTCGTTGGGGCGAAGGCGAGTTTCGTTGATGAGGCGGTCCAGAAACTGGTTTTCCTCTTCGTTAAGAACGCTTGTCAGAGTACTCGAGTTGTGGGTCTCACACCACCTTCTTGCGGCCCCAAATGAACTTCTTTCAGATGTATGATTTTGGACGTAGTAACAGGAAGTGCCATTTTTTGACCAACCGTTTGAACAAATGACTGAAATGACACGAAAGAAAAAAAACAGTAAAATAGTTTAATTAAATCGGCTAGTTTAGCGCCCCAGTTCAGAACACTTACTCCTCTGGCCTTATCCCGTGAAGCAGGGTTCGTGCAGGGTTACGTGCAAAGGGGAGAGTGCTTACCTTCCACCAATATGTCCCTGTTTCGTTTCCCAGACTCGGCGTCAAAAGTGGACTGAATCCGAGAGGTTTTTCTCCGGGTACTCCGGTTTTCCTCTCTCCCTCAAATAACCAACATTTGATTTGATTTGAGAATTGTAAATAATTTAAAATTGTAGCTGCTTCATTTGTAAGGCGCATTAATTTGAAAACTTACGTTGAATATGCGCGGTATCAATAATTATTTCTTCTTCTTCTTCTTCTTCTTCTTAATGTCATTATTATTATTATTATTATTATTATTATTATTATTATCCTTCTTCGCTGAGGTATACAGCGTGGGTTGCGCATGTGTGCTGCTGAATCATTTACACATTTATTTAATTTATCAGCAATATACATATACATTCCGTCGTGTCCTCTACGAGATGACCGGTGAGGACTATCACAGAAAAGCTACAAAAATCCCGTCAGTGCACTGTGGATGAGATGCCAGTGTATCACAGCATTGACTTTTGCAGTTTTGTTGAGTGTTTGTCTCGAGCACAGCAATCATGGGAATAAACTTAAATCGTTGACAAAACCAACAAGGTGCACCATAGATATTATTTGAAAACCAACTGTTTGCTTCTCGCCCCGAAAAATGCTTACCCCGAGTAAAGCGAACGTCAGAGAGAATTCGCAGTAATTAAGCCTCGTCAAAGCAGAAGAACGACGTTCAACTGTAAGACCACTGACCTGAACTGCTACTGCGCGCGCAGTAATTAATTTCTGCATTAATTAATGCAGAAAAATAGAAATCGTTGCTTTCGAAATGTGTACATGTACGTTAAACTTAAAACCGTTTATTTAGCAGTGAATTGGTAGAAAAAACCAAACATTCTTGTTTTTAGGATGTTTGGGTCATGTTTATCCGTACACGAATAAGTCAAACATGCACAGCTTAGAGCTCTGCTCACTGTAATTAACTATCAGCATGATGTTTTCCTTCAGTTCACAACAACCTTTTCACCACAAAGTATCCGATAACATAGGAAACATTCGCCCAATGCAGCTCGTGTTTCGGTAGTGAAGACGGTGTGATCAATCATTCATCAATGGAAGTTTGGTGGAAAATACTGTTTTGATCACAAAGTTTATAGCATTGTTTTTTTTAATTATTCCCGGGACAGGTTGACCGAATTTTTCGCAACATGTACAATGTATTAACTTGTGAGAGTTAACGTTGTCTCCAATGCGGGAATTGAGGCGATATTTACCTCATTTTCTAGTTTTCTTTCCCAGGCCTCAGTAACCGTCGATTGTGAATTAAAAAGATCTTTCCTTTTTTGCCTGATGACGAGCATATGCCTGAGGCCTTGTGTGCCATTTTCGGCTACCTGAGAGTCTGACTTTAAATTGCAAATAGACCATTGCGAGCAAGCTGTTTGGGCTTGAAGTAAAAATGTTATTTAAAATGTTTTATAACTTGCTTCTCCTAGATTTACACAAATTAATTAAATCAAGACCGAAACCTCGAAACAGTTCTAAGAAAATTCACTAAGCTCATCATTGTCTACGTAATAATGTTGTGCATTCCTTTCTCAGTTATTTATAACAAAGCTGAGATTTAACGAAAATGAAGAAATGACATTAGTTTATATTCTTTTTTGCTAACTCAGTTACAGGCACTGCATGTAGTCACCAAATGTCAGCGTCCTGAGTTTAAGCCAATTTGAACAAGTTTAGCAGAAAGGAACGATGTGTTTGGGCATTTGGTGCAGCGGCTTTAAATCTCCCCTACAGCTAATTTTTGCATTTTAACTTCATTCCGCGAGCCCAGAAGCAAGGATATTAACGTTGCTTTATGTTCGTTCGGAGTGGACGAGAATAAATTTATGCCAACACAGCGTAACAGATTGTGGACTGTTTTCCTAGTTGGACTAATAGTCGCTAGGTTTATGATTGCAGTTTCACATGTCCTCCGAATGTTCCATATCCAATTCAAACACAACTGACTCAACTGAATAACTCACCTTCTTGTGAGGAGATGTAAAAAAATTCTAACACCATACCAAGGTACACTGTGACTGCAGCAAATTTTCGCAGGTTTTGTTTCATGGTGACAGATTACCCAGGTATAAGATTTAAATTTGTCCTTAGAGTATTAACAAATCTTCATATTTTTTCTCCACAAATAGGTCAACCCCTGCGGGTCGCTGCGAACAGCTTGAATAACCAACTAATTGCATTCCCTTCAGCCTCCCAATTCATTGGTAAATGATGTATGAAATAGCTTCAAATCGATCGGTCTGGTTCAGAACTTGCTAGTCGAGCGCGTGTCTCAAGCATGGTCCTTGCATTCGTTCTAGTCGACTGATATAATATCTCGATTTATTGCTTTATCATGGGTAGTTATCACTGTGATCAATGGTGGTGTTATTTCTCAGGAACATTCGAGATTTCACGGTAGGTTAGTCAAGCAGCTGCGCCTGATTTACTAATAAAAAACAACCTTTGCTGAGATAAGCGGTGTTTAACCTAAAACAATGATCAGAGCCTACTTTCTCCATACTTTATCATCAACCCAGCTAACACGCAGGTTATGAGAATAAAGGAAATGATCATCAAACATGAAATGTCTTGATGTTGAACCAGAACCAGTAATATAAGAAATATGAGGAGACCAGTTAGGAGAATATGCATGTTGATGTCAAGGCATAATGGGTAAGTCTGGTTTCCATATGATCTTAACGGTGTGCGATCGGTCAACGATCGGTCTGCGACGCTATCGGTGCCATGATCGGCGATCATCGGTCTGTGTCACGTCGCAGACATGTGGAAACAGGTGTTCCCGGCGGTCTGCGGAACACGATCTCACTGATCGGAAGAGTTGAATCTAGTTCTACTTTCTCGATCACTCAGATCCTGTGCCGCAGACCGCCGAAAACATCGGGGACAAATGTTTCCATATGTCTGCGACGTGACGCAGACCGATCGCCGATCATGTCGCCGATCGTGTCGCAGACCGATCGAAGACCGTTAGGATCATATGGAAACCAGGCTTTAACGTACGCGGGGAGGGGGTACACAGCAAAGGCTTGATCTAAACTGCACAATGCAACGCAACACAACGCAACGCGATAATTATATTGTAAACTGCCAAACGAAAAATAAATAAATAAATAAATACTGAAAATATACCACACGTTGTAAACTGCGCAATGTCTTGTACTTTGCGCAATTTCTTGTGAAACGGTTTGTTTGAACAGTGGTCGACTTCAGAGACATCAGCAAACTGGCTACAGAGATTGTCTAGTGATCTTGTCATGTTAAAACGCAAGCTGTGCAGACCATGTATTATACTTCTCCTTTTTATTGATTTTATTAATTAATTTTTAGTTCACACATTTTTAACTTTTTGCTAAGACTTGGCGCTCCACAAAATTAGATTAATTAATTAATTAACTAAGGAAATCGCACGACCTCGAGTACAATTCGGGATTAATAGGTACAAGCAGGAGCCCATCACTAGGCGCGTACAACTCCCATACTAGGCCTATGTCACGGCATTTTTACAGAGCGATTTATTTTTAGACTATCTTTCCGCGAAAAAAGGCAGTTCCGGTGCACGTGATGCCGCATCATCATTACCTTTCTTTTGTTCTAAGGTTTCTTAGCTTCACAGAGAAACTTTAGAACAAAAGAAAGGTCGAGGAAAAGTTTCGCACGAGAGAATGGGGGCCTGAGGGAGTCTCATATTTGCGGAAAATTCAATGTAAAAATAGATCGGTCTGTGAAAACGCTGTGACCCGAATATACGGCAGTTGTACGCTCCTAGTGATGGGCTCCTGGTACGAGTGATTTTGAAAGCTCTTACAATTGCACGAGCCTTTCGGCGAGTGCAATTTGAGGACTTTCAAAATGGCGGAAATCTATTAACCCGAATTGTACGAGAAGCCCGTGCATTTTTTTATTTATAGTACATTCAACAAAATTACGAACTTACACGCCGTTGTCATGGAAACTTAGTACGTACTCCTACGGTGTACTATTAGGGATTAATTGTACTGCTCTCGACCAATCAGAGTTGAGTAATTTTGTCGAGTGTACTATAAATTAATAAATTAATCAATAAATCAATAGTTGTAGTTTTGTGGCTCTTAGTGGCCGGCTTCTAAATTTTTAGGAAACTTTGGAACTAAGTCGGTCCAGATAAAATACACTTGTTGCTGTTTTGTTACTTAGAAAAACACCATTATTGCTGCTTATAAGTGACATTAAAATAAAATAGATAAGTGGATGTGATGTCATTTGAAAGCAATTCTCTTTTAAGGGTTTTGTTTTGCCAGCCAGGTCGACAACAGCCCGTAGAGCGGTTTTTTGTGGAGCGGTTTCGTTGGATACCCCTGTTTCCTGCGAAATCGCACGGAATATCGCCTGATACTTGGTCGACGAGGCTGTGGGCCGAATTGGCAAGATTGAGCGGATGATTGTTTTCTTGTTAAACACACTGATAACACAACACTATCACTAAGTTTACTGCACAAACGCTTTAAAAACCGCCATTTTCCGCGCGACACACCCTGAGTTGAGAGCTCACGCGCGATGCACGGACCAGAAGCAGGGGCGCTGAAACCTGAGGATACACATGCCAAGCACAATTGCTAAATGCCAGAACTAACCGAGTGCTAGACAAGGGGAGGTGAGATATGGAACTCACAGTATACACCAAAAAGAGGTTGATAGTTTGCGTGATTTGTGATTCTGTTTTTAAGCCTGTCACGCGATACAATCGCTGCAAAAAGAGCTTCATCCTACTGTTTTTTCTTGTTCTTTTGTTTTTTGTTGTTTTTCTTGTTCTGGTTCTTGTTCTTTTTCCCTTACTCTTTTCCTCTCTCTTTCTTCAAAAATTGAAATTGAAATTGGCAATTGAAATTAGCTAAATTTGGCTGCCCCAATAATTATAGCCTGCGTAGCAAGCGTTTCCGTGGGGTTTCCGCGCAAATTTCGATGTTTTGGCTGCGCGAAAATTGGGGCGAGAGCAAAAAAACAATCCCCCCCTCCCTCCTCTTTCTTCTTTTGCTCTCGCCCCAATTTTCGCGCGGCCAAAACATCGAAATTTGCGCGGAAACCCCACGGAAACGCTTGCTACGCAGGCTACAATAATTAGCATTGAAAATTTCTGTCTCCGCGGAAGGGTGATTTTTATGCCGTGATCTTACCCAGACATATATCTTTCTGGTTTAGTGAGCACGCCACGCATGCATTTCGTTTTGGGCACGGCAGTGTCGATAAAACGACTTGGAACTACAGACCACTAAAACGTTCGTATCTACACTCTTGGTTTGTTGAAAGCATCTGGGAGCATTTTCTGTCTTAGCACTAGTGAGGAAACTTTGCGCGAGTTCATTGTATTAGATATCAGTCATTAATTCAAAAAATTAATTTCGTGTCGGTTTCCATGTTTGTTTCAGGAGAAGATCGTCTATTGAGGTCCGTAGCCTTGCCTTCTTGTTGCATCAAATTTCATCAAAACATCCCTGCACCGAGTAATCTTGGCTTGAAGGCAAAGACGTTCCTTTCAACAAAGGTAAGGATCGAGCAAGGAATGTTTGTTGTGAATGAAGTTGCAGGGCTTACTGTAATTTGCGAAACGAAACGAAATAAAAATCTGTAATTTGCGAAGTTAGTTGCACAACAAACACATCTCTGCATGTAATGGCGGTTGGATCGACGACCCACTCATAACGGCTGAACGATAGGAAATTCTATTTCGAAAGCTGGTATGATGAAACTGGTATTCAACCGATATGTTAAGGCCTTAACTGGCCCCCCGTTCAAGTTAAAGCAGGAAAACTAGCTAGTTCAACTACAGAAGCAAACCTCAGCAATAACCAGTAACCAGCAAGCTCAATTACAGATGCAAAGTACTTCTCGAACGTCTGATACTTCTAATCATGGCTGAAAGCAAAACCGTTGTGAATGAACAAGCGGGCTTGAGCAGCGACAACGGCGACGGCAACGAAAACTGAAGATTTTGTTCGAAACGTGACGTCTGGCTAGTAATCCCGAGAGAATAATTCTCTCGGAATTATTCCAACTGTTTCAGATTGTAAAATACGGGAGAACTATCCAGAAACCAAATTTACACTACGAGCGACGTTCAACTATAACGGCAACCGAAAGAACATTTACTGTTTTTAGGGTTCAGTGAACTGTCGTTTCCGACAAAACTTTGAATTTGAGTGTTTCGTGTTGCTTGCTTCCAGCAAAGACAGGTCGAACTTAAATTTAGAGAATTAACTTGTCGTCGTTGGCTGAAATAATCATGAAATAATTCTGTCATAAAAGGAACAGGCCTCGACTTTGAAACTGAAAGCGGAACTCGAAAGTGAAGCTACGTAACCGAGGAAGTGTCAGATTCTGTCTGCAGGAGTCCCATGTATATCATTTTCTTCGTTCAGCAATTAAATAATAATAATAATAATAAAAAAAACCAGTAAAGAGTGCATATGACGAAGCCTTAAACGATTTATACCGCGATACAACTATCTATTTGCTGTATATATAATTACATTGTTTTACAGTGAATCGAGGGAAAGTGAATGCACTTTGTCTCAGCTGGTAAACAACAGTTAGCATCGGGCTGATACATACGTACATACACGCACACGTACATAGCTTTATTTGTTAACGCAGATTGGTAAAAGTAAGCTAATGGCTGATGTGGACCTGCCTATCTAATTACAACATCAAGTATACAAAGGTATACAATACAAATAAAGTCAATAAAGCTAATCCAAATCGAAGTGTATTTGGCGGTGAAGTCAATGCAGCGAGTCCATCTTCGCGACTCATTTATAATCGCTGGAATGTCAGAGACCATCACATCATCGTTTGCTGATAAAACGTTTGCTATCTTCGCTTTAAGATTCGTATTCATCGTGATATTTTGAAGAAAAAATGTGTATTTATAGGTAAGAAGCACTGCGCTGGCCGTGTTTACTTGTGTGAAATTAAACCGAGCGGCAAGTATTAAAAACAAGGCACAATTTTTTCCTGCTTATCGTCATTTGAATTCAAGGTTGTTTCTCACCAATAAATTTACTCTCTGTCAGCTTCAAAAGGGCATGTTAAGATCGGCAATATGTTGAGGTATGTTGGAGGAAAAAGTACATTTATGTGAGAGGTGAGCGCTTGTTCGGCCGACAGTGTTTCCCGTCACACTTCCGTAAGTTTTGGCTTCTTTCACATTTCTTGAACTCCAAACATCCGTTGACAGATAGCCTACACAGTCTATTAGCTTCAAAAAGGCCTATTTAATGTAAACTTCTAAAGGAAAACAATATTTCAACTCTCGCAGGAAAATCTTTCCGTATGCGAAATACTACGTCGTATGTCAACCCGTGACAGTGTCCCTTTAATTGGTAGTGTCTAATTTTCGCGGGTCGTGAGTGAATTGTCGCGGGCCATGGGTAAACTGTCGCGGATAATTGTCTCAAAATAAAAATTATTCTCGATGGAACAGTTAACAGTCAGAGTTTTAGGGCCCGATTACATGGCGAATTTCAGCCCGGGCTGAAATTTCAGCGTGGTTAACCGGGCTGAAATTTTGTTGCGATTACATGATGAACTTCAGCCCGAGCTGAAATATTAGTCTCGGCACCAAATATGAAATTTGCCCGGCATAGTAAATCGAACGTTCGAAAATCGAACTCAATCGAACTCAATCGAACTCAATCCATCTGATTGTGTTCGATTGAGTTCGGAAACCGAACTCAATCGAACACAATTAAATGGATTTCGTTCGATTGGCTCTGGTGAACCTATACAAAGCAAGCCCAAAGCAAGCCCGTCAAAGCAAGTTTTTGTTGCGCTTTTTTTACTATTTACTCAATAACAAAACCCCATTTATAAACTGTCCACGGCAACAGAACAGAACAAAACAAAGCTAAAAAACGTCAAAGCGGCATTCCTGGTAGCCTTTGACCATACATTTGTAGCTTACGATCCACAACTCGTCTGAAGCCATTTCTGCGGAATTTCTTCGTTTACGAAAAACACTTGCGCTACACTCAGGGCTGAAGTAACTCGAGCTTCTAAGGGTCTGATTACATGAGCCGGGCTGATACGGTGTGGGCTGGGCCGGTTGTCATGTAATCGCGAAGTTGATTTTTGTTGCGTTTAACAAACATGCCGAGATCCCGGCAAACTCAAACCAGCCCGGCTCATGTAATCAGGCCCTAAGATCTGGTAATGGATTTTCAACGTCTGTTTTACATAAATCACGAGTTCGAAAATCGAACGTTCGATTGGGTTCGATTGATTTTTTTTCTTTTCGGTGAGTTCGATTTCGTTCGATTGCCGAACTCAATCGAACTCAATCCACCGATTGAGTTCGATTGAGTTCGATTGAGTTCGATTGAAATTTAGTTCGATTGGGTTCGATTTACTATGCCGGGAATTTGGCGCGAAGAGTCTCGGGAAAATCAGGCAGCCATGTTATTTCCTGCTTTTCAGCCCGGGCTGAAATTTCTTTTCGATTACATGAGATTTTTTCAGCCCGGGGCGCAGTTCAGCCCGGGCTGAATTTCGCCCCGGGCTGAAAAAATCTCCATATAATCGACAATTTGATTTTCAGAGGATTTGTTTCAGAAGCCGCGATGAAATTTCAGTCCGGTTGACCGGGCTGAAATTTCAGCCCGGGCTGAAATTCGCCATATAATCGGGCCCTTAGAGGTTGAACACGACGAACGACCGGGCTCACTTGTAACAAAAGACAATCAGACACTCCCACTTAAATCGTGTTTACTTAAGCAGTAGATCTGGAAACCACTGGACGTATTTTGGGTGCTTTCGATTGGGAAACCCGGATTTAGATCTTAAAATCCGGATCTTCGGATTTCCAATCGAACACAAAATTTCGTTAATTGAAATCCTTCCCCCACATGGATTTCAATTAACGAAATCCGTCGCGAAATCCGTTTTCGGATTTTGTGTTCGATTGGAAATCCGAAGATCCGGATTTTAAGATCTAAATCCGGATTTCCCAATCGAAAGCACCCTTTGACTGCCTCACTTGAAGGGTGAACGCCTTGTATTCTGCAACATACACCTTTATTGATATCTAACTGGCAATACCAGCAACTCAACAACACATCTTGTTACAAAATTGCCGGCTTTTATAGGTAAGCCTGAGAATCTAGAACGTTCCGTATGATTACAGTAGTTTCTATTTACATACTATGTCAGGGATGACTAAGCATGACACAGCTACTTCTAGAAGGTTCTTGAAGGTTCACTGCATCAGTTGCTTAGTTACGTATACTGGACCTGTTTCTCTTTCAGTCAGTAAACAACTCATGATCGATAGCCATTTCCGAATTACCTCGGGCCTCATTTTCAAAGCTAGTCTAGGTGCTCATCTTTCATATGCAAATCAATTTTCATTCACATGAAAATGGATTTACTTTGCGTGGGAATGAAAATTGATGAGCACGTGAAAGGATGAGCACATAGACTCGCTTCGAAAAACAGGCGTAAGCACAGGGAACTCGAGTGCTTTATAGCTATTTAAAAGCTTCATTGGTGACTGATGCGATTAAAATAGAAAAGAAAAGATTTATCTACGTGTCTGTGTCTTTCTTTGTGCGTTTTGGAAGCTGCATCAGTGCGAATTCGATTTCAAAACACAAATGCTTCAGGCGCGTCGGAAACTGGAGACGACATTAACGGCTCCTGTTGACTGTAACCCAATTCTGCAAATAGTTTTTGTCTATAGGCAGGTCATTTGTCAGGCCAGGGGCCAGTTTTGAGCGGACAAGAAGCCAGTCTGGTCGGACAAAAATACAAAATAGTACGAATTAATAAAATTTCAGAGAGAGTGATCTATTGACACAATGTGACATTTGGACACATGTTTTAATTGAAGTTCAGATGACATTAATTTAAACTGAATTAAATAAAGCCGTTTTTTGGAGAACCAGATGTAGATGGTTTTATCAGTCTCTTCAATTGCTTTCATGGCCTGATTTTTTTGTGGTTTTTGTATTTCCTTTTAGTCTTAATTAATTTAGACTGTGGAAACGAAACACAGCACAGCGCAGTACAGCATTTTTGTGCAAAAAGAATACACGTGCAGTAAAAGCGCGACATTTTTAGACCGGAAGTCTCGCTTCCACTCAGGTGACTAATCAAGATGAAGTTTCTTTTAAAATGTTACCTTTTACCTTTTGTTTTCTGACAAACCAGGGAAAAAAATTCTGCGCTAGCGCCAAACAAATTGTAAAAAGATTGTATCAGGCGATTGAAATTAATTCTTCAACCCTTTCTGAAAACAATTTTTTCGATTGACAACAAAGCGTGACCAATGGCACGTTTCACCCTTTTCACAAAAGAAAAATCTGTCGACTGTCAACGCAGTCGGAAACAATTATTTGAACCCAAGATGTTTATGAAACGAATCTGCAATCATTCTGATTGAAAAACATTTGCAAAAACTTCTGAAACCACAGGCAGCCCAATCGTGGTGTGTGTCACCAAAAGTTGATACAGAAAAATTGACCGTTAAAAACCTAGAATTCCAACGAACCGAGTAGCGGTGGAAATATTTATATTCTAATCAAATAAAGCCTTCCTACCTTCACTCTACTGTTTCTTGTCCCTTTCTGGGACGTCTAAATGTAATATCCTCGCTTTTTTCAAATCCCAGGTCACTGTCCTTTATTTATAATGGACAGTGACCTGGGATTTGAAAAAAGCGAGGATATTGCATTTAGACGTCCCAGAAAGGGACAAGAAACAGTAGAGTGAAGGTAGGAAGGCTTTATTTGATTAGAATATAAATATTTCCACCGCTACTCGGTTCGTTGGAATTCTAGGTTTTTAACGGTCAATTTTTCTGTATCAACTTTTGGTGACACACACCACGATTGGGCTGCCTGTGCTGAAACATTTTAGTTTCGATTCGGTTCAAGATCAGTAATTAAATCACAAAACTCGCAGTCACTAAACAAACAGCACGCAATGAAATAAGGCCTCGAATTTTTATCTGATTGAATGTTAATTTGTGACGGTCGCAAAACCGATGAAATGAGCGATTTTTAACGACATAGCTGAAATTGTGTGTACCATACATTCGTTGAAGTGGAGTGTTTACCATTCAAGGTTAAAAACAAAACGCAAACATGGTGACGCCCTGTCTGGCTGTCGGGTCTGCTTGGCGGAAGTTTATTTATTCTCCGTTTGAGTTCGCTGAAGCGAAACGGTATGTGACGGGTTCTAATTTTGACGTTTCAAATCATTTTGGGTGCGTCCATGATTACGTTAAAATTCGACGGGGTGTGGAAAATGATATTTGAACTACAAACTCCAAGGCAATTGATTTTGTCATATTGAATCAGACAATCACAAGCACGGTCATAATGTCCGACCAGGCCAAGCTTTTGTCGGTGAAAAGCTAAAATTTACCGGACATTTGTCCGATGACCGACTGTTATTTGCAGGCTTGTAACCGGAAGTGAATTTCGGTGAAAAATGACAACGGGTGAAACTCTGAGAAAGCTTTCGTACAATCTGTGACTCCAGTTGACCTGACCAATTCACGCGTGGAATACACGAGGAAACGCGAGCCCGCTTTGCTGATATTAAAAAGCATCCTGCTCATCCTGAATTATATTTAATGTTCTCTTGTTATCGGAATTCAAAGACCTGCTTGATAGAAGCCAACAACGCGTTGTTTGATTTCTTATTGATTAAAAAAATTCACAATACTCGAGCAATCCAAGAGCAAGACATGTGACAAGCCTGTATAACCGGTCAATGTAAAACGAAGACTGCGGACTGCAGACTGCCGACTGCAGACTAGAGGTAAAATGCAGACTGGAGGTGAAGAAGTAACGAAATGTGAGTGATCGAGTTGAGGGTTTTCCAATACACCCACATTTTAAGATTCAGGATACTTTGTGATAGACATCACAAAGTGTCCCCTAACCCTAACTAAACAGTAAAAGTTTTGCCACACATGCAACCTCGAATCCAGGCTACCTATCTTTTCCTCTCTGGTCGTCTAGAAAGAGACCCTGGTTGGACCTGGTCACGTGACCAGCCAAAATCTGGGTGGTAAAAGAAATTACTGTTAGGGAGGGGTAATAAAGTGTCTAGTGGTCGCTTCCCAAGGAAGATCAGAAAGCTCTGCCGTGGAGTTTGTGACAAGGCCGTGCTTTAATATGCTTGTGAAAACGTCTTCAAAGTTTCTACATCACACAATATGCAGTATTGGCCACAGGCCGCCCAAGCTCAAAACGTGACTCCCGCCTTGTAGCATATGGAGGTGTTGTATTACAACGGTTATTACTACGGTTATTACAACGGTTATTACTACGATACATTTAGTTCGAGATTTCTTCGCTCACAACTGCAGAAACAGGCTTGTACATATAAACTTGGGGTGCTTTCCATTATTCAAAACTGACCGGTCAGAGAACTCGGGACCAACCGCTGAAAAATGGAACGACACATTCCGATCGACGAAACCTATTGCCCATTCTCACGCGCGTTACTTTGCAAAACAAAGATGGAGGACTTGAGTGTTGTGCTCTTTGGTGAAGATTCCGAAGAATCCGAAATCTTTAATGAGCTTGTTGAAGAGTCCGATGAGTTGTTACTCATAGGTGCTGCATTTAGCTTTATGCGAGGCGATCTGAATCGTGCACTTGGCCATTTTCAGGCTACAGTTCCGCTGTATAGTTTATGCGAATTGCAAAGCCATTGATGACTAACTCGAGCCACATTTGAAGAGCTCTGTCGGGAAGTAGTTAACGCAGGACGAATTCCGCTTAGTAATAGAGGTAGAAAGCGTATACCTCCTGACCTTCCCAAAGGATCAACCCCGACTTTT
>OX419344.1:8320621-8373121 GCA_948470475.1 Galaxea fascicularis | reverse complement strand
AACTTCGAACGAAAAGTCAGGTGACCTGGAATGGATCGCGATGCAGAGAAAAGATGCTCAGAATGTTTAATATGGATGTCAGCTGGTGACTTAGAATGTTCCACCCCCGCCAGTGAAACCAACGATGCTACCCAAACAACCATGAAAAGAAGTAGCTGTGGATCTGATGGGTCCATTGCCATCTGGAGAACACCTGTTAGTGCTCATTGATTACTATAGCTGGTGGATGGAAGTCGATATCATCCGAGCAACCTCCAGCAAAACCATTATTCATTGCCTGGATACCCAGTTCGTAAGGCATGACAACTAGAGGACTGCGTACTGACAATGGTGCCAACCTGGTGTCCCAAGAAGTGGAAGAGTATCTGAAAGAAACGGGAATTGATCACCGGTACACGACTCCTCTTTGGTCACGTGCCAACGGAGAAGTAGAAAGGCAAAACAGATCGCTGTTGAAATCAGTTAGAGCAACTCACGCCGAAGCAAAGGATTGGAGAGAAGAGTTAAACAAGTTCCTTTTGGCGCACCGGTCAAAGCTGCATTTGACTAAGGGAAAGAGTCCTGCAGAGTTGCTGTTTAGAAGGAAGATTACCAGTGAAATGCCTGAGCTCGTTAATATGGAAGATGAGGAAGTGGAAGTAAGTGATCAAGGAGTGCGCGATCAAGACACCCAATGAAAGCAGTCTAGCAAAGACTATGTTGACAGGCGATTTAACGCAAGAGACCGTGAGATAAAGGACGGAGACACTGTTCTGTTAGAGAAGAAGAAAGAAAATAAGCTGTCACCTTCGTATGAGAAAGAACCCTATGAAGTGACGTCTCGTTACGGGGACCAAGTGGTATTGTGCTCACCACAGGGAGTTCAGTACAAGTGAAACCTTCAACACATCAAGCCATTTCATAGGCCAGTCCAAGAAAACCAGGGAACTTCACTACAAGATGTAGATTCCCTAACTGAACCCAAGATAACTGAGTTACCGCTTGTGGAACACAATTCTGTACCAATGGCAGAATCACCACCAGAGATTGTACCTTCTGCAGTATCTGCAGCTGAGCAGCCTTTGAGGAGATCTATCAGGATCACTAGCTGTCCGAAATTGCTGAACGATTATGTCATATATTGAACTTAGCCAAATCTATGAACGGTCACATTTATTGTTGTGTTGCTAGAATGACATTTTGAACATTCGTATCTGAACTGAACTTCAAAGGCATGTTTTACAGAACTCGGTTCGGTTAAGTTCTAAGTTGTTGGAAAGTAAGTATTTAAGCAAAGAAAGAGAGGGATGCAGTGTATGAGGACGGCGGTCATCGCAAACTTATATCCGGGAACCGTGTGTATGCGAGAGAGCAGGAAAGTGTAGAGTGGGTTCGGAATAAAGTGTATGTTTTTAAGCCTTTGTGGTGTGCCTTTGTGGCTTCACTACACTACAGAGACTATGTATCAATTATAGACGAAGAAAGTTCTTACCTTTCATTCATGTGGTGGTACTTTGAATAAACATTCTGAATCTTCTCTTAGCACTGTTCTCAATGCATGACCGCATGTTCAAATACCTGAACTACGGTAGACATTTTTGTGTAGGTTTTCATGACGGACAGTTTTTACCGCTGACTGTAAACTCCGTATACACAGACCGGAACACCACGAATGTTCCTCAAAATGAAAGACGAATAATATTCTTACTTAAATATTTCTACGTGGTTGCCCAAAAAACGGCATCACGTATGTTCTTTCTTTGTTTATAGACCGGCGTAGTTTGAGCGGAACTTGTGAGTATCAAAACATAAGAACTTTGCTCGTGATTGTGACTCTTTATTATTTCGTTACTTTTACCCCAGTCTGCATTTTACCCTTAATCTGCATTTTACCCCTGGTCTGCAGTCTGCAGTCCGCACTCTGCGTTTTACAATGACCGCTGTATACCACAAGTCTACATTTAATACGAACATTGTAAGACGTAAATTTTACATTCACCGTCACATTTTCTTTCTTCGAGTTCTTGGAGTAACTGCAGAATACCCTGCCGAACGTCTGTTTGTAATTTTCGTGCGATCCTGTGTCCGAATCTCCCGTAATCTCGATCTCCTTTTTAGAAAACTGTCGATCTCGCCAGACTGTTTTCGCGCGTGGTATGTTCTGTTTTTTATTAGGGACCTTTAGATTTGAGTACGAGAACGAGATCGAGTACAAAGTGCTGCATTCCGTGCGAAATTCACCATGTTTACCCTTCGCGAGCCAGCCAATTTCGCACTGAAATATTTCACCGTTTTTAAATCGATGCAGTTTCGCCGTGTGCACGACCAATGAAACCGTATCGTTTTGAAAACGCTCCACTTTTGTAAGTGTTTTCAAAACGATCCGGTTCTGATAACGAACTCGACCGGCGCCGTGTAAACGAAAGGCATAACTGCATCGAAACCGATGCGGTTACAAATGAAACCGCATCCGTGTAAACAGTGCCCAAAATTTGACGACGCGACGGCTTTTAGGACGCGGTGACTGGGCAAAAGCCTGGACCTAGAACGGAGCTGTGATGCGAAGTGACGAAGGATAATTTCTCAGGTTTGGAACAAACCACGCCATGACCTCGTTCAAAGAAGTTCAGGAAATTCGAAGAAGGAATTATTGATGACAAAGAATTTACGGACGTCAGATTTGAAAAGAGAGACATCTCACTGTTCCTGGTTGATACTTTACAAGTTAAATGTCCGATACTCACATGTCGGGAATGGTGCAACAGAAAGACTTAAATTGTGTTATGCTAAAGCGCTTTTCCTATCCATGTACATTGTCTGATATGATTTTAATTTTTCAATTTCCTACAAAACTACAATCGACCTTCCTGTTGGTGGAACATCCGTTTCAGTTTATTCTGATTCATTGCCGAAAAACAAAACAAAAATAAGTCATTAGACTAGTCATTAGATAGGATTTGTTGACGATTGAAAACGAAAACAACAAACAGATTTAACGTTCAATGTTTTTCATCATTGTATCATGCAGGAATAAAGTAATAACTTGAGAAAATAAAATGAAATTTTGTTAAATATTTCAAAGATAATTAGTTGATTTCTTTAAAGATCTGCTCGAAGCGGCGCCGCTATCACTTCAGCTTGGCCATGTTGACCTGGTAAGAACAAAACGTTCAAATTATTCAACTTCGATTCTTTTGGCTTCAAAATGTTGCCTTACCTTCAAGAAGGGAATAAATTTCAAATGTCATTCGGCAAAATCGTAAAAAACAGCTGCTCTAATTTATAAAATAAAGTTAAATACTCACGTTTTGCGCACAACGTCAAATCCACTCAGTTCGTGTTGTCGAGAGAACTCGAGACAGGGAGAAAACGCTGCACGCATGCGCCCTTCATCCTAAATCCACTGCGGAGCGTGTTTCGGAGCCACCGCGTCGTCGAATCTTAAAGTCCCTACAGATAAAACGAAAACCGCCTTCAAAAATCAACGAGGTTTTATCGGTAAAAATGATGTCCTTGAGACTAAAATTGACACGAGTATTTAATTCAACCTTATGTTAATATTTTGGCAGAATTTGTTTTTGGTTTTCTTCAATAATAAGAGAATAAAGCCTTCAGAGAAAATTGCTCTCGAAAGAGTTTCGCCCCTTGTTATTTTTCACTTATAACTGCCGGAAAGTTAATAGTTAATAGTTAACACACTTGCAGCATGAGACGTTGGTGTCGTGTCCAGTTTCCGACGCGGCTGAAGCAAATTGTGTTTTGAAATGGAACGCGTAAACCGTCTTCGCACTGACGTAGATTCCTTCCAAAACACCCAAAGAAAGACACAGACACGTAGCTAAATCTTTTCTTTTTTTTTATTTTAATGGTATCAGTCACTAATGAAGCTTTTAAATAGATATGAAGCGTTGATCTAGAATAAAATTCTGAGAAAGAATGAAATCGAAGACGGCCTTCTGATTTAATTATCTTTTCGCCGTTATATACTCATACAGTTACTCAGTTCTCTTTTGACACAATTAATCTTGGGCGTAATGTAAAGAAAAGTGTACACAGACTGTAAGTACAATCATGTGACAATGGAAACCTGAACATTCCATCGCATCTTTATTGCAGATTTTTTACAATTGGCCTTAGGTTGCACAAAAAACTGTGTAATTTTTTGTTTCTTAATGAACTGAATGCTGTCTTTTGTAGGTTGATGCAGTCAGCCGTGTATATTGAGATATGCCGAATTCTGCTCCACCATCATTCGGTTCCACCAAGGAGACAACGAACTTTTCCCGTCTGTGCCGTCTTCTGGTGGATGTTGGTTCCCAGGCCCTGAGAGACATATTTGACAGGTTTCATCCCCCAGCCAGTCTACATCAAGATTTGACGCATCCACCAGCATACCCTATATTGCAGTTCTTGAAAAGTGGAAAAATCCTGAACGCTAAACAATGGGGAGAGCTATTTCCTGCAATTCCTGCCTCTGTGTCGTCAGCCAACTTTGACATCACGCTCCTCATAGTGCTGCTGAGAAATATCTGTGGCTTGAGGCCCCCCGCCAGCACTGGCAGCTGGGACATTCCTCCACCCCCGTTTGATGTAACCACCGAGGCTAACATCGCTAGAGTCAGGTTTTATAGAAACCGTGTTTATGCCCATGCAATTAAAGCATCTGTTGACGATACAACGTTCAACAGCTTGTGGCAGTACATCAGAAATACACTGGTTGGACTTGGAGCTGGAGCGGGTTATGGAGCTGCTATCGATAAGCTCAAGATTGAATGCATGGATCCAGTTGTTGAGGAGCATTATCGAGAGCTGTTGAAGGAATGGAAGAGAGATGATGATAACACGAAGGAAATGCTTGCAGAAATAAAAGGTACACCAAAATAGTTCAAACTAGTAGCCAAGATGAAATGTTGTTTTCTGCTGTAATTATTTCCTACGTAACATGAGGATGATACAACGGTTAAATAAGAATTTGTCTTGATCATTTTAACGGGGTAGGGTTAGGATTTTCTGTGGCATCGGGTTTAACTCTCGCTCTGGTCACTAGCTGGTGTTGTTATGTCCCTGATTCACCTCCACGGTCATCCTTGTAAATAGCCAACTGGTTTGCCTCCGGGCAGTTGTTAGGAAGACATTTGTCCCAAATTGACCGATAGTCGCAAGCCACCTCTCTTCTAATTTGGCATTATACAAACCAAGTGAGAAGATGGTGAAATCACTAATGGTGACTAATTGTTATATCACTTTCCTTTTTTCAAGAGACGCTAAGCCGATTGACGACTGGTGAAGGCAACACTGAGAGCAAGTTTGGAAAGGTCGAAGGTACATAGTAACCAAAAAACGCCCAGTACGGTTTATCGTTCTTATCTGAGAAGGCTAGGAAGTCTGACCATTTGCAGATGTCATTACAAAGGGAATACTTCCTACTTAGTTATTTAAAGCCCCCCAAGTGTTGGTTCGGCCGAGTAGTCTGGTGCTCTAACAACTCATGCATGAGCTAACCGGAAGGAAGGAGGCGGGGGGGGGGGGGACTTGGTGTATTATGGGAAGATTGAAGGCTTCGAATTGTAGCATGATAAATTTTGCGCCTTTAACAGCTAAAGAATAGGAGTCAGATATATGACACAAAAGAGTTGACTGATCGCTGACTGGTAGAATTAAGTATATTGTTGTGTTCTTCTCGAGGATAAAACTTGTACACAAAATTACGTTTAAAAAAAGACTTAATTGGCTTACAACAATGAAAACAATCCTTATGCACTTCGATGATTCTCCAATATTTCTGTTGAGTTATTAGTGAAATCAGTAGCCTGCATGGCAGTCGTTAAAAGGGAGGGGGGATGGGGAGCGAGAAAACCACAAAAGGAACACCAGCCAGCAAGAACTCAATTTTCTGATTTCTACCTCATCCGGCGGACGCAAAATTCTGATTGGTTAACGTCCGCAGTAGCTCTCATGGGAATTGAACTGGTCAAAGCAAATTTCTGACGAGAACTTGCTGTTGCGAGCTTTACTAAACCGATTTGAACTTGGTCATTGCGAATTTACGTTGAAGTCGGAACCAGAAGTGGCAGTTGGAGCTCCTCCAGAGAGAAGATACTTTTTAGCTGTTAATTAATTACCCACGGGATACGGTTAAAGCCTCATTTACCAAATGTTTGTTCGCGCCAAGGAATTCAGCATATTTGTAATGAGGGATTTAGTGGATGTATATATCAAACCACTCTTGAGCAAGACCTTCACCATTACGATACAATATCACTACCTTCATTTGTGCATCTGCTTTCACAGAACTATGTTCGGTATTACATACAGAAGTAAGTCAGAATATCGTCTCTTGGCTTCATGTGTTTTCGTCCGAGGCAAGTAATGTCTCCGGGGATTCAACTCCATACTCTTAGTGAAAACAATTTTCCAGAAAGGTTCTAGTAAATTTTCATTTTGTGCTAATGGAGAGTCAATTTCGAGGTAACATTCTGCTAAAATCAGGCCAGAACTTTGCTCTTTCTCTGACGGCCAAAATATAAACTTCCTATATGATAACGGCTTCCCGTAGACGTAAATCTTATTGCACAGAATCTGCACGTTTTGTTTCGCTCGCCGTCTTCCTTTGGCTTTCTCCTTCATTGAACTAAACACCAAAATAATTCTGTTTCACTCGATTTTTTTTTTGTTCATCATACGATGTTGTGGAGGAACCAGCGCATCGATAACGGTTTCTAAGGGCCCGATTACATGGCGAATTTCAGCCCGGGATGAAATTTTGTTGCGATTACATGATGAACTTCAGCCCGGGCTGAAATATTAGTCTCGGCACCAAATATGAAATTTGGCGCGAAGAGTCTCGGGAAAATCAGGCAGCCATGTTATTTCCTGCTTTTCAGCCCGGGCTGAAATTTCTTTTCGATTACATGAGATTTTTTCAGCCCGGGCTGAATTTAGCCCCGGGCTGAAAAAATCTCCATGTAATCGACAATTTGATTTTCAGAGGATTTGTTTCAGAAGCCGGGATGGAATTTCAGCCCGGTTGACCGGGCTGAAATTCGCCATGTAATCGGGCCCTAAGATCTAGGCGGCGTGAATTCAGCGTGCGCTCGTTACTGATTGGTGGCTGTATTGACAGTTAACCTAATTGGACTATCAGAAAATTGGTAGGAGGGGATTCAAATTTCGCAGGCGTTTCTTTTCCCTTCTCCTCCCGCGTCCCCCGCAAAATTTCCTCTCGTTTTCTCGCTCCCCATTCCCTCCTCTTTTACGCCTGCACACGGGTTTAAAACGTTCTTTAAAAACGTATTTCAAAGTAGCACAGGGGTGAAACACCCAAACATATATTTTCACCTTATGAATATATTCATATCTATGTATTTACCGCGTCTTTAAGAGTTGTTGTTTCTGTATTTAGTCACTCACTGATTGGTTTTCTACTTTCAGAATCTTTTCATCCAGCCGAGGTTATAGACGATATTCGCGACCTCTACAAAATCCGTGAAGGATGGCTTGCTCCCTTTCCGTGGTGCGAAGAGTTTCGATTTCATCTTGATAGCATTTTCACCAGGCTTAAAATGGTCAGCAGGAAGAAAGAGAGAGGCATGAAAACCGATGAAATTCTTGACATGTTCGATATCTTCAAGCCTCACGAAGAATGTCCAAGACCGAGAAGGGTGTTGATTGAAGGAAAGCCCGGCATGGGAAAGACCACCTACTGCCAGAAGCTAGTTTACGATTGGGCCACTGGAAGACAAGTACAACTGAGTTCTTTCCCGATATCCGAAGTGGTGTTACTGCTAAAATGCCGTGAAATTAAGTTTGGCCTCTGGGAAGCTATCGATGATCAGCTTCTGCCTTTAGACGTCAAAGAAGAAGACAGGGAGAGATTCTTTGAGTTTGTTCGGCGCAATCAGTCAAGCGTTCTACTGATACTTGACGGATTGGATGAGTTGCCCTCTCGTAAATTACCAGTGTTAAAAGAGATCATTCAAGGAAGAATGCTTCCTAAATGCCACTTAGTAGCTACCGCACGGCACGAGGCTGGAATAAAGGTACGAGAATGCTGCGACACATTGCTGGAGATCGAAGGGTTCACCAAAGAGGATGCCGAAACTTTCATTATTGGCTATTTTAAAAACATGGAGAATTTGGCCCAAAAGCTCTTAAATGAGCTAGACCAAGACCAATCCCTGCGGGACTTAGCAGCAAATCCTTTAAACACGGCACTTCTGTGCCTTCTTTGCGAAGAATTTGACGGTATTTTTCCAGAAAATAGAACTCAGATTTTTCTGGAAATAATACGGTGCGTTTTAAAGAGATACACACGAAAGAACGAATTACCAGAAACTGATGAAGACCTCACCGTATTGTACAAAGCTGAATTGAAACAGCTCGGCAGGATAGCGTTGAGTGGCTTGTACAAAGACGACATGTATTTTGAGGCCAGCCAGTTTCCAGATCGCACGACTGCGACACCTGGTTTCGGATTTCTGTCAGTTCAGCCTGGAAGCAGCAAACTAACACCAAGTCTGCGCTACGGCTTCCTTCACAAGAGCTTTCAGGAGTTTTTCGCCGCATTCTATCTTTGTTGCCAGCTTCTCGATGGCGAAATAAGCGCCGACAACGTAGTTGGTGATGCAAGTTATTTCGTTGACTTGAAACAAGTCCTCCTGTTCACAGTGGGGTTGGTGGCAGTGCAAAGCGAAGAAAAGGCCGAGGAATTCATCATGGGTATGGCGAGTCAAGTCAACAGTACGGATAGTGATGACTTTCTTCTTGTTGTACTAGATTGCATCAATGAATGTAAGAAAGAAAATACTGATTTACACAAGGAATCGGCACGTCTTCTTGGCTTGCATCTTGAAATTGAGAACGTTTCCATCAGTGGCTCACTCCATGCCGCAACTACACTGATTGAGGCACTCAAAGCGAATTCAACGCTTAGAGAGTTGGATTTGTCTGACAATTCAATTGGTGATGGGGATTGTGCTGCAATGGCTGAAGCACTGAAAACAAATTCAACGCTTACATGGTTGGATTTGTCTGACAATTCAATTGGTGATGGGGATTGTGCTGCAATGGCTGAAGCACTGAAAACAAATTCAACGCTTACATGGTTGGATTTGTCTGACAATTCAATTGGTGATGGGGGTTGTGCTGCAATGGCTGAAGCACTGCAAACCAATTCAACGCTTACCGAGTTGGACTTGGCAACAAATGAAATTGGTGATGGGGGTTGTGCTGCAATGGCTGAAGCACTGCAAACAAATTCAACGCTTACGAAGTTGGACTTGGCAAAAAATGAAATTGGTGATGGGGGTTGTGCTGCAATGGCTGAAGCACTGCAAACAAATTCAACGCTTACATCGTTGAATGTGTCTCAGTATTCAATTGGTGATGGGGATTGTGCTGCAATGGCTGAAGCACTGCAAACCAATTCAACGCTTACCGAGTTGGACTTGGCAAACAATGAAATTGGTGATAGGGGTTGTGCTGCAATGGCTGAAGCACTGCAAACAAATTCAACGCTTACATGGTTGGATTTGTCTCACAATGAAATTGGTGATGGGGGTTGTGCTGCAATGGCTAAAGCACTGCAAACAAATTCAACGTTTCCATGGTTGGATTTGTCTCACAATGAAATTGGTGATGGGGGTTGTGCTGCAATGGCTGAAGCACTGAAAACAAATTCAACGCTTACACGGTTGGATTTGTCTCACAATTCAATTAGTGATGGCAGTTGTGCTGCAATGGGTGAAGCACTGCAAACAAATTCAACGCTTACGGAGTTGTATTTGTCTCAGAATTCAATTGGTGATGGGGGTTGTGCTGCAATGGCTGAAGCACTGCAAACCAATTCAACGCTTACCGAGTTGGACTTGGCAAACAATGAAATTGGTGATAGGGGTTGTGCTGCAATGGCTGAAGCACTGAAAACAAATTCAACGCTTACATGGTTGGATTTGTCTGACAATGAAATTGGTGATGGGGGTTGTGCTGCAATGGCTGAAGCACTGAAAACAAATTCAACGCTTAAACGGTTGGATTTGTCTCGGAATTCAATTGGTGATGGGGGTTGTGCTGCAATGGCTGAAGCACTGAAAACAAATTCAACGCTTAAACGGTTGGATTTGTCTCGGAATTCAATTGGTGATGGGGGTTGTGCTGCAATGGCTGAAGCACTGCAAACAAATTCAACGCTTGTAGTTGTGTGTTTGGAAGGTAATCAAATGAGCGAAATTGGCCTTGCTGCTGTCAATTCAACGATGGAAGTCTGACTGTCTTGATTTACTGAGTGGTGGTAATGGCAGTGGTGATAGTGACTGTGACAGTTGTTTGTTTTGAGTGAATAGTTCCAAGTCAAAAAGAGCTCAATTGTGAAAATTGCCATTTTAAACGAAATCTCGTTTAAAAAAAATTTATTCCCTTTTTAGGGTATTTCTGAAGCATCCTTATGAGAAGAAGTTGAATCTTTATTCTTCTTCTTCTTCTTCTTCTTCTTCTTCTTCTTCTTCTTATTATTATTATTATTATTATTATTATTATTATTATTATGCGAACATTTAACTTTGATCGTGAGATGTAACATCACGAGGATATATATACAGCATGACCTAATAAAATTAATTACGTTTATATAATTTTCTCACAATTTTGAGTTTGCACAATGTGTGTAAAACTCGGAAATCGAGGGTCGTTTTGCTCACATTGTAGTTCTTTTGATTTGAAACAGCTTTCTTTAAAAACTAACAAAGCGTTTAAGGAAACGTACACAATGCGGCTCTGTTAATAATTATTATAATTGTACAAAAGTTATGACAAAGAATTTTTCAAGTGGTTACCAAAATGTGGAAGACTATAGAGACCGCGAAAATTTCACACCATTCCGAAATTTGGCTGCTTTGAAAAGAAACCATTTGTAAATGTACCAACTGAAAGTAGAAACCACACATGCTCAATTTGTGAAATTGAAAGTTTATGTGAAGATTGAGTTTTTGCTGCTTTTTCATAACTGTTCATAGGCAACTGTTCAATACAAGTATCTATCGAAAAGTTAATTTAGTACTTTTTTCAGTGGAGTGTGTAAGTCTTAGTTTAGAAAATAATTTTACAGCGGATAAAGTAGTATAAAGTATTTCTGATCAGGATGTAACATCCTTAGTTGGATTTTCGTAGATGCACAACTGAATTGTATGAACAATACCTCATCGTGTACAATAAAGTTGTTTCATTTATAGCGATGGTACTTGATTGGATGCTGGGTGTAACAAAATTACAGCGGTCAGTGGACAATGTCCGGCCAAAATGACAATTTGTCCGAACAGACTTTCGGTTGGCTGGTCATGTGCAAGAAAAGAAATATTTTTAGCAAATCTGGAATAAATTGTTAAGTAGATCGCATCTCTCATCAACAATTTTTTCACTTACACATTGGATGTTCCACGGCTTTGCGACCAGCCGGTCACCCGACCGTCCTACGCGTAACATTAACGCGCAAGTCTTGCAAATTTCACCGTGCAGAGAGAGGTGTTACGTTTCTGTGATCATTTTCAGTATGTTACCTGGACATAAACAAGGCGTGACTGAGCTAAAATTTGTTTGGCCGGTCAACATGACTGGCAACGGACCGAAAATTGTTTTGAGTTCTGCTGCAATAGAGTTCCGCTTTTTATAAGAACCTTTTTTTATAAGAACGTTTTAGCTGAGATTAGGCAAAATTTTAAGAACATGCTAAGAACATACCCAGGTTGAGAGTGAGTAAGAACGTCTTTATTTTGTTTATTCGTTTTTCTTGCGTTGTTAAGCTCTCTGTTGAATGCTTTTTGTAAAGCCAAATTTACCAAGGGTTGGTTGGCGCGACATCTTGTTCGCGGCATCAGAGCAAACCGCACAAGCATGTGATAAGCAACTTGAGACCATTTCCTGGTCAAGTCCGCATTGATTTATTGAAGTACTATACCATGTAACTTGAGAACATCTTCAAAACATTTTCAGGCTCAAATCGCAGAAAAAATCAGAACGTTTAGCCTGAGCTCCAAAATTATACGTTCTTATGAAAAAAAAAGGGTGTATTCACGATGATGGCATTTGGCTACAACATACCGGAATCAGACATGGTTTGATGCTACTCTGGTTTGAAGTTTGATGAATGGAGTTTGGGTCGTGAATTGTAACTTTTTAAGTTACATTCATCAAACTTCAAACCAGAGTAGCATCAAACCATGTCTGATTGTCCACCTGGTTGCAGTGTGAACTTGAACATACCACATACCGGAATCCTTCAGTTTCTTTTTATTCTACATCTACATGATTTCAGCACTCAGTAAACTCCACGTTAAGTTATGGCTGTTTATATGTGTGGCCTCATACACCATAAGCTTTTTTTGGCATATCACGCCAAGCCGGCCACTTGCTAAATAGAACAGATCAGGCCCAGGTCGTTCAAAAGCTGGATAGCGCTATCCAGCGGCTAAATATCTATCCAGTGGATAGTGCAATTAGTTTTACCAATACTTATCCGCTGGATAGTGATTTATCCGGTGGATAGCGCTATCCAACATTTGAACAACCGGGACCAGAAGGGCAACACTAGGGGTGGTCACAGCCAGGGTTCGTTACGTTTCATGTGGTTCTTTTGATGTCCCACAGAATCAATTATGAAGAGTTATGAGACCGGTAGTTGTGGGCCTACAGTTTATCGTCCTTATCCGAGGGACGAAGGCCGGGGTACTCCTCTCTATAAGTTATATCGATTTTTGAGCAGTTTTGGTCTGAAAACGGGTATAGATTTTGTCCATTATTGTCTTAAATCAGGTATCCTTTTCAAGGGAACGAAAACGTATTAAAGTATTTGTCTTTTTAACTCCAAATGAACAATAGAGAAAGAGAACTAACCAAAATTTATTATTCGAGTTGAATTTTATCAATTCTTGGCTTCGGCGCTGATTCGAAGTTTAGTTACACTACAACAAAGCCAGCAGGAAAACTTGTAACCACAACGTCAGGTCTGAAAACGGGTATGGATTTTAGAGGCCAGGTTTTAAAAAAGGGTGTAGAAAATGACAATGTTTTGGTTTGAAGTAGGGTCAGGATTTGGGGGACCAGGCAGCACACCCCTACCAAGAATCCCGAGAAGCACTCCCCGGGTCTTCCCCGTGGAATTGCCCCCAAGTTTCTTTAGTAAGAGAACGAAATTCAACCTAATTGTTGTAAATTTTTTTTAGATCAAAGAAGGAAACCGCGGTGAATTTCGTTGTCGTCATCGACTGTTATCCTTGCATGTTTCTTTAATGTTAATTGATTCATAACTTTATTACACAATTCTTGCCCTCATTCCAACGATCGGCAGTAAATGTTTAGGTGTCAAGACTAAGTTATAGACTTCGTTAACTGTATCTACGATGAAACGTGATATGATCTGTATTCAGGTGGGTCGCGCCGTGTCGTACATTTGTCAAAAGAAGCCAGAGGGAACCGGTTTAACGGTTCTCTTACATCTCTGATATTTAATTATCTAGGATGAAAAGAATTCAGTTAAAATCGAGTGTCACTTTTATCGCCCCGAGCATTTGATTCGTCGTCGCTGTTGTTTGTCGTTTGGGACTAAGGGACCAAGTTCTCTTCGTCGATGAATTGCAATTGGTGTTCGTTATTTTGGCAAGAAGATATGATTTTCTTGTTCTTCTCCGTGGCATACCTGTCCCCCTTGTGGGGAAGAAAGGTTGGTTGAGTTTCGCCGCTCATTGATACAACATTGAGATTCCAAGCGCGCTAGCTGGTATCCTGGTGTCATTGTTAACGTTTGTCTGAAATGTTTGGACACACCAAGTTTTCCTGGTTGTCATGTTCCTCTACTGGTATTTGTTGAGAGGACGAGTCCTTTCTATCGCTCTGTCGGTGAAGGCACCTTGGAGTCTCTTCATTGATCTGTTGGTCCCCAGACGTTTTACAAGAAAGTTCGCAATTGCCTTCACAGCTCAACGGAACTGCTGAGCTTTCACGACTGGCAAACAAACGCATGGGATCTTTGGCATCTCGGTCTGCATCTTTTGGTAGAGGACCACTCAAAATTTCATTGTGGTTCTTCAGGTCTGCAGGGCTCTTTTGAGCCATATCTGAGGTTTGCCATGTTTTATTTCCCTCTATTTCTTTGTTGGCCTCACTAAAGTGTTTATCGCTGCCGTGTCAATCAACAACCATTTCTGCAGTCCCAGCTAAATTGTCTTTGTTTTTCCCTTGGGAATCAATGCTTTCTTGAGGCGAAACCAAGTTGTGTCTCTTTAACGAACTACACTGTTTGTCGCTTGGGGTTCCAAGTTTTCGATCGGAAGAAGCACGGCTGGACTTTGTGGACGACAAGCTAAACAGCCGTTTCATCCTGGTAGATGCCTGGTTTGCATTTCTCTTTATCTAAGCAAGAGAAGAATATTCTTATCTTTATCAAGAAAATTCTGTTCGAGAGCTTCCTTACGATGAACTACCTTTAAGGGGGGTTACCAGCTATAATTGGTTTGGCGTTTTGCTACAACAAGTTGCAAAAATACTTAAGACACTGTAAGTCATTTCCCCATTAATAATGTTTCCACACATCTTCCGTTTTCCCTACCCCTCTCCCACTTGTCAAAGTTGCCGGCAGTGCAACACTATGCTCGAACCTTGGACGAACAACTCTGAAAGGGGAAGAGGGAAGGGCTGCGTGTTATATCTCACAGATTTCTTAATAGCAGCAAGTTTGAGAAAGAAAAGATGTTCTTGATTGAGAATGTCTCAACAAATTTGCAACTGGTTGTAGCACGCTGAGGTCATCTGCACCCCTGGAACACTATGATTGTAGACAAACACTAATTTGATACCATATAGACAACCAGTGATATCTTATTAAGATATTAAAAGCCGTTATCTACCAGGAAGGAATAACAATCTTTTCAATATTACAGATGATGTGCCTGAAACTTATTGTTATTGTCAAGTTCTCCTAAATCTGTCATCAGTTGCCAGTGTCATTTTCGACCTCTCTCGTTAAGGTTTTCAAAAGTTAGCTCATCCAACGTAGTGAAAAAAAGTAATAAAGAGCTCATTGGGGTGATCGTCTTTTTGTCACGATCAGGAACGATCTAGTAATACAATGTATACTTACATCATCATCAAACTAGTATTGAGCGATAAGGAAGTAAAACCCCTGTAAGGAATTATCAGATAACAGAATATTAGCGCCAGAAACCAAACGACGTAGATTTGAGGGGCGAAATATTGTCCAAAAATGCAGCATACAAAACGTAGAACAACTTGCTGCTTAACCCTTTAATCCCCAATATCAACATTTCTATTCTCCTTATAGTTCTCACGTATTTCAAATGTTACATGTAGGGAGAATTTGTAGAAACAGTAACTCGGCTGATCTCTGGTGATCATTTCCTGTATTCTCATGCCTCTTATTACTGACAAACTAGTGATGTGGTAAGGAGAAGGTAGGTTGTGATCACTAATGGGCTGTGAAAAGTTAAATACATTTATTGGGACAGCTATGAAAAAGATTCTATTTTTTTTTAGAAGCGGGTGATAGAAAAGACCAAGGAATACGTGATTACATTTTGTCTTGAGTTTGATTCTCATTAGCTAAAAATAGTGGCGTAAAATTTGTTAATCAGTAACAGGTGTAATGAAACCGGCGAAACCAGTTCAGCGGCATATTTCTCCCGGGGGGAGGGGTACTTCTCTACATGTCTATACTGGGATAGGGTGTGGTTTTTGACTCTTCTACCCTCAGCAGCGTATATAGTTTCAAGTGAGCGTGTCCTAATCTGGTGTTGGCCCGCCCCCTTCGAGTATTTAGCAGTCCAAAGTAGAGCGAAATTTTGGCATTCGATAGGATCTTAAAATGGAAAGCATTGTACTACACACGATAGGTGCTTAAGGTAATTTTATTTTGTCAGAAACAGGGTGAAGGTTCAAACTTCCAGCGGCACCCCATACTCAGACATGGGTCAAGTCTCTCCCCACCCCCCACCCGACTTCTGAAGCCAGACATAGCGTTAGATATGATCTCAGATACTGCGTGATTGAGAATACTCTACAACTTATAAGGGAACTGGCAATCTGAACGCGTTTGCAGAATTCCTATCCACAGCAATTCAAATACTAACTGTTAGTGTTGGCTACCATATAAAAATTAACATTAATATTACCTGCGCGGAGTTGACTACAGCAAACAGGTACTGAAACACGAGAGATTTGTTGTGTATAGAAATAAACCCGAAAACCCAGGTCAAACCCAGCAGAGGCACCAAAATTACTATTGTCTTAAACGCCGCCCTAAGTGTGAGAAAACAAGAAAGCTGATAAGTTAATCGTAGTAGTAGGCAGCACGGCAAAAGCTGTCTAAACTTATTGATTGATTGATTGCTGTTGGGTGGGAGGGAGGGACAGTGGCTGTATGGAGGTATGGATGGAGGGATGGGTTGAGGGCTGGAAGGAGGGACAGTGGCTGAATGGACGGATGCATAGGTGGATAGATCGATGGATGGTTATGTTCGTTACTGTCTTTCTCAAGACTGTGACATAGTTTTCAAGCAGTCCTTCTCTCTTTCAGGTATTTTGAACGAGAAACAAAAGTTACGCATGTTGTGATCATGAATTTCCCGCTTCTGCCCCTTTTCCGGCCTCCGCTAATCACTGCTCCCGAGTTTGTCTTCCCTGCTAACTCTAATGACGCAAAGCTTGAATTATATGAAACCATATAGTTCCATCTGATGCCCAAAGAGATAAGCATGCCTAAGTAAAATACGTACCTTATTTCAACATGGATGTCTAATATTTTGCTGTTTTCCGTAGGTCTCGCTTTGTATCGAGCTCTCCGTACAACAATCTTTATAGCCACCAGAAGGACGGTCAAATTCACCTACACAAATATTAAATGAGGTCGTTAGGCATTCACGAAAACTTCCGCAATAGTTTTTTTTTTTTTGACAAATAGATCTCTAATTAACCTGCGATCCAGCGCAATCGTACCATCGCTCTTATGTCTTCTTTTGTCGGCACTCGCTACAATTACTGTTGAAACGAAAATAGAGCCTGATTGCAGGTTAATTTCTGATGATCTTGTGTGTTTAATTTGATAACAGACTAGATGGCGTCAAAACGCGGTAATGACAGACGTAAGTTACCAGCGTCAACTTAGGAGCACGACTGCTGTCATTATACTTTCTACGTTTTCAGGTCTCCGTGCACGCACTGCCAAATGCAATCTTTTTTGCTTAATTCTTTGATGTATGAATTTCTTCAGCTTATGATGTCACTTGTGCATCTATACGCATGGTTCACACCAGAACAAAACACAAGGTTGTGCCATGCAGTGCAGTATTGGTTAATAGCCAAAGGCATCGAACTCGAAGTTTAATTAAAACATTAATATAAATTCCTTTTCATAGTTTGTAAATGTGAGTCACTATACGATATATGACATGATATATGATATACGATAGCAATTGTTTAGTACTATTGTCTACGTTCTCAACAATTTTTGGCGTTCGTTTGAGGAAAGTACGTATGTAAACTATCCTTTAAAGTGTTAAACATACGCTGATACTTCATGAATGCAAGCATCAAATCGGGATCAAAATCCTGGTTTACAAGTCTGACATGAGCCGCGTACGCATAAGCAAAAGACAGGGCGATCTTAACGAGTGAAAATGACGGATTTTAAGCAGTCAAAGCAACTACATTCTCTTGCTAACCCTAAAACGTCCAGCATAAAATCTGTACCCAAAACAAATCCGCAAAGAGCCAATTTCAAACCAACCAATGCCGATCGCATTTTCCCGTCCAACATACCCCCCTCCCTGGGGCTTGCTCTTAATACAATATCCCTCATATCAAGGTACGTGTAATGTCTTCCTCAGTGTGTGCTGTTCTAAACAAGAACTTTTACTTACCGCGAGGATACAAGCCACAGGACCAGCAAACGCCCATATTAGCTCGTGAGATAGCCAACAGCTGCAAGTGAAAGAATTTAAGAAATACGATGAGACCGAATAAGAAATTTTCTTAATGGCATCATTAAGCCATAATGCTGCAAGATAAATGAACAGTGGTATATAAAACTGCTAGACTAAAATTTCTTTTGATTTATTATCCCTGAGGATAAAGGATATCAAGTACGGACTCAAAATCAAAGATGAATGATAAAATAAGAATTGACAGCGTTATGTTTACGTACAAGTCATCCCTGAGATAACGATGGCGGAATATACTGGGCATTACTGCAGCAAGAAGAGCGGGAAGTCCTACAGAGATAAAAACCAAACGTTGCTTTCAGTTGGAACACATACACATGGCAAAATAACCAAGCTCCAATCATGCCAGAACAGTTCCCACGCACGGTCTCGGCAGTGCGGCCGAACGGTAAAAGCGTTAGACTTGTATTGCGGAGGCCCCCGATTCAAGTCCTACTCCGACTCGGCCAGCGGGCTTGTAAATAGCCAACTGGTTCGCCACCTGCCAGATGGGTTTCTTAACCTTGTTATGTTTATTTGCATTATTTGTTTTATGTATTTGCTCGGCCCTACTAGCCTTAGTGCTAAACATGATATACTGGCGTCGTGTCCTAAAGGTCGTTTTGTTTTCTTCGCAGAAATCCTTTATCGCAGACCTAAGAGCGGTTATTGCGTTAAATAATGTTAACAAATAAATAAATAAACTAAATGAATAAATCATTCATGTCTGTACGTCAACAGTATTTAGCGCAAATGGTGCTTCAATATAGAGCGTTTTCATATGACGTTATGGCGGCCATGTTGGTGGCCCAAACAAAGAAACTGCGGCCATATTGGTGTATCATTCCCACCCGCCGGGGATTGAACTCTATTTTTATGCAAATACTTCAATAAACCAATATGGCTGGTGGTCACGTGAGTAAAAACGTTTTATAATTTACTTACCCCAGGCAAAGACAGAGTAAATCCTCAATCGGCTTGTAACACGGAACACTTTCACCAATCCACGGAGAAGATTCATTCCTTCCACTAGCATCCAGCAAAAAGACGCCAGTTGAAAATAATACAGAACCACGGCAATCGCAAAACAAGCTTCCTGCGTAAAAGACAAACGTTTCCATGATATTTTTATTGTCTCTCTATCTTAGGAACCCAATTCGACTCACATGGATAGTCACCGCGGACAGTCACCTCGGTCTTAAAAAAGCCGATGGCATTACACTTTGACGTCCCAGAAAGTGACAAGAAACAATAGAGTGAAAATAGGAAGGCTTTATTAGCCTAGAATATAAATATTTCCACCGCTACTCGGTTCGTTGGAATTCTAGGTTTTAGCGGTATATACTTTTTATTTTGAACTTCAAATGTCACACATCACGATTGGACTGCCTATGAGTTAATGAGAATTCACTCAACTTTGACAGTTCTTAACAATCTCATAATACTAATATTTTGGTTGGTATGATCAATCCATCCCAGCTTAAGTTACACCTAGCTTTAGAAATGATTATGATGAAAGGATTTTCTGTACAAACCTTGATGTTAACAGCCGGATAAGCAACAAGGAAGAACAAAATGGCAAGAATTTCGGCTACTGCAAGATTCATATGGATGGCTGAGGTTTCCGTTCTTTTCCTGTGTATGAACAAATACATTTTTGGAAAGGACGAAATGGAAACGAAAGTGACAAAGTGTTCAACTGAGAAAACTTAACATCTTGTTATCCCCTGCTTGTGTGCTCTCTAAGATAACTAAAATGGCTCAAATTTTCATGAAACGCTCAGAACGTCAGCCTTTATGGAATCTCTGTACGGTGTCCAATTTACATTTACAATTGAGAAATCCGGACAAATTGGATCATACCTTAAAAAGTAAAATGTGCACAGCAAAATAATGTAGCAGACGAACGCGATCAAACACCCCACAATTGAAATTGTAGTTAACGCCAGTTCGTGGTCATCGGATATTGAACCAGATTCCTGTGGGAGCAATATCAGGGAACTTAGGAACTTAAGAAACCCAGACAGAAACGCCAAAAGTTGACTCTCAGGACAGTAACATGATACCGAGAAATTAATCACTTCGGTAATTATTATTGTTAAGTAATTATTCTTAATTGTGCCAGAGTAATTAACATAAATAAAAAATTTTATAGTCAATGAGAACAAAGCGACTGATTTGTATCATCTCTCTGTTTTGCCCTTGTAGCAGAATAGAAATTAAATCCTCAAAAACAATGATATTGTGTCGACCCTGCAATGTTGGTAAAGGAGACACAATAAGGCTTACATATGCTCCGCGAACATCCATAAGTACGGCGTAGCTTGTCATGTGATAGCAGTGGCACTCAGTATATGTCACTTCGTGACGATGCACCATACAACCTGTAGAGGACCAAAACGGAGGGCTGTAGAGAAAAATTCATATCAGTATTAAATTCATTACTTTCGCTGTACTATTGAGAGTAGCTTACATATACCCTCCGCCACAAGTTTTGTTGTTTTTATTCTCATTGGGCGGTTTTCAGTTGAGTGTCGTAAAACCAAACCCAAAGTAATTACTCTGCTGGACCAATCACAACAGATGATAACAGTGTAATGAGCCAATCAGAATACGAAGCATTTTGTCAGTGAAGCCGGCGCAAAGCGCGGGAAAAGTGAGCGCGTGCATGTTGTGGTAGAGATTGGGTTTGTCTCTTATTGGTTGAAAAAGTGATGCGAGTTTTGCTGACCAATCACAGAGCATAGCAATGGAAAGCCAACGCAACTTACTTTCGATGCTCACATCAAAACCGCTCTATTTAATAATTATTCGTCAAAGGCATAATAATTATTAGCGAATATTTACCGAGACGTCACGAGGTAGATGTGCCCGATATTCACTGAGGAGATTTAGGCGAAGGACTGTTTCAGTACAACTTAATTGAAAAGAGGCAATTAAAAGTGCGAGCTAAAGTGACTAATTGCACTACACTGCTGAGGTGCAGTTAAGGTCCTGGGGCCCGTTTCTCTAACGTCCCGAAATCTCTTCGAGCCCGAAAAGCCATTTCTGAACCTGCGATCCGCTTATTCTAAAAAGCTGATGTTTTACCATGATTTCAATATATTAAAAGGCAAATTTGGTGCAAAACTTCATGCCTGGAAACGTTTTCATTGGTAAGATATGTAGGAAATTATAGTACCCGAGATAGGCCCGAAAAGTTTCGGGGGTTTCGAGAAACGCATACCTGGGCTCAAATACCGGACGACAATGTAGGGTGTCAGAATAAATCGCAATGTCTCATCAGAAGCTAACGTATAGCTCTTGTAACGTGACACCAGTCAGCTCTGAAGGTACAAAAGTACTTACTCGGCTGTGACATCAAGGAAGACGCAGCTCAGAGAACCTTCGACTTTCACCTACAGAAAATGATTTAACTGTTACGCTCCTTTTATAGACATGCTATAAGAGTTAAGACACAGATGCAATAACTGAATTAACTTGCTATATTTTAAGACATGTGCTCTCTGCCTTACAATAGTCATGTGATCTCTCATTCGACTGCATAATCATGTACTATCATATTGCTACAAATACCACTACCAATACCAATACCAATACTTCTATCACTACCGTACCACTACCACTACCACTACCACTACTAATACTACTACCACTACCAATGCCACTATCACTACCAAAACCAATACTTCTACTTCACTACCACTACCACTACCAGTACCACTACCACCACCATTCCACTACCAATACCAATACCAATCCTTCTGTCACTAAAGCTACCACCACTATTCCTGTTTCTAGGTCTGCTTCAGAAATTATGAGGCTTTCTCTTTTTCATTATTGAAAAGAATTAAAAGTTGTTGAGGCAAATGTCCCACCTTATTAACTTGCGAAAGATTGATTACGACAGGCTCAGTTAAATTGTTAAATTTCCTTCCATTGCTGAACAAAATGGTGCTGGAAATGATCCCGGAGTTCAAAATTCTGATGAATAAAGAAATGAAAGCAGTAAAGAGTAGCAACTGACTTTGTGATCATTATAATGCGAGCAGAACTTTAATCATAAAATATTTGTGAAAATGTCATACGGGGGACATAAAGCTTGCTGTTGCTGTTAACGACCGGGATCGAGATTGGTCGAGCGAGCACTGGCAATAGACCCTTCGCAGTGTACGATCACATGGTACAAAACCGCCATGCTAGAGAGCAAACTGCCCACTGGGACATCCAAAACAAAGCAACTTTAAAACTTGATATCTTTTGGTATTTTCTGGGAGAAAACTTAGCTAAGCAAACACGGCGAATGATTTTTGCTCTTTTGGTGTTCTGGAAAATATTAGACCCGAGGAGTATCTAAAGTGATTTGTGCATTTTAGTAGCTCGCGTGTTCTCAAACCGTCCCACAATCGCTCGCACCATCATTTTCAACCCCAGGCTACCAATCCTCTCCAGCGTGAACCGTTGAAGTTTGATAACCATTCAAAAGCCCTTGTGACGAGCCAATCGATAATTGCAAGAACAGCGCGCTTCAGTGGCAAGTGCGGGAAAATGTTAATAAGCCAAAAGACGCAATTGGGTCTACGATGCGGTCAATTTGGTTTAAAAAGAAGAGCATGTTTCCACTGATTGGTACGAGGAAAATACACGACAAAGTTTCAAATTGTTGCAGTTGAACTCGTGGTAGAGGTCAATAATGCGACAACTCTTTTTCAGCGTTTTCCTTTTTCTTTTCTAAGTAACGTTTATAATATTAAAAGGTTTAGGAGTGATCATGAATACATTATCAAGGGAACTATGTCACAGATCATGCAAATTACAGCAATGCTGCAACATGGTTTGCTTTACAATGGAGTCACGATCACTCCGAAACGTCGGTTTTTATCGTTCCTTTTTAACTTTTATAATAGTTAACTTGTTGTGTTTCTTTCATTTCCTCTACCATAATGACTGTAAGTTATTTTTCGAGGTAAGCTCCCTCACTGAGCTCATGGGGTTAACTTCGTTACATTACGTTACGTTACGTTAAATTTAAATGCCAGTCGATGGGGTGATCAGGCTTCTCCACAACTGCGAGGATGGCATTCTTCATTTGATTTCATTTCCGCAGTTAGTATATGATTTCTTGCATGTACGTCATTCACAAACTTGTCTTGGTCAAAAACATGAGTCCTTCTCATTATAGGGAAAGATCCCTACCCCCTACCCTTAGCCCCATCCGGAAGTCTCGTTCAAGATCGCATCCACTGATATTTCTGAAATAGTTGTAGGTTTGGAAACAAATTTCAATAGGCAGCAGATAAGATGAGAATCTCTTTACATCGCCTGTTTTGTGCTAGTATCTAGAACAGAAGTAGAAAGGGAATGGATGTTACTTACTTTGTGTTTTGATCACCTGCCGAGGCACTGACGTTTGGAAGCAAAAGGCTTGTAATAGATACACCATCTGCAAACCAGTGAAGCCAAGAAACTTGTAATAAGCAATTTAAATGACAAATGGTTACAGCTGTGATGTGTACCAGCATTCGACATCGTTGCTTTCAGTACTTTGGGTGCGTTTGCTCAAGGTGTTGGATAAGGTTTGGAGGGTTGTTGTCTGACCTGCCAACAACTCCTAACACACAACACGATGAAACGCGCCCAGGCCAATACGTTGGACTCAACAACTGATGACCATCCGATTGGCCGAATGATGCACGCGAGGATTAGAGATGGACCATAAGAAAAGTGATGGAGGGGCGCGGAGGGGCGGAGGGTGGGGTTGGTTGTTGGAAAAAAGCCAAAACATTTCATGCAAATTAAAAAAAAAACAAAACAAAAACAAGAAAGAAGTTCGTCCAAGGAAAAAGGTAAAGAAAAGAAAATTCATGCATCCGCATGAACAAGCATTGAAAAAAACAAACTCATGCAAACTCAACCTCCGCCCCATCATTTTTCTTATTATCCCTTGAAAGTACCAATAGAATGCGCATCTTACACAATTGTCATGCAGCTTCCGACGTGATTGTCTAGTTTGTCACAGGACGATTGGTCCCTCTAGAACTTGTACCACTGAGCTTAGGCTGGTACAGGAGAGTTGTGGATCTAACTCTTAAGCGTTTGACCAATCGTACGAGAAATCCCTGACAACTGGTTTAATCTCTGCCGAATTTCACACCTTAATTTATCCTATGGAACTTAATTAGACGAGTTATCAATTCGCCTCTACTGCAACGCGCGATTGAAATATTACTTTAATTGAAAAGTTCACATACATTGTAGAATAGATGAAATCTAAGACTGTGAGAAGAGAGAAAGAAGACAAATGAAAGAGGGAGGGCAGACATGGTAGGACTAGGCGTATCAATAATGCACATTATAAATTTAAGTTACTCTTTCTGCTTACCTGGTTGTTTTGCTTTCCGTATCAGAGACGCAGGCAAGTTAATTTTGTTGCTCGTTTTGCTGCTTCGTGGAAACGTCACAGACTGTGTGCTGTTTTCCGCTGATACTGGAGGCAATATATCTACCCCAAGTGCTTAAGAAACCAAACACAATCAACTGTTATTTGTTGTGTATGTGTTCCCACTGACACTCTAAATTATCCATTGAGGAATAGTACGTAGTCTTAAGACACCTTCAAACTGTTTAGAAGCATCGGTTTTTTATCAAGCCCAAGATGTTTGTTTACCATAGGAGATTACCCGGGGAAGTTTTACCTATCGAAATTATCGGAAAATGACTTTCTATGACAAGGGTCTCTCAACTGCGAGGTCTCTTACAACTGCGAGGATCGGTCTTCATTTGATTTCACATCCGCAGTTCACAAATGATTTATTTCATATATATTATCCACATAAAGGTCTCTATTAACATTCTGCGCGTAACAGAGTTTTTTTCCTGTCCGAATTCGAAATAAAATTTGGAGTTTATAGGAACGTACGTCTGGAATTTGACAATACCCTTGCAGTAAAAGAAAAAAAAGCATTTCTTGCTATCTTGCATACCATGGTTACCTTTGGATGCATACGTTGTGGTTAAATAATTTGTATCCTTGATTTCAATTTTCCTTTGTTTCAAACTCATTATCATACATTACCATACCCCAAAACAAAGAAAATAAAAATTAAACCAATGATAAAATCGAACCACTACGTATATTCCTGTATCCCTTTTGTTTTCAGAACACAATTCACAGTTGAAGAAAAGAAGTAAAAACTGTAAAGAAATGATATAGTGAAAGAGTCGGCCGTCTCACCAAGATTGCTTGTTTGTATCTGGATGCTTTTTGGTTCAGTGATATTCCCTCCTCGCCTCAGTCCTTTAACTATTAACTCTCCGATTTTTTCGCCCATCTCAACCACGTTCGAGAGATGGGCGACTGTCTGAAAAGAATTAAGTGAGAAGTAAGGCCTAAGGTTGATAAGTAAAATTTAATTATGCTGACAAACTCTGTTACAGTCCATATTTTAACCAGGATCTTCGTTCTTCTTGTCAGTGATCGGAAAATAAGCAATTTTGGCCAAGTTCTAATCCGTGATCGGGTAGTCCTAAAATATAAGTCTTCCGTTTGAATTGTGCGCGCTTGTAATGAACAGTATTTTTGGGGGCGTGTTCTTCGACGCGCTCTGTTTTGAAAACCGAAACAAAAAATACTCTAATAGAACGAATTTCTATAGAGAGGCTTGTTTCATTCTCAATCCCAGAAGGCTTCCCTTTTGTGCCTGTCTGTCGGCGAGAGGAGTTCTCAGTTTTCCCGCTTTCAAACATGCGCAAATGGTGGGGTGGAGGTATTTTGACTGTGCTTGGTAACTTGTATGCCAGACGAACAATTTCTTTGAAAATGAGCTCATTTCCAGCATCTAATGGGCTTATGTGCCCAAAGAACTTAAATATTTGTGTTTACCTCGCAGTATATCAGTAATAATCTGCAAACTCCATTTCGGGAAAAGAGCTGCCATATATCGTGACATACTATGAAGATTTTTTAAATTAATCAGATGCTGAACTTTCTCTGTAAGGGTAAAGTCACCCCCTAACAACTGTACTTCCAGCTTGCTGAAACACCTGTTAACCCTTTTTAACTCCCAAGATTGGATTATTAATTCTCGTTTCTATCTGCTATACAGTCTTGTACATTAAATTTAAGAGAATTTGGAGTTATATCAAGATAACACCCTCTGGCTGATTAATTTGTCTTTTCTCATCACCTGTCTACTGGACGAAGTATTAATATTATAAGGAGAAGTTATATGCTGATCAGTTCTGGGAGTTCAAAGGTTAAAGGGGCTGAGAGCGTATAATTGAAATTGTAGCCACTACTTTGATTGATCTAGAGCGTAAACAATATTTTAGTTTTCCTTCATTAGGGCAGTATACAAAAATCTTAATCTACTTCATCACCTGGCTACAGAAATTTTAGCCATCATGATTAGCATGTTTATACGGTGAAATAATCACCTGGGGTCCTGTATCCGTTTGGTTGGAGCGGAAAAGATTTTCTAAAACAGCGCCTAATACCTGCAAAAGCAGAAACAGTGTTTATACCAATGCGCTGCCGGAGGCTGTATGCCTTTCTATGCTGCAACTCTAATTCCTTCTGCAAATTCTTTACTTCTCTTTCTTTGCTTCTTGTCAGGAATCTCTTCAAATCAGATAAACTCCAACTCTTTATTAAGTCCGGCCTTGCATGATTTTTGAAACGAATGAGTTCCCAGTGGAGCTCAAAAGACGATTTACAGTAAGTGAATTGATTATTACTTTTCTCCAGTCCTCCAGCACGTTCACAACCGTACTTTCAGATCAGTGCAAATGGAAGTGTTACATAACCTGTTCTACAAGCGTTCCCTTTCGAGCGAAGTTTTCCTCATTTTGCTCTCTCCCCAGTTTTCACGCGGTTAAAATGCGCGAAAAGTCGCTACATAGGCTAGTGTTACATTCGTAAATGAAGTCTACCGTTTAATTGACGTAATTTGGTAGCGAGTTAAAAGATGTGAGGAATGGGGAAAGGCTTAAAACATATTTACAAGGGTGCTGAACAACCTTTCCCTTCACTGGGGGTGAGGCGCCCCACCCTCATCGGGAAAGGCCTAGGAACAAGGTTGCGGAACGTCGAAAATCACCACAGGCAAAAACGTTTATTTTGTAAATTACCTTCATTTGTTTCTCAGCAGATGTGTCAGTGAGGGTGATGTTTTCCAAGGAAAAGAGGAGTTCGTTAAGCTCAGTTTTAGGTTCCTCCGACTTAAAAATCAAAATGAAAAAATGTTAGTTTTCGCTGGCAGAAAACCAATGCAACTCGTGAGCTGGGAATCAAACACGTTAGTGGCAAACTACGGGAAACACATCGATCTGGTGCGAAGCGTTTAACGTGCACCTAACCCCAAAATATTTTATTCGCTAAAATAAATCTTTGCACCTGTCCGAAAAGCAAGCACTGCGGCTTTTTTGTTTTCCATTTTTCGTGCTGTTTTTTTGTTTTGTTTTCAAGCCTATAAAAAGTCAAGATTTGGTGACAAATGAAAAAAACAGCAGCAATGCTTTTGGAACAGGTGCAAAGATATTTTAGCGAAAATACATTTTGGGGCAAGGCACACTTCATCGTGGGATCAACTGCGGAAATCCATTTACGGTAACACGGGTATTTAATCTGAGACTGCAAAAAACTACAGCACAATGGAAATAGAAAGCAAAGGAACCAGGTCAAGAGCCTTAATAGCTTGATACTGGCAGTTGCATTTTATAGTTATATATAAGTGACTTTTAAACTGAATGTACCAAGACGCAACAGATGGTTTCACAGATGGAATCCCAAAATAATGCTTCTCCAATGGTCACAGGTTGTATGGATGCAACTTGAAAAAAACATTTGGCCGCTTTTTGTCACTGAAATGTATGCACTGATTTCTAGTGAGATCCATTAAAAACCAATCATGTTTTGCTCTCTGTCAAGAATGTTTTTTCCTCTCTCCCGACGTTTTGACCAAGAAACTTACCTTCGTTACAAATGAAGGAGTGGAAATGCTCTCCTGTGTTGGATTACTGGAACTTACTGTGATGGAAAATAATTTATGGTAACAATCGTGAAGCCAACAAACGTAACATGAAGGTGTTTGAGAACAATATTAACACTTCTCTCATTTTCTCCTAACTAGGATTACAAAACGAGAAACAAATTTGTGTCTGCTATATACTCAGTCATCGTGAAAATGGCTTGTTATAATACAATCTACAATGATTCTCCCAGGGACAGATACCTGAAATTTCCAGGTGGGAAGAGAATGAGTCCAACTAAACTAATTACTTCGACCACCACCATCCTTCCTCACTAGAGATATATGGGGAGATAGGGTTTCAAGTAGCAAGTGTAATAAATAGTGTGTTATGCGATCCTTTAGATTTAAGATTTTCAGCATTAAACAAGGAAGTTCGGGGTGGGGATATCCGGACCCCAAGGACTCAACCTCAGAGACCGCCACTGGCCACCAATTGTGGACATTCATTTGAATTCAAACAGAAGTACCTGATGTTGGTCGTGGAGCTGATGGTGGTGTTGGTGTTGGTGGCTCTTGTTTGCATATGAAGAGTCTTTTTGTCGAGCATTTCTCTTCCCACTGCCACTGATGCACACGATTGTAGTAAACACAGTCAGTCCCATTACCGTTTACTAGAGTGGGCGCCACATCTTGAAACCAGTTTGTATAATTGAAAGGTTGATTATTTATCCACTTCCACTTCTGATTTTTAAACCTCAAGCCGATGTAAAATGTCTCGTTGGGGCGAAGGCGTGTCTCGTTGATGAGGCGGTCCAGAAACTGGTTTTCCTCTTCGTTAAGAACGCTTGTCAGAGTACTCGAGTTGTGGGTCTTACACCACCTTCTTGCAGCCCAAAATGAACTTCTTTCAGATGTTTTATTCTGGACGTAGTAACAGGAAGTGCCATTTCTTGACCAACCGTTTGAACAAATGACTGAAATGACACGAAAGAAACAAACAGTAAAATAGTGTAATTCAATTGGCTAGTTTAGCGCCCCAGTTCAGAACACTTACTCCTCTGGCCTTATCCCGTGAAGCAGGGTTCGTGTACGGTTATGCGCAAAGGTGAGTGCGTTCTCCTCCCACCAATGTGTCCCGGGTTCGATTCCCAGACTCGGCGTCAAAAGTGGGCTGAGTTTGTTGGTTCTCTACTCTTCTCCAAGAGGTTTTTCTCTGAGTACTCCACTTTTTCTCTCTTTCGATTCTCCAAAAACCAACATTTGATTTGAGAATTGTAAAGAATTTAGAATTGTAAGTGCTTCGTTTGTAAGACGCATTAATTTGACAACTTACTTTGAATATGTGTGTATAAATAATTATTTCTTTTTCTTCTTCTTCTTCTTCTTCTTCTTCTTCTTCTTCTTCTTCTTCTTCTTATCATTATTATCATTATTATCATTATTATTATTATTATTATTATTATTATCCCTCTTCCCTGAGGTATACAATGTGGGTTACGTATGTCTGCTGCTGAATCATTTACACCAGGAGCCCGACTTTACACCTTAATTTATCAGCAATGTACATATACATTCCGTCGTGTCCTCTACGAGATGATCGGTGAGGACTATCACAGAAAAGCTACAAAAATCGCGTTAGTGCACTGCGGATGGGATGCTAGTGTATCACAGCATCGACCTTTGTTGCAGTTTTGTTGAGTGTTTGTCTCGAGCACAGCAATCATGAGAAGAAACTTCAATTGTTGACAAAACCAACAAGGTGCACCATAGATATTATTTGAAAACCAACTGTTTGCTTCTCGCTCCGAAAAATGCTTACACTGAGTAAAGCGAACGTCAGAGAGGATTCCCAGTAATTAAGCCTCGTCAAAGCAGAAGAACGACGTTCAACTGTAAGACCACTGACCTGAACTTCTACTGCAGAAAAATAGAAATCGTTGCTTTCGAAATGTGTACATGTACGTTAAATTTAAAAACGTTTATTTAGTAGTGAATAGGTAAAAAAATGAAACATTCTTGTTTTTAGGATGTTTGGGTCATGTTTATTCGTACACGAATAAGTCGAACATGCACAGCTTGGAGCTCTGTTCACTGTAATTAACTATCAGCATGATGTTTTGCTTAAGTTCACAACAACCTTTTCACCACAAAGTATCCGATAATATAGCGAACATTTGGCCCAGTTCAGCTCGCGTTTGTAGTGAAGACGGCGTGATCAATAATTCATCGATGGAAGTTTGGTGGAAAATACTGTTTTGATCACAAAGTTTATAACATTGTTTTTTTCAATTATTCCCGGGACGGGTTGACCGAATTTTTCGCAACATGTACAATGTATTAACTTGTGAGAGTTAACGTTATCTCCAACGCGGGGATTGAAGCGCGCGACATTTATCTCATTTTCTATTTTTCTTTCTTAGGCCTCAGTAACCGTCGATTGAATTAAAAAGATCTTTCCTTTTTTGCCTGATGACGAGCTTATGCCTGAGGCTCTGCCATTTTTGGCTACCTGAGAGTCTGACTTTAAATTGCAAATAGACCATCGCGAGCAAGCTGTTTGGGCTTGAAGTAAAAATGTTATTTAAAATGTTTTATAACTTGCTTTTCCTAAGATTTACACAAATTAATTAAATCTAGACCGAAACCTCGAAGCAGTTCTAAGAAAATTCACTAAGCTCATCATTGTCTACGTAATAAAGCAAATTCAAAAATGAATTGTTATTATGTTGTGCATTCCTTTCTCAGTTATTTATAACAAAGCTGAGATTTAACGAAAATGAAGAAATGACATTAGTTTATATTCTTTTTTGCTAACTCAGTTACAGGCACTGCATGTAGTCACCAAATGTCAGCGTCCTGAGTTTATGCCAATTTGAACAAGTTTAGCAGAAAGGAACGGTGTGTTTGGGCATTTGGTGCAGCGGCTTTAAATCTCCCCTACAGCTAATTTTTGCATTTTAACTTCATTCTGCGAGCCCACAAGCAAGGATATTAATGTTGTTTTATGTTCGTTCAGAGTGGACGAGAATACATTTATGCCAAACCAGCGAAACAGATTATGGACTATTTTCCTAGTTGGAATAAAAGTAGCTAGGTTTATAATTGCAGTTTCACATGCCCTCCGAATGTTCCATATCCAATTCAAACACAACTGACTCAACTGAATAACTCACCTTCTTGTGAGGAGATGTAAAAAAATTCTAACACCATACCAAGGTACACTGTGACTGCAGCAAATTTTCGCAGGTTTTGTTTCATGGTGACAGATTACCCAGGTATAAGATTTAAATTTGTCCTTAGAGTATTAACAAATCTTCATATTTTTTCTCCACAAATAGGTCAACCCCTGCGGGTCGCTGCGAACAGCTTGAATAACCAACTAATTGAATTCGCTTCAGCCTCCCAATTCATCGGTAAATGATGTGTGAAATAGCTTCAAATCGATCGGTCTGGTTCAGAACTTGCTAATCGAGCGCGTGTCTCGAGTATGGTCCTTGCATTCGTTCTAGTCGACTGATATAATATTTCGATTTATTGCTTCATCATGGGTAGTTATCGCTGTGATTAACCCTTTTCCGCCGGGATTTTTTTGGAGCAAAAAATGAAAGCACTTGACCGTGTCAAACTTTCCCTTCCTATGGAGATTTCTCTGTCAACAAGTAGGGTGCATTACACATCATTGGAAAGCTTATTTGATAACAAATACGATCGACACGTAAACAACAACAAATAATTAATTCATGTCACCATGACAACGACCACAATTTGCATAATTTATGTAAATATGCAAATGAGGTACTAAATTTTCTACTTTTTGTCTATTTTTCTCAAAACGTTTTGCATGTTTCCTCATAAAACATATAGCATTAGAAAGAGCATTTAATATACTACTTTTGCCACTACAAAGTTCTGGACTGTTGATTCTTCTCAGGCACTAGCATTTCATTCCCCACTGTATCCTTAAAATCACAATATTCCCTCATTTGGCTGCAGTAAATATCTTGATGGCAGCAATCACAACATATGTTTATGAAATCATTTTTTTTAAAATAAGAACTGAAGAACAGGGTTCTGTTTGGCCCAAATGAAGCAACACTACTGCTTCTGGCCAGATGAAGGTCAGTTTAAGGCTTATTTCAACCTTGAATGCATGTGCCATTCTTCAAAACATGGCTGTTCACAGGGGCGAGCATCACACTTAGAACAATAAAAATTTGTCTTTGTTTGCCTCAAATTTCCCTGAACATTTCTGGTGTAGACACAAACTCTGCAGCATCTCCTTTTATTGGCCCTTGTGCCAAAATGCTTACCCAACAAACGCGCAGAGGGAAATGGAGGACGACCAGCACCTGGTTCCCTTCTCCCACTAAGTGATCCAAAAAGGGTCTCACTTTGAAAAGTTTGTCATTCCCTGCATTGTTGTTGTTGTTGTTCAGGTGAAGGTAGCTGAGAATCTGCAAAAACCTATCCCACTCATAATAGAGGGAAACCAAGGATGAGAAAGGATAGGGTCAGTTGACCAAAAATCTCTTACATCTGGGCAATTTATGATGCCCATTACAATATTCAGGCCTATGAAAGCCATCATTTCTTCCACATAGATATTCTGAAATCCTGGGTCATCATTTTGCTATGCATAACGGTTAGTTTCCTCACAGAATCTTCCAACTGTTCTTTCATCAACAAACAGTTGGAAGAATTCTAGGGGACTTTCGGCAGTTACAGCCTCTCTTGATGGTCCCGCATCACCAACAAAAGCCTTGTCTACATTTGGATTCCTCTATAATATAACAATTACACAGACAATGTTACCCAAAGGAAATACTTTATTGTTCATAAAGACATGCAGTCATAATACAGTGTTTATGTAATCTACCTCAATACCATGAAAATCATCCCAGTCAAAATTGTTGTTGACAAGAGCAGGTCGAGCAGTGGTCTCACTGAAACAGCAAGATTTGCTCTTGAGGCTGGTGCTGCTGGTCGTACATGAACAACAGTCTGTGCGCTGGTTTCACTGACAAAGGTCAGCTCTAAATCACACACTGTTGGATCAGATTCGCCCTAGCAGTAAAAAATATTCATTATAAGTTTTTCCCGCGAAAGCATCACCTGATTGTTGTGAACACTATACTAAACTCAAATATAATAACATTGCCGTTTGTGCTTTTCGCAGAGAAATTATAGTATAAGCTTAATTATGAAGGACAGATCGAAAACACAAGTTTCTGTGCACAGAACAATAAAAATAATTGAAAAGCGTTACCTCGTTGTTGTCTGCTAGTCGTGAAGAAAGGTCACATGGCGGTAGAGATCGAAATGCTCCTTCCGAAAAGCTTCTTACTCCTGGAGGAAGCGACTCTAGCGAGTCACTTTCATCGCTGAGGTCTTCTTCAACGCTAGAATCGCTAAAGTTATCCTCCAAATCACTTCCATCCCTTAAAATAAGCTCCCCTAGTTCATCACTTTGCTGCGAATTCCTTGCCTTAATTACAAAGTCCGACACTCCCCGTGGAGAACTTAACACACGAAAAAAACACGAATTATTTTGAGTAAATTTCACATGAGAAAATGGCCGATCACTGCTGAATTGCTATGTAGAAACCGCTGAACAATATAAAAGCGTGTGCGGCTTCATTTGAGCAATGTTTGCCCCTCTAGGGAGGGAAAAAGTTCTTTGTCTCTCGTGGGGTCGAATTCGACCCCACTCGGCGGAAAAGGGTTAATGGTGGTGTTATTTCTCAGGAACATTCGAGATTTCACGGTAGGTTAGTCAAGCAGCTGCGCCTGATTTACTAATAAAAAACAACCTTTGCTGAGATAAGTGGTGTTTACCCTAAAACAGTGATCAGAGCCTACTTTCTCCATACAGTAACATCAACCCAGCTAACACGCAGGTTATGAGAATAAAGGAAATGACCATCAAACATGAAATGTCTTGATGTTGAACCAGAACCAGTAATATAAGAAATATGAGGAGACCAGTTAAGAGAATTTACATGTTGATGTCAGGGCATAATGGGTAAGTCTGGTTTCCATATGATCTTAATGGTGTACGATCGATCTACGATCGGTCTGCGACGCTATCGGTGCCATGATCGGCGATCATCGGTCTGCGTCACGTTGCAGATATGTGGAAACAGGTGTTCCCGGCGGTCTGCGGCACACGATCTGAGTGATCGGAAGACTTGAATCTAGTTCTACTTTCCCGATCACTCAGATCCTGTGCCGCAGACTGCCGAAAACACCGGGGACAAATGTTTCCATATGTCTGCGACGTGACGCAGAACGATCGCCGATCATGTCGCCGATCGAGTCGCAGACCGATCGAAGACCGTTAGGATCATATGGAAACCAGGCTTTAACGTATGGGGGGAGGGGGTCCACAGCAAAGGCTTGATGTAAACTGCACAATGCAATGCAATGCAACGCAATAGTTATACTGTAAACTGCGCAACGAAAAACAAATAAATAAATAAACACTGAAAATATACCACACGTTGTAAACTGCGCAATATCTTGTATTTTGCGCAATTCCTTGTAAAACGATTGGTTTGAACTGTGGTCGACTTCAGAGACATCAGCAAACAGGCTACAGAGATTGTCTAGAGATCTTGTCGTGTTAAAACGCAAGCTGTGCAGACCTTGTATTATACTTCTCCTTTTTATTGATTTTTTTAGTTAATTTTTATTTCACACATCACTTTTAACAGTTTTGCTAAGACTTGACGCTCCACAATGTTAATTAATTAATTGATTAATTATTGTAGTTTGGTGGCTCTTGGTGGCCGGCTTCTAGTTTTTTAGGAAATTTTGGAACTAAGGCGGTCCAGAATAATACACTTGTTGCTGTTTTGTTACTAAGAAAAACGCCATTATTGTTGCTTATAAGTGACATTGAAATAAAAAAAGATAAGTGGATGTGACGTGATTTGAAAGCAGGCAATGAGATATTTAACAATGATATAATATTTCACTCTCAAGGGTTTTGTTTTGCCAGTCAGGTCGACAACAGCCCGCAGAGCGGTTTTTTTGTGGAGCAAATTTCGTTGGAGCCCTGTATCCTGCGAAATCGCACGGAATATCGCCTGATACTTGGTCGACGAGGCTGTGGGCCGAATTGGCAAGATTGAGCGGATGATTGTTTTTTTGTTCAACACACTGATAACACAACATTATCACTAAGTTTATGCACAAACGCTTGAAAAACCGCCATTTTTCCCCGCGAAGCAGCCTGAGTTGAGAGCTCACGTGCGATGCATGACCAGAAGCAGAGGCGTTGAAAGCTGAGGATACACATGTCAAGCACAATTGCTAAATATCAGAACTACCCGACTGCTAGACAAGGGGAGGTACGATATTGAACTCAAAGCATACCCCAAAACGAGGTTGGTAGTTTGCGTGATTTGTTTCTGTTTTTAAGCTTGTCACGTAATACAATCTACTGCAAGAAGACCTTCATCATACTGTTTTTTTTTTCTTTTTCTTATTATTTTCTCTCTACTGTCTTTCGCTCTCTTTCTTCAAAAACCGAAAATTACAATTGTTATCAGAAATTTAGCAGCCTCAATAGTTAGCATTGTTGTAAATCTCTGGTTAGTGGAGGAATGAGTTTGATGTCGTGATTCTACCCGGAGAAATATCTTTCTGGTTCAGTGAGGACGCCACGCATTTCGTTTTGGGCACGGCAGCGTCGATAAAACGACTTGGAACTAAGCCAGTCAACCTACTAATGACCAACAAGTTCGTATCTGCACTCTTAGTTTGTTGAAAGCGTTTAGAAGCATTTTCTATCTTAGCACTGGGAAGGAAGGTACAAACTTTGCGCGACTTGATTCCATTATACATCAGTCATCATCTAACCAACCATGCCACGAACACTTGATCAAATTGATTTCATGTCGGTTTTCATGTTTGTTTCAGGAGAAGATCATCTCTTCAGGTCCGTAGTTTTGCCCTCCTGTTGCCTGAAATTTCATCAAAACATCCCTGCACCGAATAAACCTGACTTGAAGGCAAAGACGTTCCATTCAACAAAGGTAAGGAAAATGTTTGTTGTGAATGTAGTTGCAAAGGAAACACATCTCTACATGTAATGCTGGTTGGATCGACGACCCACTCTTAACGGCAAAGGATAGAAAATTCTGTTTCGAAACGATGTGTTAACCTTAACTAGGCAGATCTTAAAGGAAAACCAGCTAGTTCGACTAGAGGAGACGACCTCAGCAACCAGTAACCAGTAAGTTTAATTACAGATGCAAACTTTAAACGTCTGTTACGTCTGATAGTAAAAGCGAACCTCGTGAATAAATCATATAAGGCGAGCTTGAGCAGCGACAACGGCGACAGCAACGAAAACTTCGTTTAGTTCAAAACGTGCAAAACTTATAAAACCGTTTTCAGGCTATGACTCAGACATTCTCGACAAAACCTTGAATTTGGTTGTTTCACGTTGTTGATGTGTTTTTCAAGCGACAGCGGATCAAACTTAAATTTAGAGAACTGACTTGTTGTAATCTCTGAAATGAACCTATAACAATTCTGTAATATCACTAAAACTGAAAGCGGAACTCGAAAGTGAAGCCATGCGAGACCAGGAAGTGAGATTCTGTCTGCAGGAGTGCCATGTATATCATTTTCTTCGTGCAGCAATATAAATAAAAACAGGAGTAACACGCATATAACGAAGCGTTAATGGATTTTATACCGCGATACAACTATCTACTTGCTGTATCATTACACTGGTTTACAGTGAATCGAGGGAAAGTTAATGCACTCCCTTTGTATTTTTTTATTTGGGTTTCAATGTTTGTCTCAGGTAAACAACAACTATTGTGGTCTCTGATGACTTCGTTTCCCCAGTATTATCCTCGTAGTGATCACAAGGTAGTGTAGAGCTGTGTAAGCGTAAAGTAAACGACTAATAATAGAATACTTAAAGATGCAACACCAGCGCATCAGTCAGAAAATAACTGTTATTCCTAAATTCAACTTGAGGGCAAATTTTCACCAAGTCTTATTCCGAAATGACCTTTCCTTGGGGCATTTGATTGGCATTTGATTCATGAAACGGTTGTTATTCAGGCGCGGCCAGGGGTTTTAGGTATACGATATCCTGGGCCGTTTTAATTCAGGTATATGGTATTTTTTGGTCAAAATTCGGGTATAAAGTATTTAGTTTTTTCTGTATTTTAGGTATTCAGATAAAGATTTTACTTATTCATTTTCAGGTATTTAGTATCGTTTCAAAATAGTTTTAGGTATTAAGTATCACACATTTTACGACTTTTCATGATTTTCAGGTATATTGGTATCTTGGGGTGGGGGGAGGGGGGAATAGCGGGTATATTGGTATCCCACTACTCCTCCTGGCCGGGCCTGGTTATTCTTATACATTCTTGCAATAGTTTCATTTATGGAGGCCCTCAACCTGTTTTGTTTGGGCTTTGGATTGCACCTATGCTGAAACAAAAAAATGTTGAATGTGACCTAGTTTGATTTCCTTGATACTGAAAAATCTTTTTCGGACAAATGACCACGGTTTATTTTTTATTTTTTTTATTTCCCGCAGTGTAGTGGTCAGGGAACAGTTTTCACAATAGCAATGGCAACCCACCTTACAAACGCAGCTACTGTATGCCTCTAAAATTGCCGATTGTGCTGGAATAATTTTTGGCATAATTGAAACAGTGAAGCATAATTTTTCAAAAAAACACTGCTCGAGCATAGGTAAATGTTTTTTGCACTTCTTTAAGTACTGAAGCCAGAAAACAATTATATTCTTACTTTTTTGCCACCTTGGAACAACTGCAACTTAAAGTGCCTATCACCCCTACCTACTGATAATGAATTCCGATAATTTATGTCTACCAAAGATGCTCTGTGAAGAAATAAACCTTATTGTGCCCTTTGACTTCTTTTTAACAGAGGGCAAAAACCCCCGAAAAGCTATTTTTCCGCCATTTTGAATTCAAAAAGGAGCAATCCAAAGCCTGGGAACTAACTACAATCTTGGACAAAACTGTTGAGAAAATTGAGCTCCAAAGTCTCTTTTTGTGAGAACACTAACAACCGAGTTTCACCACCCCCGTCCCCCAATTCAATGTTGTTTGTGGCTCATAAACGTTTGCCTAAGAATTGCGGCTTCCTAAATTTAACATTGAATAGGGGGAGGGGGGGGGGGGGAAGTTACTATAGTAGTACTGTTGAGCCAGAGGTTTTCGTGAACGAATTTTGGGCCCGAAGAGGTCAGTTTTCTCAAGTAGTTTTGTCCAAGATTGTAGCTTGTGACGTCAACCCGGTATCTTTACCTTCGCTCAACAGAAGGAAATATGCCGGGAAGGTGTGTAGCTGAGGGATGTTCTGCCTTTCCAGATGTGCAGAAAGGTATAATTCTTCACGCTATACCTTTCTTCGGTGATGCCCGTCCCGAGGCGAGAAAACGTAGAAAGAACTGGGTGGATATATTCAGGGATATAGTTATAATACATGGGTATTTATAGATAGCGCTTTACCACAGACTCAAAGCGCTTTACAACACATTGTGGGGGACTTAGCCAGACTGCTCTTACAGCGCAAATGGCAGCCACACAGTTTACAATGTCATAGTAACAGTAGGATTATAGGTGCCCTCAGAACAGAAGAGAGTGATAGACCACCCTTTACGATCAGTGTGTGGGTTCTTTAACGTCCCACACAAGTGCTGTGAGACGGGACCTCCGGTTTTATTGTCCTTATCCGAGAAGACTAGAAAGTCTAACTATTTGCAGTTGCTATTGCAGAGGAAGCACTTTCTCCTCAGTTATTATTAAGACCCTGAGTGTTGGTCCGGCCAGGGCGTCCACACGGTAGTCCGGTACTCTACTAACTGAGCCAACCGGTCGGCGATTTATTCTGAATCAACAAAGTAATCGCTTATCTCGGAGTCGGATTGACTTTCAGACATTTTGTTAGCCAAAATCGTCCGCCTCGGGTGGATTTCTCACTGAATCGCTTATAGTTTTAGTTGTTCGTATGTTGTGGAGATACCGGGTTGACGTCACGACTGATACTGGTGCCAGAGTTCTTTGTGCGCGGTTTTGGCTTCGAAAACCTTGATTTCGATTGCGTTTTAAAAATCACAGAGCGCTTCTAATCCATTTTTTGTTGTTGTTGTTATTGCTTCTTTACCATGTCTTCTTTCCAGAAAAAAACAAACCGGCTAGGGGTGATAGGCACTTTAAACTGGGAGTGTCTAATTTTCACGGGTCGCGGGTCGCGGGTGAATTGTCGCAGGTAGCGGGTAAACTGTCGCGGGTAAATTGTCTCAAAATAACTTTTTTTTACGATGGAGAAGTAGACAGTCAAAGTTTTAGAGGTTGAACTCGACGAACGGCCGGGTGCTTTTGTAATCATAGAAAATTAGACAATCCCACTTAAATCGTGTTTACTTAAGCAGTAGATCTGGAAACCATTAGACGTATTTTGACTGCCTCACTGCTTGGTTACGGGATCTCTTTCTCTTTCCGTTTTGGCAGTCAACAACTGTTAGACGATACTAATAGTCCACTTCCGACTTAACTCAGGCCTCTTTTTCAAAGCGGGTCTAGGTGCTCATCCTCTCATATGGAAATCAATTTTCATTCACATGAAAATGAGTTTAATTTGCGTGTGAATGAAAATTGATTTACACACGAAAAGATGGGCACTAAGACTCGCTTTGAAAAAGAGGCTTCAGATAATAAGGAAATGGCCTCTTAGCATTAGCAACCATTAATCTAGAATTAAATTCTGAGAAAGAATGAAATCGAACGTGGCGTTCTGATTTGATTATCTTTTCGCCGTTATAAGCTCATACAGTTACTCAGTTCTCTTTTAACCACAATGAATTTTGCGCGTAATGTAAAGAAAACGTTTACGCAGACTGTAAGTACGATCATGTGACAATGGAAACCTGAACATTCCATTGCATCTTGATTGCAGATTTTTTGCAATTGGCGTTAGGTTGCATAAAAACTGTGTATTTTTCAAGTTTGTTTCTTATTGAACTGAATGCTGTCTTTTGTAGGGTGATGTAGTCAGCAGTGGATATTGAGATATGGCTTCTGCTCTAGCATCATTCGCTTCCACCAAGGAGACAACAAACTATGCCCGCCTGTGCCGTCTTCTGGTGGATGTGGGTTCCCAGGCCCTGAGAGACACATTTGACAGGTTTCATCCCCCAGCCAGTCTACATCAAGATTTGACGCATTCACCAGCACACCCTATATTGCAGTCCTTGAAAAAGAAGCGAATCCTGAATGCTACACAATGGGGAAAGCTGTTTCCTGCAATTCCTGCCTCTGTGTCGTCAGCCAACTTTGATATCACGCTCCTCATGTTGCTGCTGAGAAATATCTGTGGCTTGAGTCCCCCCGCCAGCACTGGCAGCTGGGACACTCTTCCACCCTCCTCTGATACTAGCATAGAATCTAACATTGCTAGAGTCAAGTACTACAGAAACAATGTTTATGGCCATGCAATTCAGGCATCTGTTGATGATCTAACATTCAACACTTACTGGCAGGACATAAACAGCGCACTGGTTGGACTTGGAGCGAGTTATGGAGCTGCTATTAATAAGCTCAAGATTGAGTGCATGGATCCAGATGTTGAGGAACACTATCGAGAGCTGTTGAAGGAATGGAAGAAAGATGATGATAACACGAAGGAAAAGCTTGCAGAAATTGAAGGTACGTTCAAAATAGTTTAAACTAGTAGCCAAGATGGAATGTTGTTTTCTGCTGTAATTATTTCCTACGTAATAGGAGATTATAGAGATGGAAGGCTGGTTGAAGAGTGGTTGTGACCTGAAGAGTGCCTGGTTGTTCTTATTTGCCGACTAACACTTGGGAATTCTATCCAAATTAAATCCCGTCTAGTGAAATTAAGTAGCCTTACTGTTCGTGTCATTGACTTGTTGCTTTATTGTCCCAAGAAATGCTAAGGCAGTGGAGAATGGAAGACGACAGTTGTAAGGACAAGCTCAGTGCAAAGATGGAAGGTGTGTTGAAACTGCGAAGACAAATATCACAAAATTCTGCTCCAGTAAAGAAAGTCCGTCTACGTCGAAGTGCGGTCTTCCCGAACTGGTTTGTTTTATACTAGATTTTCGTCCAAAGAGAAATGTTCAGTTGGCGGAGACAGATCGATAGAAAGCCAAAACCTTATTTTATAGAACAGAAGAACTAAGAAAGAAAGAATGACAAGGCCTCGTTAGCGGCTACCTCAAGTAATATTCCAAACCAGTATTTACTTTTTGAAAGGAAATTCAGTCTTCTATTTCCCTGAAGACTTGAAAACAAGAAAACGGAGGTTACCGCGCTGGGCCCCGGCTTTCTGCGTTGAAGCAAAGGTAATTTACAAACCTGAATCAACGTCGTTGACAAGTAAACTGCCTCAATAATCGTTCTTTTGTTTTATTCAGAAATGATGGAGCAATGGACGACCCTGGAGGGACATTCTAAAGACAAGCTTGTAGAGTTGGAAGGTGGGTCAATGGAAACACAAACTTTATTGAGGTGTCGCGTTGCGCCATTTCACTGCTTTTATTTCTGAACTTTACTTACGACAAAATCACGGCATGGCAATATCGTAATGGCGGCTAGTTTTTTTCTCTCGCACGTGTTCTCGAAAAACCCGCGGGTCCAAATTTTATGGAGCGAGTTTCTCCATGACAGGAGGTTTTATTTATTGTTAAGTTTATAGCATGATACATTAATTCTGAACGACGAGTTGATATAACTCGCACAATGTAAGCTAATGATGACTTCTTTAACGGCCTCGTTAACGGCTGCCTCGAGTAATATTGCAAACCAGTATTGACTTTTTGAAAGGGAATTCATTCTTGTATTCCCCTGAAGACTTGTAAACAAGAAAGGAGGTTGCCGCGCTTTGCCCTGTCTCAGTTCAAGCAAAGGTAATATAAATTTACAAATTGAATGAACGTGACAAGTAAACTGCTTCAATAATCTTTCTTTTGCATTGTTTTATACAGAAATGCTACAGCAATGGAAGACCGTGGGGGAACACTCTAAAGACAAACTTGTAGAGTTAGAAGGTGGGTCGATGGAACACGAACTTTATTTATTAAAAGTCTATAGCATGATACATGACTGAGCTCTTAAATTTTCTGAACGATCAGTTTGATATTACGCACAAAATGTAAGCTAATAACTTCTTCTCTTTTATCAAGAAATGCTTATTCAATGGAAGAAAGAAGAGGGCAGCCCCAAGCTTAAGGATAAGCTGGTAGAGATCGAGGGTAAGTTAAGTAATAGTCATGAGTTTAAGGGGCAAATTTTAATCAAAAGGTAAGATGCATGTGGAATAATACTTGAACTTGAGGCGCTAAATAAATGAAAAGCCAATGTAACAATAGCGTTGCTCTATAGAGGTTACAAACCGTTTTTTTGTTTTTGTTTTTTTGTTTGTTTTCATTCTGTTAATATTTTATCACGTTTTTAAAAGAAATACTAAAGATGTGGAAGGCAGATGAAGGTAGCACCAAGGACGAGTTAAAAAAGATCCAAGGTAAATTGAGCAAACTAAAGATAGTTCATGTTTTTATTTTGTTGCCGGAAGAAATGAATCTGCTTGCATCACAAATGGCAATTATTCGATATGCATATCCACATCATCTTATATAAACGCCCCGAAAGTAATTTTACTCTTAATTTTCAAAGGAGAACATTAACTACCCTTGAACTGGATATATATAGCAAGTTAGCGCTCTTCTCTAGTCTTACGAGAAAACTTCCTAATGTACATGTTAGCACGAGGTTTCCGTAGCGTTCCGTGGTCTCCTGTGCACGCGGAAGATCGCCACTTCAATCCTGGCCGGAAACATTCTTTTAAAGGACGCAGGATGGTTGACTGGTTTAGGGTACTGGATTTCAAAACGGTCAGCACTGTATTGTAGCGGATTTTTACCCCTTCCCATCCTTCGCGGATTTAAACCCCCCAACCTAAGTTGTCAGCCTAAGTCCACAACGGTGGAATAATAATTTGTCTCGATCATTATAACGGGGAAAGGTAAATCCTTGTAGGCTTAGGATTTTCTGTGGAACCGGGTTTAAACCTCACTCTGGTCACTAGATTGCTTCTAGGATTGTTCGTTTAATATATATTTTTGTATAATTATATAATTTCCTTTTTTCGCTTGTACCCGCCTCGAATAGCCTTCGCTAATTGCGGGCACAAGCTTTGTAAGCTATATTTAAATTGAAATAAACTTGTTGCAAGTGAAGAGTGATCATCACAGTAAATTTTCCAATTTAAGCAACTGGAAAGAAGAAGCCTGAAAAAATCAGGGCTTCAACGGGATTCGAACCCGTGACCTCCGCGATACCGGTTGAAGCCCTGATTTTTTCAGGCTTCTTCTTTCCAGTTGCTTAAATTGGAAAATTTACTGCGCTGAGCACTCTTCGCTTGCATCTACAACCGCAGTACAAATATGAATTATTTCACATTTATACTTCACATAAACTTGTTGTTGTTGCACTAGATGATGTTGTAATGTGGTCCCTGATTCGCCTCCCAGTCCATGGCCATCCTTGTAAGTAGCCAACTGGTTTGCCTCCGGGCAGTTGGTTATTGTTAGCAAGACATTTGTCCGAAATTGACCGATAGCAAACTACCTCTCTTCTAATTTGACATTATACACACCAAGTGAGAAGATGGTGATATCACTGATGGTGACTAATTGTTATATCACTTTTCTTTTTTCAAGACATGTTAAACCGGTGGACGAGTGGTGAAGGCAACATTGAGAACAAGTTTGGAAAGGTCGAAGGTACATAGTAACCAAAAAACGCCACGATCTAATTCCCCTCCTACTCTTTACGAACGGTGTGTTTAACGTCCAACAAGTATGGTGAGACGGGACCTCAGTACGATTTATCGTTCTTATCTGAGAAGGCTAGGAAGTCTGACCATTTGCAGATGTCATTACAAAGGCAGTACTTTCTACTCACTCTTTTAAAGACCCCAAGTGTTGGTTCGGCCGGGTAGTCTGGTGCTCTACCAACTGATGCATGAGCTAACGGGAAGGAAGGAGGGGGGAGGGGGGGGGGGGACTAGGTGTATTCTGGGAAGATTGAAGGCTTCGATTTCTAGCACGATAAATTTTCACCTTTAACAGCTAATAACTTCCTAAGAAACTTGAAATAAAAAAATATATCGGAGTCAGATATATCAGTGATACAAAAGAGTTTTTGACTGATCACTAACTGTTAAAATTAATTATTTTTTTGTGTTCTTCTCGAGGACAAAACTTGGACACAAAATTTCCTTTAAAAAATGACTGGCTTACAACAATGAAAACAATCCTTATGCACTTCAGTGATTCTCCAATATCTCTGTTGAGTCATTAGCGGAATCAGCAGCCTGCGTGGCAGTCGTTAAAAGGGAGGGGGATGGGGATCGAGAAAACGAGACAAAAATGGTAGAGGCTGGGAAGGAGAAGGGAAAAGGAACACCTGCCCGCAGGACACCTATTTTCTGATTTCTGCGTCCGCCAGCGCACGCAAAATTCTGATTGGTTAATTTTCACAGTAGCTCACATGGGAAATGAACTGGTCGTGAAAGCAAACTTCCGACGAGAACTTGCTATCGCGAGCTTTACTAAGCCAATTTGAACTCAAGGTCATTGCGAATTTACATTGAGGTTGGAATAAGAAGTGGCAGTTGGAGCTCCTCCAGGGGGAAGAGGTTTTTTAGCTGTTAATTTTCCCACGGGGATACGGTAAAAGCCCCATTTACCAAATGTCTGTTCGCTCTAAGGAATTCGGCATATTTGTAATGAGGATTTAGTCGATCTATCAAACGATTCTTGAGCAACAACTTCACCGTTAGGATACAATATCACGACCTTTATCTGTGTATCTGCTTTTACACAAATATATTCGGTAGTACAGAAGCAAGTCAGAATATCATCGTCTTGGCTTCAGGTGTCTTCGTCCGCAGGAAGTAATGTCTCCGGGGATTCAACTCCACACTCCTAGTGAAAACAAGGACTTACGTGAATTTTCCAGAAAGGTTCCAGTAAATTTTCATTTTGTGTTAATGGAGAGTCAATTTCGCCGTAACATTTCGCCGGCTAAAATCAGGCCAGAACTTTGCTCTTTCTCTAACGGCCTTAATGCACAGAATCTGCACGTTTTGTTTCGCTCGCCGTCTTCCTTGGGCTTTCTCCTTCATTAAAGTTAATTACGAAATAATTCTGTTTTACTCGATTTTTTTGCTTATCATACTATGTTGTGGAGGAACCAGCGCATCGATAACGGTTTCTAAGATCTTAAGCCTTGGCGCCGTGAATTCAGTCAAGCGGAAAAGCTTGCGCTCGTTACTGATTGGTAGCTGTATTGACAGTTAACATAGTTGGACTATCACTCATTGATCGGTGTTTTACTTTCAGAATCTTTTCATCCTGCTAAGTTTATTGACGACATTCGCGAACTCTACAAAATCCGTGAAGGGTGGCTTGCTCCCTTTCCGTGGTGCGAAGAGTTTCGATTCCATCTTGATAGCATCTTCACCAGGCTTAAAATGGTCAGTAGGAAGAAAGAAAGAGGCACGAAAACCGATGAAATTGTCGACATGTTCGATATCTTCAAGCCTCACAAAGAATGCTCAAGACCGAGAACGGTGTTGATTGAAGGAAAGCCCGGCATGGGAAAGACCACCTACTGCCAGAAGCTGGTTTACGATTGGGCCATTGGAAGACAAGTACAACTGAGTTCTTTCCCGATATTCGAAGTGGTGTTGGTGCTTAAATGCCGTGAAATTAAGTCTGGCCTCTTGGAATCTATCGATGATCAGCTTCTGCCTTTAGATGTCAAAGAGGAAGACAGGGAGAGATTCTTTGAGTTTGTTCGGCACAATCAGTCCAGCGTTTTACTGGTACTTGACGGATTGGATGAGTTACCATCTCGTTTATTACCGATGTTAAAAGAGATCATTCAAGGAAGAATGCTTCCTAAATGCCACTTAGTAGCTACCGCACGGCACGAGGCTGGAATAAAGGTACGAGAATGCTGCGACACACTGCTGGAGATCAAAGGGTTCACCAAAGAGGATGCCAAAAGTTTTATGAATGGCTATTTCGAAAACACGGAGAATTTGGCCCAAAAGCTCATAAATGAGCTAGACAAAGACCAATCCCTGTGGGACTTGACAGAAAATCCTTTGAACACGGCACTTCTGTGCCTTCTTTGCGAAGACTTCAAAGGTATTTTTCCAGAAAACAAGACTCAACTTCTTCTGGAAATTATACAGTGTGTTTTAAGGAGATACAGGCGAAAGAAAGAAATGACAGAAACTGATAAAGACCTCACTGAATTGTACAAAGCCGAATTAAAACAGCTGGGCAAGATAGCGTTGGGTGGCTTGGACGAAGATGACATGTATTTTGAGGCCAGTCAGTTTTCAGATCGCACGACTGATACACCTGGTTTCGGATTTCTGTCAGTTCAGCCTGGAAGCAGCAAACGAAGGCCAAGTTTGCGCTACGGCTTTCTTCACAAGAGCTTTCAGGAGCTTTTCGCCGCATTCTATCTCTGTTGCCAGCTTCTCGATGGCGAAATAAGCGTTGAGGACGTAGTTGCTGATGCAAGATATTTCGATGACTTGAAACAAGTCCTCCTGTTCGCAGTGGGGATGGTAGCAATGCAAAGCGAAGAAAAGGCCAAGGAATTTATCAAGGGTATGGCGAGTCAAGTGAACAATAAGAATAGCAATGACTTTCTTCTCGTTGCATTGCATTGCATCAATGGATGTAAGAAAGAAAAGAGTGATTTACACAAGGAATTGGCACGTCTTCTTGGCTCGCTTCTTGAAATTAAGAACGTTTCTATCAGTGACTCGCTCCATGCTGCATGCGCAACTTCACTGATAGAGGCACTGAAAACAAATTCAACACTTACACGGTTGGATTTGTCTGACAATTCAATTGGTGTTGGGGGTTGTGCTGCAATGGCTGAAGCACTGCAAACAAATTCGACACTTACACGGTTGGATTTGCCTCGCAATTCAATTGGTGATGGCGGTTGTGCTGCAATGGCTGAAGCACTGCAAACAAATTCAACGGTTACACGGTTGGATTTGTCTCACAATTCAATTGGTGTTGGGGGTTGTGCTGCAATGGCTGAAGCGCTGCAAACAAATTCAACGCTTACATGGTTGGTTTTGTCTCACAATTCAATTGGTGTTGGGGGTTGTGCTGCAATGGCTGAAGCACTGCAAACAAATTCAACGCTTACATTGTTGTATTTGTCTGACAATTCAATTGGTACTGGGGGTTGCGCTGCAATGGCTGAAGCACTGCAAACAAATTCAACACTTACATTGTTGTATTTGTCTGACAATTCAATTGGTGATGGGGGTTGTGCTGCAATGGCTGAAGCACTGCAAACAAATTCAACGCTTACACAGTTGTATTTGTCTGACAATTCAATTGGTGATGGGGGTTGTGCTGCAATGGCTGAAGCACTGCAAACAAATTCAACGCTTACGCAGTTGTATTTGTCTCACAATTCAGTTGGTGATGGGGGTTGTGCTGCAATGGCTGAAGCACTGCAAACAAATTCAACGCTTACATGGTTGGTTTTGTCTCACAATTCAATTGGTGTTGGGGGTTGTGCTGCAATGGCTGAAGCACTGCAAACAAATTCAACGCTTACATTGTTGTATTTGTCTGACAATTCAATTGGTGATGGGGGTTGTGCTGCAATGGCTGAAGCACTGCAAACAAATTCAACACTTGCACAGTTGTATTTGTCCGACAATTCAATTGGTGATGGAGGTTGTGCTGCAATGGCTGAAGCACTGCAAACAAATTCAACGCTTACACAGTTGTATTTGTCCGACAATTCAATTGGTGATGGGGGTTGTGCTGCAATGGCTGAAGCGCTGCAAACAAATTCAACGCTTACACAGTTGTATTTGTCTCAGAATTCAATTGGTGATGGGGGTTGTGCTGCAATGGCTGAAGCACTGCAAACAAATTCAACGCTTACACGGTTGGATTTGTCTCACAATTCAATTGGTGATGGGGGTTGTGCTACTATGGCTGAAGCACTAAAAACAAATTCAACGCTTACAGTATTGTTTCTGTCTGACAATTTAATTGGTGATGGGGGTTGTGTTTCAATGGCTGAAACACTGAAAACTAATTCAACGCTTACATGGTTGGATTTATTTCACAATTCAATTGGTGATGGGGGTTGTGCTGCAATGGCTGAAGCACTAAAAACAAATTCAACGCTTGTATATTTGCATTTGGAAGGTAATCAAATGAGGGAGAATGGCCTTGCTGCTGTCAATTCGGCGATACAAGTCCGATTCAAGTCTCGATTTACTAAGTAGTGATGATAGCAGTGGTGATAGTGACTGTGACAGTAGTTACTTTTGAGCGGATTCCAAGTCAAAAAGAGCTCAATTGTAAAAATTGCCATTTCAAACGAAATCTCGTTTAAAATAAATTTATTCCCTCCTTAGGGCATTTCTGAAGCATCCTTATGAGAAGAAGTTGTATCTTTATTCTTCTTATTATTATGATTATTGTTATTATGATGATGATGATGATGATGATGATGATGATTATCATCATCATTATTATAATGCGAACGTTTAACTTTGATCGTGAGATGTAACATCGCGAGGATATATATATATATATATATATATATATATAGTATAATTTCAGAGTTGAAGAGCAAGTTTTCAGCAATCTGATTGGTTGAGCGATTCGTACTATGACGTTATATTCACCGCGCTAGGCGGTGAATATAACTCTCAACCTTTTGTTTTCAAAAACAAAATTAAACTCCTCTTTGTTAAGAGACTTTAAGTTCGGAATAACACTCTTCAAAGGTAAGATGCGAAAATTCTGCTAAATGTAACAAAGAAACCATTTAAATTCCCGTGAAAAAGTCGCTTATGTCGATATATGATATGCATGAGTAAATCAAAACAACTATTGAATTTTCGCAACACTTTATTTATGTAACAGAATGGTTTCAACAACAAACCGAATTTACCACTGAGTTTGAGGGGTAAACGAGATGAATAAATGTTTGTCGAAGTTTTACGTGTCAGTCAGGAGGAAAGACAGGACTTATTACTAGAGAAATAGTCTGTTGTCCGTGCGAGCGGATCAGTGGGCGAAGTTGTTCACTGACGCGTAATAAATGACAAATAAAATTTAACATTTTTCGGTCGATCCTTTGTTTAGGTATTTCTATAATCACCTGAGAAATTATATTACAACAATTATTCGCCTCAGGCTCGTGAATATTGGTGAATATTCACTTCGCCTTCGACGAATAATTGTTAAATATATATATATACAGCATGACCTTATAAATTGTATTTATATAATTTTCTCACAATTTTGAGTTTGCACAATGTGTGTAAAACTCGGAAATCGAGCGTCATTTTGCTGGCATTGTAGTTCTTTTGATTTGAAGCAGCTTTCTTTAAAAGCAAACAAAGCGATTAAGGAAACGTACTCAATGCGGCTCTGTAGATAATTATTATAATTGTACAAAAGTTATGACAAAGAATTTTTCAAGTGCTTACCAAAATGAGGAAGACTATAGAGAGCGCGAAAATTTCACATCATTCTGAAATTTCGCTGCTTTGAAAAGAAACCATTTGTGAATGTGCCAATTGAAAGTAGAAACCACACATGGTCAATTTGTGAAATTGAAAGTCTATGTGAAGATTGAGTTTTTGCTGCCTTTTCATAACTGTTCATAGCCAACTGCTCAAAAAAACGAAACGAAAAGTTAATTAATTACTTTTTTTCAGTGGAGTGTGTAAGTCTTAGTTTAGAAAATAATTTTACAGCGTATCAAGTAGTGTATAAAGTGTTTCTGATTAGGATGTAACATCCTTAGTTAGATTTTCGTAGATCCACAACTGAATTCTATGAACAATACCTAATCGTGTACAATAAAGTTTTTCATTTATAGCGATGGTACTTGATGGGATGCTGGGTGTAACAAAATTACAGCGGTCAGTGGACAATGTCCGACCAAAATGATAAGAACCTTTTTTCTATAAGAACTTTGCGGCTGAGATTAGGCAAAATTTTAAGAACATGCTAAGAACATACCCAGGTTGAGAGTAAGTAAGAGCGTCTTTACTTTGTTCATTCGTTTTTGTTGCGTTGTTAACCTATCTGTGAAATGCTTTTTGTAAAGCCAAATTTACCAAGGGTCTTGTTGCCGGCATCACAGCAAGCCGTACAAGCATATGATAAGCAACTTGAGGCCATTTCCTGGTCAAGTCCACATTTATTTATTGAAGTACTATACCATGTAACTTAAGAACATCTTAAGAACGTTTTCAGGCTCAACTTGCAGAAAAAATTAGAACGTTTGCCCTGAGCTCTAAAATTAGACGTTCTTATAACAGTGTATTCATGATGATGGCATTTGACTACAACATACCAGAATCCTTCAGGGTTTTCTTTTATTCTACATCTACGTGATTTCAGCACTCAGTAAACTCCACGTTAAGTTATGGCTGTTTATGTGTGTGGCCTCATACACCATAAGCCTTTTTTGGCATATCACGCCAAGCCGGCCACTTGCCGAATAGAACAGATCAGAAGGGCAACAATAGGGGTGGTCACAGCTAGGGTTCGTTACGTTTCATGTGGTTCTTTTGACGTCCCACAGAATCAATTATGAAGAGTTGTGAGACCGGTAGTTGTGAGCCTACTGTTTATCGTCCTTATCCGAGAAGACTAGAAAGCCTAACCATTTGCAGATGTAATTACAAGGGAAGCACTTTCTCCTCAATTATTTTAAGACCCTGAATGTTGGTCCGGCTGAGGTTTGAACCCCCAACCTCTCGCACAGGAGACCGTAGTATGGCTCAGTTGGCAGAGCCATCTTGCTATTTAGAGCTGATGCCATGTTTACCACGTTGGGATTACAAAATTTTAACAAGTAAGGCAAACAATTTAACTGAATTATCAAATAAAGATTAATCCTCGCAGTTGTGAACGCAATTTATGCAATTGGGTAAAGAAGCCTAAAAATATTCAGAACTTCATTGCGCAATTGCATAAATTGCGTTCACAACTGCGAGCTAATATTTGAAAAACGAGTGCGAGTGTTTTACCGAGGTTTCCAAACACGAAAAAACTGATGAAAGCCCGAGGCCGTTAGGCCGAGGGCTTTTATTGTTTTCGAGTTTTTGGAAACCGCGGTAAAACACGAAACACGAGGTTTTGAAATGGCTTCTCAATCGGCGCCTAATTGCAAACAAAAGAAAGCAAAAATCACATAAGCATGTGATTTTTGCTTTCTTTTGTTTAATCAGCGCACTGTTTGTGATGATAATGTCCGTGTTTTTCACAACTGAAGCTTGTTTTTTTTAAGTAGTATTTCAAGTATTTAATTCATGGGCGTCCAGCTAGTTTCGAAACATGGCCGGGTTAGCTGAGGATGAATTTTGCCGGTTTCGACCGCCCAAAAGTGTGCAAGAAGAAGATTCTTTGCTTGTACAGTCCAAGCCTAAAAGTACACTAGTCAGTACAAAGACAAGTGGGCCGTTGAGGTTTTCAGAACTTGGCAACTGAGCAGCGCGCGAGCCAAAATTCTGTATATTTGACCCGGGAAGCATGTTCAAAGAATATGATCTGCACTGTGTGCAAAGTCTCGAAAGTGTCGAATCTACTTGGACCTTGTACATCCAGCAGCATCCAGAAGCTAGTGGTAGCGGTAGTACAGTTTCTGAAACTTAAGAAATTGTAAACAGTGCGCGCGGAATGTTTAATTCAGGAACGTTTTTGAATTGCACTGTAAACGCAAATGTAAACAGCAAACAATAGAACTAATAAAGTTTTGTTGAAGTTGTGTATTGCTTTTTCTAATTGATTTCCAAACACACGTGTTTGGATATCAAAACACTCGTGATTGGATATCGATCCAAACACGCTGTTTTTTACCACGGTATCAAGGTGGATCCATGTGACCTAAATGCGGGCGCGCAATTGGTTCATCACTTGATGAATTATTAATGAGTTTGAGAAGATCAGTCCTCATTTGATTTCACATCCGCAGTTGCTAGCTGAATGTCACCTTCGAAGAATTTCTCTGTGAACTATTTGCTTGCCCGAAAATGCTAGGCGACCTTTTCAAGAGTCAAAAATTGCAAAAATATCCCTTCCGAAAATCTAAGGGACAATTTTCCCCTGGATTTCCCTGGTTGCGAATATTTTAGGTGATGTTTTAGTTAAGAAATCAGTAGCTTTTGGCAGTGCATTTATATATCCGAAAGTCTTAGAACGGGTAGACTCTCCCGAACAGATATTTTATCGACGTTTCTCGCTGGGTGCCCCTGAAAATAGCCGAGTACACGATTCAGATCGCCTCGCATAAAGCTAAATGCAGCACCTAAGAGTAACAACTCATCGGACTCATGTAAAATGTAAACTTTATAAGGCCTTCATTGTTCCATATTTTAGATATTGCTCAGCAGTTTGGCACTTTTGCGGGGCTCGAAATAGAAATAAATTAGAAAGTCTTAACAAAAGGGCG
>OX419344.1:8280621-8305621 GCA_948470475.1 Galaxea fascicularis | reverse complement strand
AATCGCGTTTATTCCCCAACTGATTGACATCGCGCTGATTAACTGCATTCGCCATTTTTCTCTCCCCTCGTGCTCACTTGACCGGTTGAAACCGGTTTCTATTACGTCACGTTTCGCGTCACGCAAATATCACCTTTTTCGTTCACAGTGTACTGTGCTTTGTAATGATTTCGTTTACTATTTACTGTTTTCTCTGTCCGTACATATATATATATAGTTGAGCTGTACCTGAGTTTCAAATGAAGGCAGATATGATTGTTGTATTCGTAAAATGGTTTGAGTACAGTATGGGGCCCAGTTCTCGGCCACAAAAAACGTAAACTTGTATTTCTTACCTTGGAATAGCCGTAAGAACTTGAAACTTCATACACAACTAGCTTCAGCATTCAGTTTACACATGTAAAGCTATCGACTGCTCAACGCTGTTTTTACCCGAGTAATAATGAAAATGGAGGCTTTGTTCGCGGGCCCAGTTATCGGTCAGCTGGCCCAGTCCTCAGCCACAAAAGAGTACGCGCTATTCCTCAGAATAAACAACGCTTTATTACCATTTTTGTTGTTAAATCACTTATAAGGCTTGTGTTTGATATTTCGATCAAAACTTGTCCTTACAGAGTTTTGTTTCATGTTAGAAAAGGAGGTTTTTTGCACACCTAGTTTTAATCTTTAGTGCAGTCAGGCAAGTCGTTTTAGTGTTGACGGCGCGCAGGGTGGCTGAGAATAGGCAAATACGCAAAAGTACCAAGGAAATATTGAGGAGTGGATTTAGGTCGAAGAATAACAGGCCAGCAAAAGATTACATTTAACAAATAGCTTTATCACTCTATGTTCTTTATGCTAAGAATTGGCTCATTTGGGCCTTCTATACAGATAAAATATAAACTTGAATTAAACCATGTGTATTCGAGTAGCCGTAAACAAACACGTTTCGGGGAAACCAAATTCATCTACCTTCGCGTCACCTCGATGCGCTCACAGTATATAGTAGTTCTAAACTCAAAACTTCGCATAACGAAAGACAAGGAATCAAGCTACCTTTGGAAGCAATTGGTTTTAAATTCAGATTCGTTTGTGGCGCGAAAAATAAACGTTGAATAAAAAGTTGCGGAGAACTGGGCGTCATACTGTACTTCTTCGTCAAGTGGGTCAATTATTTAATATAATAATGACAGATCGGTCAAACTAAAAGTGTCCAGTCTCACCATATACATGTTTTAGGCTGAATGCTATACTCATGCTACTTTTTTGCACAGGCAAATAAGTGCATCAAAATCCTTCTGTTTTTCTTCCATCTATTACTCCAAGAGAGTTAAAATAATAGCATGCATATTTTTTTCATTTGCCATTAATAATAATATTGATATTGTAGTGTTCCCGAGAGTAACAAAGTATCCAAACAAACAGATTTAACTCAACCAATTTCATTGCAAACGTAACATGGCCGCCGCTATCAAAAGCACATGGTTTTACCTATCCCAACATACTTAGCGGCCCAATACATTACATCTCCCCTATCCTCAGAAAAATGCTCTTTTACAAGAATAAAGAAATCTCCATGAACAATAAAGTCAACTATACTAACGACGAAGTCTCTTCTTCTATAACTTAAATGTTCAAACTGTATATAGTTCTGAAAAGAGAGAATCAGTGTTCATGTTCCCCAAAGAAAATTGACAACGTAATCTCTTAATCTCTCTGGCAATCTCCTTGTCCTCTGGGGTCTCAGATTCCTTGATGGTTCTGGTGCCGCTCCACCATTCTCCTGCAGATCGGGGCAATCCCCTCTATCCAGCATCCCGGCAGTCGATTCTGGTACGGTTGGTTGGTAAGGTGATGGCACAGGGTGTAGTTCCTGCTGGGGTGTGGGGGGTGTTGACACAGAGTCTGACCCTTGTTGGAGTGTGGGATCTCCCTCTCTAATGTATTGCTTCACATGACTTGTGTTTCTGGAGTACTGGTTCCCTGTTGGACTCTCTACCACGAGGCTGTTTCCAGTCTTGCTGACAACCTTACAGGGATTTGGGTTAAATGCTGTGCTGAGTTTGTTAGTCTTGTCTTGTTGGACAAGCACTTCATCACCCAGTTCAATGCTGGAGGGGCTAGCCCTGCGGTGTATGTCTGCGTAAGCTTTACTCTTAGCTTTCTGCTCAGCATCGCGATCGTGTAGTTCATGGTCATAGGCATGGGCGATGCTTAAATCAGGGATCTTCCCCTTGACTTTTCGGTTAAAAAGTAGCTCAGCGGGACTCCTTCCAGTTGTATTATGGGGAATGCTTCTGTAGGCAGAGAGATACCTCCTTAATTCTGCTCTCCATGGTTTGTTCTCCGCCTGAGCAATTTGTAGTCGTTTCAAAAGTGACCGATTCTGTCTTTCGACCTCTCCGTTGGCTTGGGCCCACTTGGCAGTAACTTTCTGATGTATAATATTATGCTGTTCACATTATTCTCTAAATTTATTCGACTTGAATTGTGGACCATTATCGGACTTGATGGTATTTGGCAGCCCATGTCTGCAGAAGGTGTCAGCCAGACGGTCTATGATCTTTTCAGCGGTAGTGGACTGCATAACCTCGACTTCGTAAAATCGGCTGTAGTAATCAACAATGACCAATAGTGAATGTCCGGATGGTAGCGGTCCCATTAAGTCTACTGCTAAGTCTTGCCAGGGTCCATCGGGTAATGAGGTGGATCGAATAGGTTCAGGAGGATCTGGTTGTGCCACCAGCTGACACCCATGGCATGCTCGGCAATGTCTCTCCGCTGCTTTATCCATCCCGGGCCACCACACCTTAGTTCTGAGGTTCTGTTTGGTGCCAACCACGCCCAAGTGGCCTTCATGAGCAAGTGCTAAGGTCCTTGGCTGCAACTTACTAGGAATAATAATGCGTGTACCTCTAAGCACAAGCTGACCAATGACACACAACTCCCCCGCCACTGTCATATATTGTCTACACTTTTCAAACCGCCCCGTTGCAATAGCTTTCCTCACTTCTTTCAGCTTTTCATCATCGGCAGAGGCCTCTTCTATCTCACGTGTTGTGAGTGCTGTTGGTGTTGCACTTGCAGCAACAAACCTAACATATTCCTCAGTGCACCGCTGGTGGTTGTCAGGTTGGACCCTCGTATGGAGTAGACGCGACAATGGATCAGCAATGTTCTCGCGCCCAGGCCTGTGTATCACACTGAAATCATATGGCTGTAATCTGAGAACCCATCGTTCTATCCGTGCACATGGTCTTGACCGTGGACCATATATGACCTCTAAGGGCTTGTGGTCGGTCTCTACAACAAACTGCATCCCATACACATAGACATGGAATCTCTCGCATGCCCACACCGAGCGCCTCCTTCTCTGTCTGGGAGTAGCTCTACTCACATCCAGTCAAACTACGACTTGCATAACATACCGGTGTCCATGTACTGTCCTGCTTCTGTACGAGAACAGCGCCCAGCCCAACTGGACTGGCGTCCGTGATTATCTTGGTGGGCGCATTCTTATCGAAATATGCTAAAGTACAAGCTTCTGCCATCTTCTGTTTGAGACATTCAAAGGACTTCTTCTGCTCTGGTCCAAATTCAAAGGGTGTCTCTTTCCTTGTCAGTCTTCGCAGTGGTTCAGATAAAGTGGCAAAGTGAGGTATGAACCGGCTGCTGTAATTGGCTAAACCCAGAAAGCTACGTACATCTGACGCACTCTTTGGTTCTTCCACCTCTAATACTGCTTTAACACGATCTGCTGTAGGACCAATGCCTTTCTCTGAAAGCAGCATACCCATGAACACCAGCCTGTCCGTATTGAACAAACATTTCTCAGCATTTAAAGTGAGACCACACTCTTGCAGACGTTCTATAGTTTGGTGGAGTCGCCTGTTGTGTGTTTCTGTGTCGGGACCATGCACCACAATGTCATCCGAAATGTTTTCGACACCGTCAATACCTGCCAAGGCTGAAGCGATTTCATGCTGATGTTGTTCACTGGCAGAACAGACCCCAAAGAGTAAGCGCTTGTATCGAAACAAACCATCAGGTGTAGCAAAGGTTGTGATTTCCCTGGATTCTGGGCTCAACTCCAACTGGTGGTACCCCCATTTAAGGTCTAATTTACTGAAGACCTTAGAGCCATTCATTGTATGCAACACCTCATCAACTGTGGGAATTGGATATCGTCTTCGCATAATGGCTTGGTTTGCCTGTCTCATGTCCACACATAGGTGGATGTCCCCGTTGTCCTTTGGGACAATCACCACAGGGTTGACCCAGGGGGCTGGACCTTCCACTGGTTCAATTATTCCCATGTCCAACAGTTCTGTGGTCTTATCTCGGATCTTTCCTGTCAAATTAAATGGCACCCTTCTATAAGGCTGTGCAATAGGTTTTACAGTGGGGTTTATATCCAGGGATATCTGTTTGTTCTTCAGTTTTCCGACACCCTCAAATACCTCTGGGTACTGCTGTTTTAAACTGTCAGCTTTACTTGTTACCATAGCAATGTTAATGCCAACTTTTAACACCCCCAGTTCTGTGGCTGTGATCTTTCCAAGCAATGACATCCCTCTACCTTTAATCACCAAGACTTCAGCTTTGGTGGATCGATCACAAACACTCACTGTGCACTTAAAACTACCCTTAACTGGCAGTGGCTGACTAGATGCATATGGGTATAGCTTCTTGTCTGGGGTAGCCACTTGTGATTCACATTTCACTCCCTTCACCTTAAGCCGTTCCCACGTCTCCTCATCAATAATGTTGCTGCTCGCCCCAGAGTCTATTAACATCCTAAGGTTTACTCCTCCTACTTGTACGGTGACCATTTCTGAGTGTCCTCCTTCTGTAATACTAAATGCATAGTCCTGCTGGGGCCCAGGGTCATTGTCATCGGGTCTCCCCCCAACCTGGCGAGCATATGACTTTGTCTTGCAAACTTTTTCAAAATGATCTTTCCCGCGACATTTCCTGCATGTTTTGCCCTTTGCTGGGCACTGGGGATCACGACCGAAATGTCCCAATAAACCACATCTATAACATGTCTTATCTCTCCCTTGGAATCGGCCTTGCATGGTAGTACTCGGATTGTTACTTCTCTCATTGATTCTACTGATATGTTCTGATTCTTCCCCCTTTTCTAAAAGGGCAGCCAGTTGGGTTTCTATCTTTTCGCATTTTGAGGCAACCTCTAGGGTGCGTGTTAAGTTCAGTCCTTGGCCTTCTTCAAGCAATTTTCGTTTGATGTAAATGGAAGTGCACTTATTCAAAACTGCGTCTCTTATCTGGTTGTCGGTATCAGTGCCAAAATCACAAGCTTTAGCTGCTTGCCTTAAGCGAGTAACAAACTGCTGAACTGTCTCACCTGGGTTTTGTGTGATCCGATGAAAGGTCTGGCGGGCGAATGCTGAATTTACCTGTGGCACGAAATAGGCGTTGAGAGCTTCAACAGCACTGGCGTAATTTGTAGCATCCCCGGTTTCAGTTAAGGTGGTGAATATCTCCTGCACATCAGGCCCAGCCAGGTGGAGTAACATTGCTCGTCGCCGCTGTTTAGTTGCTGCTGTGGTTCCTTCGCTTATAATAAGCCCTTTCCCGTCCGCGTACAGTTCGAATGAAGTTAACCACCTCTTCTATCGGGGACCAATCGTCGCTGGATCAGAGAAACAATCAAATTTCGGTAACACGTTCGTTTCCATTGCTTTTCGTTTCTCCTCGTCGCCAATGTAGTGTTCCCGAGAGTAACAAAGTATCCAAACAAACAGATTTAACTCAACCAATTTCATTGCAAACGTAACATGGCCGCCGCTATCAAAAGCACATGGTTTTACCTATCCCAACATACTTAGCGGCCCAATACATTACAGATATAAGTATATACAGTACCCAGGTGTGGGTTGAATTGTTGGTTGGTTTTCTTGTTAAAGGTAATTATGATGCAAGCCACAGCTTTCACCAATTTTTAGCACCCTTCACCTATATTTGAGTAGTCATTGAGAGTAATGGCTTGGGTGTGATTAGCTACGACTTAAATTCCAGCATCATATAAAAAATACAAATATCATGACAACAATGACAAGAAATAGTTTTATTAGCATACCTAATTTGTTCTTTTGCAAGTGTTCAAGACAAAGAGAAGCGATAATGGTTTAAAAAGTTTATGTTAGTAGTACTGTTCCAAATGATTTATTCTATACATTGTACATTGTGATGGAAAAATGTATTTCTGAATTGCATTCTAAGTTCTATTATGTTGCGTTTAAAAGCACTACAGAACATTAACTCTGACATCCGGGCTTAGGTGTAGTTGCCATCTCAATGGATGTTAACATTAATAACATTTTTCAGTTTTTTTCAGAGCTACATGTAGCTCACCTAACTAATTATTATTATAAAATGCCCGGTTACCTACATTGTTCATTATTTTTTATTTATTTTCGTACTGGTGTCTTTCCTCCTCTAGACTACAGATAACTTGCTGAAGTTGAGTTATGATAGCATCTGTCTGTGAGTCATCACTGATATTTACAAGATGTCGCGTGACACGATCTAGCCTTTATACTACACCATCTATTTGTGATGGATCTAATATGTTGTCTAAAGCAGAAATAGTTTCTAGCACAGTTCTGAGGAGAAATAAGAGAATTTCCTGTCTCCCCGAGGCGGCCACCACCATAGATTTTTTTAAAAGACAGCAAAGTATGCTGGGTAGGTTACCAGTGCGCATGCCTGACCTTGAGAAGCCAAGTTAGTCAGGGGTGAAGTTCAAACCAAAATCAAAACTTGTGCATCATTTCGGGGGCATCTTCGAGTCGGCTGAACATGCTGAAAGCAAAGACAGTGACGGTGAAGCGAAAAATTCAATGTTGAGGGTAAAGCTTGATCGTTGTCAGAAACTCGAATGTTGAAACAAAGGCTTCGATGTTGAAACGAAGACTGGATTGTTGAAGCCATTAGTTGATTGTTGAAGAGGAAACTTCAATCTTGAATCTTGTTTAGCACCGTTGAACTTCCGTTGATGACAATAAGGGTATGATGTTGAAAGCAAAGAAAGAGTTTTGTTTCTAAAAGTTGATATCTAAATCGTAAACGTAATGGTTAAAATGAAAAGTTGGATGTGGAAAATAAAACTTGATTTTTGGCGGAGATTTAATGCCATAATTTTAGCGGTCGCGAGTGAATTGTCGGGGGCCACGGGTAAACTGTCGCGGATAATTGTCTCAAAATAAAAATTATTCTCGATGGAATAGTACACAGTCAGAGTTTCAGAGGTTGAACACGACGAACGGCCGTGCTCACTTATAATAAAAGACAATTAGGCGGGTACTGTAGCAGCTCTCATAAGCTCTAAATTTCATTGACACGCATGCATAGTGTAGCACCTCTGTTGTTTTAGGGATAGGGTCCATTTGGAAGCTGCATCACTGCGAATGCGATTTCAAAACACAATTGCTTCAGGCGCGTCGGAAACTGGACACGACATTAACGGCTCCTGTTGACTGTCAAGTGAGTTTCGGGTTACAAATTTTAATTTTTTTAAAACGGTCGAGATCAGTGAAAAATGACAAGGGGTGAAACTCTGAGAGAGCTTTCGTACAATCTGTGACTCCAGTTGACGCGTGGAATACACGAGGAAACGCGAGCCCGCTTTGCTGGTATTAAAAACCGTCCTGCTAATCCTGAATTATATTTAATGCTCTCTTCTGATCGGAATTCAAAGACTTGCTTGATAGAAGCCAACAACGTGTTGTTTAATTTCTTGTTGATCCAAAAATTCACAATACTCGTTCAATCCAAGAGCAAGACGTGTGACAAGCGTGTATAACCGGTCAATGTAAAACGAAGATTTCGTTTTAGAAATAGGTATGATACAATCGACTGTTATATACAAGGCTCGAGATAGTATGACCTGAAGAATCTTCTTTGAAGTTATGCTACAGACAAATAAAGTGTTTGTATGTGTAATATCATGGGTGACAAATTACTCCTTAATTTTGGCGCGAAATTTCAGCATTAATTTATAATTTCGCATGTGAAATTTCAAAATTGCCATAGCAACCGTTCCTACGCAGCCAAAATGGCGTCCAGGTTTGAAGATGTTACAGATTCTGATGTTGCGGCATTAAAAGATGCTGCCGAAAACTTGAACACCCGCAAAAACACAATTAACTGGTTGAGAGTTTTTGGAAACTGGTGTGATGAAAATGCTCTCGACAAAAGCACTGAGAAGCTTCCTCCTAATTAGCTTAATAAAGTACTTGAGCGGTTTTATGAGGGTCTATTATAGGGGTCCGTACATTCCGCAAACCGCCATACTTTGTTCTTCCCAAACCGAAAAACCGCCATCACTTTCTTCTTAAGACCGAAACCACACTTATTTCTTAACCGTAAACCGCCAAAAAAATACGCATGTTCCCGAGAACCGACACTCAAAATAGGCTCAAACCGCCAGACCGCCAGAGTATAATAGACCCTCTTTTATGCCTCTGTCCGTGAACAAGACGGAACCGACTATGAACCTGGCTCCTTAAAAGTAATGCAAGCAGCGCAATACTGACGAGTGAAATTAGAGAATAATTTCACGCGCGTTTTGTCCAAATTCTAATAATTTCCTTTTCCTAAAGGCTCGGGAAATGAGTTGAAAACGACGCCCGTGTAAAATGCGTCTAAAATCCGATCGCGGTCATGTGTATTTGACTCTGTGTTAACACATTTTGAAGTATAAATTGTCGCTAAAAGTTTATTATCTGACCAAAGCAAACAGGGATAGATGAAATTCAAGCGAAAATGTACAAAGTTAAAACTTTAAGAGCTCGTAAGCATATCCATAACGTCTTTGAACCTGGAGCGCCATCTTGACACAAAACGTTGCCATGGCAATTTTGAAATTTCACATGTGAAATTATAAATTAACTCGAAATGGCGCAAAGCATTACTGACGCTATCAGCACGGGCGGAAACGGGGGAATGTGATGGAATAACGGCGTGTTTTGCAATGAGCTAATTAATTATGCAGTGAGAATAGTGCAGAAAAGTTTAACACAGTGCAAATTTACAACGAAGATTTCCGAAGTTAAAACGAAGAGACCGTCAACGCATTTCGAAGACCCGCGAAGATTGTGCGACACCTTCCGAAAATATCCGAAGGTTGTACGAAGATTTCCGAAGATCGCCGGAATACTTCCGAAGATTTCCGAAGATCACCCGAACACTTCCAAAGATTACCGAAGATCATTTGAACACTTCCGGAGATCTCCGAAGATCACCGGATATTTTTGGAAGCTTCTCCAAGTTTTGGAAGGTCGAGGGCAATGTCCTCTGCTTACCTCAGTAGTCAATGTATGGTCTGAGGCTTTATAAGCAGTCAATTTTTTTCAAGTGTATTATTAATAAGTAACTACATGATTTTTCTCGTGCAACTTGGAATAAATAAGCATTTGTAATTTTTTTTACAAAATTGTTATTTATTCCAAATTGCACTCGAAATCATGTGATTACCTATACGAACTGATTGTGGCTTTTGTAGGTGGATATTGAGATATGGCTTCTGCTCCACCACCATTCGCTTCCACCAAGGAGACAACAAACTATGCCCGTCTGTGCCGCCTTCTGGTGGATGTGGGTTCCCAGGCCCTGAGGGACACATTTGACAGGTTTCATCCCCCAGCCGGTCTACATCAAGATTTGTCCCATCCACCAGTACACCCTATATTGAAGTCCTTGAAAAAGAAGCGAATCCTGAATGCTACACAATGGGGAAAGCTGTTTCCTGCAATTCCTGCCTCTGTTTCGTCAGCCAACTTTGATATCACGCTCCTCATATTGCTGCTGAGAAATATCTGTGGCTTGAGTCCCCCCGCCAGCACTGGCAGCTGGGACACTCTTCCACCTTCCTCTGATACTAGCATAGAATCTAACATTGCTAGAGTCAAGTACTACAGAAACAATGTTTATGGCCATGCGAGCCAGGCATCTGTTGATGATCCAACATTCAACAGTTACTGGCAGGACATAAGCAGTGCACTAGTTGGACTTGTAGCGAGTTATGGAGCTGCTATTAATAATCTCAAGATTGAGTGCATGGATCCAGATGTTGAGGAGCATTATCGAGAGCTGTTAAAGGAATGGAAGAAAGATGACGATAACACGAAGGAAAAGCTTGTAGAAATGGAAGGTACGCTCAAAATATATAGTGAAAACTGTTAGCCAAGATGAAATTTCGTTTTCTGCTGTAATCATTTTCTACGTAATACAAGGATGATACAAGTTGAAGGCTGGTTGAAGAGTGGTTCTGACCTGAAGAGTACGTGGTCGTTTTTACTGATTTGCCGACGAAAACTTAAACTTAAGTAGTCTTAGTGTTCTTGTCATTGACTTGATGCTTTGTTTTCCAAAGAAATGCTAAGGCAATGGAGAATAGAAGACGACAGTTCTAAGGACAAGCTCAGAGCAAAGATGGAAGGTGTGTTGAAAACAAATGTTACAAAATACTGCTCCTGTAACCAGGAAAGTCGACTCGTCTACGTCGAACTGTCTTCCCGAAGTTTGCTTTATACTCGGATTTTCGCCCAAAGAGAAACGTTCAGTTGGCGGTGACAGATAGAAAGCCAAAAGTTAATTTCATAAAACGGAACAACTTAAACAAAGAAATAATGACAAGGCCTCGTTAACGGCTACCTCAAGTGATATTCCAAACCATTATTGACTTCTTAAAAGGGAATGAATGAGTTGCCAGTAATCGGATCCCTGTCTTATGAATATGTGCATAGGATTCTGGGATCGCCAGGGGGCAAACATTGCCAGTCGCTAGAAGAAAATGTATGGCGATGAGTTATTTCGACCTCCAAATCAACGATTTTAGAGAGAGATCAACGCTTTTTCGCCACTGTTTTAATATAAATGAATTTGGGCAATGTCGATACGTGGAAAGTGTAAGTTTTTGTTTGAGTAACCGATAAACTTCCTTGCTTGGGTAAGATTTATTGTGAAATTGACCTCGTGTAATGGTCTCGAAATATTGCAAAATTAGGTATACATCGGGAGGAAATGACTCAGTAAAGCCTTTTCAGTTGTATTTGCGTGTGTACAGGCCACGTTTAGCTTATTTGTAAGCTCATTAATACAAATAATATTGGAAATATGCCCAGCGGTGATCATTGTGCTGTCTGGGGTTGTCGGACAATGATGGAAGGTGCCCAGAAAAGCAAAACATTCTTCCTCACGTTGAAATATTAAGATTCTACTCGCCCAAGAATAATAACGATGTTTTTTGTGGGCTAGAGCTATTAATCGCGATCAATTCAATTTAGAACGAGTACGAAGGTTCAAATCATTTTGTACAAGGTTATAGAACCGTTTGAATGCCCTCAACAACAACAACAACAACAACAATCTTTATTTGCACCCCTAGCTTAAAAAATAATTTGACAATAGAAAAATAACAAAGGTAAAATTAGAGTACTGACTGCCTGGAATAACCATAGGGGCTAGCAGAGCCAGGCAGTCCTTTCACATAGGCAATAAATAGAAATAAATTATAGGTCAGCAAGAAAACTGGAGCACAAATACACACATAAAAAGATATAAAGAGGGAAAAGGAAAACAAAGAACGTTATTTCTACGCGATGAGGGAAGCTTAAATAATAAGTTTATATATAAACAGAAATCATTAAGACTAAGACTACGAAAAGTGGCAGAATTTAGCAAAAGGCTAATTCACAGGTAATTGGGGAAAACAACAAAACTGTTAACAAGAATACAAGTCACTAATAATCTTTGACAAGATCGCTTTTTACTGATTCCTTGAAGTTTGAAATAGAGAGAGTTTTCAAATTTTCACTGATTGAGTTCCATACTTTGGGGCCCTTAAATCTTGGCCCTACACCAACTTTGTGCATGAGAGGGTACGATTGTGGGGGTAAACCCCAAAGAGCTGCTCCAAAGATCAGATCTACAGAGAGCAATAAGAAAAAGTGAAGAAAGAGAAAGCATACTGCTAGTGCAGATAAAAATATATCCACAGTTTCTGCCCAAGTTCCTGTGATCTTGCTGTTCTTGACATGTTCCTCCGCAGACTTCGAAGAGAAGAGTAGCGGTTTTTTCTCAATCAAACTAGAGCTTAACGTACGAATTTCCTCATGTTTCTTATCGCTTATTTCATCCCTCCAAGGAGCAACAGTTCGGTAAAAACAATTTCCATCACCTCTGACAACGACTTCTCTCCTTTGAGGAGGTAAATTTCCAGAAGCCATAATTTGTTTGTGGAAGACATAACTGATAAGAAACAGCCCGTACACATATAAATACAACTGAAAAGGCTTTATTTTGTCATTTCCTCCCTTTTTATACCAAATTTTGCAATATTTCAGACCATTACACGAGGTCAATTTCAATTTGAATTCCTCTTCGCCTGCTAGGTCACCCGAGCCATATGCTCCGCACACGAGACACTACAATGTTCCTGGCGTCACCACCCAGAGAGTCGTGTATGTCGTTATTCAAACAAAAACTTACACTTTCCACGTATCAACATTGCACAAATCCACTTCTGATAAAACAGCGGCGAAAAAACGTTGATCTCTCTCGAAAATCGTTGATTTGGACGTCGAAACAACTTTTCGCCATACATTTTCCTTTAGCGACAGGCAATGTTTGCCCCCTGGCGATCCCCGAATCCTATGCGCATAAGACAGGGATCCGATTACTGGCAACTCATTCATTCAGTCTTCTATTCCCCTGAAGACTTGAAAACAAGAAAGGAGATCTCCGCGCTGGTACCTTTCTGACTTGAAGCAAAGGTAATATAAATTTACACACCTGAATGAACGTGACAAGTGAACTTCCTCAATAATCTTTCTTCTGTTTTATCCAGAAATGCTGCAGCAATGGAAGACCGTGGAGGGACACTCTAAAGACAAGCTTGTAGAGTTGGAAGGTGGGTCAGTGGAAACAAACTTTATTGACGGAGGTTTTATTAAGTTTATAGAATGACACATGACTGTGCTTTTAAATTTTCTTAACGATCTGTTGATAATACTCGCAAATTAGTAATTTCTTCTCTTTTATCAAGAAATGCTTATTCATTGGAAGAAAGAAGAGGGCAGCGCCAAGCTTAAGAATAAGGGAGAGATCGAGGGTAAGTTGGGAATAGCTGAGCTCAAGCGGCAAATGTTTCTTTTTAAGGGCTGATTGAAAAATAATGCAAAGAGTGTACATCAGCGTTTCATTAAGCAGGAATTGTGGAATAATACTTAAACTTGAGGCAATAAAAAAAAATCAAAAGCCAATGTAACAGTAGCGTTGCTCTATGTAGGGGTTAAAAACTGTTTTCTTGTTTTCGTTTTCATTCTGTTATTTTATCATGCTTTTAAAAGAAATGCTAAAGATGTTGAAGGCAGATGAACGTACCACCAAGGACGAGTTAAAAAAGATCCAAGGTAAGTTGATCAAAATGAGATAGGTCATGTTTTTATTTTGTTGCGGACGAAATGAATCTGCTAAGCATTGCAAATTGAAATTATTTGATATGAATATCCTCATCATCTCATAAAACCGGGCAATATGTGGCAAAAACGAAATAAACTCCTCGAAGATAATTATACTCTTAATTTTCAAAGGCGAACATTAACCACCCTTGAACTAGGTATATAGCAAGTTAGTGCTCCTTTCTACAGTCTTATGAAAAAAACTTCCTCATTAACAATTAGACCCGTAGCCCGCAAAAGCTACGGGTCAATGGCCTATGAGGCGAAGCCGAATCGGCGATTGACCCGTTATATGCACCCAATAACGAAAATGGCAATTTTGACGAAATTTCGCCACCTGTTTGGAAATATAGTATAGACTAAGTGAGATTGTGGAATATGGCGAAAATGGCGAATTCGCCGAAATCATTTGCGAATCTGTGGCAAATGCAAATGAGAAGACAAGAGAGCCCCCTTGGAAAGCGGCGATTTTGGCGAAATTGGCGAATATGGCAAAAATGGCGAATTCGCCAAAATCGTTGGCGAATGTGTGGCAAATGCAAATGAGAAGACAAGAGGGCCCCCTTCGAAAGCGGCGATTTTGGCGAAATTGGCAAATATGGTGAGAATGGCGAATTCGCCAAAATCGTTGGCGAATGTGTGGCAAATGCAAATGAGAAGACAAGAGGGCCCCCTTGGAAAGCGGCGATTTTGGCGAAATTGGCGAATATGGTGAAAATGGCGAATTCGCCAAAATCGCCGGCGAATGTGTGGCAAATGCCAATGAGAAGACAAGAGGGCCCCCTTGGAAAGCGGCGATTTTGGCGATTTTGGCGAAAATGGCGAATTCGTCAAAATTGCCGGTGAATGCGTGGCAAATGCAAATGAGAGGGCAAGAGGGCCCCCTTGGAAAGCAGCGATTTTGGCAAAATTGGTGAAAAAGGCAAATTCAACTAATCTTTATCAGCAGTTTTAGAAATATGTATAGACTATTGGAATGTGAAGAAAATGGCAAATATGGCCAAATAGCCAGTGATTGAAATGAGAAGGCAAGAGTCTCCCTTTCATGGGAATGATCTTGGTGATAATGGCAAATTATGCAAACAGCTGTGGAAAGCTTTTAACAAAAAGGGTTAAACATATTTAGTTTACATAGGCAACAATGACATTATTTAGTAGTAGCATGGGAAAGATTTCCAGACAGGCATAAACATTAAATGTACATGCTTTCTTTTCGTGGTAAATGTTCCCAAAAATCCATCGTTTGAAGGCATAAAATGCGTGAGGTTTATACATGTAATTCATGTTTCGTGCTGTTTGGAAATCTTGCATAATTTTTATACACTGCCTATTGTAAGAAATAGTTTAGTATAAAGTGAACATCGTTGTACTTACCAATTTTTTTTGCAAAAGTTGTGTATGAAAATTTGGGTTTCCCGTAGTGTTTCCCACACAGCAGAATTGTACCTGAAAGGTGTTATGGAAGGCCTTGAGTCTTTCTTCTTCGAAATTCTGATTGCACGTGTGTAACAACTGTTGCAGAGGATTATGCAAACCGTTAAGTCAATCCCGAGCCCTGTTCGCAAAGGTATTTTAACATTGCCGTTTACACTTCAACCCGGCTGACACCCGGCTGAAACCAACGTTGCTTTATGATAAGTACCAATCTATGATGAATCCGAAGTATTGCCATGCCACTGCCTTTTTAGAGGATAACGACAACCGTTGTTACAATGTGCTAGTTTGGTTGTAAAATTGCTTCGAGGGATAACTTGGTGATAGTTAACACCAAACGATCTGTCGTAGACGCCATTTTGAAATGTGTTGTGATCCCAAACAACACTTTATGTAAGCAACGATGAGGATGGACAAGCGTCACGTGATAATTTTTCACCAATCTCTTTCTTTGTTCGTTTTGCTCTTAAATTTCTGGTTGTCCTCTGTTTTTGTTCAACGAATTGGGTTGGAATTCATTCCAGTGGTTTGACGAAAGTTAATTGTTCTTGAAGAGTCGAAGTTTAAAGGTGAGATTGTTTTAAATGCTGGTTTTTTCTGCGCTTGTAAGGACCACCCGACAACTCTTGTTTGTTTTTCGTTTGTTGTTTGAGATTATTTCAAATAAGTGTTGTGTTTTCTTTTCTTGATTTTAGCGTCCAATGTTTGTTTTTCCTTGTAGCATGTTTATTAGAAAGCTTGATTCATCTGCCACACTATACGATGTTCCACTGGAAGTGGGAGGGGGAAGGTCCATATTGTATAAACTAAACCATTAAAATAATACCCATATCAAAATATACCTCATGCATGAAAAAATTATTTTTAGTATACTGGAAAAGTTAACAACACATCTATTTCTCAATATATGTTTAGCCAACAGATTTGTAACTATCCTATGTACTACGGCATAACTCAGTAGAACTCTTTTTCCTCCAAGGGTGTTGTCGTCCAAGATATCTATCACCTGAACAAGAGGTCTTGGAGAGCAGCAGTCATGAAAATCACTGGAAGGGAAGGACATGTTTTCTAATTTGCAAAACTTATTTTAACAGCTTGTCATCTTCAGTTACAAAGTTTCTGCTGTATTTATAATAAAAGCCAGCAATGTTGATGTATAAAAATGGGGCAGTGTAGTTGGGAGTAATGTTGTTACAGTGGCAATTATATAGAGAAACTTAAGTTGATTCATCTATGAGAAGGCCAAGGGGATACTCCCACGTGGCCTATTTTGGCATGAGTCATGGGATGGGGATGGTTTTTGTGAATAAAAAATGTTTAAGTAAGGTAACAATTTGCCATCAGGTTTGTAACAGATAATACCCATCTTTATGGCATTTTTGCCTTTTGTTAGTGAGCTAAACTTTGGCACAACAAATACCGGTAAGTGTATCCTCTTCACCATTCAAAGGAACAGTGTTGGACAGTTTTGTTGTTCTCCACTGCAGTCTTCACTGAAATTGGTACTGCATGAATTTTACTCATGCTGAGACATTGTGATTCATGGCTGTTATTAAGTTTTGAAGTAAGTGGGGATATAAAACCAATAGCCATTGATAAAAGTTGCTGCAATGAAGTCAACCTCATTTTATATTAATGTATAGTGGATATCCTGGCCCATGACTGATAATGACATCCTTTACATTTGTTCGAATGGGAGGAGAAAGATATCATTTCCATCATTTTGGCAAAATGCAATCCTTTTCGATCCTTGCCATCCATAATAGAAGAAGGCTGCATTTAGTCTCAGTGGGGTGACAAAATCCTCCCTTGTTGTTTAGTGTATATTAATTAATGGCTCTTAAGCTTCACTAGACTGTTTAAATACGAATGTGTAAAAATAAACAATCCTTACAATGTTCAACGCTTAGTGGTTGAATTTCTAAATGTCCCTGTCAGGTGGCAAAAAGTTGTTTTCCCTCTAAATCCCAAAAAAGAGTTGGAACTTCACCCAAAAATAAGATCATACAGGTCCAGTCTTCCCTCCTGGACACCTGATACTGGAGTATCCATTCCAGTCAGTGCCATTTAAATGGGTTTGATGACTAGAATTATTTTTAGCACAATTACAAAGTTCACTGCCTTGTTGAGGCAAGGGAAGGGTTTCCACAAGCAGACCGTAACTAGGAGTTGTAATCATCCAAGCCACTATTTGAAGTAAATAATCAAGAGTGGTTAAATTATAGATATTTTAAGATATCAGGAATTAGGGTGCGATCAGGTGCTGCTAAGATAAGGTGTTTTGTTAAAGTGCCTCAAGTTAGTGTAATCGAATACTTTTTGTTTTTTGTTTTTTTCATTAGCAATCACTTTTTTGAATATCTGATCTTATGGGTGGAAGGGTGGAAACACTCATGCATTTTAAGTTGGAATTGATTTCTATTACTGCTGTAATAAAGTAATAAAAAACGCGCCGAGTGCATTGTTGAGTTATATAAGCACGCGGAAATTTTTAAGAACACGAGAGAAGTGCCTAGAGAAGCACGAGCCGAAGGCGAGTGCTTCTGGCACTTCTCGAGTGTTCTTAAAAATTCCCAAGTGCTTATGTAACTCAACAATGTACGAGGAACAAGTTTTTTATTTCTTTTATAAAATGTTCCGGAGATTTAAGCGAGCTTTCATACCTATTTGTGACGTAGGCAGCGTGCATTATAACTCAACAGTGCATGCGCGTGACGTAGAGTGCGTGCTTTATCGGGATATAATGAACTCGATTCGACCAATCACAGCGCTCGTAACTCTTCCAACATTTTATAAATGTATATATTTCATGTGAACTTTTTCATAATCATTTATACCGATTAAATATTTTCCATGATGTTGATTTGTTGCTGCATGGTATAATTGTTTTACAAATGAGAGGCCAATAAAAACTTCTATTACTCGAATTAAATTATTGTGGCCATTATCTGTGATTGGGGTTGGATGGAGTATCTCCATAGAAAAGGTTAATTTTCTCAAAATGTCTAAGTCAGGGTAATTGTTATACCCAAGGTATTCTCAGGAGCAACTGCTTTTTAAAAGTGCTAATCTTTTGGGGTGAGTTGTTCCAAGCATAGTTAGAGCTAACCAAAGTTAAATACCACGACACATATAGGTCTTCATATATATTAAGCAATGATTAGCACAAACCATGGGAGCAAATCGATCATAGTTGGGATGGAAAAAATAGTAATACATTGATAAGCGGTTAAGTGATCTTTATTATTGTTTTTAATGTGAGATATGATATGTCATTTGAACTTTAACAAATCTGTTCTTTAAATGTAGTCAAGAGGTATGCAGACCTGCTCTGTCACACAGTCATTATCATTGTCTGCATTAATTTATGAATATGAATATTAAAAACTTGAAGGAATAAATTGGAGTACCGCCGCAGTACGCACCCCCGAGGAACCTAAATTAGAAATATTCAAACAACGACACCTTTTAAGTGGTTGTTTGGGATTTGTAGATTTAAGAACGAGGTATATTACATGTTGTTGTTGTTGTTTTCATTCGTTAAAAAACAAAGTTACCGCAATCTTTTTGTATTACTGAGTCTATAAGTTTAAATTAAGGTTATTGTACATGTGGGATACTGTGGCATCTGCCGAGTAAGTGGATGGGAATTCTGTGATCTAAACTTCGTTTAAATTACTATACATGTTTGTTTGTAATGAGTGTAATGTGTGAGCTTAAATTAATGACTGTCTGCCTAGTGGGAGTGGTTCTTGTTTTGATTCACTTCTTAAATGATGAAGTTATCGTATTTTCAGTTTTGTAGTAACAAGTGCATGAAATATGTAAGCTAAGCTTTAAGTTTACATTAGCCTAATTGTACATGTGGGACTGCTGTGGCAGCCTTCTGAGTAAAAGGAAGGGTATTCTGTAATCTATCCTTCACCAAAATCGCTATAGGTATTTGTTAAATACACAGTGACATAACTTATCTCAAATAATCCAAGATTTGTTTGAAGCTCCATGATTCGGAGAATTTTCAGTGAGGGGGGTCAGTTCAGGGAATATTTTACTTACATAGTTCACATAGTTCAGTTTGAGGCAAGATTGGAGAGTTGGGTACTAGTTACGCTTCGTTTGCGTTACATACAGTGTATATTTTGAGATCTTGTGACATTTCAAAATGGCGTCTTTGAGAGAATGTTGAGGGTCAACTCAAGCTTTTCGTGCAATGAAGCGATGCAGGAATATATGGAAATTACAACAGGTGTTGAAGTTTATCTTCTAAGCAATACTGGCTTGGTGACGTTGGGATACATTGGATTCACTGTGGTTTATTAATCGGTGAGGTCCATACTACAGCTTATCGATGACCTGCAACTTTTCGTGAATGAAGCGGTGCCAAAACATGTGGTAAATTACAACAAGAGGTGGAGTTAATCCTCTAAGCAATACTGGCTTGATGACGTTGGGATGCTTTAGCTTCATTGTGGTTTATTATTCATAACATGACTTCTGCTGCCTGTGTGTGGTATCTGTTCCCTTCCTACAAATGATGTCACACTTTCACAGGTGGATTTTCGTAATGTAAAAATCAAAGTCTTCCAAGAAACCTTGTGGAAACTATTCTGCTTTGTGCGTGAGAACCATGAGAGGACAGTGCCTCACTCATTTAACTCATGTGGTGTTAACACTAGTCCAAATAATATTGGTAACTACACTTTTTAGAATGTTTGTAAACTTGATGTTAGACTAATCTGTAGAATACAAATTTCAGAAAACACACCATTAGACAATTCCATTGTTGTCTTTGGTTAACTTGTGTGTTTAGTAAAGGGTATTTGTTAAAAACCTTTCCACAGTGAACTGAAGAATTCATTTGCATATGTCAGAGGCTTTTGAAGAATGAGGCACATTACAATGGACAGTATTGTTATGCTATGTATGATAGTAAATGAATGGCTGCCATGTGTGGAAGTCATTTGTAAGAGTTTGGCAATTTGACAAATATTTGCCAAAATCGCCATATTCGCCAAAATCACCACCATAGCTCACTGCCATGTGTTAAAGTCATTTGCATAAGTTTGGCAATTTGACAAAGATTTGCCATTTTCGCCATATTTGCCAAAATCGCCAGATTCGCCAAAATCGCCAACATAGCTCACTGCCATGTGTTAAAGTCATTTGCATAAGTTTGGCAATTTGACAAAGATTTGCCATTTTCGCCATATTTGCCAAAATCGCCAGATTCGCCAAAATTGCCACCATAGCTCACTGCCATGTGTTAAAGTCATTTGCATAAGTTTGGCAATTTGACAAAGATTTGCCATTTTCGCCATATTTGCCAAAATCGCCAGATTCGCCAAAATCGCCAACATAGCTCACTGCCATGTGTTGAAGTCATTTGCATAAGTTTGGCAATTTGACAAAGATTTGCCATTTTCGCCATATTTGCCAAAATTGCCCGATTCGCCAGATTCGCCAAAATCGCCACCATATTTGGCTAGCATGTGATTTTGGCAAATTCGCCATTTTCGCCACATTCCCTTAGTATATACATATTTTCCAAACTGGTGGCGAAATTTCGTCAAATTTGCCATTTTCGTCATTGAGTGCATTTCTGGACATAAGTGGCCCTGGGGCTTGCTCTTAATACAATATCCCTCATATCAAGGTACGTGTAATGTCTTCCTCAGTGTGTGCTGTTCTCAACAAGAACTTTTACTTACCGCGAGGATACAAGCCACAGGACCAGCAAACGCCCATATTAGCTCGTGAGATAGCCAACAGCTGCAAGTGAAAGAATTTAAGAAGTACGATGAGACTGAATAAGAAATTTTCTTAATGGCATCATTAAGCCATAATGCTGCAAGATAAATGAACCGTGGTATATAAAACTGCTAGACTAAAATTTCTTTTGATTGATTATCCCTGAGGATATAGGATATCAAGTACGGACATGTACGGACTCAAAATCAAAGATGAATGATAAAATAAGAATTGACAGCGTTATGTTTACGTACAAGTCATCCCTGAGATAACGATGGCGGAATATACTGGGCATTACTGCAGCAAGAAGAGCGGGAAGTCCTACAGAGATAAAAGCCAAACGTTGTTTTCAGTTGGAATACATGCACATGGCAAAATAACCAAGCTTCAATCATGCCAGAACAGTTCCCACGGTCTCGGCAGTGCGGCCGAACGGTAAAAGCGTTAGACTTGTATTGCGGAGGCCCCGGATTCAAGTCCTACTCCGGCTCGGCCAGGCTTGTAAATAGCCAACTGGTTCGCCTCCTGCCAGATGGGTTTCTTTATCTTGTTATGTTTATTTGCATTATTTGTTTTATGTATTTGCTCGGCCCTACTAGCCTTAGTGCTAAACATGATATACTGGCGTCGTGTCCTAAAGGTCGTTTTGTTTTCTTCGCAGAAATCCTTAATCGCAGACCTAAGAGCGGTCATTACGTTAACTAATGTTAACAAATAAATAAATAAACTAAATGAATAAATCATTCATGTCTGTACGTCAACAGTATTTAGCGCAAATGTTGCTTCAATATAGAGCGTTTTCATATGACGTTATGGCGGCCATGTTGGTGGTCCAAACAAAGAAACTGCGGCCATATTGGTGTACCAGGCCGACCCGCTGGGGATTGAACTCTATTTTTATGCAAATACTTCAATAAACCAATATGGCTGGTGGTCACGTGAGTAAAAACGTTTTATATTTTACTTACCCCAGGCAAAGACAGAGTAAATCCTCAATCGGCTTGTAACACAGAACACTTTCACCAATCCACGGAGAAGATTCATTCCTTCCACTAGCATCCAGCAAAAGGACGCCAGTTGAAAATAATACAGAACCACGGCAATCGCAAAACAAGCTTCCTGCGTAAAAGACAAACGTTTCCATGATATTTTTAGCTTAGGAACCCAATTCGACCCACATGGACAGTCACCTCAGTCTTAAAAAAGCCGATGGCATTGCACTTTGACGTCCCAGAAAGTGACAAGAAACAATAGAGTGAAGGTAGGACGGCTTTATTTGAGCCTAGAATAAAAATATTTCCACCGCTACTCGGTTCGTTGGAATTCTAGGTTTTAGCGGTACATATTTTTTTTTTATTTTGAACTTCAAATGTCACACACCACGATTGGACTGCCTGTGAGTTAATGAGAATTCACTCAACTTTGACAGTTCTTAACAATCTCATAATACTCATATTTTGGTTGGTATGATCAATCCATCCCAGCTTAGTTACACCTAGCTTTAGAAATGATTATGATGAAAGGATTTCCTGTACAAACCTTGATGTTAACAGCCGGATAAGCAACAAGGAAGAACAAAATGGCAAGAATTTCGGCTACTACAAGATTCATATGGATGGCTGAGGTTTCCGTTCTTTTCCTGTGTATGAACAAATACATTTTTGGAAAGGACGAAATGGAAACGAAAGTGACAAAGTGTTCAACTGAGAAAACTTAACATCTTGTTATCCCCTGCTTGGGTGCTCTCTAAGATAACTAAAATGGCTCAAGTTTTCATGAAACGCTTGGAACGTCAGCCTTTGGAATCTCTGTACGGTGTGCAATTTACATTTACAATTGAGAACTCCGGACAAATTGGATCATACCTTAAAAAGTAAAAAGTGCACAGCAAAATAATGTAGCAGACGAACGCGATCAAACATCCCACAATTGAAATTGTAGTTAACGCCAGCTCGTGGTCACCGGATATTGAACCAGATTCCTGTGGGAACAATATCAGGGAACTTGAGAAACCCAGACAGAAACGCCAAACAAAAGTTGACTCTCAGGACAGTGACATGATACCGAGAAATTAATCACTTCGGTAATTATTATTGTTAAGTAATTATTCTTGATTATGCTAGGGTAATTAACATAAATAAAAAAATTATAGGCAATGAGCAAAATATTGTGTCGACTCTGCAATATTGAGACACAATAAGGCTTACATATGCTCCGTGAACATCCATAAGTACGGCGTAGCTTGTCATGTGATAGCAGTGGCACTCAGTATATGTCGCTTCGTGATGGTGCACCACACAACCTGTAGAGGACCAAAACGGAGGGCTGTAGAGAAAAATTCATATCAGTACTAAATTCATTACTTTCGATGTACTATTGAGAGTAGCTTACATATACCCTCCGTCACAAGTTTTGTTGTTTTTATTCTCATTGGGCGGTTTTCAGTTGAGTGTCGTAAAACCAAAACCAAAGTAATTACTCTGATGGACCAATCACAACAGATGATAACAGTGTAATGAGCCAATCAGAATACAAAGAATTTCGTCAGTGAAGCCGGCGCAAAGCGCGGGAAAAGTGAGCGCGTGGATGTTGCGGTAGAGATTAAGTTTGCCTCTTATTGGTTGAAAAAGTGATGCGAGTTTTGCTGACCAATCACAGAGCAAAGCAATGCAAAGCCAACAAAACTTACTTTCGATGCTCACATAAAAACCGCTCTATTTAATAATTATCGTCAAAGGCATAATAATTATCAGCGAATATTTACCGAGACGTCACGAGGTAGATGTGCCCGATATTCACTGAGGAGATTTAGGCGAAGGACTGTTTCAGTACAACTTAATTGAAAAGTGGCAATTAAAAGTGTGAGCTAAAGTGACTAATTGCACTACACTGCTGAGGTGCAGTTAAGGTCCTGGGGCCCGTTTCTCTAACGTCCCGAAATCTCTTCGAGCCCGAAAAGCCATTTCTGAACCTGCGATCCGCTTATTCTAAAAAGCTGATGTTTTACCATGATTTCAATATATTAAAAGGCAAATTTGGTGCAAAACTTCATGCCTGGAAACGTTTTCATTGGTAAGACATGTAGGAAATTATAGTACCCGAGATAGGCCCGAAAAGTTTCGGGGGTTTCGAGAAATGCATGCCTGGGCTCAAATACCGGACGACAATGTAGGGTGTTAAAATAATCCGCAATTTCTCATCAGAAGCTATCGTATAGCTCTTGTAATGTGACATCAGTCAGCTCTGAAGGCACAAAAGTACTTACTCGGCTGTGACATCAAGGAAGACGCAGCTCAGAGAACCTTCGACTTTCACCTACAGAAAATGATTTAACTGTTAACGCTACCGTTACCATACCACTTGACTGCTAAGACCATTACCACTTCCACTAATGGATTACCACTACCAATACCAATTCTTCTATCACTACTGTAGTAACCGATCGCTTCTTTCTGTTAGAAAGACATGAGTGAAGACACAGATGCAATAATCAACTTGCTATATTATAAGACTGTGCCCTCTGTCTTACTACAGTCATGTGATCTCTCATTCGATTGCATAATCATGTACTATCATATTACTACAACTACAACTACAACTACCAATACCAATACTTCTATCACTACCGCACCACTACCACTACCACTACCAATGCCACTATCACTACCAAAACCAATACTTCTACTTCACTACCACTACCACTACCACTACCAGTACCACTACCACTACCAGTACCACTACCACCACCATTCCACTACCAATACCAATACCAATCCTTCTGTCACTAAAGCTACCACCACTATTCCTGTTTCTAGGTCTGCTTCAGAAATTATGAGGCTTTCTCTTTTTCATTATTGAAAAGAATTAAAAGTTGTTGAGGCAAATGTCCCACCTTATTAACTTGCGAAAGATTGATTACGACAGGCTCAGTTAAATTGTTAAATTTCCTTCCATTGCTGAACAAAATGGTGCTGGAAATAATCCCAGAGTTCAAAATCCTGATGAATAAAGAAATGAAAGCAGTAAAGAGTAACAACTGACTTTGTGATCATTATAATGCGAGCAGAACTTTAATCATAAAATATTTGTGAAAATGTCATACGGGGGACATAAAGCTTGCTGTTGTTGTTAACGACCGGGATCGAGATTGGCTGAACGAGCACTGGTAATAGGCCCTTTGCAGTTTACGATCACATGGTACAAAAACCGCCATGCTGGAGAGCAAACTGCCCACTGGCACATCCAGAACAAAGCAACTTAACTTAATATTCTTTTGGTATTGTCTGGGAGGAAACTTAGCTAAGGAAACACGGCGAATGATTTTTACTCTCTTGGAGTTCTGTAAAATATTA
>OX419344.1:8245621-8275621 GCA_948470475.1 Galaxea fascicularis | reverse complement strand
GGTTTCACAGATAGAATCCCAAAATAATACTTCTCCAATGGTCACGGGTTGTATGGATGCAACTTGAAAAAATCATTTGGCCGCTTTATATCACTGAAATTTCGGCACAGGTTTCTAGTGAGATGCATTAAAAACCAATCATGTTTTGCTCTCCGTCAAGAACATTTTTCCCGACTTTTTGACCAAGACACTTACCTTTGTTACAAACGAAGGAGTGGAAATGCTCTCCTCTGTTGCATTACTGGCACTTTCTGTGATGGAAAATAATTTATGGTAAGAATCGTGAAGCCAACAAACGTAACATGAAGGTGTTTGAGAACAATATTAACACTTCTCTTATTTTCTCCTTACTAGGATTACAAAACGAGAAACGAATTAATGTCTGCTATATACTGTCATCGTGAAAATGGCTTGTTATCATAAAATCTACGATGTTTCTCCCACGGACAGATACCTGAAATTTCCAGGTGGGAAAAGAATGAGTCCGACTAAACTAATTACTTCGACCACCACCATCCCTCCTCACTAGAGATATATGGGGAGAAGGGTTTGATCGCAGGTTACCCTCCCCCCAAAACAGAAGTACCTGATGTTGGTTGTGGAGCTGATGGTGGTGTTGGTGTTGGTGGCTCTTGTTTGCATATGAAGAGTCTTTTTGTCGAGCACTTCTCTTCCCACTGCCACTGATGCACACGATTGTAGTAAACACAGTCAGTCCCATTACCGTTTACTGGAGTGGGCGCCACATCTTGAAACCAGTTTGTATAATTGAAAGGTTGGTTATTTATCCACTTCCACTTCTGATTTTTAAATCTCAAGCCGATGTAAAATGTCTCGTTGGGGCGAAGGCGAGTTTCGTTGATGAGGCGGTCTAGAAACTGGTTTTCCTCTGCGTTAAGAACGCTTGTCAGAGTACTCGAGTTGTGGGTCTTACACCACCTTCTTGCGGACCAAAATGAACTTCTTTCAGATGTATGATTTTGGACGTAGTAACAGGAAGTGCCATTTCTTGACCAACCGTTTGAACAAATGACTGAAATGACACGAAAGAAAAAACAGTAAAATAGTGTAATTTAATTGGCTAGTTTAGCGTCCCAGTTGAGAACACTTACTCCTCTGTCCATATCCCGTGAAGCAGGGTTCGTGCAGGGTTACGCGCAAAGGAGAGAGTGCTCGCCTTCCACCAATGTGTCCCTGTTTCGATTCCCAGACTCGGCCTCAAAAGTGGACTGAATCCGAGAGGTTTTTCTCCGGGTACTCCGGTTTTCCTCTCTCCCAATTTAAAATTGTAGCTGCTTCATTTGTAAGGCGCATTAATTTGAAAACGTTGAATATTCGCGGTATAAGTAATTATTTCTTCTTCTTCTTCTTATTGTTATTATTATTATAATTATTATTATTATTATTATTATTATTATTATTATTATTATTATTATCATTATTATTATTATTATTATTATTATTATCCTTCTTCGCTGAGGTATACAGCGTGGGTTGCGCATGTATGCTGCTGAATCATTTACACCTTAATTTATCATCAATATACATATACATTCCGTCGTGTCCTCTACGAAATGATCGGTGAGGACTATCACAGAAAAGCTACAAAAATCCCGTTAGTGCACTGCGGATGAGATGCTAGTGTATCACAGCATTGACTTTTGCAGTTTTGTTGAGTGTTTGTCTCGAGCACAGCAATCATGAGAAGAAACTTAAATTGTTAACAAAACCAACAAGGAGCAACATAGATATTATTTGAAAACCAACTGTTTGCTTCTCGAAAAATGCTTACACTGAGTAAAGCGAACGTCAGAGAGAATTCCCAGTGATAAAGCCTCGTCAAAGCAGAAGAACGACGTTCAACTGTAAGACCACTGACCTGAACTTCTACTGCAGAAAAATAGAAATCGTTGCTTTGGAAATGTGTACACGTACGTTAAATTTAAAAACATTTATTTAGTAGTGAATAGGTAGGAAGAAACGAAACATTCTTGTTTTTAGGATGTTTGGGTCATGTTTATTCGTACACGAATAAGTCAAACATGCACCGCTTGGAGCTCTGTTCACTGTAATTAACTATCAGCATGATGTTTTCCTTAACTTCGCAACAACCTTTTCACCACAAAGTATCCGATAACATAGCAAACTTTCCCAATTCAGCTCGCGTTTGTAGTGAAGACGGCGTGATCAATAATTCATCAGTAGAAGTTTGGTGGAAAATACTGTTTGATCACAAAGCTTATAGCATTGTTTTTTCAATTATTCCCGGGACAGGTTGACCGAATTTTTCGCAACATGTACAATGTATTAACTTGTGAGAGTTAACGTTGTCTCCAATGCGGGGATTGAGGCGATATTTACCTCATTTTCTAGTTTTCTTTCCCAGGCCTCAGTAACCGTCGATTGAATTAAAAAAACTTTCCTTTTTTGCCTGATGACGAGCATATGCCTGAGGCTGTGCCATTTTCGGCTACCTGAGAGTCTGACTTTAAATTGCAAATAGACCATCGCGAGCAAGCTGTTTGGGCTTGAAGTAAAAATGTTATTTAAAATGTTTTATAACTTGCTTCTCCTAAGATTTACACAAATTAATTAAATCAAGACCGAAACCTCGAAGCAGTTCTAAGAAAATTCACTCAGCTCATCATTGTCTACGTAATAAAGCAAATTCAAAAATTGTTATTATGTTGTGCATTCCTTTCTCAGTTATTTATAACAAAGCTGAGATTTAACGAAAATGAAGACATGACATTAGTTTTTACTCTGTCTTTTTTACTAACTCAGTTACAGGCACTGCATGTAGTCACCAAATGTCAGTGTCCTGAGTTTAAGCCAATTTGAACAAGTTTAGCAGAAAGGAACGATGTTTTTGGGCATTTGGTGCAGCGGCTTTAAATCTCCCCTACAGCTAATTTTTGCATTTTAACTTCATTCCGCGAGCCCACAAGCAAGGATATTAATGTTGTTTTATGTTCGTTCGGAGTGGGCGAGAATAAGTTTATGCCAACACAGCGTAACAGATTGTGGACTGTTTTCCTAGTTGGACTACTGAATAGTCGTCAGGTTTATTACTGCAATTTCACATGCCCTCCGAATTATGTTCCATATCCAATTCAAACACAACTGACTCAACTGAATAACTCACCTTCTTGTGAAGAGATGTAAGAAAATTCTAACACCATACCAAGGTACACTGTGACTGCAGCAAGTTTTCGCAGGTTTTGTTTCATGGTGACAGATTACGCAGGTATAAGATGTAAATTTGTCCTTAGAGTATTAACAAATCTTCATATTTTTTCGCCATAAATAGGTCAACCCCTGCGGGTCGCTGCGAACAGCTTCAATAACCAACTAATTGAATTCGCTTCAGCCTCCCAATTCATTGGTAAATGATGTGTGAAATGACACTCAAATGGCTTCAAATGGATCGGTCTGGTTCAGAACTTGCCAGTTGAGCGCGATTCTCGAGGATGGTCCTTGCATTCGTTTTAGTCGACTGAAATAATATTTCGATTTATTGCTTCATCTTTGGTACTTATCACTTTGATTAATGGTGGTGTTATTTCTCAGGAACATTCGAGATTTCACGGTAGGTTAGTCAAGCAGCTGCTCCTGGTTTACTAATAAAAAACAACCTTTGCTGAGATAAGTGGTGTTAAACCTAAAACAGTGACCAGAGCGTACTTTCTCCATACTTTATCATCAACCCAGCTAACACGCAGGTTATGAGAATAAAGGAAATGATCATCAAACATGAAATGTCTTGATGTTGAACCAGAACCAGTAATATAAGAAATATGAGGAGACCAGTTAAGAGAATATGCATGTTGATGTCAGGGCATAATGGGTAAGTCTGGTTTCCATATGATCTTAACGGTGTGCGATCGGTCTACGATCGGTCTGCGACGCTATCGGTGCCATGATCGGCGATCATCGGTCTGCGTCATGTCGCAGACATGTGGAAACAGGTGTTCCCGGCGGCATGCGGCACTTGATCTGGGTGATCGGAAGAGTTGAATCTATAAGTTCTACTTTCCCGATCACTCAGATCGTGTGCCGCAGACCGCCGCAGACGGCCGGGGACAAATGTTACCATATGTCTGCGACGTGACGCAGAACGATCGCCGATCTTGTCGCCGATCGTGTCTCAGACCGATCGCAGACCGTTTGGATCATTTGGAAACCACGCTACGTAAGGGGGGAGGGGTACCGGCAGCAAAGGCTTGATGTAAACTGCACAATGCAATGCAACGCAATGCAATAATTATACTGTAAACTGCGCAACGAAAAATAAATAAATACTGAAAATATACCACATGTATTTTGCGCAATTTCTTGTGAAACAGTTTGTTTGAACAGTGGTCGACTTCAGAGACATCAACAAACAGGCTACAGAGATTGTCTAGTGATCTTGTCATGTTAAAACGCAAGCTGTGCAGACCTTGTATTGTACTTCGCCTTTTTATTAATTCCATTAACTAATTTTCATTTCACACACATTTTTAACTTTTTGCTTAGACTTGGCGCTCCACAAAATCAGATAGTTAATTAATCTTATTTTGTGGCTTTGAGTGGATGTGACGCGAAAGCAGGCAATGAGATTTTTAACAATATTATAATATTTCACTCTCAAGGGTTTTGGTTTGCCAGCCAGGTCGACAGCTGGTTTTGCTAGGTACTCCTGGATCCTGCGAAATGGCACGGAATATCGCCTGATACTTGGCCGACGAGGCTGTGGGCCAAATTGGCTTAATAAAATGAAGAAGGATCGTCGCAGTTGTGATCGCAATTTTTACAATTGCAAAAAGAAGCCTGAAAAAAATATATTCAGGAGTTCAACGGGGCTTGAACCCGTGACCTCGCGATACCGATGCGATGCTCTACCAAATTGGCTTTAGTCAGAGCATAATTGTTTTCTTGTTCAACACACTGATAACACAACACTATCACTGCACAAACGCTTGAAAAACCGCTATTTTTCTTCGCGACGCACCACAGGATATGAGTTGAGAGCTCACGATGCATGACGGGAAGCAGAGGCGCTAAAGTTTGCGTGATTTGTGATTCTGTTTTTAAGCCTGTCGCGTGATACAATCACTGCAAGAAGACCTTCATCATACTGTTTTTTTTTCTTACTATTTTCTCTGTACTGTCTTTCGCTCTCTTTCTTCAAAAACCCAAAATTAAAATTGTTACCATAAATTTGGCAGCCTCATTAATGAGCATTGTTGTTGATCTCTGGTTTATGGAAGAGTGATTTTAATGTCGTGATCTTAGCTTACCCAGACAAATATCTTTCTTGTTCAGTGAGCACGCCACGCATTTCGTTTTGGGCACGGCAGCGTCGAGAAAACGACTTGGATTTAAGCCAGTCAAATTACTGATGACCAAAAAGATCGTATCTGTACTCATGGTTTGTTGAAAGCGTTTGGGAGCATTTTCTGTCCTAGCACTAGTAAAGAAGGTACAAAGTTTGCGCGACTTCATTGCATTAGATCTCAGTCATCGTTTAACCAAACATTCCACGAACACTTGATCAAATTAATTTCTTGTCGGTTTCCATGTTTGTTTGTTTCAGGAGAAGATCATCTCTTCAACTCCGTAGTTTTGCCTTCTTATTGCCTGAAATTTCATCAAAACATCCCTGCACTGAATAATCTTGACTTGAAGACGTCTCATTCAACAAAGGTAAGGAAGATATGTTTGTTGTGAATGAAGTTGCAAAGCAAACACATCTCTACATGTAATGGCCGCGGTTGGATCGACGACCCACTCTTAACGGCAAAGGATAGAAAATTCTGTTTCGAAAGCTGGTATAAAACTGGTATTTAACGATGTGTTAACCTTAACCAGGCAGATCTTAAAGGAAAACCAGCTAGTTCGACTAGAGAAGCAGACCTCAGCAACCAGTAACCAGTCAATTTAATTGTCTGAGATGCAAACTTCTGATACCTCTGATAGTGAAAGCGAAACTCGTGAACAATTCAATAAATCATAAGCGAGCTTGAGCAGCGACAACGGCCACGGCAACGAAAACTTCATTTAGTTCAAAACGTGCATTCTTGCTGTTATAACTCTTTCGGGATTATTCCATTTTTTTCAGATTCTTAAACACGGGAAAATTGAAACTATCCAGAAGCTAAATAACTATAAGCGACGTTGAACTGAAGTGGAAAACGAAAGAAAATTTACAAAACCGTTTTCAGGCTATGAACTCAGACATTCTCGACAAAACCTTGAATTTGGTTGTTTCACGTTGTTGATGTGTTTTTCAGGCGACAGCGGATCGAACTTCAATTTAGAGAACTTACTTGTTGTAATCTCTGAATGAACCTGTGAATTCTGTAACATGACTAAAACTGAAAGCGGAACTCGAAAGTGAGGCCGTGCGAGGCCAGGAAGTGAGACACGAAGAAAATGATATACATGGGACTACTCCTGCAGACAGGCAGGAGTCCCATGTATATCATTTTCTTCGTGCAGCGATATAAATAAAAACAGGAGTAGCAGGCATATAACGAAGCCTTAATCGATTTTATACCGTGATACAACTATCTGTTTGCTGTATCATTGCATTGTTTTACAGTGAATCGAGGGAAAGTTAATGCACTCCCTTTGGATTTTTCAGTTTATTTGGGTTTCAATGTTTGTCTCAGGTAAACAAAAGCCATTGTGGTCTCTGATGACTTCATTTCCCTGGTGTTATCTTCGTGGTGATCACGAGGTAATGTAGAGCTGCGTAAGCGTAAAGTAGAGGATTAATAATAGAGTACTTAAATATGCAACACCGCCAGTGCATCAGTCAGAAAATAACTGTTATTCCTAAATTCAACTCGAGGGCAAATTTTCACCAAGTCTTATTCCGAAATGACCTTTCCTTGGGGCATTTGATTCTGTTTTAAGGAGATGAATTCTTGATAAGTCATGAAACGGTTGTTATTCAGGCCCGGCCAGGGGTTTTAGGTATACGGTATCCTGGACCGTTTTAATTCAGGTATATGGTATTTTTTGGTCCAAATTTGGGTATAAAGTATTTAGTTTTTCCTGTATTTTAGGTATTCAGATTAAGATTTTACTTATTCATTTTCAGGTATTTAGTATCGTTTCAAAATAATTTTAGGTATTAAGCATCACACATTTTACGATTTTTCATGATTTTCAGGTATATTGGTATCTTGGGGGGGGGGGGGGATAGCGGGTATATTGGTATCCCACTACTCCCCCTGGCCCGGCCTGGTTATTCTCATACATTCTTGCAATAGTTTCATTTATGGAGGCCCTCAACTTGTTTTGTTTGGGCTTTGGATTGAACCATGCCATGCTGAAACAAAAAAAATGTTGAATGTGACCTAGTTTGATTTCCTTGATGCTGAAAAATCTTTTTTGGACAAATGACCACGGTTTATTATTTTTTTTTATTTCCTGCAGTGTAGTGGTCAGGGAACAGTTTTCACAATAGCAATGGCAACCCACCTTACAAACGCAGCTACTGTATGCCTCTAAAATTGCCGATTGTGCTAGAATAATTTTTGGCATAATTGAAACAGTCAAGCATAATTTTTCAAAAAAGCACTGCTCGAGCATACATGTAGGTAAAAGGTTTTTGCACTTCTTTAAGTTCTGAAGCCAGAAAACAATTCTATTCTTACTTTTTTGCCACCTTGGAACAACTGCAACTGCAACAGCTGGGAGTGTCTAATTTTCACGGGTCGTGGGTGAATTGTCGCGGGTAGCGGGTAAAGTGTCGCAGGTAAATTGTCTCAAAATAATTTTTTTTTACGATGGAGAAGTAGACAGTCAAAGTTTTAGAGGTTGAACACGACGAACAGCCGGGCGCACTTGACACTTCCACTTAAATCGTGTTTACTTAAACAGTAGGTCTGGAAACCACTGGACGTATTTTGACTGCCTCACTTGCTTGGTTACTGGATCTCTTTCTCTTTCCGTTTTGGCAGTCAACAACTGTTAGATCATACTAATAGTCCCTTTCCGACTTAACTCAGGCCTCTTTTTCAAAGCACGTCTAGGTGCTCATCCTTTCATATGCAAATCAGTTTTCATTCACATGAAAATGAGTTTAATTAATTTCCGTGTGAATGAAAACTGATTTGCACATGAAAGGATGAGCACTAAGACTCGCTTTGAAAAAGAAGTTTAAGGCAATACGGAAATGCCCTATTGGCATTAGCAAGCATTAACTAGAGTCAAATTCTGAGAAAGAATGAAATCGAACGCGGGGTTCTGATCTGATTATCTTTTCGCCGTTATATACTCATACAGTTACTCAGTTGTGTTTTGACATAATTAATTTTGCGCGTAATGTGAGGAAAACGTTTACAAAGACTATAAGTGCAATCATGTCACAATGGAAACCTGAACATTCCATCGCCTCTTGATTGCAGATTTTTTGCAATTGGCGTTAGGTTGCACAAAAAACTGTGTATGCTTTTCTTTCTTAATGAACTGAATGCTGTCTTTTGTAGGTTGATGTAGTCAGCAGTGCATATTGAGATATGGCTTCTGCTCCACCACCATTCGCTTCCACCAAGGAGACAACGAACTATGCCCGTCTGTGCCGTCTTCTGGTGGATGTGGGTTCCAAGGCCCTGAGGGACACATTTGACAGGTGTCATCCCCCAGCCAGTCTACATCAAGATTTGACGCATCCACCAGCACACCCTATATTGCAGTCCCTGAAAACGAGACGAATCCTAAATGCTACACAATGGGGAAAGCTGTTTCCTGCAATTCCTGCCTCTGTGTCGTCAGCCAACTTTGATATCACGCTTCTCATATTGCTGCTGAGAAATATCTGTGGCTTGAGTCCCCCCGCCAGCACTGGCAGCTGGGACACTCTTCCACCCTCCTCTGATACTAGCATTGAAGCTAACATTGCTAGAGTCAAGTACTACAGAAACAATGTTTATGGGCATGCAAGTCAGGCATCTGTTGATGATCCAACATTCAACAGTTACTGGCAGGACATAAGCAGCGCACTGGTTGGACTTGGAGCGAGTTATGGAGCTGATATTAATAAGCTCAAGATTGAGTGCATGGATCCAGATGTTGAGGAGCATTATCGAGAGCTGTTAAAGGAATGGAAGAAAGATGACGATAATACGAAGGAAAAGCTTGTAGAAATGGAAGGTACGCTCAAAATATATAGTGCAAACTGTTAGCCAAGATGAAATTTCGTTTTCTGCTGTAATCATTTTCTACGTAATACGAGGATGATACAAGTTGGAGGCTGGTTGAAGAGTGGTTCTGACCTGAATAGTACGTGGTCGTTTTTACTGATCAATTTGCCGACGAAAACTTTAGAATTCCATCTAAATTAAATCCAAGCTTAATCATTGTGTTTATTAGAAAGTGAACTTGAGTAGCCTTTGTATTCTTGTCATTGACTTGTTGCTTTGCTTTCCAAAGAAATGCTAAGGCAATGGAGAATAGAAGACGACAGTTCTAAGGACAAGCTCAGAGCAAAGATGGAAGGTGTGTTGAAAACAAATGTTACAAAATACTGCTCCTGTAACCAGGAAAGTCGACTCGTCTACGTCGAACTGTCTTCCCGAAGTTTGCTTTATACTCGGATTTTCGTCCAAAGAGAAACGTTCAGTTGGCGGTGACAGATAGAAAGCCAAAACCTAATTTCATAAAACGGAACAACTTAAACAAAGAAATAATGACAAGGCCTCGTTAACGGCTACCTCAAGTGATATTCCAAACCATTATTGACTTCTTAAAAGCGAATGAATGAGTTGCCAGTAATCGGATCTCTGTCTTATGTGCATAGGATTCTGGGATCGCCAGGGGGCAAACATTGCCAGTCGCTAGAAGAAAATGTATGGCGATGAGTTATTTCGACCTCCAAATCAACGATTTTAGAGAGAGATGAACGCTTTTTCGCCACTGTTTTAACATAAATGAATTTGGGCAATGTTGATACATGGAAAGTGTAAGTTTTTGTTTGAGTAACCGATAAACTTCCTTGCTTGGGTAAGATTTATTGTGAAATTGACCTCGCGTAATGGTCTCGAAATATTGCAAAATTAGGTATACATCGGGAGGAAATGACTCAGCAAAGCCTTTTCAGTTGTATTTGCGTGTGTACAGGCCACGTTTAGCTTATTTGTAAGCTCATTAATACAAATAATATTGGAAATATGCCCAGCGGTGATCATTGTGCTGTCTGGGGATGTGACAACGATCGAAGGTACCCAGAAAAGCAAAACATTCTTCCTCACGTTGAAATATTAAGATTCTACTCGCCCAAGAATAATAAAGATGTTTTTTGTGGGCTAGAGCTATTAATCGTGATCAATTCGATTTACAACGAGTACGAAGGTCTGTTGAAATCATTTTGTACAAGGTTATAGAACCGTTTGAATGCCCTCAACAACAACAGCAACAACAACAATCTTTATTTGCACTCCCAGCTTAAAAAAAATATTTTGACAATAGAAAAATAACAAAGGTAAAATTAGAGTACTGACTGCCTGGAATAACCATAGGGGCTAGCGGAGCCAGGCAGTCCTTTAACATAGGCAATAAATAGAAATAAATTATAGGTCAGCAAGAAAACTGGAGCACAAATACACACATAAAAAGATATAAAGAGGGAAAAGGAAAACAAAAAACAAAGAACGCTATTTCTACGCGATGAGGGAAGCCTAAAATAATAAGTTTATATATAAACAGAAATCATTAAGACTAAGACTACGAAAAGTGGCAGAATTTAGCAAAAGGCTAATTCACAGGTAATTGGGGAAAACAACAAAACTGTTAACAAGAATACAAATCACTAATAATCTTTGACAAGATCGCTTTTTACTGATTCCTTGAAGTTTGAAATAGAGAGAGTTTTCAAATTTATACTGATTGAGTTCCATACTTTGGGGCCCTTAAGTCTTGGCCCTACACCAACTTTGTGCATGAGAGGGTACGATTGTGGGGGTAAACCCCAAAGAGCTGCTCCAAAGATCAGATCTACAGAGAGCAATAAGAAAAAGCGAAGAAAGAGAAAGCATAGTGGTAGTGCAGATGAAAATATACCCACAGTTTCTGCCCAAGTTCCTGTGATCTTGCTGTTCTTGACATGTTCCTCCGCAGATTTCGAAGAGAAGAGTAGCGGTTTTTTCTCAATCAAACTAGAGCTTAACCTACGAATTTCCTCATGTTTCTTATCGCTTATGTCATCCCTCCAAGGAGCAACAGTTCGGTAAAAACAATTTCCATCACCTCTGACAACGACTTCTCTCCTTTGAGGAGGTAAATTTTCAGAAGCCATAATTTGTTTGTGGAAGACATAACTGATAAGAAAACAGCCCGCACACATATAAATACAACTGAAAAGGCTTTATTTTGTCATTTCCTCCCTATATTTCAGACCAATACGCGACGTCAATTTCACAATAAACCTTACGCAAGCAAGGACGTTTATCGGTAGATTTTATCATATATTTGACGGTTATTCAAACAAAAACTTACACTTTCCACGTATCAACATTGCACAAATCCATTTCTGATAAAACAGCGGCGAAAAAGCGTTGATCTCTCTCGAAAATCGTTGATTTGGACGTCGAAACAACTTTTCGCCATACATTTTCCTTTAGCGACAAGCAATGTTTGCCCCCTGGCGATCCCAGAATCCTATGCGCATAAGACAGGGATCCGATTACTGGCAACTCATTCATTCAGTCTTCTATTCCCCTGAAGACTTGAAAACAAGAAAGGAGATCTCAGCGCTGGTACCTTTCTGACTTGAAGCAAAGGTAATATAAATTTACACACCTGAATGAACGTGACAAGTGAACTTCCTCAATAATCTTTCTTCTGTTTTATCCAGAAATGCTGCAGCAATGGAAGACCGTGGAGGGACACTCTAAAGACAAGCTTGTAGAGTTGGAAGGTGGGTCAGTGGAAACAAACTTTATTGACGGAGGTTTTATTAAGTTTATAGCATGACACATGACTGTGCTTTTAAATTTTCTTAACGATCTGTTGATAATACTCGCAAATTAGTAATTTCTTCTCTTTTATCAAGAAATGCTTATTCATTGGAAGAAAGAAGAGGGCAGCGCCAAGCTTAAGAATAAGGGAGAGATCGAGGGTAAGTTGGGAATAGCTGAGCTCAAGCGGCAAATGTTTCTTTTTAAGGGCTGATTGAAAAATAATGCAAAGAGTGTACATCAGCGTTTCATTAAGCAGGAATTGTGGAATAATACTCAAACTTGAAGCAATAAAAAAAATCAAAAGCCAATGTAACAGTAGCGTTGCTCTATGTAGGGGTTAAAAACTGTTTTCTTGTTTTCGTTTTCATTCTGTTATTTTATCATTTATTTAAAAGAAATGCTAAAGATGTTGAAGGCAGATGAACGTACCACCAAGGACGAGTTAAAAAAGATCCAAGGTAAGTTGATCAAAATGAGATAGGTCATGTTTTTATTTTGTTGCGGACGAAATGAATCTGCTAAGCATTGCAAATTGAAATTATTTGATATGAATATCCTCATCATCTCATAAAACCGGGCAATATGTGGCAAAAACGAAATAAACTCCTCGAAGATAATTATACTCTTAATTTTCAAAGGCGAACATTAACCACCCTTGAACTGGGTATATAGCAAGTTAGTGCTCCTTTCTATAGTCTTATGAAAAAAACTTCCTCATTACCAATTAGACCCGTAGCCCGCAAGAGCTACGGGTCAATGGCCTATGAGGCGAAGCCGAATTGGCGATTGACCCGTTGTTCTTGAGGGCGAAGGGTCTAATTTTTTTGGTATCACCCAACTAGTCGGACAGAAAAGGCAATAATAAAGTTAGCAAATGCAAGTTGAAGAAATATTACTATCACTAATAGTCCTCTAGTAACGTGGACAATCAATATCCAGGATTTGCATTAGTACACTAGTTGAGTGATACTAATACATGTTAGCACGCGGTTTCCGTAGTGTTCCGTGGTCTGCTGTAGACGCGGAAGGTCGCCACTTCAATCCTGGCCGGAAACATCATTCTTTTGAAGGAGGCAGGATGGCCGACTGGTTTAGGGTGCTGGATTTCAAAACGGCCACCAATGTATTCTAGCGGATTTTATACCCCCCCCCCCCCCCCTTCTCCCTCATCCTTCGCGGATTTGGACTCCCCAACCTAAGTGGTCAACTTAAGTCCACAACGGTTGAATAAGAGTTTGTCTCCATCATTTTTAACGGGGAAACGTAAATCCTTGCAGGGTTAGGATTTTCTGTCGCATCGGGCTTAACTCTCGCTCTGGTCACTAGCTGGTGTTGTTATGTCTCTGATTCACCTCCATGGTTATCCTTGTAAATAGCCAACTGGTTTGCCTCCGGGCAGTTGGTTATTGTTAGGAAGACATTTGTCCCAAATTGACCGATAGTCGCAAACCACCTCTCCTCTAATTTGGCATTATACACACCAAGTGAGAAGATGGTGAAATCACTAATGGTGACTAATTGTTATATCACTTTCCTTTTTTCAAGAGATGCTAAGCCGATTGACGACTGGCGAAGGCAACACTGAGAACAAGTTTGGAAAGGTCGAAGGTACATAGTAACCAAACAACGCCCAGCACGGTTTATCGTTCTTATCTGAGAAGGCTAGGAGGTCTGACCATTTGCAGATGTCATTACAAAGGGAATACGTCCTACTCAAGTTATTTAAAGACCCCAAGTGTTGGTTCGGCCGAGTAGTCTGGTGCTCTACCAACTCATGCATGAGCTAACCGGAAGGAAGGAGTGGGGGGGGGGGGGGGGGACTAGGTGTATTCTGGGAAAATTGAAGGCTTCAAATTCTAGCATGATAAATTTTGCACCTTTAACAGCTAAAGAATAGGAGTCAGATATATGACACAAAAGAGTTTTTGACTGATCGCTGACTGGTAAAATTAAGTATATTGTTGTGTTCTTCTCGAGGATAAAACTTGTACCCAAAATTACGTTTTAAAAAAGACTTAATTGGCTTACAACAATGAAAACAATTCTTATGCACTTTGATGATTCTCCAATGGTTCTGTTGAGTTATTAGTGAAATCAGTAGCCTGCCTGGCAGTCGTTAAAAGGGAGGGGGGATGGGGAGCGAGAAATCGAGAAAAGGAACCCAATTTTCTGATTTCTACCTCATCCGGCGGACGTAAAATTCTGATTGGTTAACGTCCGCAGTAGCTCTCATGGGAATTGAACTGGTTAAAGCAAACTTCTGAGGAGAACTTGCTGTCGCGAGCTTTACTAAGCCGATTTGAACTTGGTCATTGCGAATTTACATTGAAGTCGGAACAAGAAGTGGCAGTTGGAGCTCCTCCAGAAAGAGAAGATACTTTTTAGCTGTTATTACCCACGGGATACGGTTAAAGCCTCATTTACCACATGTTTGTTCGCGCCAAGGAATTCAGCATATTTGTAATGAGGGATTTAGTCGATGTATATATCAAACCACTCTTGAGCAAGACCTTCACCATTACTATACAATATCACGACCTTCATTTGTGTATCTGCTTTCACAGAACTATGTTCGGTATTACATACAGAAGTAAGTCAGAATATCGTCGTCTTGGCTTCATGTGTTTTCGTCCGAAGCAAGTAATGTCTCCGGGGATTCAACTCCATACTCCTAGTGAAAACAATTTTCCAGAAAGGTTCTAGTAAATTTTCATTTTGTGCTAATGGAGAGTCAATTTCGAGGTAACATTCTGCTAAAATCAGGTCAGAACTTTGCTCTTTCTCTGACGGCCAAAATATAAACTTCCTATATGATAACGGCTTCCCGTAGACGTGAATCTTATTGCACAGAATCTGCACGTTTTGTTTCGCTCGCCGTCTTCCTTTGGCTTTCTCCTTCATTGAACTAAACACCAAAATAATTCTGTTTCACTCGATTTTTTTTTGTTCATCATACGATGTTGTGGAGGAACCAGCGCATCGATAACGGTTTCTAAGATCTTGGCGGCGTGAATTCGGCGTGCGCTCGTTACTGATTGGTGGCTGTATTGACAGTTAACCTAATTGGACTATCAGAAAATTTGTGGGAGGGGATTCAAATTTCGAAGGCTTTCCTTTTTCCTTCTCCTCCCGAGTCCCCCGCCATTTTCCTCTCGTTTTCTCGCTCCCCATTCCCTCCTCTTTTACGCCTGCACACGGGTTTAAAACGTTCTTGACTTAAAAAACGTATTTCAAAGTAGCACAGGGGTGAAACACCCAAACATATATTTTCACCTTATGAATATATTCATATCTATGTATTTACTGCGACTTTAAGAGTTGTGTTTCTGTATTTAGTCACTCACTGATTGGTTTTCTACTTTCAGAATCTTTTCATCCAGCTGAGTTTATAGACGATATTCGCGACCTCTACAAAATCCGTGAAGGATGGCTTGCTCCCTTTCCGTGGTGCGAAGAGTTTCGATTTCATCTTGATAGCATTTTCACCAGGCTTAAAATGGTCAGCAGGAAGAAAGAAAGAGGCATGAAAACCGATAAAATTATTGACATGTTCGATATCTTCAAGCCTCACGAAGAATGTCCAAGACCAAGAAGGGTGTTGATTGAAGGAAAGCCCGGCATGGGAAAGACCACCTACTGCCAGAAGCTGGTTTACGATTGGGCCATTGGAAGACAAGTACAACTGAGTTCTTTCCCGATATTCGAAGTGGTGTTGCTGCTAAAATGCCGTGAAATTAAGTTTGGTCTCTGGGAAGCTATCGAGGATCAGCTTCTGCCTTTAGAAGTCAAAGAAGAAGACAGGAAGAGATTCTTTGAGTTTGTTCGGCACAATCAGTCAAGCGTTTTATTGGTACTTGACGGATTGGATGAGTTGCCCTCCCGTAAATTACCAGTGTTAAAAGAGATCGTTCAAGGAAGAATGCTTCCTAAATGCCACTTAGTAGCTACCGCACGGCACGACGCTGGAATAAAGGTACGAGAATGCTGCGACACACTGCTGGAGATCGAAGGGTTCATCGAAGAGGATGCCGAAAATTTTATTATTGGCTATTTTAAAAACATGGATAATTTGGCCCAAAAGCTCTTAATTGAGCTAGACAAAGACGAATCCCTGAGGGACTTGGCAGCAAATCCTTTAAACACGGCACTTCTGTGCCTTCTTTGCGAAGAATTCGACGGTATTTTTCCAGAAAATAGAACTCAGATTTTTCTGGAAATAATACGGTGCGTTTTAAAGAGATACAGACGAAAGAACGAATTACCAGAAACTGATGAAGACCTCACCGAATTGTACAAAGCTGAATTGAAACAGCTCGGCAGGATAGCGTTGAGTGGCTTGTACAAAGATGACATGTATTTTGAGGCCAGCCAGTTTCCAGATCGCACGACTACCACACCTGGTTTCGGATTTCTGTCAGTTCAGCCTGGAAGCAGCAAACGAAGACCAAGTCTGCGCTACGGCTTTCTTCACAAGAGCTTTCAGGAGTTTTTCGCCGCATTCTATCTTTGTTGCCAGCTTCTCGATGGCGAAATAAGCGTCGACAACGTGGTTGCTGATGCAAGATATTTCGACGACTTTAAACAAGTTCTCCTGTTTACAGTGGGGATGGTGGCAGTGCAAAGCGAAGAAAAGGCAAAGGAATTTATCAAGGGTATGGCGAGTCAAGTCAACAATAAGGATAGCAATGACTTTCTTCTTGTTGCACTGGATTGCATCAATGAATGTAAGAAAGAAAAGAGTGATTTACACAAGGAATTGGCAAGTCTTCTTGGCTCGCTTCTTGAAATTAAGAGGGTTTCTGTCATTGACTCGCTCCATGCCGCAACTTCACTGATAGAGGCACTGCAAACAAATTCAACGCTTACGGAGTTGCGTTTGTATCACAATTCAATTGGTGATGGGGGTTGTGCTGCAATGGCTGAAGCGCTGCAAACAAATTCAACACTTACACGGTTGTATTTGTCTCACAATTCAATTGGTGATGGGGGTTGTGCTGCAATGACTGAAGCACTGCAAACAAATTCAACGCTTGCAGGGTTGTATTTGTCTGACAATTCAATTGGTGATGGGGGTTGTGCTGCAATGGCTGAAGCACTGCAAACAAATTCAACGCTTACGGAGTTGTATTTGTCTCACAATTCAATTGGTGATGGGGGTTGTGCTGCAATGGCTGAAGCACTGCAAACAAATTCAACGCTTACAAGGTTGAATTTGTCTGACAATTCAATTGGTGATGGGGGTTGTGCTGCAATGGCTGAAGCACTGCAAACAAATTCAACGCTTACAGGGTTGAATTTGTCTAAGAATTCAATTGGTGATGGGGGTTGTGCTGCAATGGCTGAAGCACTGCAAACAAATTCAACGCTTACATGGTTGGGTTTGTCTCACAATTCAATTGGTGATGGGGGTTGTGCTGCAATGGCTGAAGCGCTGAAAACGAATTCAACGCTTGAAGTTTTCCTTAGGTAATCAAATGAGCGATAATGGCCTTGCTGCTGTCAATTCAAAGATGCTAGTCCGACTTTCTCGATTTACTGAGACTAGTCATAATGGCAGTGGTGATAGTGACTGTGACAGTTGTTAGTTTTGAGCAGATTCCAAGTCGAAAAGAGCTCAATTGTAAAAATTGCCATTTCAAACGAAATCTCGTTTAAAAAAAATGTATTCCCTTTTTAGGGTATTTCTGAAGCATCCTTATGAGAAGAAGTTGAATCTTTCTTCTTCTTCTTCTTCTTCTTCTTATTATTATTATTATTACTATGCGAACATTTAACTTTGATCGTGAGATGTAACATCACGAGGATATATATACAGCATGACCTAATAAATTATGTTTATATAATTTTCTCACAATTTTGAGTTTGCACAATGTGTGTAAAAATCGAGCGTCGTTTTGCTCACATTGTAGTTCTTTCGATTTGAAACAGCTTTCTTTAAAAACTAACAAAGCGTTTAAGGAAACGTACACAATGCGGCTCTGTAGATAATTATTATAATTGTAGAAAAGTTATGACAAAGAATTTTTCAAGTGGTTACCAAAATGTGGAAGACTATAGAGACCGCGAAAATTTCACACCATTCCGAAATTTGGCTGCTTTGAAAAGAAACCATCTGTAAATGTACCAACTGAAACTAGAAACCACACATGCTCAATTTGTGAAATTGAAAGTTTATGTGAAGATTGAGTTTTTGCTGCTTTTTCATAACTGTTCGTAGGCAACTGTTCAACACAAGTATCTATCGAAAAGTTAATTAAGTACTTTTTTCAGTGGAGTGTGTAAGTCTTAGTTTTGAAAATATTTTTACAGCGCATAAAGTAGTATAAAGTATTTCTGATTAGGATGTAACATCCTCAGCTGGGTTTTCGTAGATCCACAACTGAATTGTATGAACAATACCTAATCGTGTACAATAAAGTTTTTCATTTATAGCGATGGTACTTGATTGGACGCGGGGTGTAACAAAATTATAGGCAGTCACCGGACAATGTCCGACCAAAATGACAATTTGTCCGAACAGACTTTCGGTTGGCTGGTCATGTACAAGAAGACAAATATTTTTAGCAAATCTGGAAGAAATTGTTAAGTAGATCGCATATCTCATCAACAATTTTTTCACATATACATTGGATGTTCCACGGCTTTGCGACCAGTCGGTCACCCGACCGCCCTACGCATAACATCAACGCGCAAGTCTTGCAAATTTCAGCGTGCAGAGAGAGATGTTACGTTTCTATGATCATTTTCAGTATTTTACCCGGACAGAAACAAGGCGTGACTGAACTAAAATTTACAAATGGTGGAACAGAGAATTAACTCTGAAGTGTAAATTAAAGTGCTGAGAGAAACCCATGAAAAACCCACTGGGCGTTAGCCCTAGTAAAGGGTATCAGGGAACCACACGAGGCAAAGAAAAAATTCTTATGACCTCGGTGGGAATCGAACCCACGACCTCCGGATTAGATCTACCGTTGCTCTGCCGACTAAGCTACGAGGTCGGACAGAGAAAGTGGGGGACGATTAAGGTGGTGAATCGCGGCGAAGAGAAAGTAAGGGTACATATATATGTTGTGCCGCGTAGCACTATAAACACATACAAATGGTGGAACAGAGAATTAACTCTGCAGTGTAAATTAAAGTGCTGAGAGAAACCCATGAAAAACCCACTGGGCGTTAGCCCTAGTAAAGGGTATCAGGGAACCACACGAGGCCCTTTACTAGGGCTAACGCCCAGTGGGTTTTTCATGGGTTTCTCTCAGCACTTAAATTTACACTGCAGAGTTAATTCTCTGTTCCACCATTTGTATGTGTTTATAGTGCTACGCGGCACAACATATATATGTACCCTTACTTTCTCTTCGCCGCGATTCACCACCTTAATCGTCCCCCAGGTCCCCACAACATATATATGAACTAAAATTTGTTTGGCCGGTCAACATGACTGGCAACGGGCGGAAAATTATTTTGAGCCCCGCTGTAGAAAGCCGGATACACTCCTTTTTTATAAGAACGTTGTGGCTGAGATTAGGCAAAATTTTAAGAACATGCTAAGAACATACCCAGGTTGAGAGTGGGTAAGAACCCTCTGTGTTCAATGCTTTTTGTAAAGGCAAATTTACTAAGGGCTGGTTGGCGCGACATCTTGTTGGCGGCATCAGAGGAAGCCGCACAAGCATGTGATAAGCAACTTGAGGCCATTTCCTGGTCAAATCCGCATTGATTTATTGAAGCACTATACCATGTAACTTAAGAACATCTTAAAAACATTTTCAGGATCAACTCGAAGTTAAATTAGAACGTTTAGCCTGAGCTCCAAAATTATACGTTCTTATAAAAAAAAAAGAGTGTATTCACGATGACGGCATTTGACTACAACATACCGGAATCCTTCAGAGTTTCTTTTTATTCTACATCTACATGAGTTCAGCACTCAGTAAAGTCCACGTTGAGTTATGGCTGTTAATGTGTGTAGCCTCTTACACCATAAGCCTTTTTTGGGATATCACGCCAAGCCGGCCACTTGCTGAATAGAACAGACAACCGCCGACCGGTTGGCTCAGTGGTGGAGCACCGGACTACTGTGCGGGAGGTCTGGGGTTCAAGCCCCCACAGGACCAACACTCAGGGTCTTTAAATGACTGAGGAGAAAGTGCTACCTTTGTAATAACATCTGCAAATGGTTAGAATTTCTAGTCTTCTCGGATAACGACGATTGAAAACCGGAGGTTTCGTCTCACAGTACTGGTGTGGGACGTTAAAGAACCCACACACTGATCGGAAAGAGTAGAGGCGCACCTGTGTTGATCCTACTATTCATTCAAATAAGATTGGGAACTGCGTGGCTGCGATTTGCGCCTAAAAAAGCAGTCTGGCAAAGTCCCCCAAAAAGTGTTGTAAAGCGCTTTGAGCCGTTTGGATAAATGCACTATTTAAATCCGCATCATTATCATTATCATTAACAGATCAGAAGGGTAACAATAGGGGTGGTCACAGCCAGGCTTCGTTACGTTTCGTGTGGTTCTTTTGACGTCCCACAGAATCAATTACGAAGAGTCATGAGACCGGTAGTTGTGGGCGTACGGTTTATCGTCCTTATCCGAGAAGACTAAAACGTCTAACCATTTGCAGCTGTCATTACAAGGGAAGCACTTTCTCCTCAATTATTTTAAGACCCTGAGTGTTGGTCCGGCTGAGGTTTGAACACCCAACCTCTCGCACGGCAGACCGTAGGATGGCTCAGTTGGCAGAGCCATCTTGCTATTTAGAGCTGATGCCATGTTTACCTCGTTGGGATTACAAAATTTTGACAAGTAAGGCAAAACAAATTAACTGAATTATCAAATAAACACTGATCCTCGCAGTTGTGAACGCAATTTATGCAATTGGGTAAAGAAGCCTAAACAAATTCAGAACTTCATTGCGCAGTTGCATAAATTGCGTTTACAACTGCGAGGATCAGTCCTCATTTTATTTCACATCCGGAGTTCATATATGATTTATTTCATATATACTATCTATATATATAACTGAATTATGTTACCTTGGTCAAATTATGCCATCTGGAAACTTGCCTATTGTATAACGTTTACAGCCCCAATCGTGATTAATTTCTAAGCTGTTAACTCAGCAGCGACTTATAATGTATTTGCAAGGAAATGACATGAACTTTTTCGTTACTTTCACTGTGAACTACAAACTATGATGTTCAAAGTTGATGTGAAATCCCCTCCAATACTCACCCCTATCGCCGACTTAATCAATGGGTTCACTTTTAAGTTAACCATCTACGAATTACATGATTTTGATTCTACTTAGTTTGCGGGATCCCTGTTACTCTTGGTAACCTTGGATGTCCCGTGGTCAATCTGTCAGCAGCGTTCTTTGATAAGAACCATGGGTCCCATCCTGGTGCATTTAAATAAATTTTATTATATTGTCACCAATGTGATTGAATGTGAGTCACGGCTCATTGTACAGAGTTGGTATTCCTATAATAAAAGTCACACTGGCTATCCCGATATGAAATCTTCCGCCAATTGGTCACAAAATGAATGTTATTTACTGGGAGACAGTTTATTGTACAGAGCTGGTATTCCTGTAATACAAGTCATACTGTGTATCCTGATATCAACTCTTCCACTGAGTTGTCACCATTGTGATTTAATGTGAGTCATTGTTTATTATTATACATTGGTGTCACCAGCTCGATTTTGATTGGCTATAAGCACGCAGTTAATTCTTGCTAGCTCTGTTTCTCTTACGTCATGCCTACAGACCATAGTTTTTATATATGTAGAATTGACGTCATACCTACAGACAATAGTTTTATGCATGCAGAAGTGACGTCCACTAATACAATAACCAGCAGTTTGATCAGTTTTGTTATGGCGGAGTTGCCAGTGCAGCTCAGGAATATGCATAATAAAACAATTATTGGATTCGGTTTTCGCATGATAGCGATAATTATCAAGCCCTCAGTTTGTGTTATCCGCCTCAGCCTTCGGCTTTGGCAGATAACACAAACTTTGGCCTTGATAATTATCGCTATCATGCTCAACCTCATCCAATAATTGTTAATTGAACAGAGCTGGTATATTGCTATGATAAAAGTCATCCTGGGTATCCTGTTATCAACTCTTTTACAATGGTCCTGCTGATTTCACCTAAGTCCATTGTTGTCAATAGTGTGTTTAATAGTACTAGTACTGTGAGTCATAGTTTATTTTAAATAGCTGGTATTCCTGTGATCCACATCATCCTGGCCACCTGTAAATCAACTCTTCTGCAGTGGTCCTGCTGCACTATTTTTTGATACCACTCTGGTGCGTTTAAGACGTCGCCAGTGACCTGTGTCATAATTCATTTCAAACAACATTTCTACCAGCTGGATCTGCAGTGACCCATCTGATGCTCTCACATCTTCTGTGTTTTCACTGAGCTTGATAGTAATTATTGGACCTTGATGAGCATATGGTTTTTCTGTGGAAAGCAAACACAGGTGGTGAGATTAACAATGGACTTGTTTGACTGGAAATAGTTTGAAGAAGACTAAGCAATGCATAGGGCAGTACAGTTGATTATCAAAAGAATCCAAGGTGAAAAACATAATGAAAGAAGAAACCATGAGTGTACATTGTTTATCAGCGACATAAAGCGCACTCGTCACGTGAAGATGGAGCAAATCTCAAAATTTGACTTAAAACTCATTAAAATGACAGTTTTGCACAAAACAATGAAGCTAGCAGAATTTGACACTACATATTACAAAGAACAATGCTGTCTACCAAAAATTTTTATTAGTATCAAAGTAACATCTGGAGGCTCTTTCTGATTTATTTACTCCTGGCCATGATCAAGTTACCAAAACGTCTTTAACCACCTCTGGGATTTTGTGTACCACAAGCTCCCAGATACAGTATCTGTACAGAAACTACAGTATGTCATTGAAGTACTTGAAACTTTCATTTCCAAAATAATTTATTAAAAGTTATAAATTAGATATAGTGCCAAGACATGTGCATAAACCTGTAATATTATATTAATATTTAAAACATGATAGTCTTTACCTCGAGCACCAGCCATAAATCCTAGAATGAGAGCCTTTTCTGCTCGACTCACACGGTTTGCATTCTTGAACATTTCATGTGCAGCTAACATTTGGTCTCGCTGTAAAGGGAAATGATACACAAACATGCACACATGTAAGAAAAAAAAAATCTAACAAATTTTAAAAATTTGATAAATCTATGTGTTAATTAAGGAAGGTATTTTAAACTGGGTTATCTCACCGGCTTTAAACCCTAAGATCAAAATTTAAAGTCTCATTTGTGGTCACTATACATTTTCTATAGAAGTAGTGGGGAGTTCTGAGTTGTGTGATCCTGTTCTTAATTCTTGTGACAACCCTGTTTTATAAAGAGCTGACATTACAAGGAGACATTTGACACTGATCATTCTTGGGGTTTAATAAGGACAAACTATTATAGAGAAATAATTATTTAAGATTTTTGCACATTATTCTGTTTAAAAATCTGTGCAGTGTAGATTGATCTTTATTGATGAGTATACATGTAGATTGAGCTCCAGTTTTTCCTGGCCTCTGGTTTCAGGTCACACTTTGATAAAATAGATACAACAGCTAATTTAAAATGCACAATAGTTGAAAAAGATTCAGTGAATACTTTTTCCTTTGTAGAGGAATGAATGCTGCTGATATAACAAAGCCCCCTGTCACGAGCTTATAGCTCTTGGAGCAAACATGTAATGCAATATGTTTAATTACAAAAAAAAAAAAAGAACAAAACAACAAAAACTTGGCTGTCTTCTGAAGTCCACCCAATACCAATACACAATGGATAATTAGTGTGTACCTACCGTAAGGGTCAATTGTCGTTTATTTCCTTGCTGCTGTTGGCTGCTGCCAGGTGTCACTCCAGATGGTACAGTGAGAGGAGTTCTTGAGGAATCTGCTGCTGGGGCTGCTGTTGAGGCTGAGGAACTTGCTGCCAATGCTGCAGCGGCTGCTTGTTTTTGTTGTCTTTCCCTCATCATCAGTTGTCGCTGCTGCTCCACATGCATCTAATTTACAACAACAAATGTGTGATCTAAAGTGTACAGTACATGTATTGCCAGTATGTTTCTATTCTCTGGAATTGAAAACGTTTGTTGGAATAAACACAGCATTATCAATTGTAGCTTTAATAGAGACGTCCAGTGCTCTAAATGAGAGAGGTACAACTGTGACTTCCTGACCAGAAAATCTGAGTCATAAATTAACTCATCCAAGAAGATTTAAAAACAGTAACTACGAAAGACAAATTGCAGTGTGTTTACTGAAACTGGGGCCACCCAGAGAATGAAAACCAATCAGAAGGCAGAACGGAAACAATAGATTCCAACTTTTTCAAAATCCAGCCAATCAAATGTCCAGTACAATACAATGAAATCTCAACTTGTTCGTTGACTGGTGATGTTTACACGACTATAGTGTCAGTTAAATGTCAAGCTTTCATGTGCTTGCGGCTTTGAGAAGAATTATACTGCACTCAGTTTATCTTAGGTCGTTGGTTGATTTAGAAAACAAAAGCTATATGCAAAAGCTATTGATGCCCTGACTTTGAACGTTACTGTATCTTGAACACTGTTAGCTTCAATTCATTTGAATGGCAAAGTTTGTTTTGTGTCAATATTATGTACTAACTGATTTTAAAATCAGCTTGTGCTACAATTTGCTCAACAGTAACTGGAATCATTTTCTTTACAATGCCAACAGAAGCCAAACTGGCTAATGTTCCACTCTTTGGGCCTGCAATAATTCAACATGTAAAAACTTCCAGACCTGTCCATTTGAATCATAACTGTAGACTGATTAATTTTGTCCTTCAGTAATTCTTACCAAAAGTCTGTGATCTGTGGCAGAGTAATACAGGTTACAGGTACATTGTATCTTACAAAAAATGAATTTAAAATGTCACTGGAATAAATTTGTTGAGTTTGGACAAGGAAAGGTTTAAGTGTTGATTATTTCAGAAACAAAGAAATAAGGAACTTATTACCTCCAATTCTCTCTTGAGATTTATGGTACTCTCACTGAGTGTATCTGAAGATGGTGCTTGTGAAGTACTTGACACGGCTTGTGGGACGTACGAAGGTGCTGTGGACGCCGGTGCAACGCTTGTTGTGGGTGTCTCTGGACTTGATGGTACCTTCAGAACAGTAATTAATTCAATAAACTAGCATTACAGAAACCAGTATTTTGTCCTTTTAATGAAATTAAGCCTCAAGATTAAAGAAAGTAACAAGAAAGTAAATGCAAGGAGGTAAACTTAGGAGTTAAGCCACCATAATTATCCCTCCCTCGATGCACGTCCCAAAAGAGCAGTTTAATTCATTTTAAATTTACACGTATATCTTTTGATCTGAAAACCTCGGACAAGCTAGAAGTGGTTCATTTGCACCCCTAGTAATTACATGCAATATTCTTGTTACCACTTTCAAGAGATTAAGTCACCTTTGATGGTTGAGTGACAGGTGCCAAACCTGCAGCATAATCAGGAGTGGCTGGTTCTGGTGGTTTCGTGTTGTCCAGTTTTTTGTGTTTAGCTTCTTCAGCATGCTCAGATTCTAACAATTGAAAAAATCACACCGAAAGCATTAAGTTCTCTTGTAGGGTATACAGTATAACTGTATACCCTATATAATGACTGAAAATAACAGAAGCCTTAACATATTATAATGTACATTTGACAAAGTGACTTTTACACCATCTGTGGTTTTATTCTTCAATCCAAGATGGTGCAAAGGCAGCATACTGCTGTACTTGAAAATTACATAATTATAATAATATTGATAGAGTTGCCATGTTTTTAAACAAGGTTTAATGTAAGAGCTCAAAACGATTCAAAAAAGAAATAAAACCCTGCTAAAAGAAAGTAGGGGCTTCATTAACTGAAGAAGTAGGAGGGTACAGGATTATGTGGGTACCCCTGAGAGTTTTCTTTGGTTTAATGGTCTTGTCAATGCCATAACAGTCATGCTGAAGATTTGCTCTGAGGAAGGGCTAACGCTCTGAAATGTCAGCTTTTCGAAGTCCTGTATGGTGGTCAATTTATATTATCAACTCTGTTGATAAAACCAAATTTTTGCCCTAACAGCAAAGGTGGGTTGGTACCCAGGTCTCAGCTTCTACAGTGTAATAAATAACCCTGGAAAGCAGAAGTTTTAAAATGTTTTGTAGTAGGTGTCAGACTCTGGAAAAGTAAGCGGCTGTGAGAAGTGAGGCTCCGCAAGGCCTGAGCTGGTTGCTATGACCTGAGTAACTGGTGACATGTAATTACGTAGCCGGCGGAACTCCAGTGCTCGCCGGTATGTTTTGAAACCACTGGAAAGGTCTTGAAATACTGTCAGTCACAGGTCAGTAAAACATGACTTGATAAACCAGGTTTCTTAAAAATGAAATTTGACATTGAGACCCCATATTTTACCATGACAATGACAAAAATTTCAGAACCCATTTTGTGGCTTAGGGTTTTAATAAATTATTATTTATAATTCCAGGTAAAAAAAAAAACTACTACACGGGGTATAACTATCTTGCATAGTTTGTCAGTACCTGCCATTTTCTTTCTCCTTTTAAGTTCACGGCCACCTCCAATTGGCTGCTCGGTTATGTCTAACAGCTGCCAAAGATGATAAATTAAAATATTTTTAATCAATAAAGATGGTGGCAACGATAAATTAAAGGATGATCGATAAAATTATCCATTATTAAAAGTGAACCATGTGTACAGTTTCCACTGTGTCAGTTAACAACATAGTTAAGGGCTTCATGCAAAGTGTATGTCTCGGAGAAAAGTGTACAGAAGAAGACCATCAAAAATGAAGGGCAGAAAATGTTTTGAAAAAATCTCCACTCATTAAGATTAAAGTTCATGCTCATTCTGATTTGAGTAAACTACTGTATGATTCCAGCAACTTAACAGGTAAGAGTTCTGGAATCATTAACAGCTAAATGGGAACCACAGTACTTAGCGCATTTACAAGCATAATAGAGTACAGCAAACCTTTGTCCTTCCATGGTGTTTAAGTGTGGCGGCAGATATGATGCTCCTAGATGAGCCACTTGAGGAGGTTCCCCTGTTTGGTGCTGGACGGTAACTTGCAGTGTTGGGTGTTCTCTGCGTCACTCTTACTAAGATGACAAAATGACAACATCTTTTATTAGGGTTTTAAACCTTGATTTCCTATAGTTAACATGAAGAAGCTTGGAATACTACATCCTCAAAGCATCCTTGATTATGTACTGTAAATGTAATTATCACTTACCAGGAGCTTCAAACTTCTTTGAAGTAGACTGAAGTTTGTGTGCTGAGTTAAGAGGGTTTCCAAGTCCCTTCTTGTGAGCAGATATGGCTTCGCTGGCTTGAAAAAAAAGGAGAAAACAAAGATGGATCAAATGGGTTTGCTTGCTATACAGCTGACTCTTAACTTTGTTCTAAACATTGCATGGAAGAACATTCAGGAGTCAACATTCATCGTAATTACTAGTTATTAGGAGGCGATCAACTGGAATTATACAGTCACATGTTCTAAACACACTTCTAAACCCTTTAACTCCCAAGATTTGATTATTACAGTAATTCTCCTGAAGTTCTACAACTGTATCTGCTGTACTGTTCCTTGTAAGAGTGAAGAGAATTTAGGGTTCTATCAAGATAACACCCTATGGCTGATAAGTTTGTATATTCTTATCACGCCGTCTGTTGGACAATGTATTAATAATGTTAGTATAAGGACAAGTTACACACAAGCCTACAATCGGCGCCAAAATTGTTGACACATTTACCTTTTTAACCCTCTATTTCGTCACGCTTACTAGTCGATTCGTACCCACGGTCGTTTCGTACCCAGGAGATTGGTACCCAAATTCAGATGATTCGTACCCAGGCAACTGGTTATTTTGTACCTATTTTCTTTGCAGTGGAAATATGGAAACTTTCATAAACCAAATCAGCATTTAAGTGTTTCACATGTATTTGTGGCGTAACACTGAGTGCTGCAAAGAAAAACGCAAGACTCAAAACAAATCCCAAAAACACAACATGCACAAACCTATTGCTCATTTTTTATAAACTCACAACTTCTCACAACATCTAACAAAACACGGATTGAAACGCACCAATTACCATCAAGCCGTGGCGGACAAGAGTGAAATGAGTGGCATCACAAGGTGAGGAGAAAAATTGTTATAGGGAGACAAGAGTGACATTAGTGGCTACACAAGGTAAGGGGAAAAATTCTCCCTCTTCACCGACACAAACAACGGCTGCGAATGATTAGCTAGCGAATTGCTCAACGGGGACGTTCGATGGATAGGTCCTCAAATAAACTATCCTATTGATCATGCTGAGAATTTAAAAGGAAAGCTGCAGACTTCTCCTCCCTGAAACTTGTTGGGTGCAAATCAATCAACTTAAGGTTGTGTAGAGACGATCCAAATTAAGTACGAATAATTTGAATTTGGGTATGAATCATCTGAATTCTCCTGGGTACGAAATGACTGTGGCTACGAATCGACTGGTTACCTTCGTCACTGTGATCAATCCCTGTTCACCCTCCCTCGCTTGTCCTTTCAGCCGTCTCCCACCGCCCCCCCTTCCCCTCCCCCCCCTCCCCAAAACAATGTTGTGCGGCAATTGCTCTGATTTTGAGGTACAAACAAGCAACATTGGATGGGGAAGCGGGGTGTTTTTCACAGTTTATTGCGCGAAAAAAAGAGTGTTGTTATTTGGTGCACTAAAACTACTATAGAAACACAATGTGTCAACTAATTATGTCGCCGATTGTAGCCACAACTAAAATAAAGTCACCAGTCTTTCTGATTTGTTCCGTAACCTCTGCAAACACGGGGCTCACCTGACCCAGATCAACATTCAACGTCCCAGTACTGGGATAATATTTTAATATCTCCGACAAAACACGGACCCATTCGTCTTCGTCGTGGCTTCCAATCTCAAAAATGTCCCCCAGTTCAGCGTTCGTTTCCTCAATAACTCGACGAGGCAAGTGAAGAAAAGCCACGAACAGCTTTACTTTAACCTGAGTTTCTAACCGATGAAAACACTCTGGAATGTTACGAAGGACATCCTGAGTCAGCAAGGAACGTAAGCTGCTGCCAGACCACGAATCATCCGACGATGAGTAGTTGTGAAGCAACAATGCAGTGGTAGCTTGACGAACGGACGCCATTTTGTTTGTCTTTGGTCACTGAAAAACACGTCCGGGGTACTGTTGGGTTGGCTGCACAGTGGAAAATGGGCCAGAAATGCGTTATTGACGCACATAACCCAAGGTAATTCTATTAATTGATCAGTTCATTATCATTCCGTTATATTTCTCTTTTTGAAGAACCAAAAACTTTTCTGATTAAGGGGTTCGACCGCTGCTACACAACCCCATGTCGGGGCTTGATCTCGGTCGAATGGTCCTTGTTATAAAAGGGGAGGTTTCTAAGCGTGTCCGGTATTTCACTTCCGCGTTGAGATTGTATTTGAGCATGTGTACGTGTTAAACCCAGGTGGGAAAACAGATACAGTACGACACAAACTCCACACGATCTGATTTAAATTAGAATATCCCTTCGTCTTATTCACGACTGATCAGCGTACACTGGTTACTTGACATCCGAAGCCTTTTGGAGGCCTGAAAGACCGGCTCTTGGTAAGTACCGTGACTATCGCAAGTCGGGCGTACATGAAATTCTAGTCTCAATTCTTGCTGTGTTTGGGGTTCGTGCGATCAGAACGTTTCGTACCTTCAATCGGACATCATTTTTGTATCCAATGGTAAATAACACCTCGCTTTTTTCTTCGTTTCTCAGCTCAGGCGTTAAAGGTGTGTCGATTTACTCAATAATTATTGAGCAGGGATTTTAGAGTGTTCCGTAGCTTGTTGAGTGAAGTCTCTTGAATTGACGTCGTGTGTGAAATAATAAGCAGTTGTATTTACAGAGGCGCTAGTTGAAATCGATTGGCAGCATTCATCTCCTTTT
>OX419344.1:8203121-8243121 GCA_948470475.1 Galaxea fascicularis | reverse complement strand
TATCACATTTTTCGTTCCGACATTACATATGTTTATTGTGTACAGTGTACTGTGCTTTGTAATGATTTCGTTTACTATTTACTGTTTTCTCTGTCCGTACATATATGTAGCTGGGCTGTACCTGAGTTTCAAATGAAGGCAGATATGATTGTTGTATTCGTAAAATGGTTTGAGAATGGGGCCCAGTTCTCGGCCACAAAAAACGTAAACTTGTATTTCTTACCTTGGAATAACCGTAAGAACTTGAAACTTCATACACAACTAGCCTCAGCATTCAGTTTACACATGTAAAGCTATCGACTGCTCAACGCTGTTTTTACCCGAGTAATAATGAAAATGGAGGCTTTGTTCGCGGGCCCAGTTATCGGCCAGCTGGCCCAGTCCTCCGCCACAAAAGAGTACGCGCTATTCCTCAGAATAAACAACGCTTTATTACCATTTTTGTTGTTAAATCACTTATAAGGCTTGTGTTTGATATTTCGATCAAAAATTGTCCTTACAGAGTTTTGTTTCATGTTAGAAAAGGAAGTTTTTTGCACACCTAGTTTTAATCTTTAGTGCACTCAAGCAAGTCGTTTTAGTGTTGACGGCGAGCAGGGTGGCCGAGAATAGGCAAATACGCAAAAGTACCAAGGAAATATTGAGGAGTGGATTTAGGTCGAAGAATAAAACAGGCCAGCAAAAGATTACATTAAACAGATAGCTTTATCACTCTACGTTCTTTATGCTAAGAATTGGCTCATTTGGGCCTTCTATACAGATAAAATATAAACTTGAATTAAACCATGTGTATTCAAGTAGCCGTAAACAAGCACGTTTCGGGGAAACCAAATTCATCTACCTTCGCGTCACCTCGATGAGCTCACAGTATATAGTAGTTGTAAACTCAAAACTTCGCAGAACGAAAGACAAGGAATCAAGCTTGGAAGCAATTGGTTTTTAATTCAGATTCATTTGTGGCGCGAAAAATAAACGTTGAACAAAAAGTTGTGGAGAACTGGGCCTCATACTGTACTTCTTCGTCGAGCTGGTCAATTATTTAATATAATAATGACAGATCGGTCAAACTAAAAGTGTCCAGTTTCACCATATACATGTTTTAGGCTGAATGCTATACTCATGCTACCTTTTTGCACAGGCAAATAAGTGCATCAAAATCCTTCTGTTTTTCTTCCATCTATTACTCCAAGAGAGTTAAAATAATAGCATGCATACTTTTTTCATTTGCCATTAATAACAATATTGATGAAAGTATATACAGTACCCAGGTGTGGGTTGAATTGTTGGTTGGTTTTCTTGTTAAAGGTAATTATGATGCAAGCCACAGCTTTCACCAATTTTTAGCACCCTTCACCTGTATTTGAGTAGTCATTGAGAGTAATGGCTTGCGTGTGATTAGCTACGACTTAAATTCCAGTATCATATAAAAAATACAAATATTATGACAACAACAATGACAAGAAATAGTTTTATTAGCATACCTAATTTGTTCTTTTGCAAGTGTTCAAGACAAAGACAAGCGATAATGGTTTAAAAAGTTTATGTTAGTAGTACTGTTCCAAATGATTTAGTCTATACATTGCACATTGTGATGGAAAAATGTATTTCTGAATTGCATTCTAGGTTCTATTATGTTGCCTTTAAAAGCTCTACAGAACATTAACTCTGACATCCGGGCTTAGGTGTAGTTGCCATCTCAATGGATGTTAACATTAATATCATTTTTCAGTTTTTTTCAGAGCTACATGTAGCTCACCTAACTAATTACTTGTATTATTATAAAATGCCTGGTTAACTACATTGTTCATCATTTTTTATTCATTTTCGTACTGGTGTCTTTCCTCCTCTAGACTATCGATAACTTGCTGAAGCTGAGTTATGATAGCATGTGTCTGTGAGTTATCACTGATATTTACAAGATATCGCGTGACATGATCTAGCCTTAATACTACACCATCAATTTGTGGTGGATCTAATATGTTGTCTAAAGCAGAAATAGTTTCTAGCACAGTTCTGAGGAGAAATAAAAGAATTTCCTGTCTCCCCGAGGCAGCCACCACCATAGATATTTTTAAAAAGACAGCAAAGCATGCTGGGTAGGCTACCATTGCGCATGCCTGACCTTGAGAAGCCAAGTTAGTCAGGCGTGAAGTTCAAACCAAAATCAGAACTTGTGCATTATTTCGGGGGCAGTTCGAGTCGGTGACGGTGAAGCGAAAAATTCAATGTTGAGGGTACAGCTTGATCGTTTTCAGAAACTCGAATGTTGAAACAAAGGCTTCGATGTTGAAACGAAGACTGGATTGTTGAAGCCATTAGTTGGTTGTTGAAGAGGAAACTTCAATCTTGAATCTTGTTTAGCACCGTTGAACTTCCGTTGATGACAATAAGGGTATGATATTGAAAGCAAAGGAAGAGTTTTGTTTCTAAAAGTTGATATCTAAATCGTAAACGTAATGGTTAAAATGAAAAGTTGGATGTTGAAAATAAAACTTGATTTTTGGCGGAGATTTAATGCCATAATTTTCGCGGTCGCGAGCGAATTGTCGGGGGCCACGGGTAAACTGTCGCGGATAATTGTCTCAAAATAAAATTATTCTCGATGGAACAGTACACAGTCAGAGTTTTAGCCTGCGCAGCTGGCGGTATTGTGTGATTAAAGTTTTGGCGGCGGAGCTGCGATCCAAAAAAAAGGAGTGGGGACGAGGCGTTTGAAATACCGCCTGCCAGAAAACCCCGGTATTTTGAATAGTCCCGCACACCAGTGTGCGGGGAAACTGATTGGTCGAGGGCTATACATATGTCAATCATAGTAGATGATCCTTCGCATAAGCTTTCTCATATTTCCCAAGGGAGCGAGATGGTAGACTATTGCGAAAAATAGTGGCGGAGTCGGCCGAATCAACCATCGATAAAGCGCTAGAACGTCTCAATGTGAGTCGAGAGAAGGAGAAAATTATTCTTAAGAGTGAGCAGGAAACGGCCGTGAAGGAGCTGCTTGCTGGACGGGACGTCATGGCAATTTTGCCCACAGGGTTCGGCAAAAGCCTAATATTTACCGTTTTTGCCATTGCGAAGGAGCAATTGCGATCAGAAAAGACTTGTGTGATTGTGGTTTCCCCTTTAAAAAGCATAATTGACGACCAAATTGCCGAAATGACTTCTTTGGACTTCACAGCGCTGGAATTGTCGGGCGAAAATTTGACGTCCGTTCTGCGTGACCCGCCACAATTCTTGTACTGTACTGCAGAAAATGTCCTCCAAACACCATTTCTTGGTGAACTGAAGAACAGCAACACAGCTATTCATAAAGCAGTATCGGCGATTGTGGTAGATGAGTCTCATACAGTTGAATCATGGACGGGAAAGAGGTGAGAGGAGAAAGCAAGTTGTGTTGTTGTTATTTTACATAGCGAAATAATCGGAAGTTTCGAATTACAGGTTTCACTCTGATTGGCTGATTTAATTGGGATTAGTTGAGGTGATAAAAGTGGGCGGCATTCGAAAAATCATGGTTCTCTGGCAGGCGGTATTTCTCGTGGCTTCGCCGCTCGTGGCGGCTCCGCCGCCAACTCTCACTCGACTGGTACAGCGGCTCCGCCGCCAAATTTCCCTCGCCTAGTACACTATACCGCCAGCTACGCAGGCTATCAGAGTTTCAGAGGTTGAACACGACGAACGGCCGTGCTCACTTATAATAAAAGACAATTAGGCGGGTACTGTAGCAGCTCTCATAAGCTCTAAATTTCATTGGCATGCATAGTGTAGCACCTCTGTTGTTTTAGGGATAGGGTCCATTGTTTGTGTTGCTTGTTTGCCTGACTCGTGAGACCTTACGAGAGCTGCTACATGGCCCAATTAGACACTCCCACTTAAATCGTGTTTACTTAAGCAGTAGATCTGGAAACCACTGGCCTTATTTTGACTGCCTCACTTGAAGGGTGAACGCCTTGTATTCTGCAACATACACCTTTATTGATATCTAACTGGCAATACCAGCAACTCAACTTTACAAAATCGCCGGCTTTTATAGGTAAGCCTGAGAATCTAGAACGTTCCGTTTGATTACAGTAGATTCTATTTATATACTGTGTCAGGGATAACTAAAGGCCATGTTACACGAGACAATTTTTCTTGCAACTTGCAACGCAACGATGACGAATAAAAAACCTTTCAAGTTGCAGAGTATGTCACACGTTTGCAACTTGTCTCGCAACGTTTCGAAAAGTAGAGGGTTCTACTTTTCTTGCAACTCGCAACGCAACAATTGCAGTTGCAAAATGGAGTGTTACACGTGAATTTTTCTTGCAACTTGCAACTTAACAAACGTTGCAAGAAAAATTGCTTTGTGTAACATGGCCTAAAACAGGACACAGCTACTTCTGGAACATTCTTGAAGGTTACACTGCATCACTTGCTTAGTTATGAAAACTGGACCTGTTTCTCTTTCAGTCAGTGAACAACTGATAGTCAATAGCCATTTCCGAATTACCTCAGACCTCATTTTCAAAGCGAGTCTAGGTGCTCATCCTTTCATATGCAAATCAATTTTCATTCACATGAAAATGGATTTAGTTTGTGTGTGAATGAAAATTGATTTGCACGTGAAAGGATGAGCACCTAGACTTGCTTTGAAAAACAGGCTTAAGCACAGGGAGCCCGAGCGCTTTATAGCTATTTAAAAGCTTCAGTGGTGACTGATGTCTTTTTTTTTGGGCGTTTATGGAAGCTGCATCACTGCGAATTCGATTTCAAAACACAATTGCTTCAGGCGCGTCGGAAACTGGAGATGACATTAACGGCTCCTGTTGACTGTCAGCGGAAGTGAGTTTCGGGTTACAAATTTTAATTTTTTTTAAAACGGTCGAGATGAGTGAAAAATGACAAGGGGTGAAACTCTGAGAGAGCTTTCGTACAATCTGTGACTCCAGTTGACGCGTGGAATACACGAGGAAACTCGAGCCCGCTTTGCTGGTATTAAAAACCATCCTGCTCATCCTGAATTATATTTAATGCCCTCTTCTGATCGGAATTCAAAGACCTGTTTGATAGAAGCCAACAACGTGTTGTTTGATTTCTTATTGATCAAAAAATTCGCAATACTCGTTCAATCCAAGAGCAAGACATGTGACAAGCCTGTATAACCGGTCAGTGTAAAACGAAGACTTCGTTTTAGATTTAGGTATGATGTAGTTCTTTAGAAATAGGTATGATGCAATCGACTGTTATATATAAGGCTCGAGATAGTATGACCTGGAGAATCTTCTTTGAAGTTATGCTACAGACAAATAAAGTGTTTGTATGTGTAATATCATGGGTGACAAATTACTCCTTAATTTTGGCGCGAAATTTCAGCATTAATTTATAATTTCACATGTGAAATTACAAAATTGCCATAGCAACCGTTCCTACGCAGCCAAAATGGCGTCCAGGTTTGAAGATGTTACAGATTCTGATGTTGCGGCGTTAAAAGATGCTGCCGAAAACTTGAACACCCGCAAAAGCACAATTAACTGGTTGAGAGTTTTTGAAAACTGGTGTGATGAAAATGCTCTCGACAAAAGCACCGATGTCAAATTGATTGGCATTTATGTCACGTGGTAGGATATAATTTCAATGCTGTAAGGAGAGATCAAAAATTATAATACGCATGTGGTTGTTGTTTTATGTCGAGTGCGTGTTGTTCGAAACGATTACTGAAATGGCGCCCAACGTGGGGCGGATGAATCGATACGAAGCTTAGAAATGACCGAAAAAGACGAGGAGGTAGCGCGTTTACGTGCGAAACGTGGTGGAAATAGAGGTGTGATAACGAAACTCTCCTACGAAGTGGAAGAAATTCTCAAGATTGAACCGATTGACAAACAACGACTGAAGGTTATCGCCCACTCGCTGAATGAGAAGTTGAAGCTGGTTGAGTCACTCGACGAAAAAATTATTGATTGTTGTCCTGTGAAGGAAGTCGCAGACGAAATAGAGGAATCTCACGATGTTAATTCACGCGCTATGGATATTTTACGAATGGTAATGGCAGCGACGAACCCGAACCCGAGCGACCAGGGAACTTCGACTGTGAATGCAACGGCTAGCCACGAAATTGTACCCCCTGATTCTGCATCACTAACCGCTCTTTCTGGATCTCAAGCCGCAAAGGTTTCTCCGAATCTCGATTCTGGAATTTTCGTACCTGATCAGCCAGGGAGCTCTGCCTCTCCTGGAATTCAGTCGCTTGGTTTCCCATCAGTCACACACGCTGGAATTTCGCAAGCAACGGGGAGTTCAGGTATGGCCTTTCAACCACCTATTAACTTTAACACGATTGCTAATTCAATGCCGTACCAACCGAAGGCGAAATTACCTAAGCTTGTCTTGCCGAAATTTAGAGGCGAAGTAACGCAATGGCAGAATTTCTGGGATAGCTTCAATAGCGCCATACACGTCAACCCGCAATTGAGCCAGATAGATAAATTCAATCATTTACACTCTCTGTTGGAAGGACAGGCATCGCGTGCAATACAAGGCTTAACAAGATCCGAAGCAAATTACAAGGTGGCCATTGAGATGTTACACAAGCGTTTTGGCAAGCCCCAAAACATTATTTCAACCCATATGGACGAGTTGTTAAAAATTCCTGGATGTACTAGCGATAAGGCATCCCAACTTCGATTTGTTTACGATAAAATCAGCATAAACGTACGAGGTTTGGAATCATTGGGGGTTAGTTCTAGCCAGTATGGAAGCTTGTTAATTCCAGTAATAATGTCGAAATTGCCGCAAGAAGTGAGAATTCAGGTGGCCCGAAATACCGCACAGGAGGTCTGGCAAATGTCTGATTTGTTAGAAGTTATCCGAAAGGAAGTCGAGGCGAGAGAGATAAGCGAAGGTGTCAAGACAAATGTAAACACTGACAAACCGAAACCGAACCAAACGCCGAGAATGCCTTCTGCTGCAGCGCTTATTGCCAACGATGGTTCCCGACCTTTCCCTAACGGTTCGAATGGAATTCAATTTAAATGCGTTTATGGTGGTGGTGCTCATTTTTCAGCCTCGTGTGAGCGTGTGGTTGATCCTCAAGATCGTACTGAAATTCTAAAGAGAGATCGACGATGTTTTGTTTGTTTAAAATCGGGTCATCGGAGCAGTTCCTGTGTTAAAAACTGTCGTCGTTGTCACGGCAGCCATCATCAGTCAATTTGCCGCCAAGCAGCGCCGAAGCGGAACGATTCATCTGCCCCAAACGAAAATTGTCCTGAACCACAACAACAACAAAACTCATCCCTTGTGAGTCACGCAACGGAGAGTCCTCAGCTTTTACACGCTACTACAACAGCTAGTTCAGGCACGAGGGATAACGTTTTACTGCAAACCGCAACTGCAATCGCCAGAAATGAAGATGGTTCAAAATCCACACAGGTGAAGATATTGTTTGACAGCGGAAGTCAGCGTTCATATGTCACGGATGACATTAAGTCAAAACTCGGTCTGAAATCCGCCAAGACGGAAATGTTACACCTCAATACATTTGGAGAGAAGAAATTTCGAAGGCAAAAATGCGAACTGTTAACTTTACTTCTTGAGGACCGCAACAAAGAAGTTGTCGAGATTTCCGCTCTTAGTTTTCCCGCCATTTGCTCACCACTGCCGTCACGAGTAGATGCAAACAGTTATCCACATTTGCACGGCCTGGACCTAGCTGATAGCTCCGAATTTCAAGATTCAATTGATGTCCTCATCGGTTCTGACTTTTATTGGGACCTCGTAACAACCGAAATCGTACGAGGCGACTTTGGTCCTACAGCGATTAATAGCAAATTTGGTTGGTTACTATCAGGACCAACGACCCTTGTCACGAATTCCGGAACGACCGTGACAAACTTAATCATATCAGGAACCAGCGACGGTTTATTCGATCGTACGCAAGATTCCCTCGCTGATGTTTTGAAGGATTTCTGGGAAACAGAATCTATCGGGATCAAGGGAGATTTGAAGTTGACGAATCCGCACGATGAATTTAACCAGAACGTACAGTTTAATGGCGAGCGCTACGAAGTCGAATTACCTTGGAAGGCGGATCATCCTACCATATCGAGTGATTATGAACTGTGTGTGAATCGTCTCAAGTCTCTGCAGCGAAGGATGTCGAATGAACCAGAAGTGATTCAGGAATACAATCAGATCATTGAAGATCAAGTGAACAAGGGAATTGTGGAAAAGATTCCGGCGGAAGAAGGGGACGTCAAGGAAAGCGAAACTGTTCACTACTTACCACATCACGCCGTAATTCGAAGTGACCGAGAAACCACTAAGTTAAGAATCGTGTATGATGGATCAGCTAAGCCGCCCGAACGTAATCACTCTCTGAACGACTGTCTGCAAACCGGTCCTAATCACACCCCGCAGTTATTCGACACGCTTGTTAAATTTCGCTGGCACAAGATAGGTCTAACTGCCGATATCGAAAAGGCCTTTCTCATGGTCGGAATCAACGAAGCCGATAGGGATATGTTGAGATTCTTGTGGTTGAAGGAACCAGGCGAACTGAACTCTGAAATTGTACATTTGAGGTTCACTAGACTTGTGTTTGGACTCAGACCATCACCAGCAATTTTGTCATCGACGATTCGCCATCATTTGGATTCGCAGGTACCGGAAGAATTTCAAACGGAATTCATTGAAATCCTGAAGAACTCTCTGTACGTAGACGATCTTGTTACAGGCGAAGAAAATGAAACGGCCGCACTAGAATTGTATTCGAAGTCTAGAGAAGTGATGCAGCGAGGTGGATTCAATTTACGCAAATGGAAGACAAATTCGAGAGCTGTACAAGAAGCGATAAATCGATCAAGTGACAGTGTAGTTCCACAAGCTGTAACCAAGGGCACGAAGTCCATTGCCGAAGAGGACGAGTCGTACGCAAAGACCACTACAGGGCCGTCCTTTGGTGCCAATACAGACGCCGACAATGTCACTGTCAAGGTGCTAGGTTCAATTTGGAACATTGAAACCGACCATTTTACTTTCGACTTGTCAGATCTGTCAAACCAAGCCAAGTTACTCCCTACAACTAAGCGATCGTTACTGAAGGTTTCGTCCAAAATATTTGATCCTCTGGGATTGCTGAGTCCGTTTGTTATACAGTGGAAGGTTCTATTTCAAGAACTTTGCAAGGAGTACACTAACTGGGATGATCAGTTGACAAACGAACACTTGAAGAAATGGAATCTTCTCATCTCCGACCTTGACACGCTGAACAATGTACGCGTTCCGAGATGTTATTTCGATAGCAAGCCAAGCCAGCTTAAATCAACAGAACTTCACTGTTTCAGTGACGCTTCGGAAAGAGCATATGCAGCAGTCGTTTACATTCGCTCTGTTTACGAGGATGGGCGTGTCGATGTTAATTTAATTGCATCCAAGACGAAGGTCGCACCGTTGAAGACACAAAGCATTCCCAGGCTTGAGTTGCTTGGTGCCACGATCCTAGTACGTTTGGCTAAAACCGTACAGAAGGCCTTACCACAGAAATTGAAAACCGTGTTTTGGGTGGATTCCATGACTGTGTTATGTTGGATCAAAAACACGAAACCTTGGAAGCAGTACGTGATGAGCAGAGTCCAAGAGATTCGAGAAGACACAACTCCGGAGTCGTGGAATTTCTGTCCTGGGCAACACAACCCAGCCGATATTCCCTCGCGCGGAATGACTGCTAGTGAACTGGTTGTAAACAGCAAGTGGTGGAAGGGTCCTAAATTTCTGTACAACCTCGAAACAGAATGGTCGCGAGAACAGAACAGCTGCTTCGAAACCGAAAACGCCACGAAGGAAATCATCAAGAATCCCCCGACTGCTACGCATGTTTTGGCCACAAGTGCATCAGTTTTTCGGAGTGGCGTACATCAAATCATTGACGCCAACCGCTACAGCAGTTGGAAGAAACTGCTACGAGTCACTGCTTATGTTTTGCGATTCACAAGAAGGTCAAGGATAAAGGGGAGATTGGAATTGAATGCCGATGAAGTACAGTTTTCCGAAGAACTGTGGATTAAGTCTATCCAAAGTCAGTCATTTCCAGAAGAAGTTCGTCATTTGATGGCCCCGAGAAATTCCCCCGTTCCAGTTCTTGTGCGACAGTTTGGCCTCTACATGGATGATAAAGGTATTCTACGATGCAGAGGAAGAATTCAGAACAGTTCACTTCACCAAGACGACAAGACTCCGATGTTGTTACCATCGAAGCATTACGCCGTAGATTTGATAGTCAGAGAAACTCACGACCGCATGTTACATAGTGGAGTGAACACGACGCTGACTGCATTAAGAGAGCGTTTCTGGGTCATACGTGGAAGACAAAACGTCAAGCGGATTGTACGAAGATGCGTCAGGCGTCGAAAGGTGGAGGGACAACCATTCTCACTACCAGAATCACCCCAGTTACCCGAAGAGCGAGTTTCAGACGACCCACCTTTCACACATACAGGTGTTGACTTCGCCGGACCGCTGTACACAACAGAGAAGGGCGAAACTACAGAAGACGCAAAGGCATATATATGCCTGTTCACATGCGCATCCACTAGAGCTGTTCACCTAGAGCTAACGAGAAGGTTAACTGCGGACGCCTTTTTACTAGCCTTTCGTCGATTCACAAGTAGAAGGGGATTACCCGTCACATTACTTTCAGACAACGCTAGAACTTTCAAGTCCGCTTCGAAGGACATTGCGAAGATAGCAAGAGCAAGGGAGGTTGTTCATTACCTGACGAACAATGGTGTTACCTGGAAATTTATAGTGGAGAAGGCCGCCTGGTGGGGTGGTTTTTGGGAACGTCTAGTCCAAACCGTAAAGCGCACACTCAAAAAGGTGATTGGACGGAGTTGTCTGAGTTTTGAAGAGCTTGGAACCTTGCTAACAGAAGTTGAAGGGACCATTAACGCCAGGCCCCTTACTTACGTTTGTGATGACCTCGACGGTGTTAATTTTGCGCTTACGCTCTCACACTTGATCAACGGACGACGCTTGCAGAACACTGCTAATTCCAACCATTTCGAAATTATTAGTACCTATGAGGCATTGACGCGACGATCTCGAAACCAGAAACGCCTGTTAAACCAATTCACAGTAGCATGGAGGAAGGAGTATTTGGTTAGCTTACGCGAAACCCACGCTACAAACGCGAGAAGGAACGGCAGTAATGGTGAAATTGCTGTTGGTGACGTTGTACTACTTCAGAACGATTCAACCAAGAGAGCGCTGTGGAAATTGGCGATTGTAAAGGAACTGTTGTTAGGACGTGACGGAAAGATAAGAGCGGCAGTCGTACAGGTAGCAGATTCAAGAAACTTGATGAGGAGGAGTATCAAGCATTTATTCCCTATGGAGGTGAAATCAAACGTGGACACATTGACAGAAGTCCAGCGTACCGAACAAGTTCCAAATTCAGTTGTTGCTGTTGACAGACCTCGCCGAAGAGCAGCGATGGATGGAGAACTTTTACGTAGACTTAGGTCGTAAGACCTCCAATTGTATTGTTTCGACAGTTGAACGTTTTTTCTATAATGCTGTGATTTTGTATCGTGTGGCTGCAGGGGAACTATACTGCAAGCCAACGGCTTTGAACTCATTAATCGCTTGTCTTGTTTTAAGTTTGTTACTGTTTATCAATACATCTGTCTCAAGTTACTGGTGAGACAGATGCGGGGAGTGTCAAATTGATTGGCATTTCTGTCACGTGGTAGGATATAATTTCAATGCTGTAAGGAGAGATCAAAAATTATAATACGCATGTGGTTGTTGTTTTATGTCGAGTGCGTGTTGTTCGAAACGATTACTGAAAACCGAGAAGCTTCCTCCTAAACAGCTGGATAAAGTGCTTGAGCGGTTTTATGCCTCTGTCCGTAAACAAGACGGAACCGACTGTGAACCTGGCCCCTTAAAAGTAATGCAAGCAGCGCTTGACCGCCACCTCAAAGAGAAAGGGTATTCTTTGTCAGTTATAAAGGACAGAGAATTTTTGAGTTCTCGAAAAGTGCTAGAGGAAAAGGCGCGTAAGCTGCGAAGTGAAGGTAAAGGAAAATTGCCAAATAAGTCACGAAGCCTAACAAGAGAGGAAGAAGAGGTGCTGTGGGAATGCGGACAGCTTGGAAATTCATCTCCAAGGTCCCTCCTTTACACAGTGTGGTGGCTCTTGTCACAGCATCTTGGTTTACGTGGCTGCCAAGAACACTACACAATGAATGTGGAGGATTTCACGCTTAACAAAGACGACAACGGCAACGAGTTCATAACCTTTGCAGAAGGCCCCACAAAAACACGGCCAGGTAGATTACGACTTCAGCCAAGGTTGTGCTACCCAAAATGTTCGCACCTGGTGACTCCCGATGCCCTGTCGCACTTTTTAAGAGTTACCTGGCCAAGAGGCGCGGCCTGAAGATTTAAATTAAGTTATTTGACCCTTTTTACTTGGCGTGCATTGACAACCCCACCAAAACAGATGTCTGAAAAGCCGAATGGGTAAAAATGCGATTAGTAGAATTATGACAACTATGAAAGAAAACTCACCCTTACAAGAGATGTGTCCAGACAAAAGATTGTCTAACCACTCGGTCCGGAAAACTGTGGTGAGGAAGCTAAAAGCCAGTGGCGTCCCAAAATCCGAAGTAATCACAATAACTGGCCATCGACAAGAATAGAGCGTGGAGCATATGACTCCGGGAACGAAGAAGAGCAGCGTCAACTATCTAACATCATTGACGGCAAAGAAATCCAGTTCAACCAGACAACCAGCCGAGTTCCTCCTCAGTCTTTAATTCAGTTAAGTGCAGCGGTTAGCAGTGGCCATGTATATAATTTCCACCATTTGATTACACATACTAATCAAATACTGACGAGTGAAATTATTCCCCAATTTCACGAGTTTAAAGCATACTTTCGGCTAAAGTTCACAATTTTTAATTTTTCTGCAAAAAGCCCTTTGAAATTCTTCTTGCTGTTTACAAAATGTTTCAAAGTTGAGTCAACTGTCAAATCTTCGTTGCATGATTCCCTATAATTCGTCATGATTGAGTTGAAAACGACGCCCGTGTAAAATGCGCCTAAAATCCTATCGCGGTCATGTGTATTTGTCTCTGTGTTAACACATTTTGAAGTATAAATTGTCGCTTAAAGTTTATTATCTGACCAAAGCAAACTGGGCTAGATGAAATTCAACGAAAATGTGTAAAGTTAAAACTTTAAGAGCTCGTAAGCGTATCCATAACGTCTTTGAACCTGGAGCGCCATCTTGACACAAAACGTTGCCACGGCAATTTTGTAATTTCACATGTGAAATTATAAATTAACTCTGAAATTTCGCGCCAAGAAGTCATTTGTCAACCATGATATAAATGGAGACAAGAAATCTGCTCTTGGCTTCGTGAAATACCCTAAATAATCAACCAAATTTACTTTTACCTTTTGGGTTCGAGATCAGCAGTGGTTAAAAAAGTGATGAAAATGACACCCAAAACAAACAGGTAACTTTAATAAAATCAGTCAGTGGATGTTCATCCTGCCTCATTGACGGAACGTGGGACAGTAGGCCTAAGCCGTACTTGCCTGTGCGCAATGCGTTGACCTTCATCGGTCACGTAATTCTGCGAGGAACAAGATTAATTGTACTCCAAACTCTTAACAAGAGAGTTGTCAGTCTGGCTCATGAGGGGCACCAAGGCGTTGTAAAGACAAAGGAGAGACTTCGAACGAAAGTCTGGTGGCCTGGAATGGATCGCGATACAGAGAAAAGATGCTCAGAATGTTTAATATGGATGTCAGCTGGTGACTTAGAATGTTCCACCCCCGCCAGTGAAACGAACGATGCACTACCCAAACAACCATGGAAATAAGTACGTGTAGCTGTGGATCTAATGGGTCCATTGCCATCTGGAAAACACCTGTTAGTGCTCATTGATTACTATAGCTGGTAGATGGAAGTCGATATCATCCGAGCAACCTCCAGCAAAACCATTATCCATTGCCTGGATGCCCAGTTCACAAGGCATGGACTTCCAACGGAGAAGTGGAAAGGCAAAAAAGATCGCTGTTGAAATCAGTTAAAGCAGCACACGCCGAAGGAAAGGATTAGAGGGAAGAGTTAAACAAGTTCCTTTTGGCCTATCGGTCAACGCCGCATTTGAGTCGTTGCAGTTTAGAAGGAGGATTACAACTAAAATGCCTGAGCTTGTTGATATGGAAGTGGAAGTAAGTGATCAAGGAGTGCGTGATCAAGACACCCAAAGAAAGCAGAGATTTCACGCGAGAGACCGTGAGATAAAGGAAGGAGACACTGTTCTGTTAGAGAAGAAGAAAGAAAATAAGCTGTCACCTTCGTATGAGAAGGAACCCTATGAAGTGACGTCTCGGTACGGGGACCAAGTGGTATTGTGCTCACCACAGGAAGTTCAGTACAAGCGAAACCTTCAGCACATCAAGCTATTTCATAGGCCAGTCCAAGAAAACCAGGGAACTTCACTACAAGATGCAGATTCCCTAACTGAACCCAAGATAACTGAGTTACCGCTTGTGGAAGAGAACCCTGTACCAATGGCAGAATCACCACCAGAGATTGTACCTACTGCAGTATCTGCAGCTGAGCAGCCTTTGAGGAGATCTAGCAGGATCACTAGCCGTCCGAAATTGCTGAACGATTATGTCCTATATTGAACTTAGCCAAATCTATGAACTGTCAAATTTATTGTTGTGTTGCTAGAATGACATTTTGGACATTCGTATTTGAACTGAACTTCAAAGGCATGTGTAGAGACGCGGTTAATAAAATAGCTCTCACTTTTAATGTGCACGAAACGACCGTTAGTTCTCACACACCCCGCGCATACATTACGGCTACTATTTAACAAATGGTGCGAACAATAGATTTAACCTGATTGGTTCCGATACACACGTGCAGAATACTCACGACACTACATTCCCTCCTTTTCTAGACAAAAATTAAGGAAAAAGAACTAAGTTTTCGCGACCGCTTAATTAGCACACTACGACAGTCACGTTTCAAATGTTCCTCCGACAAAACAAAATCTACAAATATAAACGCCTTAAGTGTCAAAATCAAAGCAAAAAAAAACCAAAGTATCTGAATCTTCTAAGACTCCGTTAACTCCTTAGCGATAACACAAAATCTCCGAAGCGCACAGGCTTCTTGACAATCCGCGATGACCTACGCACAGCTTGTTGACTAATCAAAGGACTTCCTGTCTGCGCTCGGCTTCCAGTTTCACCTCCCTTTTCCGACGAACTCTGAAGAGGCACTGGGCCGTTTCCAGATGCTCCTGTCATCGTTGGCACGACAACTTTTTCCCTCCGTTCAACTTTCTCTGCCGAACTGTTTTCTTTTCCGTTTGGTCCGGACACATTATCTTGCTCATTGTACTTCTTTATGAACGCACTGTTCCTCCTGAATTCCTCTCCAGCCTCGTTCCTGACTGTTACCTCTGTTCCAGTCTTCTGAACCACTTTGGAAGGACTCGGACGGAAGTTTGTCGAAAGCTTGTTAGACTTTTCCGCCTTCAGTAGCACAGTGTCACCAATTCGTATGGACTTGGGCGTTGCACCTCTACGTGCATCTGCATAGGCTTTGCCCTTCAACTTATTCGACCAATCGCGATCTCGAACTTCTTCTCTCGGCACTTCCACGGTTTCTCTTCTCAACTCTGGCAACTTCGTCCTCATCTCCCGACCAAACATCAGGAAGAAGGGTGTGGAACCTGTAGTTGCTTGCGGAGTAGATCGGTATGCCGCCAGCCAAGTAACCAACTCGGTTCGCCAACTTTTCCCCTCTAAATTAGCAATCTGAAGAGATTTGAGCAATGAACGGTTCTGGCGTTCAACCTCGCCATTTCCTTGAGGCCACAGTGGTGTCGTCCTGCGATGCTCAACTCCATGAGCTTGTAAAAATGACTCAAATTCTTCGGACACAAACTGGGGACCATTATCTGTCCTCAGGGAAAACGGAACACCAAATCTGGCAAACATAGGAGTGATTGCCTCTATAATCTTGGCACTGGTAATAGACTTCAAAATAGCAACTTCCAGAAATCTGCTGTAATAATCAACCACCACTAAAACACTCTCTCCTGTGGGGAGGGGTCTTAATAGATCTGCACTGCAGTCTTGCCAAGGGGCACTTGGAGGCAAAACACGAGACATCGGATCAGGTGGGTCAAAACTTGAAGTAACTTGACAGCCATGGCAAACCCTGCACAAATTCTCGACATCTTTGTCCATTCCTGGCCACCACACCTTACTTCGAAGCCGATACTTTGTCTTCACCACCCCCTGATGACCCTCATGTGCCAGTCTGACCACCTTGTCTCGCAAGACCTTGAGCACCACTATCCTAGTACCAAGAAGGAAAAGCTCGCCATAGGTGCATAATTCGTCTTTGACGTGTGCATATGAAGGAATTGTATACTGCTCCCAGTTCCCAGATTTCACACAGTTCTTCACTAAGCACAGTTCCTCATCACCGTAAGACGCTTCTTCAATCTCCTTCGGAGATACTGCTACAGGCACGCAGCTCTCTACAACGGCTCTGACGAAATCGTACTCCTCACCACGGTCTAATTGTTTCACGGAATTCAAACGAGATAATGCGTCAGCAATGTTTGTCTTCCCAGGCCGGTACACGACTTTAAAGTCGTACCCTTGCAACCGCAACACCCATCTCTCAATTCGCGCACAAGGCTTGGACGTACGTGAATAGATTCGTTCCAAAGGTTTGTGATCCATTTCCAGGTCAAAGCTTCTTCCGGATAGATACATGTTGAATCGCTCACAGGCCCAAACCAATGCCAACGCCTCCTTCTCCGTCTGACTGTAGCGCCTTTCCACGTCAGTCAAGCTTCTAGATGCATACGAGACAGTCCTCCATGTCCCTCCTTGTTCTTGGGCAAGAACTGCACCTAAACCCACGGGAGACGCATCTGCAACGATTCTTGTCCTACAGTCAGCCCTGAAGTAATCCAATGTCTCGGCTTGAGTGATAAGACACTTCAGCTCCTGAAAAGCTGTCTGCTGTTCTACGCCCCACGCCTTTCCTGGTCAACTCTTGAATGGGCTTGGCCACGGAAGCTACATCTGGCATGAACTTTGCCGAATACTGAACCAGACCCATAAAAGATCGTACCTCACTTGCGTCCTTAGGAGGCCGTGCATCTCTAATGGCAGCAACCTTCTCTTCACTTGGGTTAACGCCATCGCTGGTCAGTTCATGACGGAAAAACGTGAGCTTTGACAACCGGAACTCGCACTTTTCTCCGTTCACTGTCAACCCCACTTCACTCAGCCTATCCAACACAGCAAAAAGACATCGGTCATGTTCCTCTACGCCCTTGCCATGAATAATTAGATCATCTGCAATGTTTGCAACACCGGGGCAACCCCTCAACACATCTCCGACAATTTGCTGGTATTTCTCCGGTGCCGACGTCACTCCAAACATCAGCCGCTTATAACGATAAAGACCTCGGTGTGTGACAAAAGTAGTGATGTGCCGACTGTCCTCGCTGAGCAGAATCTGATGAAAACCCCATTTGAGATCAATCTTGCTGAACACGGTACTCCTGTTCAAATCGTGTAAAAGCTCCTCCACCGGTGGAATCGGGTGTCTTTCACGGATGATTGCTTCATTTGCACGCCGCAACCCTTATGTCTCCATCGCCCTTAGGAACAACCACCAAAGGGGAGATCCATCTTGAAGGTCCATCTGGTACTCCCTCTATAATGTCGAGCTCCAGAAGCTGGTCGAGCTTCTTGTCTACCTTCACACGCAATCCAAACGGTATTCTACGTACAGGCTGGGCCACAGGCTTCACAGACTCATCAATATGGAGTTTAAGCTCGTATCCCTTCAAAACACCAACACCAGTAAACAAGGCCTTGTATTTCTCCCGGATGCAACTCTCAAGTCCTCTACTGTCCACATTGTTCGCTTGGAAGGGACCAAAGCGCAAGAGATTGAGAATTTCCTCGGTTTCGCGACCCAGTAGCGTTCGGCCGTCGCCCTTGACCACCACGAAGTCTGCTCTACAACCACTGTTGTTACCAGTCAACGATACATCTGCAGTAAAAGTTCCGAGAGTCGGTAACGGTTCCGTATCACCGTAAGCAAAAAGCTCTCTGGCCGACTTGCGCGACTCACACTTTATTCCTTTCAGTTTTAACATCTCCCAGGTCTGTTGTCCCATCACGTTACAAGTAGCTCCAGAATCAAAAATGACATCAGATACAGCTACACCTCCGACCATCAAGGTAATCAAATCACTACTTTTCCGCTCATGGCCAGTTACCTGCTCCACAATAAATGCAAATTCAGGACTATGCTGAGCCGGCCTGGTAGGCTCCTCGCGGTGATTTCCGTCGGACACAAGGTTTGTTTCTTGCGACCTCCCACGACCACGACCACGTCTACCTCTACTCCCAGCATTTCTTCTTCCACTGTCAGTACCTCTGCCACCTTTATCCCCTCTGGAGCCACCACCACCACGCTGACGAGTTCGGGGACAGTTAACTTTGAAATGGCCAATAACACCGCACATTCCGCAAGCTCGGTCACGCGCTGGACACTTCTTGTCTCCACTGAAACGTCCTTCTTGATCGCAACTGAAACATTTCTGCCCTTTCCCAGAGCGCGTATTTCCATCCGACTTGTCACCAACTGCATTCACTTGGTCAGTACCGTACTGTTTCAACTGGCGATCAACAGCTTCTTGCGACCTCGCAATCCTCAACAAATCATCCAACGTTAGAGCTTCCTCCTTTTCCAGGAACTTCCGGCGCTGTTTGCTCGAATAAAAGTTGTCAATAACTTGATCACGGATATGGTCGTTCTCGTTTTCACCGAACTCACAGTTGATTGCTCGTTGACGAAGCCTACAAACGAACTGATCAACGGTTTCTTCACTTTCCTGCACAATTTGTCGAAACAAATGTCTCTCAAAAGGAACTTTTGCCTTCGGTACAAAATAATCATCAAGGACTTTAACCGTTTCCTCGAAAGTAACGCTCTCAGCATCTGCAGCAAGTGTGAAGTAAATTTCCTGAACGTTCATTCCCGCGACATGTAAAAAACAGAGCTCTTTTCTGTCCGTCATCCGAAACTCCTTTCCCTGTAACGTACAGATTGAATGCTCTTTTCCACCTCTTCCACCGCTGGCTTAAACTATGTGGCTCTCCTTTTGGATTAAACGATTCCAAACAACCGACATCTAAAGCGACCGAGGTTCTACCCGAACTACTCGAAGCACCGCTCGAACCCCCGCTTCCTCCCTCTGACTCGCCTCCCGGCATAACTAAGAGAAAGCCTTGTCGAAAACCTCGACAAAATCCTCGACGAAATCTTTTGGTTATCCTCGTCGCCAATGTAGAGACGCGGTTAATAAAATAGCTTTCACTTTTAATGTACACGAAACGACGGTTAGTTCTCACACACCCCGCGCATACATTACGGCTGCTATTTAACAAATGGTGCGAACAATAGATTTAACCTGATTGGTTCCGATACACACGTGCGGAATACTCACGACACTACAGCATGTTTTACAGAACTCGGTTCGTTTAAGTTCAAAGTTGTTGAAAAGTAAGCATTTAAGCAAAGAAAGAGAGGGATGTAGTGTATTAGGACAGCGGTCATCGCAAACGTATATCCGGGAACCGTGTGTATACGAGAGAGCAGGAAAGTATAGAGTGGGTTCGGAATAAAGTGGCGTGCCTTTGCCGCTTCACTACACTACAGAGACTACGTATCAATAATAATTGATTATAGACGAATAAAATTCTTACCTTTTATTCATGTGGTGGTACTTTGAATAAACATTCAGAATCTTCTCTTAGCACTGTTCTCAGTGCGCGACCGCATGTTCTAATACTTGAACTACGGTAGACATTTTTGTGTAGGTTTTCATGACCGACAGTTTTTACTGCTGACTGTAAACTCCATAAACAGGGACCGAAACACCACGAATTTTTGCAAGAGATCCTCAAAATGAAAGACATATCACGGATGTTCTTTCTTTGTTGATAGACTGACGTAGTTTGAGCGGAACTTGTACGTATCAAAACATAAGAACTTTGCTCGTGATTGCGACTTTTTATTATTTCGTTACTTTTATCCCAGTCTGCATTTTACCCTTAGTCTGCATTTTACCCCGCAGTCCGCAGTCTGCGTTTTACAATGACCGCTGTATAACACAAATCTACATTTAATACGAACATTGTGAGACGTAAATTTTACATTCACTGTCACATTTTCTTTCTTGCAGTTCTTGGAGTAACTGCAGAATACCCTGCCGAACGTCTCTCTGTAATTTTGGTGCGATCCTGTGTCCGAATCTCCCGTTAATCTCGATCTCCTTTTTAGAAAACTGTCGATCTCGCCAGCCGACTGTTTTCGCGCGTGGTGTGTTCTGGTTTCTATTAGGGACCTTTACATTTGAGTACGAGATCGAGTACAAAGTGCTGCACTCCGTGCGAAATTCACCATGTTTACCCTTATCGAGCCAGCCAAATTTTTCCGAAATATTTCACCGTTTTTAAATCGATGCGGTTTCGCCGTTTACACGACCAATGAAACCGTATCAGAACCAGGTCGTTTTGAAAACGCTTACAAAAGTGGAGCGTTTTCAAAACGACCCGGTTCTGATAACGAACTCGACCGGTGCCGTGTAAACGAAAGGCATAACCGCATGGAAACCGATGCAGTTACAAATGAAACCGCGTCCGTGTAAACAGTGCCCAAGATTCGACGACGCGACGGCTTTTACGACGCGGTGACCGGGCAAAAGCCTGGACCTAGAACGGAGTCGTGAAGCACGGGAAAATTTGCGAAGTGACGAAGGATAATTTAGAGACTTAAGCACCGGCAACGGCAACGGCAACGTGGATACCGAGGGAAAGACTGGGAAGACAACGCGGTTGAAAGGCGAAATTGTAAACATTAAGCACTTGCCAAAACCACAGCGGCGACGGCAACTTTTCTAGGTTGTCGATTAGCTTCCATTTCATCGTTGTCTTCTTTTAAGGCGGCCAGAAATCACCTTTTCATTAGTCATTACGAAGGCGGGTGATAGATAACGAAGAATTTTTACTGTTATGACATAAATAAGTGATCAAATCCTGACAACAATTTTTATCAGTGTTTCGGCTTCGTTGAAGAAGAAAACGAGTGTCTGTCGGAATTTCGTTTCCATAAACAAAATATTCCATTCCTTGCTGAGGTATATCAGTTTATTAATTTTTAAGTCAGAATACATGAAGAGAAAGATCAGAATAAAATGAAATAAAGTCCCAATTTGACGCTGTTGTTGCTTCGGAACTCGGCCCAAACAGCGAACATACACATTAAAGTACTGAATTTTCTTGTCAAATTATTCCAATGAAGTGATAACTGCGTACTTTATCTGCGTACTGAATAAAACTTAAGTTTTGCAAATAAGATCAGACGTCCTTTACCTTAACGGATGAAGGCGACAGGGAATTTCATACAAAGCAGCCCGATCATTTCGCTTCAGCCTTGATTTATATATTTCGCTCTACAGCAGGCAAAATAGAGCTTAATTCCTTAATGTCTGCAAACAAGAATACCTGTAAGCAACCTTCAGGCTCTAATTAAGGTTGCTGCGTTATCAAATACAAAGATTTTCGAAAAAAAAGCCTAAGAAAATGGGATTGTCAGACTCTCGTTTTCACAAGACGGCAAAATCCTACTTCTCACGTTGCGACGTGACGGCAACGTCAAGATAGACATGCGCATTAGATGAATTGGGTTTTCTCAGTGGCCTCTCCCGTCGCCGTCGCCGTTCCCGTTGTCGGTGCTTATTAAGTCTCTTTTTATCAGGTTTGGAACAAAACACGCCATGAGCTCGTTCAAAGAAATTCAGGAAATTCGATACTCACATGTCGGAATGGTGCAACAGAAAGACTTAAGTTGTGTTATGCTAAAGCACTTTTCCTATCCATGTACACTGTCTGATACGACTTTAATTTTTCAATTTCTTACAAAACTACAATCGACCTTTCTGTTGGTGGAACAACCGTGTCAGCCGCTTTATTCTGATTCATTGCCGAAAAGCAAACCAAAAATAAGTCATTAGACTAGTCATTAGATCAGATTTGTTGACGATTGAAAACGAAAACAAAAAACGGATTTAACGTTCAATGTTCTTCATAAACATGATTGTATCATGCAGGAATAAAGTAATAAATGAAATTTTGTGAGATATTTCAAAGATAATTAGCTGATTTCCTTTGAAAATCTGCTCGAAGCGGCGCCGCTATCACTTCAGCTTGGCCTTGTTGACCTGGTAAGAACAAAACGTTTAAATTATTCAACTTCGATTCTTTTGGCTTCAAAATGATGCCTTACCTTCAAGAAGGGAATAAATTTCAAATATTCGACCAAATAGTAAAAAAAACCCAGCTGTTCTAATTTATAAAATGGAGCTAAATACTCACGTTTTGCGCACAACGTCAAATCCACTCAATTCGTGTTGTCGAGAGAACTCGAGACAGGGAGAAAACCCTGTGCATGCACCCTTTATCCTAAATTTGAAAATTCATCTGCGGCCTCGTTTCGGAGCCACCGCGTCGTCGAATCTTAAAGTCCCTACTGATGAAACGAAAACCGCCTTCAAAAATCAACGAGGTTTTATCGGTAAAAATGATGTCCTGGAGACTAAAATTGACACGAGTATTTAATTCAACCTTATGTTAATGTTTTGGCAGAATTTGTTTTTGCTTTTCTTCAATAAAAGAGAATATAGCCTTCAGAGAAAATTGCTCTCGAAAGAGTTTCGCCCCTTGTTATTTTTCACTTATAACGGCCGGAAAGTTAATAGTTAACACACTTTTTTTGTTTTAATCGTATCAGTCACCAATGAAGCTTTTAAATAGATATAAAGCGTTGATCTAGAGTAAAATTCTGAGAAAGAATGAAATCGAATGCGGCCTGCTGATTTAATTATCTTTTCGCCGCTATATACTTAACTTATACAGTTACCCAGTTCTCTTTTGATTCAATTGATTTTGGGTGTAATGTAAAGAAGAAGTGTACACAGACTGTAAGTACAATCATGTGACCATGGAAAACCTGAATATTCCATCCCATCTTTATTGCAGATTTTTTACAATTGGCTTTAGGTTGCACAAAAAACTGTAAAATTTTTTGTTTCTTGATGAACTGAATGCTGTCTTTTGTAGGTTGATTTAGTCAGCAGTGCATATTGAGATATGGCTTCTGCTCCACCACCATTCGCTTCCACCAAGGAGACAACAAACTATGCCCGTCTGTGCCGTCTTCTGGTGGATGTTGGTTCCCAGGCCCTGAGGGACACATTTGACAAGTTTCATCCCCCAGCCAGTCTACATCAAAATTTGACCCATCCACCAGCACACCCTATATTGCAGTCCTTGAAAAAGAAGCGAATCCTAAATCCTACACAATGGGGAGAGCTGTTTCCTGTAAATCCTGCCTCTGTGTCGTCAGCCGCCTTTGACATCACGCTCCTCATATTGCTGCTGAGAAATATCTGTGGCTTGAGTCCCCCCGCCAGCACTGGCAGCTGGGACACTCCTCCACCCTCCTCTGATACTAGCATAGAAGCTAACATTGCTAGAGTCAAGTACTACAGAAACAATGTTTATGGGCATGCAAGTCAGGCATCTGTTGATGATCCAACATTCAACACTTACTGGCAGGACATAAGCAGCGCACTAGTTGGACTTGGAGCGAGTTATGGAGCTGCTATTAATAAGCTCAAGATTGAGTGCATGGATCCAGATGTCGAGGAGCATTATCGAGAGCTGTTAAAGGAATGGAAGAAAGATGATGATAACACAAAGGCAAAGATTGCAGAAATGGAAGGTTCACTCAAAATAATTTAAACTTGTAGTCAAGATGAATTATGTTTTCTGCTGTAATCATTTGCTACGTACTAGGAGGATGATACATGTTGAAGGCTTCTTGAAGAGTTGTTCGGAAAACAATACATGATTGTTCTTATTTGCCAACGAACACTAGGGAAGTCCCTATGTAGTGATTGTTTAATTGGTTTCCTGTGGAACCCATGCTTCTTAAAACGATTCTTGGAGCGAGAATACAAGATGGCGGATTGAAAACATGTGTGATTGTTGACTGTGTGTGTAATCCAACCGCATCGAGGTACAGTCTGAAATGGAGACATTACACCCTCTAAATTAATCTTAAATTCAATCTAATGCATTGTGTTTCATAATAAAGTTGAATTAAGTAACATTGGTGTTCGTTCGTTTCATTGACTTGTTGCCTTTTTCCAAAGAAATCCTAAGGCAGTGGAGAAGGGAAGATGACAGCACGAAGGACGAGCTCTTGGCAAAGATGGAAGGTGTGTTGAAAAGAAATATAAAAAAAATTCTGCTCTTGCTTGTGAAGAACGTCTACCTTTTAAAGTGCTTTACCGAAGTTTGATTTCTATAAAAATGCCAAATTTTCTTTCATAAAGACATGTTCAGATAGAAAGCCACAAGCTGATTTCATAAAACACGGAACAACACAAACGAAGAAATAAAGACGAAGCCTCGTTAACGTCTATCTCAGTATTAATTTATTCCAAACCAGTATTAACTTTTGTTTTTAAAGCGAGTTTAGTTTTACATTCCCCTAAAGACCTGAAGACAAGAATGGAGCCGCGCCCTGGGTCCTTTCCGGTTGAGTTGAAGCAAGCATAAATATAAATTTCCAAATCTGAACGAACATGACGAGTGAACTGCCTTAATAATCTTTCTTTTGTTTTATCCAGAAATGCTGCAGCAATGGAAGACCGTGGAGAGCCACACTAAAGACAAGCTTGTAGAGTTGAAAGGTGGGTCGATGGAACACAAACTTTATTGACGAAAGGTTAAATTGTTAAGTTTGAAGCATGATACATGACTGAGGTTTTAAATTTTCTTAACTGCGATCAGTTGATATTACTCGCAAAATGCCAGCTAATAACTCCTTTTCTTTTATCAAGAACTGCTTATTCAATGGAAGGAAGAGGAGGGCAGCACCAAGCATAAGGATAAGCTGGCAGAGATGGAGGGTAAGTTGGGAATAGTTGAACTCAAGGGGCAAACGTTGCTTCTTAAGGCTGATTAAAAAATAATGCAAAGAGTTTACATCAGCGTTTCATTAAACAGGAATTGAGCGAGTTTATTTAAAGTTAAGAATGAGAACTAATACTTAACTTAAGGGAAGAAAAAAAATGAAAAGCCAATCTAATGGTCGCCTTGTTTTTGATTTCATTCTGTTATTTTATCATGTTTATAAAAGAAATGCTAAAGATGTGGAAGGCAGATGAAAGTAGCGCCAAGGACGAGTTGACCCATTGACCCCTGTGAGAGCGCTGATAGGCGCTGATGTAGAACGAATTCCTTTGTACCACTTGTTACGTCATCGACAAACAACTTGTGTGGGAGGACGAGATCCTTCAAACCGTACCCAAACGAGCCCCATTCAGTGAACCAGGCCAGAGGAAATGCCAAAAAAACCATGTAATTTTCATCAGAAAAATTCCACTAAAAATCTTGTCCCACTACCCACTCGTACTTCCTTCAAAGCAATTTCATGATCCTCTGGCGTCTCGCAAAAACTTTTTTCCCCAGAAATGAAGCCCAGTGAATGCCCGACAAAAGGGAAAAAAAAAAGCAAAAGAAGCGCGGAAGGGAAAAAAACAAATAGTAAATCTCAAAATTTTGCCTTTCGCACATGCCCGAACTTCAAAAGCCGGAATTTGACACTAGAAACTAAAGCTGGGCTTTCTCTCGACTTAAAAACAACGTTTTGGACAGAGTGGGTTCTTTTTGGCTACACAATGACCAGAAAATGGCTTGATTCCCTTCAAATGGCATAAATCTGAAAATTTTTCAGGTGTCAAAGGGGTAAGAGGGTCCCTTTTGTAAAATGCATTCACGTATCACGGATAATTCCCAAAATTCCTTCACATTCACGCAAAATCGAGTAATTCACGTTTCACGTTAAACTGAAAGATAACTTCACGGATTAGTACAGTACCAAGGATTACAAAAATATCCATAACAGAAGAATAGTGTTAGGCTGTCACAGAGTCTATGACCGTTGGAGTACCCTATACGATCTAATATTTGACTAGAATATGTTCCTATTAATTGTGATGATGCTCCTCCCAGAACGAGTAGTTCTCGAGAACGATAAGTTCCATGCACTTTCTTCACCAATGTCAGTCTCTCTTCAATCGCTGTACTCGTCAAATTGGTTAACGTGGAGATCCGTGGCAGATGGCAGGACGTGAGCGCGTAGCAAGCGTTCCCGTTCGAACCCGTTCATTTACCGCATTCTGGCCGCGCGAAAATTGGGGAGAGAGCAAAAAGTAGGAGAACAGGGATGGGAGTGGGGAGAGGCCAGAATGCATAAAATGAACTGGTTCGAACAGAAACGCTTGCTACGGAGATCGTAGAGTTTATTTCATTCGTTGGCGGATGCGGTGTCACTGACGTCACAGAGGAGACAAAAATCTCACGAAAGACGAAACAAAAGAGGTGCTGATAGTGTCTCAATTCGATCGGAGATCAAATCTGGAAGTTATCTGTCAAAGATCATTACGGGGCAAAAGAACACTAACAACACTAATTTCTCTTTAAATTAATTCACGGAAAACAAGTTCGCTCACGAATCACCTTTAATTAAACTCTTCGTTAACGTGCCACGCTTAATTAAAAAACCGCTTTCACACTTGAATCAGTTAGGTGTTAATGAAGCAGGCTTTCTTTAAAAGTTACGTAATTCCCGGCAGAGTGGATGGAAGAGGTATATGTAGCATGCGTTCCTGCTTTAATTTGTAAAAAAAGGGGTTGTAGTTTTCGAGTGACATTAAAGTTAATTTCGGCCTTCCGTTTTATCCGCGAGTAATTTCTTTGCATACGGACACAACAACATACACGTGAAAATGGTCTCCATATGAGCAATCAAGAATCACAAACAAATAAAAAACTTAAATCACGTTTCACGAGAAAAAAAGCCCTAATCGCGTTTCACGTTTCAGTGACCCTCAGCTAAAAACGAATCAAGGTAAGTTGAACAAAATAAAGATAGATCATGTTTTATATTTTATTGCCAGAAGAAATGAATCTGCGATGTATTGCAAACTGAGCTCGTTTGATATGGGTACAAAACGAAATAAACGCGCGCCTCGAAAGTATTTATACTCTTAATTTTCAAAGGCGAAAATTAACTACCCTTCAACTGGGTACATAGCAAGTAAGCGCTCCTCTCTAGTGTTATGAAAAAAACTTCCTAGTAGATGTTAGTACGGGGGTTTTCGTAGCGTTCAGTTGTCCGCGGAAGGTCGCCAGTTCAATCGTGGCTGGAAACATCATTCTTTTGAAGGAGGCAGGATGGCCGAGTGGCTTAGGACGCTGGATTTCAGAACGGTCACTCCGGTGTCCTAGCGGATTTCGATCCCCTTCGCGGATTTGAACTCCCCAACCTTGGTTGTCAACTTAAGTCCACAACCGGAGTCCACAACGGTTTAGTAATAATTTGTCTCCATCATTTTGACGGGAAACTTAAATCCTTGTAGGGTTAGCGCTGGGTCCAAATTCGCTCTGATACTGGGTTTAAATCCCGCTCTGGCCACTTGCTGGTGTTGTTCTGTGAAGTCCCTGATTCAACTCCACGGTCATCCTTGTAAATAGCCAACTGATTTGCCACCGGCCAGTTGGTTATTGTTTGGAAGAAATTTTGTCCCAATTTGACCGATATTCGCAAACAACCTCCGTCTAAGTTGGCAGAGTACACACATAGTGAGAAGATGGTGATATCACTGATGGTGACTAATTGTTATTATATCACTTTTCTTTTTTCAAGAATTGCTAAACCGATGGATGACAGGTGAAGGCAACATTAAGGAGAAGTTTAGAAAGGTCGAAGGTACATAGTAACCAAAAAACAGCGGGATCTACGTCTCCTCCTTCTCTTTGCGAACGGTGTGTGGGTTCTCTAACGTCCCTCAAGAATGGTGAGACGGGGCATACGGTTCATCGTCCTTATCCGAGAAAACTAGTAGGCGTAATCATTGCAAAGGCAGGACTTTCTCCTGAGTTATTGAAAGACCCTGAGCGTTCTAGCGTCATGTCTAACGCCAAATTTTCAAATTTGCTTTACATGGGAAGATTGAAAGCTTCGAATTATAGCATGATAGATTTTGCACCTTTAATTAAGAGCTGACGACTTTCTATAAAACTTGAAATAAAGAAAACGAGTCAGGTATGACGAAAAAGACGTTTTGACTGAGCACAGAGAGGTGAAATCAATTTTTTTGGGCTCTTCTCGAGGAGAAAACTTAGACACAAGATAACGTTAAAAACATTGACCCAAGCGGCTTACAACGTTGCCTTCAAGCACGATCGATTCAATGGGAAACAAGCCCCAGTAATCAGATACAGCGGCGAATTAAAGCTGTTCGTCGTTACGTTACACGTTAAATTTGAATTTACTGATCCCCACGTACTAAGTTCGTGTTTGTGTTTATAAAAACAAGTGCTGAAGCACAACTACTAGCCTGCAAGCAAGCTTTTTCGGGGAGTGGGGGTGGGAGGAGGGAGAAATGTGTCCTGTGTGGTTCTTGGGCCGATTTCTAGAGAGAAACTGTTGGAACTGAGACTCCAGCAAATTGGCTTCAAATCGGCCCAATAACCTCAGGACACAAAAGATACCACGAAGGAGTTAAGGTGGGAAGTTTTTCTTGAAAATCGTTTCTAATTTTCCCTTCAGATCCGATACGTTTTTCCCACATACAAAGCCTTATAATTTCACCATTACGTGCGCTGGTGTTTACGTTACAAAGGTCAACACAGACTTTAGAGCTTGGGCTATCTGTGCTCTGACTTGGTCGTCTCGGTCCCGCAATCCTCATATAAACGCTCGGTAAAGTTGTCTTGGGGAGGAGGGTTGTCTCGATCGGGTACCCGAGACCATGTAAATGGGCCCTAAAACGGTCATGATATAATTTTTTTCAAGATAACACGGGAGTCAGAGGGTGTAACAACCCTACCAATATTTTTGCCTTATGAATATACTATTCATATCCATGAATTTTCACGACCTTAAGATCTTGTTTCGAGTTTCTGCATAGACACTCATTGATTGGTGTTTTACTTCCAGAATCCTTTCATCCAAATGAGTTTATTGACGGCATTCGCGAACTCTACAAAATCCGCGAGGGGTGGCTTGCTCCCTTTCCATGGTGCGAGGAGTTTCGATTCCATCTTGATAGCATTTTCACCAGGCTTAAAATGGTCAGCAGGACGAAAGAAAGAGGCGCGAAGACCGATAAAATTGTTGACATGTTCGATATCTTCAAGCCTCACGAAGAATGCCAAAGACCGAGAAGGGTGTTGATTGAAGGATATCCCGGCATGGGGAAGACCACCTACTGCCAGAAGCTGGTGTACGATTGGGCCACTGGAAGACAAGTACAACCGAGTTCTTTCCCGATATTCGAAGTGGTGTTGCTGCTAAAATGCCGTGAGATTAAGTCTGGCCTCTGGGAAGCTATCGATGATCAGCTTCTGCCTTTAGATGTCAAAGAAGAAGACAGCGAGAGGTTCTTTGAGTTTGTTCGGCACAATCAGTCAAACGTTTTACTGGTACTTGACGGATTGGATGAGTTGCCCTCTCGTAAATTACCACTGCTGAAAGAGATCATTCAAGGAAGAATGCTTACTAAATGCCACTTAGTAGCTACTGCACGGCACGAGGTTGGAATAACGGTACGAGAATGCTGCGACACACTGCTGGAGATCGAAGGGTTCACCAAAGAGGATGCCAAAAATTTTATTAATAACTATTTCAAAAACGCGGAGAACTTGGCCCAAAAGCTCATAAATGAACTAGACAAAGACGAATACCTGTGGGACTTGACAGCAAATCCTTTAAACACGGCACTTTTGTGCCTTCTTTGCGAAGACTTCAAAGGTATTTTTCCAGAAAACAAAACTCAACTTCTTCTGGAAATTATACAGTGTGTTTTAAGGAGATACAGGCGAAGGAAAGAATTGCCAGAAACTGATGAAGATCTCACTGAATTGTACAAAGCCGAATTAAAACAGCTGGGCAAGATAGCTTTGGGTGGCTTGGACGAAGATGACATGTATTTTGAGGCCAGCCGGTTTCCAGATCGCACGACTGACACACCTGGTTTCGGATTTCTGTCAGTTGAGTCTGGAAGCAGCAAACGAAAACCAAGTCTGCGCTACGGCTTTCTTCACAAGAGCTTTCAGGAGCTTTTCGCCGCATTCTATCTCTGTTGCCAGCTTCTCGATGGAGAAATAAGTGCCGACAACGTGGTTGCTGATGCAAGATATTTCGACGACTTTAAACAAGTTCTCCTGTTCACAGTGGGGATGGTGGCAGTGCAAAGCGAAGAAAAGGCAAAGCAATTTATCAAGGTTATGGCGAGTCAAGTGAACAATAAGGATAGCGATGACTTTCTTCTCGTTGCATTGGATTCCATCAATGAATGTAAGAATGAAAAGAGTGATATACACAAGGAACTGGCATGTCTTCTTGGCTCGCTTCTTGAAATTAAGGATGTTTCTATCACTGACTCGCTCCATGCCGCAACTTCACTGATAGAGGCACTGAAAACAAATTCAACGCTTACGGAGTTGGATTTGTCTCACAATTCAATTGGTGATCGGGGTTGTGCTGCAATGGCTGAAGCACTGCAAACAAATTCAACGCTTACGGAGTTGGATTTGTCTCTCAATTCAGTTGGTGATTTGGGTTGTGCTGCAATGGCTGAAGCACTGCAAACAAATTCAACGCTTACGGAGTTGGATTTGGATCACAATTCAATTGGTGATGGGGGTTGTGCTGCAATGGCTGAAGCACTGCAAACAAATTCAACGCTTACGGAGTTGGATTTGTCTTACAATTCAATTGGTGATGGGGGTTGTGCTGCAATGGCTGAAGCACTGCAAACCAATTCAACGCTTACACGGTTGGATTTGGATCACAATTCAATTGGTGATGGGGGTTGTGCTGCAATGGCTGAAGCACTGCAAACAAATTCAACGCTTACAGGATTTAATTTGTCTCAGAATTCAATTGGTGATGGGGGTTGTGCCGCAATGGCTGAAGCACTGCAAGCAAATTCAACGCTTACGGAGTTGGATTTGTCTCACAATTCAATTGGTGATGGGGGTTGTGCTGCAATTGCTGAAGCACTGCAAACAAATTCAACGCTTACGGAGTTGGATTTGGATAACAATTCAATTGGTGATGGGGGTTGTGAGGCAATGGCTGAAGCACTGCAAACAAATTCAACGCTTACGGAGTTGTATTTGTCTCACAATTCAATTGGTGATGGGGGTTGTGCTGCAATGGCTGAAGCACTGCAAACAAATTCAACGCTTACGGAGTTGTTTTTTTCTTACAATTCAATTGGTGATGGGGGTTGTGCTGCAATGGCTGAAGCACTGCAAACAAATTCAACGCTTACACGGTTGCATTTGTATGACAATTCAATTGGTGATGGGGGTTGTGCTGCAATTGCTGAAGCACTGCAAACAAATTCAACGCTTACGGAGTTGGATTTGTCTCACAACTCAATTGGTGATGGGGGATGTGCTGCAATGGCTGAAGCACTGCAAACAAATTCAACGCTTACAAGGTTGAATTTGACTTACAATTCAGTTAGTGATGGGGGTTGTGCTGCAATGGCTGAAACACTGAAAACAAATTCAACGCTTGTATTTTTGGGTTTCCATGGTAATCAAATGAGCGAGAATGGCCTTGCTGCTGTCAATTCAATGATTCAAGTCCGACTGCCTGGATTTACTGAGTGTTGATAATGGCAGTGGTGATACTGATTGTGACACTAGTTAGTTTTGAGCAGATTCCAAGTCAAAAAGAGCTCAGTTGTAAAAATTGCCATTTCAAACGAAATCTCGTTTAAAATAAATTTATTCCCTCTTTAGGGTATTTCTGAAGCATCCTTATGAGAAGAAGTTGTATCTTTATTCTTCTTCTTCTTCTTCTTCTTCTTCTTCCTTTTATTATTATTAATATGCGAGCATTTAACTTTGATCGTGAGATGTAACATCGCGAGGATATATATACAGCATCACCTAATAAATTATATTTAAATAATTTTCTCACAATTATGAGTTTGCACAATGTGTGTAAAACTCGGAAATCGAGCGTCATTTTGCTCACATTGTAGTTCTTTTGATTTGAAACAGCTTTCTTTAAAAAACAAACAAAGCGTTTAAAGATAACGTACAATTATAATTGTACATATTGTATTATAATTTTTCAAGTGGTTACGAAAATGTGAAAGACTATCATTCCGAAATTTGGCTGCTTTGAAAAGAAACCATTTCTGAATGTACCAATTGAAAGTAGAAACCGCACATGCTCAATTTGTGAAATTGAAAGTTTATGTGAAGATTGAGTTTTTGCTGGCTTTTCATAACTGTTCATAGGCAATCGTTCAATACAAGTATCTATCGAAAAGTTAATTAAGTACTTTTTTCAGTGGAGTGTTTAAGTCTTAGTTTAGGAAATAATTTTACAGAGTATAAAGTAGTATCAAGTATTTCTGATTAGGATCGATGTAACATCCTTAGTTGGATTTTCGTAGATCCACAACTGAATTGACCCTGAATTGTATGAACAATAGCTAATCGTGTACAATAACGTTTTTCAGTTATAGCGATGGTACTTGTTTGGACGCGGGGTGTAACAAAATTACAGGCGGTCACCGCAGAATGTCCGACCAAAATGACAATTTGTCCGAACAGACTTTCGGTTGGCTGGTCATGTGCAAGAAAACAAATATTTTTAGCAAATCTGGAAGAAATTGTTAAGTAGATCGCATATCTCATCAACAATTTTTTCACTTATACATTGGATGTTCCACGGTTTTGCAACCAGCCGGTCACCCGGCCGTCCTACGCATAACATCAACGCGCAAGTCTTGCAAATTTCACCGTGCAGAGAGAGATTGCTATTTTCTGCGGTTCGGAGATTAGCAGAAAATTACTGTTTTCACGGTTCACTAACCAAGTGACAGTTACCATGGTAACGAGGCTAGTTCGTCGACAGTTAGGGGCACATGGTTTTTGTAATGTATTGGACCGGAAGTTTACCGGAAATCATTTTGGTGTTTCCCATGATACCTAGCGGGGTAGTAGGTGTGTGTGTGTTGGAGGAAGCCATGTTTTGTTAGCCTAAAGTGTTGTGTTCGGTAATACGATATTCTGTAACATCAAGGCAGTTATCCGTTAAATGACGAGATTTTACATCTGGCGACGAGGATGGGATGGTAAAGGAAACCTTCGCTGTAGTTTCAAGTGGGCTTTGTTTTTAGTGGTTGCATATATTGTTGTGATGCCCGGAGGTTCGAGCGAGGCGGGAACTTCGGAGAGTGCCGCCAGTAGCAGTGGAGTTTCGACGCCTGTGGCTGTTGAAGTCGGAGGATTACAGCCTTTTCAAGTTAAGGGAGATCCGCATTCCATTTCACAACGTTGGAGAAAATGGAAGAGAGCTTTTCAGTTGTACGTGCTGGGGAAAGGAATCACGAATGACTCACAGAAACGAGGTCTTCTACTTCACATAGCCGGCCTTGAAGTACAAGAAGTTTTCTTTACCCTTGTGTCCGACGGTGAGGAGAAGGACTACGCCGCCACGTTAAAGGTACTAGATGATTACTTTATCCCTAAAGCTAACGTGCCTTTCGAAAGACACGTATTCAGGCAAATCGGCCAAAGTAGTGAAGAGACTGTTGATCAGTTTGTCTGTAGGTCGAGACAACGTGCGGCCTCATGTGACTTCGGGGAGCGGGAGGATGAGTACATCAGAGATCAGCTAATTGATAAATGCTATTCAGCAAAGTTGCGTAGGAAATTCCTTGAAAAACAAGGCAGTGTTACGTTGAATGACCTGTTAGTAATCGCCAGGGCACAGGAAGCAGTTGACTTGCAAATGGAAACAATGGGAGGGAACGCTGGTTCAGAGCATGTAAACAGTGTCACTGATCTAAAGTTTGGTGTGAACAGTGAGAGGAAAGAGTGTTTTAACTGTGGTCGAGAGGACCATTTTGCTAGAGATTGGAGATGCCCTGCTAGAGGTCGTAAGTGTGATCAGTGTGGAGCAGTCGGTCATTTTAAGGTTAAGTGTCATAAAAGGCCACAGCGAGGTTCCCAACAGGGGCAGAAACAAGGCGTCAGCAGTTGGGGGAGGAGAGTGGATCCAAGGGTGACTGATGGGGGCAAGAAGACCAACACAAACTTTGTTGATAGTTGCACCGATGGAGAGGCGGAGAAAGGGGAAAGGCCTAATTTTACACCTGAGTATGTGTTTTCTGTGGGAAATGAGGTGAATCACTGTAATGGAATAGTAACCCTACAGATTGGAGGAGTCATTTTGCCAAATGTTCTAATTGACTCAGGGGCGACATGCAACCTTCTTGGGAAGGAAACTTGGGAGTGGCTCAAGAATCAGAGAATCCTGTGTCAGACCCGCAAAGAAGCTAAGGTCTTATTTTCGTATGGAAACACCACACCACTGCCGACCCTAGGAACATTTACAGCTGATGTTACATCAGCGGACACAAATGTTACCTGTGAAGCTGATTTTGTGGTCATGGATGGTGATGGCAGAACCCTGCTTTGTCGAGACACTGCTGAGAAATTACACCTGCTGCGCATTGGACATATTCATACTGTGAACAGTGTTGGGGTAGAGGCTATGGGGCAAGATATCAAGGACAAATACAAGGAACTGTTCAGTGGTGTAGGCCTCCTTAAGGGTTATGAGTTGAAGCTGAACATCGACGACTCTGTCAAGCCAGTGGCACAACCTGTCCGAAGGATCCCATTTGCTGTAAGGGAGAAAGTGGAGAGAAAGTTAGATGAATTACTGGAAAGTGGAATCATAGAAGAGGTACCTGAAGGGCCAACAGGGTGGGTTTCACCACTGGTCGTTGTACCCAAACCTGACGGAGATGTCAGGATTTGCGTCGATATGAGACGCGCAAACCAGGCGATTATCAGAGAGCGCCAGCCTATACCAACTGTTGAGGAAGTTCTGCAAGACCTAAATGGGAGCAGAGTGTTCAGTCGAATGGATCTGAAGTGGGGATTTCACCAGATACTTCTTGCAGAAGAGAGCAGACATGTGACAACATTTGTTACCCACCGCGGCCTTTACAGATACACCCGACTCATGTTTGGGGTGACCTCAGCACCTGAAAAGTATCAACAAATCATCCGGGATGTACTACGTGGCTGTGATGGTGTGGTCAACATTGCAGATGACCTGGTGATCCATGGAAAGGACCTTAAGCAGCACGATGAGAGGCTTTTTACTGTACTTGATCGATTGAAGACGGCTGGTTTGACATTGAACGAAAGCAAGTGTGAGTTCAGACTACAAAGATTGACATTCTTTGGACATGAAGTAACACAGAATGGTGTGAAACCCAGCAAAGAGAAAGTCGCAGCAATCTTACATGCAGATCCACCACAAAATGCCAGCGAAGCAAGATCTTTCTTAGGTCTAGTTCAGTTTGTGTCCAAGTTTGTCCCAGACTTGTCATCTGTCGCGGAACCTATTCAGAGACTGACTCACAAGAATGTAGAATTCAAGTGGTACCCGGAACAGCAGGCTGCGTTTGAGAAGTTGAAGGAACTGATTACGAATGCAAATGCTCTGGCCTACTTCAGTGTAGATGGCAGAACAAGGATTGTGGCAGATGCTTCACCCGTGGGTCTTGGAGCAGTGTTAACTCAGTTGCAGGGCAGTGAATGGAGAGTGATTGCTTATGCCTCAAGACGTCTGACAGATGTAGAAAGACGATACAGCCAAACAGAAAAAGAGGCCTTGGCCCTTGTTTGGGCTTGTGAACGCTTTAACATGTATGTTTTTGGAAGAGAATTCGAGCTAGAAACGGATCATAAGCCATTGGAGTATATTTACTCACCAAAGTCAAAACCTTCAGCCCGTGTGGAACGGTGGGTTCTCCGCTTGCAAGCTTACGACTTCAGGGTCGTCTATAGGCCAGGCAGAACCAACATTGCAGACGCGTTGTCCAGGCTAAATTGCAAGTTCCGTGGTGATTATGGAGAACGTTACGACTATGTCTGTGCTGTAGCTGAGAACAGTGTACCTTGTTCCCTGATGTCCGCTGAAATAGAGGAGGCTTCAGCTGAAGATCCGGAACTAAACCATATCAAGGAGTGTGTGAGAACGGGAGACTGGAGTAGGTGTACTGTGCCTGCCTACCTACAAGTGAAGAATGAATTGTGTACCTTTGGTCAGCTGCTGCTGCGTGGTTCCAGGCTGGTAATTCCCCAGGTGCTCAGAGAGCGTGTTTTGGAGTTAGCCCACGAAGGACATCAGGGCATTGTTAAAATGAAATGCAGGCTACGAAGTAAAGTATGGTGGCCCAAAATGGATGCAGATGCAGAGAAATTGTGCAAGAGCTGTCATGGTTGCCACGCTGTCAGTGAATATGCTGCCCCGGAACCTATGGCGCGAGCCTTCCCACCAAGCGGACCATGGCAGGATTGTGCCGCAGACATATTAGGCCCTCTACCTTCTGGAGAGAATCTGCTTGTTGTGGTCGATTATTATAGGCGATATTTTGAAGTAGTTATCCTGAAGTCAACTACAAGTGCCAAGATCATCGATAGCCTTAAACCGATATTTTCTCGATTTGGAGTACCTTATACACTCAAAACTGACAACGGTCCTCAATTTGTCTCAGACGAGTTTGAAGCCTACCTTGCAGAAAATGGGATAGAACACCGCAAAGCACCACCGTTGTGGCCACAAGCCAACGGGGAGGTGGAACGCCAAAATCGCACGTCGCTGAAAGTGATCCGGATTGCCCAAATTGACGGGAAAGATTGGCGCCAGGAACTGCAGACATTTCTAATAGCATACAGATCAACCCCTCAGATGACCACCGGGGCAACGCCATATTACCTATTGTTCAGGAGGGAAATGCGGACCAAGTTACCAGACCTGAGACGTTAGGCACCTATCACCAGCGAGGAGGTTCGTGACAGAGACTGGGCACATAAGCTGTCTCAAAAAGAATACGTTGATGCTAGGAGGCATGCGGCGGAGAGCCAAGTGGAAACTGGGGATAAAGTCCTGCTGAGAAACACGAAAACAAACAAACTGTCCCCAAACTACGATCCAAGTCCCTGTGAAGTACTGGACAGAAATGGAGGAGAGGTGACAGTAAGGAACAAAGATGGCGTTGAGATAAAGCGAAACGTGTCATTTGTAAAAAAGTACCATGAGAAACTCTCAGAGAATGTAAACACTGGACGTCGAGAAGAGAAAAACATGGTCGAAACAGGTGAAATTGTGGGGCGACGTGAACCTTTAGAGCCGACTTGTTTGACAGCACCTGTGCAGTCCATTGTTAGCCCGATTCCAGTTCAGCAGGTGACCACCCCAAGGCCAACTCGAACTATTAGACTACCTAAACGATTTTGATGATTATGAACTGCAAAAAGGGTGACTCAGCACTGTTATTTGTGGACCTGCTTATAGCTGAACTTTGCATCTTATGGAACTGAACTTTGCTTTATGTTAAGGCATTTAAGTTTATGTTAGCTCATGCCTTATTCTTTTGTTGGAGCTTTATTCATTGCTATAGTATGTTGTATTGTTAAACTAAAAAAAAAAACATGGAGGGATGTAATGTATTGGACCGGAAGTTTACCGGAAATCATTTTGGTGTTTCCCATGATACCTAGCGGGGTTAGTAGGTGTGTGTGTGTTGGAGGAAGCCATGTTTTGTTAGCGTAAAGTGTTGTGTTCGGTAATACGATATTCTGTAACATCAAGGCAGTTATCCATTAAATGACGAGATTTTACAGTTTTGAAAGTTTCCATTCTAGTCTGGCGCTGCTCCCGGACAGTCAAATTTTTATATTTTCAGTTTTATTACGTACGTTATCTAACGGTTTTCCTTACTTCCGTTGTCGTTGGTCATTTGTTCACGCTTTCGTGTTGTCGAGTAGTTAGCAATCTTACTCCCTCAAGATTGTAATAGAGTCTGGATCTGCTTTCGGGAGGGACCAGGTTTCCCCTCAGGGGTTTTTCCTGGCGGGCGGCAGACTCATTTTCATATGTTTTTCGTGTGTAATTTCCGTTTTCGAATAAAGAGGGTCTGACGTGCAGCGGCCGTCCTAATCGGGTGCAGCGGCCAGCTCCCTAGTTTTCATGTACATTTATTGGTGCAGTGTCGTTTATTTCGGGTGGGGTATAGGGGAAGCTGTTACGTTTCTATGATCATTTTCAGTATTTTACCCGGACATAAACAAGGGGCGAGTGAGCTAAAATTTGTTTGGCCGGTCAACATGTCTGGCAACGGACCGAAAATTATTTTGAGTTCTGCTGCAGGAAGCCGGATACACTCGTTTTTTTATAAGAACCTTTTTTTATAAGAACGTTGCGGCTGAGATTAGACAAAATTTTAAGAACATGCTAAGAACATACCCAGGTAGAGAGAGAGAGAGAGAGTAAAAACGTCTTTAATTTGTTCATTCGTTTTTATTGCGTTGTTAACCTCTGTGTTCAATGCTTTTTGTAAACCCAAATTTACCAAGGGTTGGTTGGCGCGACATCTTGTTCACGGCATCAGAGCAAGCCGCACAAGCATGTGAAAAGCACTTGAGGCCATTTGCTGGTCAAGTCCACATTTATTTATTGAAGTACTATACCATGTAACTTAAGAACATCTTAAGAACGTTTTCAGGCTCAACTCGCAGAAAAAATTAGAACGTTCAGCCTCAGCTTCAAAATTAGACGTTCTTATAAAAGAGTGTATTCATGATGATGGCATTTGACTACAACATACAGGAATCCTTCAAAGTTTCCTTTTATTCTACATGTACATGATTTCAGCACTCAGTAAACTCCACGTTGAGTTATGGCTGTTCATGTGTGCGACCTCATACACCATAAGCCTTTTCTGGCATATCACGCCAAGCCGGCCACTTGCTGAATAGAACAGATTAGAAGGGCAACAATAGGGGTGGTCACAGCCAGGGTTCGTTACGTTTCATGTGGTTCTTTTGACGTCCCACAGAATCAATTATGAAGAGTTATGAGACCGGTAGTTGTGGGCTTACGGTTTATCGTCCTTATCCGAGAAGACTAGAAAGTCTAACCATTTGCATATGTCATTACAAGGGAAGCACTTGCTCCTCAATTATTTTAAGACCCTGAGTGTTGGTCCGGCTGCGGTTTGAACCCCCAACCCCTCGCACGGGAGACCGTAGGATGGCTCAGTTGGCAGAGCCAACTTGCTATTTAGAGCTGGGAATTTTAACAAGTAAGGCAAAACAAATTAACTGAATTATCAAATAATAAAAGACTGATCCTCGCAGTTGTGAATGCAATTTATGCAATTGCGTAGAGAAGCCTAAAAAAATTCAGAACTTCATTGCGCCACGGCATAAATTGCATTCGACAACTGCGTGGATCAGTCCTCATTTGATTTCGCATCCGCAGTTCCTATATGACTTATTTCATATATATTATCCATATAACTGAATTATGTTAGCTTGGTCAAATTATGCCATCGGGAAACTTGCCTATTGTATAACGTTTACAGCCCCAATCGTGATTAATTTCTGAGCTGTTAACTCAGCAGCGACTTATAATGTACTTGCAAGGAAATCACATGAACTTTTTTGTTACCTTCACAGTAAACTACAAACTATGATGTTCAAAGTTGATGTGAAATCCCCTCCTATAGTCACCTAGCCTGAGATCATGCCCTCTCCCTATTATCCCTTTATGTCTCTCACGGGAAGAGGGCATGATACATTTCTTTGTCGGATCACACGTAAAAATGCCAGATTCTGGACTTTTTTCTGATTGGCTTAGAAACAATAAACTCCATTCTGATTGGCAATGTACGCGGAGCGGCTG
>OX419344.1:8170621-8198121 GCA_948470475.1 Galaxea fascicularis | reverse complement strand
TAAATTGATCTTTATTGAAAAGTATACACGTAGATTGAGCTCCAGTTTTTCCTGGCCTCTGGTTTCAGGTCACACTTTGATAAAATAAATACAACAGCCAATTTTAAAATGAACAATAGTTAAAAAAAATTCAGTGAATACTTTTTCCTTTGCAGAGGAATGAATGCTGCTGATATAACAAAGCCCCTCATGATGAGCTTATTTAGCTCTTGGAGCAAACATGTAATGCAATATGTTTAAATACAAAAAAAAAAAAAAACAACAAAACAACAAAAATTTGGCTGTCTTCTGAAATCCACCCAATACCAATACATAATGGACAATTAGTGGGTACCTACCGTAAGGGTCAATTGTCGTTTATTTCCTTGCTGCTGTTGGCTGCTGCCAGGTGTCACTCCAGATGGTACAGTGAGAGGAGTTCTTGAGGAATCTGCTGCTGGGGCTGCTGTTGAGGCTGAGGAACTTGCTGCCAATGCTGCAGCGGCTGCATGTTTTTGTTGTCTTTCCCTCATCATCAGTTGTCGCTGCTGCTCCACATGCATCTAATTTACAACAACAAATGTGTGATCTAAAATGTACAGTACAGTCATGTATTGCCAGTATGTTTCTTTACAAAACAAATGCTGTGTAAGAGTGCCACTTGTAAACATATATTGCCAGGCACTCTGACGATATATATTTATAAGTGGTACTCTTACACAGGTTTTGTTCTGTAAAACAACCAACAACCTAAAATAAACTGAGTGCAGCATTATAATTCTTCCGAAACCCGCAAGCACATGAAAGTACTACCGGTTTGAGCTTGAGATTTAACCGACACTGTAGTCGCGTGAACATCACCGGTCAATGAACAAGTTGAGATTTCATTGTTTTGTACTGGACATTTGATTGGCTAGATTTGAAAAAGTTGGAATCTATTGTTTCAGTTCTGCCTTCTGATTGGTTTTCATTGTCAATGCACTATAATGCCTATATTGACCCCCTGACTTTGAACATTACAGTATCTTGAACACTGTCAGCTTAAATTCATTTGAATGGCAAATTTTGTTTTGTGTCAATATTATGTACCAACTGAAAATCAGCTCTCAAGTGTGCTACAATTTGCTCAACAGTAACTGGAATCATTTCCTTTACAATGCCAACAGAAGTCAAACTAGCTAATGTTCCACTCTTTGGGCCTGCAATAATTCATCATGTAAAAACTTCAAGACCTGTCCATTTGAATCATAACTGTAGACTGATTAATTTTGTCCTTCAGTAATTCTTACCAAAAGTCTGTGATCTGTGGCACAGGTTACGTGTACATTGTATCTTACAAAAAATGAATTCAAAATGTCACTGGAATAAATTTGTTGAGTTTGGACAAGGAAAGGTTTAAGTGTTGATTATTTCAGAAACAAAGAAAAAGGGATTTATTACCTCCAATTCTCTCTTGAGATTTATGGTACTCTCACTGAGTGTATCTGAAGATGGTGCTTGTGAAGTACTTGACACGGCTTGTGGGACGTATGAAGGTGCTGTGGACGCCGGTGCAACGCTTGTTGTGGGTGTCTCTGGACTTGATGGTACCTTCAGAACAGTAATTAATTCAATAAACTAGCATTACAGAAACCAGTATTTTGTCCTTTTAATGAAATTAAGCCTCAAGATTAAAGAAAGTAACAAGAAAGTAAATGCAAGGACGTAAACTTAGGAGAAGCCACCATAATTATCCCTCCCTCAATGCACGTCCCAGAAGAGCAGTTTAATTCATTTTAAATTTATATCTTTTGATCTGAAAACCTCGGACAAGCTAGAAGTGGTTCATTTGCACCCCTAGTAATTACATGCAATATTCTTGTTACCACTTTCAAGAGATTAAGTCACCTTTGATGGTTGAGTGACAGGTGTCAAACCTGCAGCATAATCAGGAGTGGCTGGTTCTGGTGGTTTCGTGTTGTCCAGTTTTTTGTGTTTAGCTTCTTCAGCATGCTCAGATTCTAACAATTGAAATAATATTAAAAGCAACTAATGCCAAAAATCACACAGAAATCAAGTTTTCTTGTAGGGTATGTGTAGTATAACTGAATAATGACTGAAAATCACAGCAGCCTTAACTTATTATAAGATACATTTGACAAAGTGATTTTTGCACCATCTGTGGTTTTATTCTTCAACCCAAGATGGTGCAAAGGCAGCATACTGCTGTACTTGAAAATTACATAATTATAATAATATTCTGAGTTGCCATGTTTCTAAACAAGGTTCAATGAAACAGCTCAAAATAATTCAAAAAAAGAAATAAAACCCTGCTAAAAGAAAGCAGGGGCTTCATTTACTGAAGAAGTAGGAGGGTATAGGATTAGGTGGGTACCCCTGAGAGTTTTCTTTGGTTTAATGGTCTTGTCAATGCCCTAACAGTCATGCGGAAGATTTGCTCTGAGGAAGGGCTAACGCTCTGAAACGTCAGCTTTTACAATCCCTGTATGGTAGTCAATTTACATTATCAACTTTGTTGATAAAACCAAATTTTTGCCCTAACAGCAAAGGTGGGTTGGTACCCAGGTCCCAGCTTCTACAGTGTAATAAATAACCCTGGAAAGCAGAAGTTTTAAAATGATTTGAAGTAGGTGTCAGACTCTGGACAAGTAAGCGGCTGTGACAAGTGAGGGTCTGCAAGGCCTAAGCTGGATGCTATGACCTGAGTAACTGGTGACATGTAATCACATAGCTGGCAGAACTCTGGCGGTCGCCGGCATGTTTTGAAACCACTGGAAAGGTTTTGAAATACTGTCAGTCACAGGTCAGTCAAACATGACTTGATAAACCAGATTTCTTAAAAATAAATTTGACACTGAGATCCTATAAATTATTTTACCATGACACTGACAAACAACTTATAATTTTACAACCCATTTTGTGGCTTAGGGTTTTAATAATTATTTATAATACCAGGTAAAAAAAAAACTACTACAGGGGGTATAACTATCTTGTGGTAGTTTTTCAATACCTGCCATTTTCTTTCTCCTTTTAAGTTCACGGCCACCTCCAATTGGCTGCTCAGTGATGTCTAACAGCTGCCAAAGATGATAAATTAAAATATTTTTAAGTCAATGAAGATGGTGGTAACGATGAATTAAATGATGAACGATAAAATTATCCATTATTAAAAGTCAACCATGTGCACAGTTTTCACTGTGTCAGTTAACAACATATTTAAAGGCTTTATGTACAGTGTATGTCTTGGAGAAAAGTGTACAGAAGAAGACCATCAAAAATGAAGGGCAGAAAATGTTTTGAAGAAATCTCCACTCATTAAGGTTAAAGCTCATTCTGGTTTGAGTAAACTACTGTATGATTTCAGCAACTTAACAGGTAAGAGTTCTGGAATCATTAACAGCTAAATGGGAACCGCAGTACTTAGCGCATTTACAAGCATAATAGAGTACAGCAAACCTTTGTCCTTCCGTGGTGTTTAAGTGTGGCGGCAGATATGATGCTCCTAGATGAGCCACTTGAGGAGGTTCCCCTGTTAGGTGCTGGACGGTAACTTGCAGTGTTGGGTGTTCTCTGTGTCACTCTTACTAAGATGACAAAATGACAACATCTTTTATTAGGGTTTTAAACCTTGATTTCCTATAGTTAACATAAAGAAGCTTGGAATACTACATGTACATCCTCAAAGCATCCTTGAATATGTACTGTAAATGTAATTATCACTTACCAGGAGCTTCAAACTTCTTTGAAGTAGACTGAAGTTTGTGTGCTGAGTTAAGAGGGTTTCCAAGTCCCTTCTTGTGAGCAGAGATGGCTTCGCTGGCTTGAAAGAAAGGAGAAATCAGAGATGGATCAAATGGGTTTGCTTGCTGCACAGCTGACTCTTAACTTTGTTCTAAACATTGCAAGGATGAAAGATGAAACAAAAATAATTCAATTACTGGAAAATACTAGAAGAACAATCGACGTTTCGGCCATATACACTGCCTACATCAGATTTTGATGAGGGAGTGTCTCAACAAATAATATTTTGCAACTGGTTGAAGTATCAACAGTAAAAGTGACTGGTACAGTACATTATCATTGCATTATTTATTCACTTGCCATAATTAATGTTTACCTTTCTGTGTAAGTTCTGCTCTTAGAGCAGCAGACTTGGGTTTTCTTCTCAGTGTAAAGTGTTTAGGGAGGGGAGACTGGGGGCCGACCATGGCCACCAGGGCTGATCTGTTTAAATACTGGCATTCTAGAGGAAGAAAGCTTGATCCACCATCAGCAAGGCTAGCCACTAAGTAGGATAACATGACAAGGTGAGAGAAACACCAAATCTTGTTAATAAGCTGAAGCTTTGCAAAACATTGTTGAAACTACATACATGTACATGTACAATACAAGGTAAATACAAACAGCCAGGAATTGTGTTTTGTCATCCTTCTCAAAATGAACTTCTAAACCCTTTAACTCCCAAGATTTGATTATTAATTCTCCTTAAGTTCTACAACTGTATCTGCTGTACAGTTCCTTGTAAGAGTGAAGAGAATTTGGGATTACATGTATATCAAGGTAACACCCTTTGGCTGATAATTGTTGACACATTTACCTTTTAACCCCCTATTTTGTCACGCTTACGAGTCGATTTTCCTCCCTAAAACTTGTTGGGTGAAAATCAATCAACGACCTTGGGTTCAAATCGACTGGTTACCTTCCCCACTGTGATCCCTTTTCACCCCCTCCCCCTCTCGCTTGTTCTTTCAGCCGCCCTTCCCCCCCCCCCAAACAATGTTGTGCGGCAATTGCTGTGATCTCGAGGTACAAACAAGCAACATTGGGTGGGGGAGCGGGGTCTTTTTCACAGTTTATTGTGCGAAAAAAAGAGTGTTGTTATTTGGTGCACTAACACTACTATAGAAACACAATGTGTCAACTATAATTATGTCGCCGATTGTAGCTACAAGTAAAATAAACTCACCAGTCTTTCTGATTTGTTCCGTAACCTCTGCAAACACGGGGCTCACCTGACCCAGATCAACATTCAGCGTTCCAGTACTGGGATAATATTTTAATATCTCCGACAATACACGGACCCATTCGTCTTCGTCGTGGCTTCCAATCTCAAAAATGTCCCCCAGTTCAGCGTTCGTTTCCTCAATAACTCGACGAGGCAAGTGAAGAAAAGCCATCAAGAGCTTTACTTTAACCTGGGTTTCTAACCGATGAAAACACTCTGGGATGTTACGAAGGACATCTTGAGTCAGCAAGGAACGTAAGCTGCTGCCAGACCACGAATCATCCGACGATAACTTGTTGTGAAGCCACAATGCAGTGTCAGCTTGACGAACGGACGCCATTTTGTTTGTCTTTGGTCACTGAAAAACACGTCCGGGGTACTGTTGGGTTGGCTGCACAGTCAGCAAAACAGTATGAAGCGAAAATGGGCTAGAAATACGTTACTCATGCACATAACCCAAAGGTAATTCTATTAATTGATCAGTTCATTATCATTCCGTTATATTTCTCTTTTTGAAGAACCAGAAACTTTTCTATACTACCCCTTGGCGGGGCTTGATTTAGGTGGAATGGTATTCCTGTGGACCTTATAAAATGGGTGGTTTCTAAGCGTGTCCAGCAGTTCAGTTCCGCGTTGAGATTGTATTTGAGCATGTTTGTGAAACCCAGGTGGGAAAACAGATACAGTGCGACACAAACTCCACACGATATGATTTAACTTGGAATATTTCTTCGTCTTATTCACGGCTGATCAGCGTGCGTTGGCTACTTGACATCCGATGCCTTTTGGAGGCCTGAAAGACCGGCTCTTGGTAAGTACCGTGACTATCACAAGTCGGGCGTACATGAAATTCTAGTTTCAATTCTTGCTGTGCTTGGGGTTCGTGCGATCAGAACATTTAGCACCTTCAATTGGACATTATTTGTGTATCCAATGGTAAATAACACCTCGCTTTTTTCTTCGTTTCTCAGCTCAGGCGTTAAAGGTGCGTCGATAATTCACTTAAAATAATTGAGCAGGGATTTTAGATCGAGTGATTCCGTAGCTTGTTGAGTGAAGATTCTTGAATTGACGTCGTGCGTGAAAGAATAAGCAGTTGTATTTATAGAGTTGCTTGTTGAAATCGATTGGCAGCGTTCATCTCCTTTTTTGTTTGCTTATAGAATCGAATATCGTGCTTAGCTTATTGCTCGGTCTGTTTGTTCTGATGTGGTAGTGATGGAGACCTGCTTACAGACGTGTTGTTGAAATTTACATTTTTTGCAAAGTTGTCTAAAGTATTTTCGTAATTGTGGTTTAAAAAATTTGCGTTAGATATTTAGTTAATTCCGTGACACAGACGTAGTGACGAGACAGGGCACATATTGAAAGTTCCACGGAGAACTGGATATTTTTGTTTGTTCGGATCGAAGAATCGTACAGAATGGAAGTTGATTGTCGTGAGCGAGATTTCGTGATACAAATGAAAGAATACATTGTAGATGTTTCTTGTGTACAGTGTAGTGTGCTTTGTAATGATTTCGTTTTCTATTTTACTGGTCTCTCTGTCCGTTATCGCTACATATAGTTGAGCTGTACCTTAGCTTCAAATGAAGGCGGGTATGATTGTTGTATACGTAAAAATTAATGGTTTGAGTACTTCTTCGTCGAGTGGGTCAATTATTTAATATTTCATGACAGATCGGTAAAACTAAAAGTGTCCAGTTTCACCATATACATGTTTTAGACTGAATGCTATACTCATGCTACTTTTTTTCACAGGCAAATGAGTGCATGAAAATCCATCTGTTGAAAAATTTTCTTCCATCTATAACTCCAAGAGAATTGAAATAATAGCATGCATATTTTTTCATTGCCATTAATAATTGATGAAAGTATACACCCAGATGTGGGTTGAATTGTTGGTTGGTTTTCTTGTTAAAGGTAATTATGATGCAAGCCACAGCTTTCACCAATTTTCAGCACCCTTCACCTATATTTGAGTAGTCATTAATTAAGAGTAATGGCCTGCAAGTGATTAGTTACAACTTAAATTCCAGCATCATTTAAAATATACAAATATTCCGACAACAACAATGACAAGAAATAGTTTTGTTAGCATACCTAATTTGTTCTTTTGCAAGTGTTCAAGACAAAGAGGAGCGATTGGTTTAAAAGGTTTACGTTAGTAGTATTGTTCCAAATGATTCCATACATTGTACATTGTGATGAAAAATTTTATTTCTGAATTGCATTCTAGGTTCTACTAAGTTGCCTTTAACCAGCTCAGTACATGAGAAGAGTATTTAAAAAAATGGAGTGTTAATTGTGTTGGGTAGGGTTACATCCTGTGTGGTGTTGGTGATTTTAGGTCCCTAGGGAAATTATACCATTGTGGCTTTCCCTGAAACATCAAAACTTTCTGTATGCCATCTTAATTAAGAGTGTTTAACTCTATAGTTACCTAGACCAGGGAAAAACAAGAGAAGCAACAACAGAATAGAATGAAATTTGTATTTTAAAAAATGCATACATGTCATCAATATATAAAATTTGCATTTCAAACCAGTTAAAAAATAAATCAACACCACATATACACCTCTTTACACTAAGGGTAAAGATTGCGCAACTGTATTGTGCATAATTATGTTGTGGTTTTAATTTTTCCTGGTTTCAAATGTTTTTAACTAGTTGGATTTTTACTTATGTTCCTTGTACATTAGTTTAATAGGAGAATTTGGGTTTATATCAAGATACATGTAATGACCTGTGGCTGATAAGGTTGTCTATTCTCATCACCTGTCTGCTGGATGATATATTGACATGAGGAGAAGTTACATCCTAATCACTTATAGGAGCTACATGTAAAGGGTTAAACAAGTGATCTGATGCATGATTGGCTTCTTTTTTGGGGGCTTTAACACAAAATGTAGTCTGTAACTAGAAATCGTTAATGTGCATTGTTTCTAAAACTTAATATGCAATTTTACATGTAGGTGTAAGTGATGAATAATATTCTGTTGTGATTCAATTTTACCTTCGCAACAAATTGGTATTTTCCTTCATTTAATTTTCCTTATCATACAGTACATACGATGGCCCACAAGGGACATGCTGTAAATAGAATGAAGGCTGCAAATAAAAAAAAGAATGCTGCAAACAAAAAAGGAAGGCTGTAAATAAAAAAAAATTAACGCTGCAAATAAAAAACAAAAAATGTCTTACGCATGCACACTATAATAATCATTTATGAGGGACTGGGTAGAGTTTTTCTAATTCATTTCCAGAGTCCCTCTCTTTTTCTAAATAAGCGAGTATTTGTGATATTTTGTAGGTTTTGTGGCACTGAGAAACTCTAGAGAGTATGTGCGAGAAATGCGTGGCTGAACAAGCGGGCCATCGTAAATACCATAACAAAGGAAAATACCATATTTGTACCATGGGTAAAATTGAAGCACAACATATATACATGTACATTGTACGCCAGCCTGTATAGTGTTCATAGGGTTGCCTTCTCATGCCCACATTACCATACAATCATGCAATTTGTTACAGGGTCTTCTTCCAGGACGAAGGCATTATGAGGGTGATTGGCGCACTGTTTATGTGTTGAACAAGTATCCCAGTGATGATCCCGATGTTGAACTGAAGCATAAAAGATATGCTAATAACGTGATTGTCACAGCAAAGGTAATTGTATTGTAATCATTATCTCTCTAATGGTTTTTGTCATTGGGAAACTACTGCACAGCAGGATTGTACACATACAACTGTACATGCATGGCAAATTAATTCGCAATCTGGATTGCTCAACAGCATCCCTGGATTGAGCATTATATTTAACAGCACAGTAAGCACTGTACATGTATGTGTTGCGGTTTGACATTATTATCCTAATGGTTTAAGTTAATTTTTTTTTTTCCTTTGTTTCAAGGTGTGGTGATGTATGATAATGAGTTTGAAACAAAGGAAGATATTAAGATCTAAACCAATCATGGTATAATTGAACCGCAACATTTACATTGCACAGGTCTACTTCTGTACATGTACATTTTATTGGGATGGTACCAGACATCATGCATGTGTTAGATTCCTCTTTAATTTTCTTTTGAACAGTACTCCTCACAGTGTTGTACTTCATTGGCTTTTGAATTAGCACAGTCTAGGCTTTTTAATTAATCTACAGTTGTTAAAATAAACTTCATTACGTATTATGTACATTCTCTTTTGTCAATTACTTATAATAATCTGTTGTTGTTGTTGTCCTTTGTAGTACACTGTATGGAATTTTGTGCCAAAGAATTTGTTTGAGCAGTTTCGCCGAATAGCCAACTTTTATTTCCTGTGCATTGGGGTGATACAAGTGAGAAATATGATTCAGCAATTATTTAATTTGCTATTGGCAGAGAACTACGTAGTATGGTCTGTTGTACAGTTGAACTGTTATCAGTTTCAGTTACACTTGTTGGCCGTTCCGAAATTCAAAAGGGAACTGGTGCGAGTTTCAAATTTTGAAGTAATCGATAAATTGACACCATCACATGAAAGATAACATTGAGATTGGTCATTTGACCAAGTTTGATTCTTTTAGGTTGAACAGAGACCAAGTTATGGACCTTGAAACATAGTTCAAAATCCATACAAATGTCTCGCCCCAGTTCCCTTTTGAATTTCGGAACGGCCATTATTCAAGTCATGTATGATGATGAATGTACCTCAGTCTGCTCTTTGATGAAATTTGACCATAAGCCTTTAACCCTAAGATCACATTAACTAAAAATAAGTATTTTGTTAGAATATCAAGCAAATTCATCATTTGTGATTCTGTCCTCAATTCTCATGACCACTCTGCTTTATAAAGCATTGATATTACAAGGAGAAGTTTGATGTAGATCACTCTTAGGTTTTAAAGGGTAAAAAATCCTTGACATTACTGGTAATTGTACATTGACAGCCCAGTATTTAAGCAACACACCACATTTGCTTTGGGTTTCTCCAGCCTGATAAAGCATACAAGATGTTGGGAGAACATGAGAAAAGCTTGTAAATCACAAACCGGAGGTGACTGATTTACAAGATTTTGTGTGGTTTCTTAACATCCCAAACTGTGGGTTTACTTATTGATAGGAAATCAATAGAAAATGTGGTCTATTGCTAATATGAAATAGATAGATTGGATTAGTGGACACAGTTTTCAAATGTACAACTTGGTAAAATTAATGGTCACAAAGGTAGACTGCGACAACGGAATATAAATAATAGATAACCAGTCTGCAGGCTTATTTTATACGCGGTAGGTACACTGTAGACTGTGGATTTTAGGTCGAAAGCGTCGCCCTTTTTACATTAAATTTAATTAGAATCCATTGATTTGTTTCATTACTTTCTGTTTTACGGTCTTTATGAACTTTGATCTGTTGCAGTTGTTAATCGATAGCCCTGTCAGTCCAGTGACAAGCATTCTACCTTTAGTCTTTGTTATCACAGTCACTGCTATCAAACAGGTTTGTGCTAAGGAGGACTTAAAGGGTGCTCATCGGACCATTAATTAACGGAAGTCAAAATATTATTTATAAGTAGACAAAAATAATTTCTTTCATTTGAAGGAAATTAACCTCCCAGTCTTGAAAATAAAATTATTGACATCAAATTCTAAAGATAAAAATCTCAATGGTCTGATTTATTTCAAAATATTTTCATTGGAAAATGGTGGAAATAAACCAATCTAATGTCTCTTTTCTTTATTTTCACTTATGAAATCCCTGTGCTGATTTGATTGTTGTGTATGACAAGACATTTTCAGAAACAACTTTCAGTTTCTTTCAGGAACAGGAATAAGCAATGAATGCGAGTGTCACTATCCAACATTTGAAAAGCCTAAAAAATGTGCAAGCATTAATAATTAATTCAGAGTCACCTTCAATTTTTGAAAATAATTTAAGTTTGCTCTAAAACTTTGCAAAAAGTGGTATTATACATGTATTATTAATTCTGACTATTTTCAAATAATAACAATACAGGGGGTCACTGAGCTCATTTTTGAGTTATTGTCACTTACGGCATATCGCTTACAGTGCAACTACCCCGACCAAGGCCACCCAAAATTTTTTTTACAAATTGGCCAATAATGTTTGAGTGATAAAACAACAGAATAGCCACAATTTGAATTTTGTTGTGGCTCGATAGTGGGTAAATTTGTCATACATAATTATTTTTTGTCAAAATCCATTGTTCCGATGTGAGATTCTCATTGGCTAGTTTGCAGGAAATTTTCCTGGGTGACCTTGGTTGAAGTAGTCGCACTGTATATTAGGGGTGTTACTATAGGTCATAGCTTGTTACTTTGGCAGGTATGTACAGGTATGGCTTGTAACTCATCCACCAATGAGTTATCAATAATTATTATTGATAACCAATTAACTTGTTAATAGCTAATAATAAATCTTTAGGGTTATGAAGACTGGCTGCGTCATAAAGCAGATAGAGAAGTCAACAACAGGCCAACCAAGGTGATCCGAGGGGGCAGAGTGCAAGATATTCCATCTAAAAGTGTTAAGGTATATGTTTTGTTTGATTCATGAGTTCCTTGCTAAGAATTCTTGTCATAAAATCAGTTTACGAGTACAGGACACGTATAATATGGTTATAAACCTGATTGCCTCTCAAAGGAAATTTTTACCATTAATAATTAAGTTGTTGTTGTTATGCTTAGTAATGCTTTTATAATTATTATAAAAGCATTATTAAGCATAACAACAACAACAACAATTATTATAATTGTTATTATTATTATTATTATTATTATTATTATTATTATTAATATAATCACTTTATTTAAGAATATCAATATCAACACCATTTACAAGGATAAATACTGGTAAAAAAGTAACTTAAAATTTCATTAATAATAATTATTGTACAGGGTGAGACGAAAATGAAAAGATAAGGTTGCTGTTTGGGCAAGCTGTTACTTGAGATTACTAGCCCGAAGGTCTGAGGAGCTAGCCAGAGATTAAATTGTTTATAAAGGAGGAACCAGTGGTGGTGCTTGCCGTCGGGCAAGCTGCGATAAGAAAACGCTAGCCCGACAAGTCATTCCACTAGCCCCGGGCTATCAGACAGCACTTTCATCGCGCCCTGATTGTAATCATAATGATAATTATTTATTATTAATAATTATTATGATACATTATGTTTTAATTTTACTGAAGATGAATGTGTACATTGTCTGTGTAGGTTGGTGACATTGTCCAGGTGTTAGAGGATGAAGAGATCCCATGTGATCTTGTGGTGATGTCCTGTAAGGATCCAGAAGGAACATGTTACATCACAACTGCAAACCTGGACGGTGAAACAAACTTAAAGGTGATAATAGTAAGGTGGTAAATTTTCTAGTGTGGTAATTGAATGAAAGATGTAATTCATTCAATACTGTGACATGCAAAGGTAGAAAGAAAGAGAATTCTTAGTTCTCCAAACAGGAGTGAAACCCATGAGCATACTACTTGTATGGCATCTTGTGTGGAATTTGCTCAGTACCACTATAATTAAGAGGAGACTCAATGGAGTTTAGGTCGGTAGACCAGGTTCAATATTATGATCAGAATGTTCGTTGTTGGTACTGTACAATGTACATGTAGGTAGAGTGTTTAGAGCAAGATGGTAAACCAGGGTTCTAGTGGCGCCCTTTTGCCCCTCGTGACTTAAAGTAGTTTGGCCTTTGGGGGACTAGGAAATAATTTATTAGTTTTTGCAATAAACTTATATGCTGGGAGCCCTGGATTTCAAGGGTTTAGAGGTTTTGGGCACCCAACTACTTTTCTTAGAGCACCGCTTTGTTAATAACTAGTGGATGCCTGGAAAAAAGCCTTAACTTACTTTTGATAAATTGCCAGATTCTCCTTCTTAATTACCTTGAATTACCTCCTTGAATGACAAGGAGAATTTTGCATTACATCAAAAGTCACTTACAGCTTACTAATAGAGCATTATTCCATGCACCCCTGCATTACTGGTCTATTAGCTCCCACAAGAGAAATAATCACTAATTAAGAGGTCTTTCTGAGACAATTCCTATTTATATTAATTATTTAAATTTTGTTTTTCAAGGTTCGCAATGCACTGTCTAACACTGCATCTATGCAAACAGCTCAACAGTTGTCAGAGTTGATGGCACGTGTGGAATGCCAGCACCCGCAGGAGGACCTCTACAGGTATGTTCATAGTGCTATTCCAAACTGTTGTGAACAATAATAATTAATGCTGTTTTATACAAATTAAATCCTTAAGTCGGGTGGAAATAGGAAATACCCAATTTGTCACCAAATTAATTATAAAAGTAGACCTTAAAGAGTCCTTGACGTTAGTGGTGATCTTGTTTGTTGTACCTTGATTTTTCCCTCACAGAGCCCAACACTTTGTGATCATTAGCTTACTGTAAATATCAGAATAGCATGGTCATGTAATCTACAGTATGTGTTTTGAAGTCTGTACTTGTTTGGCTCAAACCTCAGTTATAGTGTTTCTCACATACCTGCACATGTACTGTAGCCTGAATATTGTTTACTTAAAAAAGAACCAATTGAAAGACAATTGAAAAATTTGCTTACCAAGTCAATTTATGTGATATGTATTTGTTATTAACAAATTAAAGGATTTTCAATCTTGGTTCTAGTTTTACAGGGAGAATGATACTTACACCAAGAGGTGGTGAATCAACCGTGAAGTAAGACAGTTTAATTATTATTCAAACCTATTCTGACATTGCCATAACTTCGTGACAATAACAGTATTAAAATTTTAAGCTCATGATACAACTTTTTAAAGACATGTTTCGGCATGACTCTTGCCATTAACAGTTTAATTTGTTGTTCCATTTTCCACTGTTTTAGATTCGTTTAAACAATTTGAGTATGTTAACAATTTGAAATTTAAAATACAGTAACAGTTACAATTCTGCGGGTGCAAGTGCACAAATGTTAGTTACATATTAATCGAATCACAAGAAGCAAAAATCATTATGTTGTACATGCAATTGCGCATTTAGTTCTGGCTTTAACAGCTGATGAAGACTGCTTCTTTGAGCTTAAGACAATGTCTAATTTTAGCTGAATCTATAATCTTAAAACAATCAACCGAACATTTGCGTTTACAACTAGGTGAATTTCAGGTGTTTGTAGACATGAAAATTTTTGTCAGTCGAGAGATGCTCTTTACCCTACATGTAGTTGAAAAGTGGCATCATGTCTCGCCAATGTTCTACTTGTGATTTAAAAGTTAATGTTATTTTTTTTATTTCTTGTTTAATATTAAATAATTGATTACTCAGTGTGACTCTTGGCTTTCCATCCAAAGTTCTGACCATCAAAAAAATCAAACTTGTAAATGAATACAAAATGCAACCTAACTGTAAAACAATGATTGTTCCTTACCCTTACAGCTGTCATTCAAACTAATATTAAGAGCATTTTGATGGATAATTTATTGATTCTGCACTGGTTGCCTCTTTAGAGCCTTAGGTCCACAGAATCTGCTTTTGAGGGGAGCACGGTTGAAGAATTCCACCTATACATTTGGTAGGTGAATTATTTCCATTTGTTCATTTCTGGTTAGTTTCACAATGGCTTTGAGGACCCCCGCCTCCACCCCCCCCCTCCTTTCCCAAATATTTGTGCAGGCCATGATCAGTGTCTAGGATGCATGGGGGGGGGGGGGGGCTTTACCACAACGTTAATGGAATGCATGTGGCATGGAATAGCCTGACCTGTGGCTTGTTATCTTCTTGAAGTCAATAATTTTATTAGAAAAGTCTAAACAAGTAGGGTACCCCCGGTAATACTTATCTTTGTGTGTTTGTTTTTGTTAAGGTGTTGCTGTCTACACTGGTGCAGAAACCAAGGTAGGTTCCACTGGGGAGCATGTAATATCCTGTCTCTGCTAACAGCCAGTTTATATTGAATGAGGTTTTTGTGATATCCAGAATAATCAAAGTCAAGGTTGATATCACAAAAATTGAATCTAATAATAATATTAATGTTTGTTTATTGTTTTATTGCATTGAACAAAAAAAAATGTCACAACAGTAAACATTCAAATGAAGACTGATCCTTGCATTTGTGTATGCAATTATATGCAATTGCGGGAAGAAGCGTGAAAAAAATTCAGGACTTCATCGGGGTTTGACACCCATGACCTCATGATACCTGTGCGACACTCTAACCAACTGAGCTATGAAGCCACTGACATTGGGAACAGGTCAGTAATTGTAGGTTCATAGGTTCCCATGAAAGTGAAGAATGTGAATGATGTATAAAAATGAATCATATGAACTGTGGAAATGAAATCAAATGAATACTTCAATCCTCGCAGTTATGTATGCAATTATATACAATTGCGTAAAGAAGCCTGAAAATAATTTAGGACTTTCATTTCCGCATTTCATATGATTCACTTCTTATACATCACCCACATTCTTCACTTTCACGGGAACCTTTGAACCTACAATAATTATTGACCTGCTCCCAGCATCAGTGGCTTCATAGCTTAGTTGGTTAGAGCGTTGCACCGGTATTGCGAGGTCACGGGTTCAAACCCTGTTGAAGTCCTGAATTTTTTTCAGGCATCTTTAAACACACCAAGATAATAATGTCAAGGTAGTTTTTTTGTCTTTAAATTCTTTTAAGATGGCATTGAACCAGCAACAAGGAACTCACAAGTTTTCAACTGTGGAGAAGTAAGAATAAAAAAATTGATTAATAAATACATAACAGTACTGTAAGTGTAAAAATTACAATTTGAAAGTGTTAAAGAATTTAGTTGATTAATTAATTTGGGTAGTTGGTTTTCTTCCTTTTCCTTGGAGTTTAACAGTAATGAAGAATAACGTTCTTAATTAGTACTTTATCTATTTCAGGACAATGAATACATTCTTGATCGTGTTCCTGGTCGTCCTGTTATGCCAGGCAGGCCTGTGTGCTGGTCTTATGTTCTGGAAACAAAGTACTAAATCAGGGGCACCAACCTATGTTTACACAGAAAAGCCAAAACTTACAGTATGTCTTCTTGTAATTTTGTTCCGTCTTTTCTGAACTATTCCTGTGCCAGTTAGTCATAGAGGTTTCATTAGGAGCCACCAACTGGCAAAAACCACGGTCTTCTTTGTCAGAATTTACAGGAATTAACCTCTCACGACCGCCTACTTTGTGTAGATTTTCACTCAAATGTTAAACAAATTTCATCAGATCGCCATGTGCTTAGGTTAGCTCAGATGGTTATTCCAAAAATTAATGAAACCCCTGTGGTCATCCCACATGTTCCTTCAGCATTGTCTGCATGTTTTGTTTCAAAAAAATAAGTGTGCAAACCCTAGGTCAGTACTGTAAGTAGCTGGTGTTGTTTTCTTTGTTCCAGTTCACGGGCTCTAATGGTGTGTTAGATACATTCCTGGTTTTCCTCGTGTTGTTCAACTATGTCATTCCAATATCGCTGTATGTCACAGTTGGTGAGTAGAAAGTTAACACTGTAAACTGAGTACAGGGTTCGTACGCGTCTTGAAAACCCTTGAATTTTAGGAGTTCGATTTCAAGGCCTTGAACGTACTTGAAATTGTGTTTTGGTCCTCGAAAGTTCTTGATTTTTAACTCTTGCACGCTCTAAGTTTTAGGGCAGTGAGTGCGAAGTTAATGTTCATGCAAACAGCGTGCAAATGTCTCTCGTTTCTCGCGCGCGCGTATGTACGTTGAGAGTCAAGTGCACCGTGCACATCTCAGGGCGCCCAGCATATAAGTTTGGTGCAAAAATTAATATTTCCTGGTCGCCCAAAGACAAACGTAAGTCGCCAGGGGCGCCCTGCGACGCGAGAAAAAAAAGCCTTGTCAAAGCCTACCCAGAGGATAAATACGCCGTACTTTTCGTGAGCCGAACCTAATTCATAGAAATAAGTACATGAAAAGTTCGCCGTCTGAATCAATTAGGAACAGCTATTTTAATTTGGAACGGCTCAGGCGTTCTTTTCGCCTGGTTTGGCCGGGAATTTCGACTGTGAAACGGCTTTGATTCAGACGCCGAACTTTTCATGTGCCGAACTTAATGCATAAATTATTATTGGGTATATATTTTGAAAACCACTGGCAATTTTGATTATTTTTCCTGAAACTGTATTAGGAACGGCTGTGGAACGGCTAATTTAGTTCGACGTCTGAATTAACAGGCGTACTTTTGTTAATTTGTGTCGGTCCAAATTCGAATTTAGTTCGGCTCATGAAAAGTACGGCGTCTTACACGGGTCTTACACTCGCGTATTTGCAGTACATTATACTGAAATTTTTATTATACAGGATAGCGAGTTATTTTCTCTTTGAGCAGCTGATGCCAGGTCTGTTTTGCTCTGTAAACTGCATTAAAATAATAAAAATAATTGTTCAGTTTCTTCTGTGAATAACGGATGTGGTCCTAGCTATAATTAACCCTTCAAACCTTAAGATCAAAATTTAAATTCTCATTTGTTGCCCCCTACACATTTCCTATCGAAGTAGTTGGGAGAAATTGTTAAAATATCAAGCAAATTCATCTTATGTGATCCTGTCCTTAATTCTCGTGACCACTCGGTTTTATGAAGCGTTGATATTACAAGGAGAAATTTGATGTTGATCACTCTTAGGGTTCAAATGGGTAATTGCTTTGTAAAAGTTAATTACTCTGTAAATGTGCAGAAAAAAAAACACTATGCAATGGTTTTAGAGATAAAATTAAATCAGCCTTGTCCCAGTAGGTTAGTAAAAAAAAAAATAAATAAATAAATAAAATAAAATAAATAAAAGAGCATTAACAGCAATCTCTGATTCATTTTTACTGAGGGCGTAGGAGCTAAGGCTACCGTGCGCCCCTTATTATGGTGTATTTATCTTACTCTTGTGATCATTGTAGTGGTACAAATGATATGAACTTGTTCTTTTTATATAGAGCTTCAAAAATTTATTGGCGCTTTGTTCTTTGCGTGGGACTTGAAGATGTACAAAGAGGTCAGAATTAACACTTAACGTATAGGCCATTTCCGAATTACCTCAGGCCTCTTTTTCAAAGCGAGTCTAGGTGCTCATCCTTTCATATGCAAATCAATTTTCATTCACATGCAAATTAAACTCATTTTCATATGAAAGGATGAGCACCTAGACTCGCTTTGAAAAAGAGGCCTGAGGTAATTCGGAAATGGTCTATTACATGCATGTGCTGTATCTAGGTTTTACAGCTGCCGTGGTGGATGCCCATGCCCTAAGTAACAGCCTGATTGAATTCCTTTGGTAATTAAAAAATATTTTAAAATAATTATATTTTATTGTAACCTTACATGGTTACAATAAATATTATATTGAAAGGCTTGGTTGAAAAATTCAATACCAAGTGGAAACTTTGCCTCAAATGTTTAGCTGTTAAAGGTTAATTAGGTTCAACATTGTGGTATGATGTTTTTGACTGGTCTCAATAGATGTCCGTCTAACGCAACAGCATACATGTGTGCAACCTTAAGTTCTCGGTAGATTTTTCTTCTTCCTTGTTTTCATTTGCAGTAATGAATTAGACACGTCTAGGAAAAAAATTCAGTCAGTTTGGAGAGTTTTTAAATTTCCATCAATGCTTCTCCTTTGAATTTACATATCATCATTGAAATGTCTGTTAAACAACAGATTTAGAACTCTCGTTTTATGTTTTTAGGATACAGATGAACGAGCTATAGCAAACACTTCAGATTTGAATGAAGAGCTTGGACAGGTACGTGTTCATAATTTTGACAGTGTCCTCTATTTTCACTTTCGATCGCTTTTCAAGTTAGTGCCGTAAAACCGCTCTAATTTGCTATTTCACCAGGTGGAATATGTGTTTACTGACAAGACAGGAACTCTGACAGAAAACGATATGCAGTTCCGGGAATGTTCCATTAATGGCCTGAAATATGTTGTGAGTTTATTATTGTTGCTGCATTACGAGTAGTTTATAATTATTCTTAGGGATAGGAAGGCAAGTAAAACCCGCGAGCGCGCGTGAAAATTGCCTCCCGCGAAAGGACGCGACGCGTTGTGGGAGAGTTATGAAAATTTACACTTACAATAAATTGCAGTATGAAATGATGCTTTCTTTGCTCATTCTGGCCCCGTTGCTTGAGGTTTCTACTGAGTGATAGACTAGGAGTAGTCCTTTTTTTCTTGGAGATACTGAAATCGAGCTAAACACGTGAACGCGCGTGAAAATTGTCATCCGCGAGGAGAGGAGATGCGGAAGGCGAGAGAATTTTTCGCGTGCCTCGCGTGTTTCACTCGCTTTACTATGCTTAAGAGAACTGAGATTAAGGGTAGTCTAGACCGTTCACTTTACAAGTTTAGTGAAAAATTATTGACTGACATATGCACCATTTCAGCCTAATTTAATCACCCTCCTTCATCATGTTCCTTTCTTTGGGGCGCTGTGATCAATATTACTTCCTTTTTTTTCGTGGCAGGAATTAAACAGTCAGTTGTTTGTGGCGGATCAGACAGACGGCCCTTGCGTTTCTATACAGACTGTCTCAGTAAGTTACTACGGCAATTTCACCTGTGTCTATATCACATCAGTATTCAAGCATAGCAGACGCAAACAGCGCAATGCACCAATCAGAATTCAAACCCTTTACTTGTAACCGGCGCCAAGCGCGGGAAAATGCGTGTGAGTAAGTGGCGATTGTTATGATTTCGCATCTCATTGGTTGAAAAAGTGCTGCGTGGGTTTTGCCAACCAATCACCGAGCGAAGTAAAGCTGTTAGACAAAAGGAGCTGGTTTACATGGTTTTCACTATCCAAACGCCAATAGTGATCGATATTTGATTTTTCAGTCATACACCAAACATATAGCTCATGATGAACAACGAAGCGTTCCCCAAAGAGATTTTTCTGATATCACAGCAAAGTCTTTCAACTACCACCATAGTAAAATATTTATAGAACAGTATGGAGAATACGTATGTGGAAAGTCCTTGATCTTTTTTCCTTCTTACTTTATACAGTCGGAGGTGATGGAGTTTTTTCTGACTTTGTCTCTCTGCCATACCGTGCAAGCTTCCAAAGAAACAAGTCGCGATGCCATTTATGAGTACCACTATCAAGTATGTATTTAAAACGTCACCCCTGACCCTACTGCAGCTCTAAGTGTCACTACGATTTATACAATGCATGCTAACCACCTCGCCACCCGGGTTGAAATCCTGGTCTCACTATTAGAGAATTTCGAGAAGCTAGTTTCACGGCCGTCATCGGATTCTGCAATACTGTAACATTTCTTCTGGCTTATTGCTTGCTTAAGCCTTTTACCGCTTAACAATGACCAGCATGTGATTTCTCCTCACGTTGTTATTGCTCGATTACTTCCGAAAATGTATGTGTCTAAGCGAAAGGATCATGAAAGACGAAATGCCTTAATGATTGAACAAATTCTCCCAACTCACACTATGAGGCATATCTGGAGTTTAGTGGGGAGAATATACATGTGGGTCTTAAGGAGTAGGTCCGCTTTAGTACCACCCCCCACCCCATTGAAATCATTGTTCCTGTCAATGAGCATGGTCGGAGAGTACCTATCGTTTGCTCACAGAAAGACTCCTTGTTTGTGGCTTTCAGGCATCTTCGCCAGATGAAAAGGCGCTGGTTGAGGCTGCCGTTAGGTAAGCTTATCACATTGTGTGTTGTGGTTTGTTGTAGCTTGAAGTGATAAAGTGATTTTAGTATTAGTTGAACAGAGAAACATAGGCAGGAACTTTGACTAAAACTCCAGGGCGCCCAGCATATAAGTTTGGTGCAAAAACTAACATTTCCTGTTCACCCAATGACAAACGTAAGTCGCCAGGGGCGATCGGGCGCCACTAGAGCACAGCCCTGTCAAGTTTGTTTCAGTTTAAATTAAGTCTGTTTTGTTTTTTCGTTACACCGAGTTCAGCATTTAATTGTTAAAATTAATAGTTCCTCGTGATGAGTACCCTGCGGTAGAAAATTATATCGTTTGTTTACCATAGTGTGATCATCTTTCCCCTTCAAAGCGAACGCATTTTTAGTTTTAAATTCCTGTTCGTAAGAGGAAATATCGCCTTTCAGTTTTGTACTATTCCTTCGGTGTTTGACCGCTAAAAATTTAGAGTGATCTGGTTCCAGCTGTTTAAAGCTCGATTGAGCTAACTTTGGTTCCAGTTAAATTACGAACGTTGATAGATTATTCCGTACGAATTTCGGCGCTAGTTAGATTTGACTATGAACCTTTATCTCAATTCTCAAGTAAGCGTCCAAAGCATTTTCAAAGGTCGAAGTTAATTTTTAATCGCGGATTCTTGTTAATCGGCTTTCAAACAACCAAGGCCTGGTTCATTTGAGATGCTGTATGTATCGTACAGTTTGTTTTGAGACACATCTCTTGTTGATGGGTCAACAGATTTGGAGTAACATATCGAGGGAAAGTTGGTGATGATATTGAAGTCAGAGTTGGGGATTCTATAGAGAGGTTAGTGAGATTGTTATTTTATGTTAAGGTTTCTGAAATTCAAATACGGCATCTCTCCTTTTAGTGAAACACAACTTTCATTAACCTTTTAACTCCCAGAAGTTATTATAATGTAACTTCTCCCTATGATAGCAATACAATGTTCATCTGACAGGTGATGAGAATAGACAAATTGATCAGCCATTGATATAGGGGTTAAGACAGACAGTTTTTGTTTGACTTCAGGTACACGCTACTGCATGTCCTTGAATTTGACTCCAACAGAAAAAGAATGAGTGTCATTGTGAAATCACCCAAAGGTACTTGTGCACATAATTTTAATTCAGAGAACTTTGTCTGCAAGGTTGGATTCTGTATTTAACCCTTGCTTCCTTGGCGCAAATTTCAGTAAGTCAATTTTTGTCATGGGATTCCAACTAGCGACCGTTAGATTACAGCGCCAGCGTAGGGCGGTTTAAAAATACTTTCAATTCTAAAGAAGTTAGGCATCACCTTTACCTCTTAATACCAGTCCAACAGAAATGTTTACTCAATAACTGGAAAGCAACCGGATCGAGTGTAGGTCACCTGCAGTTTCTTATTCGCAAATAATTCGGAAGTCATGCTTTATCAGCTCTTCATCCATTAAGCCCTATTATCTCCTCTCTTTTCTCTGATATTTCTATGGTATGGTATTATGAATTCCTCTATTCTCGTGGCGTTTGTGACCATTGAAGCTGTGATATTCTTCGTAGAAATTAAATGGTGATCGCAGTTATGCCCAGGGTTCAAGGATCAAACTAACAAAAGACAGGCCTATAGGCCTATATGCTCCTTATAGTCCTATATACAAAAGACCAATATAGTGGTTACAGTCATTGCAGCCAATAACATCACGTCTCAACGGACAGATGACCAGCGGCATGACATTTTCGTTGAACAATCAAATTAATAGCTGGAGACCATTGGTTTGGTTCTCAGGACGATACACTCAGCCGTATTATCGTGCTTCACCAATTATGATATGACTCCTGGGCTCAAACTATTTACAATGAAATGTTCGTTGCAGGTGAGTATGTAATGTTAGTGAAAGGAGCAGAGACAGCTGTGTTGGATCGGTTGGCGTCTGGACCCAGAGATGTCACTCTGGAGCATGTCAATGAATACGCAGAGGTATTTATGCGCCCGTGTCGCCTTCACCAATCAATGTCCGACCATTGCCTTCACCGTTGTCATCAGCATACAACAACCATTGCCATCACCATGACCTTGAACACTGTTAGCGTTCCTCACATCACTGTGTTCACCAATGTCACCACCGTCGTCAACCATCACTAGCATCCTCACCACCACCTTTCCCACTGTTGTCATCGTCGTCCTCATTGTCGTTGTCGTTGTCATCGTCATCGTTATCATCATCATCATCGTTATCGTCATCGTCTTTGTCATTATCGTCATCGTCATCATCGTGGTCATCACCACCACCACCATCACCATCATCATCATCATCGTCGTCGTCGTCATCATCATCGTCATCATCGTCATCATCATCATCATTACTGTCGTTGTTATTATCACCATCACCCTAAAAACTATCGTCGTCCATATTATTATCGCCTTTACTGATTTCATCATCACCATGACGATAATCATAGTCTTATATATATATATCATAGATATCATATTCATACTGCATCTTTGCTATTTCTGCTTGTTTCGTGTTTTCGCCGTGAATACACTTACAACTTTCTAGTGGAAGTCAAGTTGTTTTTTTTCTTGTGGTCAACAGAAAGGACTCAGAACATTAGCTGTCGCCCGTAGAGTGTTATCTCACGAAGAATATGATACAGTTGACAGAAAGGTAAGTTCGTTTTACATCCAATGCTGCGAGTGGTAATGATGAACAGAGAGGTGGGTTAATACAGTGTACGTGATAAAATTGCCGTTTTAAACTGGTGTTGGGAGGTTGTCATAATTGATGTACTGCATTAACTAGATAGGGAGGGGAGGCTATGTATAGTCAAAGTTGGTCATTGTTACGAGGTAACACTGTTGCTGACCACGTGATTGGTAAATTTGGGCCCTCGACTTGAAGTACGTGAGTGTACTTTTAGTGTAATGAGAGTAAATTTCCGTGTGTTCAGGTAATGTTTTCCTTCGATAAAAATTCCATGACTTTCGCCCTTTTAATGAGTTGGAGCGATGTTTTGAAAATAGTCGAAAGGCTTAAAGGTGACTTTATGTGGAGGCGGACACGAATGCTAGCTAAAACTCGAAGTTATTTTTATTATTCGTACAAATGCATTAGCCAGCCACAAACTGTTCCTGTTTTGTGTGTTTTAAAAACGTAGATTTTTTAAAATCCGGTTTGGTCCTCTGGCCACACATGTATGAACAAAAGTACTCCGAAATCAGGGATTTCTGAAACACTGCCCAAAAAATAGCTTGACTCGTGGGGGGAAAGGTAGTGTGTCAATCCAAAAGAATGTCTTCTAAGAAGGTTACCCAAAAGTATAAATTTATGAACGTCACTCGAAAGAGCCTCCAGTTTGTACGTTTTGTACCGTTCTTGTACGTCTGGTACTTTCATGCAACAAAATATATACATACAAATGTATGGATGAGAAGCATGTTTTCTCTAACTTGTTTACTTGCTTTCCACAGCTGACAGTAGCCAAGCAAGCTATTCTTGATAGAGAAGAGCAGGTAAATCGGCTTGAAAATAATTGAGGCACACCTGATCGAACGCGTTCACACAATAAGCTAAGACAGCAAACCTGCTTTACAATGACAGGTCTCTGTGTGAACGTTGCAGTAGTTGTAGCATCATCCTGATGATTTAGCCTTAAATGTTATCAACCTTCTACAGCAAAGGAACAGGAGCGGGACTTGTCTTGAAAACGGCTTGTCTTGAAAACTGTACACCACTGTACACTACTCCGTGTACACCACTGGAAAATGTACTTAGCGTGTTCCAGGCTCTTAGATTGTGAAAGCCCGAGAACGAGACGGAGCGAGCTAAGAAAATCGAGCAGGGACTGGGGATAGCGCGCTGGTCCCAAGGCCCCCTCCGTTTTTTGTCGCAATATTTTCGCCTCGCGCTCCGGTAGTGTCGCGCCCCGTTCCTTCGTCAGCTTAGCAAAACAGCAGTGGAAAGTACTTGCTTCTGTCGGTTATTTTCCTGTTTCGTTCACACTCTACAAATAAAATCACATTTTTGTCAAAGCATTGACAACATCCACTAAGTAACTAAAATGCCGAGATCTTCGTTATCGGTTTGCAACTAGTTACGAGTAACGATTCTCTTTGGATATTCAGCTCGCACAGGTTTTTGAGGAAGTCGAAAGAAACCTACATGTTCTGGGAGCCACGGCTGTGGAAGATAGGTACACAATCGTCTCTTGTGTTTATTGTTTTGCTCTTGTTACTGTGATGGTAAAGTTGTGAAAACGAGGAACATTTCAAACAAGCGATCCCGAGGAACTAGTTATTGTATTTAGTTGAATTTAATCCAAATTTACGAAAACCGCCGGGCTTCTAAGATTGGCAAAAAAAGCACTATATTTTCAATAGTCATTTCCGAATTACCTCAGGCCTCTTTTTCAAAGCGAATCTAGGTGGTCATGCTTTCATATGCAAGTCAATTTTCATTCATGAGTTGAATTTGCGTGTGAATGAAAATTGATTTGCACATGAAAGAATGAGCACCTAGACTCGCTTTGAAAAAGAGGCTTAAGGTAATTCGGAAATAAATAACCTATTGCAGTTACAAAGAGAGAGGCAATGATAACCTCGACTTATCATTTCATGACTTCTTTCTGTTTTCATTTTCTTTGCGTTCTCTGCTGTTTTGTGGTAGGTTGCAAGATGGAGTCCCACAGACAATTGAAGCTCTGCGGGAAGCTGGTCTCAAGGTAGTTAAATCATCCGATATCGTTGATAGTAACTCTGGACTAAATGTAAACCGAAAATGTCTCTATTTTGAGTTAAGCCTGGTTTCCGTATCATCGCAGACGATGACAGATGGCAGCAATTGTGCAATCACACAATCATATATGGTAACATACTTCTGTGATCAATTGCGAGTGCGCGATCAAGTGAAAACCGTAACTCTGCCATGCAAACACGTCCCGTAATATGTCGCTTTCAGCCAAACCCATGATTCTTAACAACAAAGCTTGCGAGTCTGTAGCATCGCTTGTTTATTGTAAACACGGCTCAGAAGGAACACGGCAGCTTTGGTAACGGGAAATTTAGAACATGCGCAGTACAAGTGTCCTTATAACTGTAGCAATAAGGATTTTAAAGGGAACCTCTACTCTTACGACAAATTGACGCTGAATTGTTTGAAAAGATGACTTCATTCCAAAATTTACTAGAAGACGTGGAAATATCTTTTTAATGTACAAGAAATTGACTATCTTTAACACCGATTTCCATTTTTAAATTTCCTGGGCGCCCCCGTTTTGGGTTTTATGACGTAAATTGGTTTCGGCCATCGTTTAACGCAGAAGATTTTCTGCTGCACTGACTTCCTGGCAATAGGTGGGGGGCAGGGATGGCACAGTGGTGAGAGCACTCGCCTCCCACCAATGTGGCCCGGGTTCGATTCCCGGCCTTGGCGCCATATTTGGGTTGAGTTTGTTGTTGGTTCTCTTCTCTGCTCCGTGAGGTTTTTCTCCGGGTACTCCGGTTTTCCCCTCTCCCCAAAAACCAACATTTCCAAATTCCAATTCGATCTGGGATGCACGGACATGTTTGAACGAGTTCTCTTGACCTCTTTGGTGTTCCGTGGGTAAACAAATTAGAAATTACAAACAAATTACAAAATAGGTGCAACTAATACGCCATTTCCGAGATCGCTTGAGCCTCTATTTCAAAGCGAGTCTAAGTGCGAAGTCTTTGTAATGAAAATGAGTTTTCGCTCATATGGAACGCTGAGCTTATTACCATCACAAAACTTTCGCACTTTGACTCGCTTTGAAATAGAGGCTCAAGCGAACTCGGAAATGGCCCATTGACGTCACGAAATCCAAAACGGCGGCCACCGGGAAATTTAGAAATAAAAGTAAGCGTTAATGATACCCAATTATTTTGTACACTGAAAAGATATTTTCGAGTTTTCAAGTAAATTTTGGAATCTAGTAATCTTCTCCAACAATTTAGCGCCAATTTGTCGAAAGAGTAGACTTTCCCTTTAAGGACAAAAGAAGTAGGGCGAAAACTAGGAAGAAATTCAGTACATGTGAGGCAGATGCAGAGACAAAGATCCCCAATGCAAGAACTCAGTGGAGGCGAAATTTTAAGCGACCTAAAAACGCTGCTGTCTGGATGTGGATGAGGTAGTGTTCCAGTAGAATTTTGTACTCCCGATTGAGTGTTCCAGATACCTTTCAGATTCCGGGGGTCACGGAAGATTTTTAAGGGGTCAGTAGACACGAATCTTCCTAATTTTCTTACTCAACAACTGTGTGTCGGGTCAGGGAGCCAGTTGTCTCGGGTTTTTGACCCAAGAACCCGCTCTTATCCCGAACACTCCCAATTGGCCAGACCTGTACCTTTGAAAATTATTCTGACCAGGACTTTACCTTAGGTGTGGGTACTAACTGGAGACAAGGAAGAAACAGCTGTGAATATCAGTCATTCCTGTGGACATTTTAAGGTATCATTATTTTTTTTACGACTTTACCAAACTCCGGATTAGTGTTGACCAGGCTTTCAAAGAATACATTGAGTTCACCACTCCGTGACTCGATAGATATGAACCAGTGCACGTCAAAGTTGTTTTTATATGTTTTACTTGAATCACTCTTTATTACAACTTCTGTAGAAAATAATGGGAGGCATTTGTTTTTCTAGGTTTAACATCGATTTTTCTTTGGACGCATTTAGTAAAAAAGTTGAATAACACATCAGGAAGTTTAAATTCCTAATGGGATAGCATCAACACTGACATGATAAAGTTCATGTTAAAATTTTCAAACGGATATAGTCGTCCCCTTTACAGGTGTATTTAATTGTTTTAACTCTTACGATGATGCTGAT
>OX419344.1:8160621-8165621 GCA_948470475.1 Galaxea fascicularis | reverse complement strand
TGTTTAAATTTCATACTTTTAACAGTAGGTGACAGGTAGGCCTATATTATGACAAATAATAGCGTAGTATAACCGAATTAATTTTATAGTAAGTAACAAGAGTTATGCTTCTCCTCCAGGGATATAGCCAAAAACTATCGTTTGTCTTGGAAAGAGTTCTTATTTTGGATAACTTCTGGTGAGTAATCCATATCCCTAACCCATGATTAAAAGGTTACCGAAGTTGAGGTCGGTTTTGAAAACATAATTTTGCATCCAAGGTATTGAGCTAAATTCAATTCAAAACTTCGAAGATATATTTTCAAGCAATCAAAAGCATTTGATCCCAGTATAACACAGCTCTTTTGCCCTTGTGGAACAATCTGTTGAGTTAAAACGATTCATTTTTCTTTCTTTCCAGGCTATTGGCATGCGTTGGTTCTGTTCTTTGGGTCGTATTTGTTTTTCCAAGGTGATACTTTGGGACCGGCCATGTTGGTAAGTAAATTTGACTGCCGTTAAACAGTCCATTTGTTTGCTATGTCAACTTGATTCAAAGCATCGGGGTAGATTATGCTGGGGTTAAAAATTCTGCAAGGGTTTTGTGTAGGATGACCGTGGAAGAAGTAAATTGGCCTGCACTCTTGAGGATATGGAACATTTTGCTTGGAATTAAACAGATTTTCATTGATTGGCATCCGTCAAAACTCAACTGAGAGTGAAAAATAGTAAATGTTAAGAGTGCGAGTTTGATAACATCCCCTGGCGGAGTATCCGTAGAGGTCAAGACCTTTGTTACTTGTTGATCACTTCCTTTTTCTCACAAACTTTATGTTTGATTGAGCATTGTAACTATGCGGAGAAATTAAGCATTGGTCACTCCAGGGTGTAAAGGGTTTTGCTTATTCCGTGATTGTGCTGACCAAGGTTTTTTCTTCAATTTCTCACGTATTTTAGCTACCCGAAAGTTACCGACGGCTACCATAAAGGAGCAGCTGTCCGAAATTTGCGGCCTCTTATCCGTGCTAATTCCGAAAGTAGCGGAGATGGGCTACTTTCAAAATTATACGGAATATATTCTGGAACAAAGCAAATTGATCGCAAGTTTGTTTTCATTTTACAGCAGTACGGAAGCTGGTCTTTCGGTACATTCGTGTTTACAGTTTGCATCATAGTCAGTAATCTGAAGGTAAGAAGTGATATCGATGATATGGCAGTTGCTTGGCAACGGGCGAAAGGACAACAGAAAGAGAAATCAGAGTCCCAGGCAGGACGTTTTACTACAAGCCTGTATTCAAGTCCAATTATGGTCACGCTGTTTTAAAATAACTTTGTCCCATGTTTTATTGCCGTGATGCCGTATTAAAATAATCTGTTGATGTTAACTATTTGCAACTTTTATCTTGTGTTACCCAACCCCTCTTCCAAACTCTGTTCATGGGGGCGTGGAATTCTACCTGATGTTTCCTCATATATTTCGAACGGAGTTTGTGTTATATAATACCAATTATACCAGGGCCGCGAAGCGGCCTGCCAGTATAACTGAAATTATATAAACAATCAAATTGAGAAATATATGAGTCCCACCCCTCAAGCCTTCTCTCTGCCTTCTCGCACAGCGTTGAAAAAGATGCAGAGGATCATGGGACCGTGTACTTGTACTGAGGCACTATGGGATTGCATCATTTGTTTAACCTGTCCCCGGTAGGGTCAGGCTTTCATTTGCGTTTAAAAGTGGTTCGAAGCACAAATAGTGGAATTCTACCTGATGTTTTCTCATATATTTCTCACTTCGTTTGTTTATATAATTTCAATTATACTGGCAGGCCGCTTCGCGGCCCTGGTATAATTGGTATTACGCAAGAAATTATGAACCGCAAGAATCTGCAATGAAAATGCAAAGGTCTGACTGTCGTGCGATTCGCTTACGATGCCGTGACAACTGTTGTTGTTTGCAGCTGGCTTTAGTTACGCATTACTGGACATGGATGACGCACGTGGCTACATGGGGCTCTATCCTTCTGTTCTTCATTTCTACCATCACATTCAATGCAGACACCTGGTTAGTATTCTGAATAGTGAATGCCGCTACAAAGAGTACAGTCGAACTTGTATTTAGCGGCAACGTATTTTGCGGTCACCCTCTATTAAGCGGTCAGTTATATCCTGGAAATTACTTCCCTTAATTTCCTTAGTTTTGACCTATATTAACCAGTCACGGTCACTGTTTACAAGGTCCCAACGAGCTGTTTCTATTGTGTTGACCTGTATTAAACACTTCTCTTTGTAAACGGAAATCACTCGAATGTGATTCCAAATTCTGTGATTGCTATACATAATCGTACCTTTTTGGTACGGTTCCGCGGCATATCAGGCGAGTTTGGTCGAGCCGTGGTTCGTATGAACACTTAAAGGAGGTGTGTATTCACCAAAGTTGTCCGCAAAAGAAGGTTCGACTGTGCGATGTGATACGCAGATAAAGTAATAAAGAAATTAGTATAATGGATGGAATGTACAGCAATGAAAAGATATTTGATGTGCATTACTTAGCGACATAATGTGACTTGCTGCAATGTAACAAACATAATGAAATGCAGTTCAGACGTGATGCAACAGAGTACATTCAGCATAAAACAACGCATCCCAGTGAAATATTATGCAATGCTGCACAACGTAGTTCAGTGCAATTCAATGTAGTGGAGTGCAATACAATTCAACAACTCGGTGAAATTCAATGCAAAATAAACCTACACAATGGAATGCCTCATAGCCAGGTAATATTTTCCCATTTTATTTTTTGAAGAGCAATCTTCACCATTTCCAGTCTGGTGTAAATCGATTCCCTTATCACTCATTTTGTTTTCAGGGAGGGGTTCCAGCTCGCGTTTGGCGACACGATATCTTTGGACATGTACAAGATCTTCTTTCAACTGTTATCTCTAGGCGTGGTGTGGCTGGCAATAGTGCTCCTCACTTTAATGTCCCTGTTACCAGATATAATCTTCATGCTGATCGGTCGCCATCTCTTTCCATCTGAGACGCAAAAAGTACAGGTAACGATTCGATAAAAGTAGATTAGGTTATAAGGGACGTTTATCGTCAAATTCTTGAAGCGCGCACGTGGTTTTCGTTATTTGCAAGTGAAGAGATCGACGCCGATGTCAAGTAAAGTTTAAAAAAAGGGTTGCTTCTATAGGCAGATTTAGTTGCGAAAATTAGAACTCAACCGGTGGTGTTCAAATTTGTCCATAGTTTTGGCGAATAGTCTAAACAGAGGCTTCCTCTCCGCCACGATGTTTGAATTTTTAGGGACCTTTCATTTTTTTACGGGGGTGGGGAGGGGGGGGGGTTGAGCGAAATTCTGAGAGAATAAAAATAGCTGATGCAACTTACTTTGGAGGGGAGTGGTCATCCCCCAAAAGAGTATTTTTGAAGGTGCGTTATGTGACTAAAACTGGTAAGCAGGGGGGAAAGGGGGGTCATACAATCTGTAAATGACAGCCCCCCCAAATCCCACCAGCCCTCACACCCCCAACCCATAAAAAATTAACGGTCCCTTAGTTTTATTTGCGCTATCTTTTGCGCTTAATGTCGTCCAAGAGGACTAAAAACAAACTGTTAATGCAAAGCATTCAAACGAAAGCAACTCTGTGGTGCTTTCTCTTGTTTTGCACTGGGTTTCCTGTGGCGCAAAATTCTGCGCTGTACAATTTTGTTTTAATGATCCAGTCTTTGGACCGAATCCTGAATTGTGGTCATTCAAATGCAAGCTACTGAACAATGCTTTCTGTTTGTGCCGCCACTTGAAAAGTCATGCATTCGGTCTGTACCTTCAAGAATGGTCCGCTATGTACGTCACTAATTTTGTCAAAATGTTTATCAGTTAGCTTTTAAATGAAGGGGTTAAAAACGAAGAGTGGTTTCTTAGCTTATCTTTACCATGGTAAAGAACTAAAACAAGAATCAATCGCGACTTCATCTACCTGAATTTTTCCCAGGATTGATGTCACATGACTTCACGGCGTCCATGTTGGTGTCCCAAAACAAAGAAACGGCGCCATGTTGGTGTCCCAAACTAAACATCTGGGAATTGCATTCTATTTTTATGCAAGTAGCTTCTTTTGTTTTAGTAAACTAATATGGCTGAGTCACTTGAGTGGAAACACTCTATCGCGTTTTTTCGCTTTTTTTCTTGCGGTTAACATCAGCTTATGTTTTCCCAACCCTGACCTCAGTTACTTGTTTTCCTGCGCGAATCTGTTTTTCCTGCGCTTGGGAGGGGTTGTATGTTCTTATGTACGTTATTATTTAATCGAACGTTAATCACTAACTGATTAATAAGTTTATTCATAATTTAAAATGTTAATGCTGGTAATTAGCTGTTTTTGCGGCCGTTTATTTGAGAGCCGTAGAGAAGATTATTTCGCGTGGTAACGTTTGGTATCTGAAGCCAATTTGTCCTAACTTTTGACTTGGCATAAAAGCCAGTCCTTTCATGTGAAAGCTATTGTGTAAGCAGCCTTCTGTCTACCTTTATTTGAAAAAATCTCTCCTTTTCTAATGCATGTAACCTTCGGAGAATTTCGTGTAGCGCTTTGATCAGAACATTGACCAATGCTTTTAATTTGGACGGCCATTTTGCCTTCTCCGCTTCGTCTACGAAACTTAAGCGTCTAACGCCTGCTTTGCGCGAGGAGCAAATTCAGTGTGGACAACACCAGTTTTGGAAATTCTTCGTCTACACCTTCAAAAAAGGTAGAGTTTTGTTACAACTTTTTAACTTAATTTGAGCCTATCATTTATTATTTGCACCCAAGTCAACGTAAAGCACGCCATAGCGAGTGGCTAACTTACTCCAATAATTTGCTTTTTAATCACTTGCATAGCCCGCTTTGAGCTCTTTTGCTCTTCGCGAGTAGCTTTACGAACTGCTAACAGCTGAGGCCTCGGAAGAAATCTCATAGTTTGACTATTTAAGTAAAAGCTATTGCGAAGCACAAGCTTGGAAATTCCACTTACTG
>OX419344.1:8153121-8155621 GCA_948470475.1 Galaxea fascicularis | reverse complement strand
AAATTAAAGTTTTGCTTAGCTTTCGTCTGACGAACGTGTGCAACGTTTTCATGTAATAATCAGCTTGTTTCTTTTAAAGGCCCTGCATCGTCCATTATGCTTTACGCGCCTCTGTTGTTGTTTAGTTTTCACGGGAACGAGGCGTCTATTGTTTTCGAGCGCGTAGTGTGTAATGGGCAATACCCTTTAGGGCATAAGAACTGTTAAAGGAGACAAAACTAATCAACCGTAAAAGGCGTCTCATACTATTGAGTCTGCGAACGCAAGGGAACCGTTTGAGTGGCCTTCAATAATTGAAGGTAGTGACCAGTTCTTTCCGTTGGTGATGTTTATGGTGCAGTACGGGGTGGTTCCAAGGATCGAATCTTTGGAAGAAATCCCTGAAGTGTGACCATTTAAATGAAAGCTACTGAGCAATGCTTTCCTGTGGTGTTGTTTATTATGCTGTGAAGGGTGGTTTTGAGTTATGAGTCTGTTTGGAATCCAACAGTGTGACCATTTAAATTGAAGCTTCTGACCTGTGGTGTTGTCTATTATGCTGTTCAGAGTGGTTTTAACTTCTGAGTCCGTTTGAAATCGTACAATGTGACTATTCAAATGAAAGCTTTTGGGCAGTACTTTCCTGTGGTGCTATTTATTATGCTGTACAAAGTACTTTTAATTTAGATTCCTAAAGTGTGACCATTCAAATGAAAGCTACTGAAGCAGTCCTTTCCTGTCGTGCTGCCGGTTTATTATGCTGCTGTTGCTGACAAGTTTGTTGTTCAAACAATAATGTATAACTATGTGAAAGCTGCGACACGCGTTCTTTCTATACATCAGATGCTAATCGTCAGCGAATGAAAGACAAATTGAACGTCTTTTTTTTCGCGGTTGATGCCAATAAAATGCTCAGCCCTTCCCCCCCCCCCTACTCCTGTCCTTAATCCGTCCCCCACCCATGCCAGTCTGTAACTCGAGGTCTTTTTCGTCAAGGCACACAACCGGAGATGTTCCAGTGTTCACTTTAATGTTGTACTTCCTGAAGAGAGTAGCCATGGCGAGTACATCTAGTAAGTTGAAGCACTAATACCTAATGAACTCTTGAGCACCAATAATTTGCACTAAATATGCTTATTTATATCTGACGTGACTGACTGGAGTTGTGTTTCGTTACCGAAGTTTTTTTTGCTAATGATTGATTGAATTACATTTTAGTTCAGTCTGTGTGAGCCCGTGGTGATATTTATAGCTATAGCAGTCGCCGCCCTTAACTAATAATAATAATTGTATCGATTAACTAGACATTGTGCTTGTGAGCTGTGTAAACCTTTTATGGCAGAGTTGCGCTAATGTTGTATCGCTTCAAAGAGTTATTATGTATGTTCAACCTATGGAAATCATATCTAAAACTAATGGTGTACATTTGTTACCAAAGAACATGTTACTGCGCTGAAGATATGGTTGTCTCCCGTTGTTACGAACGGAAAGGATTGAAACGAATTCAAACTTGTAATCGCCAAAAACGAACGACGGCTTCCTCTCTTACTAAATTTCATTTGATTATGCGACTTATTTTATGCATGAGCACGCGTGTAGAAAAGACGGCAAAGCCCCATGACAGTACCGCCTTAAAGTTTTCGAGTGTTTCTCGGGAGTTTTCTGAAACGAGAATAACTCACAAATTCATGTGTCAAGGCAAGCTGAAAGCCACTCATTGGGCACTATGGCCACGTAGTTACGAACAGTACCCCTTTAAAATCTACCAAATAAAGTTTGAGCCCGAGCATTTTAGCTGTCATGCATTACCAGCCATACTTTGACTTTGATTGTAGTAGTATGAGGGAAATATGTATTGATTAATTTATCTATTTAAACGATATTTTTCACTCAGCCAATGCTTAAATAGCAGGAAGTTCTCATCAAGATTCCAAGAGATGCAATAAGGAACCAGTTAAAGGGAAAAAAAAGCACAAAATAAAAACAAATACCAAACAAACAAAACGCAACACACCCAACACCAAAACAAAACCGAAAATCCAGTCTGTTCTTGTACTTAATCTTTCTGCCATCTTGTTATGGAGTTACTTCATACCTTAATTAGCTTGCAAAATCGAAAAACCGTTCCCACGAACCCAAACACTTTTTCTAGTGGTCGGTTTTCATTGGGTAACGTTGTGGAAGTTTTCTTCTTTATCGGCTTCCCACATTTCTTCCAGAACAACATTTCAGTCTTTTTTCTTCTATGGTCGCCAAAAACGGTTGACATCCACCAGCTGGAAATTAATGATTGATTTATAATTAATAAATTCCTAGTAATAGTAGTTGTATCAATGCCGACTCCTTTCTCTTTCTCTTTGTTTCCATTCCCTTTAGTTGCTCAAACCTTTGTACAGCCAACCCCTTATTTTCGTTTCGAAGATGTTCTTTGTTCTTTATTCCCGACAAATTTATTGGGACAGATGATTTTCGCTCTCATTTTCTCGAGCAAAAACAGTGTATGTACCATAAAACGAAAGCA
>OX419344.1:8135621-8148121 GCA_948470475.1 Galaxea fascicularis | reverse complement strand
GCTTTTGTTCTCAACGTAGATTTGGCCTCCGTCATTCACCAGAAGGTTTCCGTTTTAACTGACAAGAAACGTTTCAAGTTAGGTGGCGATTATCGCTGAATCTAGCTTCTAAACTTAACTCAGGTTAATATATGGTTGCAAGCCGTAAAAATCGTGAAGATAGACTTTTATTATTTTTCATTTTTACCAGTTTTCTCGACTGCAGCTCTGAACAGCCTGGAGCTGGGTTGAAGCTTGCGTAGTGACGTCATCGTTCCCACGATCCTTCAGCGCTACGTCAGTACGTAAGCTTTCAAAAGTCTGACGTCACCTAACAGGTTTAGGTCATTCCAAGTTTTTAAGCTTGACATAGTATAGATAAATAGGTTTTTGTCACGCGCTGTCTTTTTTATCGCAGCATTGACCTGTGGAAACAAATGACTTCTGCCTGCTAGTTAGTAATTCCAAACTTAATATATTAAATATATAAAAATATGCTGTTTTGAATTTGTTTATTAAATGCTGCCTGGTGCAGCGTAACAAATGCTTTTGTTCCATGATTCGCTTTATGAGTGTGAATATATAAAAGTGATATATTTGAACCGCGGATTAAAGAACGAAGATGTAAGTGATTATCGCAGTTATGAACAGTTAAAATAAAGCCAGAATACAGCAGGAATTTTTTTTCAGGCTTTATATTCACTACTGCTCCAGTGGTGCTCCTAACTGCCATGATCACTGACATCTTGATTATGTGCTTTATATTTGGTAGCGTAACCCGTAAAAACTCGGGAACACAATCAGGCTACCTTCTTCTTTCTTGTCTTTCCTTTTCCTATCATATTTGTGTTCAATTCTCGCAAAAACTCGGACGCCACAATGTAAGGCATTACACCTCTCATGACATCGCCAAGTTTCTGGGTAGACAAAACCTTCTTTTCTTTGATCACTGGCGCAGACGGACGGTAAATTAAAAAAATTGTGGACATAATTCGAGAAGAGAACGAGTAACCTTCTTCCTATCCCTCCGCTGGCCGCGCGCTAGATCCAATCCGCGTAAAAGAACTTGAGGAACAAAGGGACGACGAAGAGGCCGCTAATTGAATAGTCACCAGATAACACGTTTATGCCGATTCGCTTCAAACCGTGTAGACCTGGCAGCTATGCGGATAGCAGTAAACTGGCTGTGCCGGTTCTTCGTTTGTAGGGAAATGAAATGATGAGCTAAGTTTGTCCCTGTAGAGAGATTTGACAGCTGACGTTTTCTAGTTAAAGTTTCCGACAAAGGGCTTATGCTAAAGGCCCTGGAAAACGAAGACACATTGTTGCGGACACATCGTTGCTCATGATGTTTCTTGGGCGCGCAAACGCGCGGGACACAAAATGAATGTTATGTTTCCATGCTGCGCAAACTGGAAAACATTTGCTGCGGACACAAAATTTGTGTCGGCAACAATGTGTCCTCGTTTGCCAAGGCCTTAAAACATTGACTGATGAAAATCTTTGCGCTGGCGAATTTTTCCATGATCAACTCAATTAAAAGCACTAGGAGTATTAATTTGGACATGGTTGGTTGGTTCTTGCGAATTCTCCTTATAAGTCTGTCCTTTGCAATCAGACCACAACAGATGTATGAACAGAAGGCTCTGCTTGTCTCTCTAGGACTGATGACACATATTACTCGAAGGCAGACACCATTTCATATTGACCAATACTGATAGACGGATGGGTGAAAAATGGTTACGTGGCCGAGAAATTGGATTGTCCAAGGTGAGTGAAACTGGTAAGCAAAACGCAAAACAATGGACCATTTCTGCATTACCTCGGGCCTCTTTTTCAAAGCGAGTCTTCATGCAAATCAATTTCCTTCACACGCAATTAAGCTCATTTTCATGTGAATAATAATTGATTTGCATATGAAAGGATGAGCACCAAGATTCGATTTGAATAAGAGGCCCGAGGTAATTCGGAAATGCCGGCCTATTCTCTACGGCACTCTAATTTACAGAGTGTCTGGAACTTGCTTGACTGGTCTGGTAGCGAGTTGAATCCTGGGATAGAAAATGGCGACCGCATACTCAAATACTTGAAGGGAAATACAGTCACAATTTTTTCGATACTGAGGTAGTCTTGTGTACATGCGAGGACATATGCTGGGTCCCTTGACAACCATGACGTTTACACGTGACCCTGAGGATCATTAGTTTATCCGGGCCCGTTACAATTTTACCGTTTACGATATCCAATTCACATTATCAACTCAATTGATGAATTTAATGTTCGTGTACCACTCCCGCAGCGAAGCAGCACCAGTTTCTTTAGAAACTATTTCACCCCCACCCTCCCTCCCTCCCGCTTCACAACTGCGTGAAACTTCCTTAGGGTAAACGGATCGGACCGCAAAAAGGCACGGGATCCAAGTACAGTTGCTGGAAAATGCAAGTGGAAAAAACAACACAGCTGTTTGCTGCTGGTGCCCGTACAACTGTATTTTCCAACATTTCCTTTAGCAAGTCCCAACTTCTTCAGGGACGAAAATACGTAAATACAACGTTAAACTCAGAAACTTGATCTACTCTTCTAATAATTAACCCCGAAGGCTAATTCAGCCACTTGCCGACAATTAAGTGTCAACTTAATTTGACTTAAGTGTTTTCGAGTGAGTGACTAGAAACACGAGAACTGTGCTTATGGGTGTTGGATTGCCAACTAGAGCTGTGCGGTTAATGCGCTTTCGTTTGTTGAAGAATCATATTGTTTTTAACTTTGGTAATTATTTTCAGAAATAAGTGACACATTTTATATAATTCAAAGACGTAAATGTACTATTCTTTTCAAGACCAACCGAGTGTGACAAAACCGCTGTGCGTGACAGGGGTAACCATAAGCTCTTCCGTCAAAATTTTTTACAATCCAAAGGATTTAGTTTCAAGTGATTGTTTAGAATGTCAACGAGTTGGACTATTTACAACAATTCAACTCAAATAGTAATAAAGGCGATTGAAGCCAGTTTGTTGACGTTTCACGTTTTTGAAAATTGCCAATTAGCGAAGCTTTTGAACCATTATGAACTGCAGTGTTATGGGCATTTGTGCTGAAGGAAAGAAAAACACGCTGTATTCTTTCACACCCTTGGCTCCGCAGGGGGCATTTACCTCACACAAAACAACTTTGCCCTCTGCCTGGAGTTGGAGTGACAACGACCAGTTGTGCACGATTTTGTAGAAGATGGGGGCTGCAAAAAGTCGGTTTAAAAGAAAGCGAAGTTCCATTCGAAAGAGTGTACACAGTCAAAAAGAGGAAGATGCTGTTGGCCCTAAAGTGGTACTCTTTACGGGATCTTCGCACAAAATGAATCTAGCTTTCGCCTTGTCCTTGGCCGAAAATTCGCTCTCCCAGTACAAAGTTTTGGTTACAATGCCCTCTCTATCGAGCAGTGAATTTCTCGCAGACACAAGGATCTTAAATCTTCTCAACAAGACACTGTTTGTTCTTCAAATGGACATGGAATCTGGCGAATCGATTGCTAGAGTCCTTCGAGAAATCATGGAAAACGATGGGTTTATTGACGCCGTTGGTAAGTTTCATGTTGATATCAGAGTACTTGAATCCTCGCGCGCGTGGAAATGAGATGATTTGAATTCGTGCTTGCTATGAAAAACAAATTTCTTACTATAAATCAGGAATCAGTTGATTTTATTTCTAGGAGTTACCTTTTCTTCCAAGATTTTCTGATTAATTTGTCCTTTAATTTTATGTATATTTCGAGCAGCTAGGGAATAATTCCCATATTTCCCCAGACAGTTCGACTGGAAATTCATGGGCGGCTGATGCCTGCCAGCGACTCAGGCTCATCTGTTTCTTCTGAGTTCTGTCCTCATGACATTGTTCACCCATCCTTACCAGCCATGAATTAAATTAGGTGTTTCCTTTTTCTTTGTGATCCCGTCAGTTAAGTTGGAGAAGAAAAGGAGGTAGGAAAATATTTTGAACAGTCATTCAACATCAAAGACGTTGCATTCTCCTATTTCCGGTTTTCGTATTTTGTGCATTGTTTTAGCTACGATCGTTTGTCTTCTCTGTGTAGTGGTTTATACCGAAACACACGCGGTGATTCTAGTTTCTCATAGAATTTCACCGGTTCCCTACTTTACTTGCACATCGGGAAAGTAAATACAGATTTAATTTCTGGGATATTTACATGGTGTAATCTCTTAAGCCAGGTCACTGGCGACAGGTCACGCGATATGAAAGCCGTCATTTTGTTGTCTGTCACGTTCCCCGCGTTAGATGCATTTACACACGCGCGCAATTTTTCCTTGACAACTGTTATTGACAATTTTCATTTGTTCATGTTTATGAACGGCAAGTTTGCCTTGACAAGTATTGTCCTGATATTTTATTTGCTGGTGTGAACGAATGAACAAGTTTTCTTTGATCAGCAATTCAATTACACAGCGGACGACAATTTTCTTGACAAGTTTTCCTTGTCAGCCCGTACAGAGACCCGTACAGACGAGCAAGTTCTGCAATGTGTCAAGTTGTTCCTTGACAAGTGCACTTGTTCAAAAGCTAGCATGTCAGTTTTTGAACAAGTGCACTTGTCAAGGAAAAACTTGACAAGTTTTTCTTTACACGCCAGCAAATAAGGGTTGTCAAGTCAAAACTTGTCAAGGAAAACTTGCTCGTGTGTAACCGGCTTTAGAGTCAGGCCGCTTTCCATCAGTTGAATAGGGGGTAGCGGCCCCTGGACTTTAAAAATTTCTCCGCGGGCCCTGGAATTACCGAATTAAATTTATCGTGTTTTTTGACGGAGATGGTTTTGGTGTCAGTCTGCATTTTATATCTAGTCTGTAGTCTGCAATCTGCAGTTTGCATTTTATACTGACCGATGCTGAGGTTTTTTCCTTGTTCTTTGTGTATCATTTGATTGATCAACTGCTAAAATCTCTCCTATCTTCCGCTTCTTAAATACGTCTCGATTACCAGCCATTTCTCCGGTCTAACACTTCAAAAAATAGCGAAAGAGGAGCTTTGAGTTTGTCGTTTAGAATTTTGTTGGCATCGCATGAATACCAACAATTTTAAGACTGTTTAATTATTTATTTTGTTGCAGTTATTACGTCTAATGTCCTTCTCAACGGCCAGTTAGAAACTCACACCATCGACCAGGCAAAGACTATATTTGAAGTGAACACTTTCTCGGTGATAAGTCTAATCCAAGCTATACTTCCTTTGATGAAGAAACAGCGAGATGGCCGGTTAATAGTTGTGAGTAATCAAGCCGGAATTCAAGGGATTCCCTTCCACAGCATCTACTGTGCCTCAAGGTTTGCTGTCGAAGGGTTTATGGAGAGTGTAGCCCCAGAGTGTTTGGCATTCAATATCCAGTAAGATTTTACACATCTCACTTGTTTATAAAACTTGCATTACTGTCAGAACATAGGAAACTTAAGCAAGCAGGAAGAAAAAAAAATACCTTACAAGATGGGGCCCTCGGATTTTCCCAGGTCTGTTGCGATCGAAGGGGTTCATGCTCCAGGGTACAAAAAAATACCTAATTACAAAAAAAATTGTGGCGACACTTTAATTTAGAGATTAAAAAAAAAGGAAAAGAAAAAAGAAATCGCTTTATTCATTTTTATTAAAATCGCCCTGAACTAAGTGCCGCTGAATTTAATCGTCATACATATGGTTACCCTGTATACAATTGAAGACCACAATCCGTCTATTTCACGCAATCCCGGAAACATACAACTATGTATGTGATTGAGGACAGTATTATGTTCCACAGCTTGAAATTACGAACATTGCATAAGTTATATCCCAAATTCCACGCAGTCGCCAAATTAAAGTGACACTATATATCTGTAAATATATACGGATTCTTCAAAATCGCGAGATTAGCGTGTCGCCAAAATTGCGTGTAATAAGGTAAGTTAGTTGGATGAGCAAACGTAGCAATTCGTTGCCGTTGCCATCGTCGATGATCAAGGCCCCACTACCCCACCCCCACGCCCCCGTTTCTTACTGTCGATCGATAGCTGACTCATTGTTTTAGCTCAACTCAGTTAGTGCTCAAAAAGCAAATGTTTAGTTTCGTTTGCGGAGAGACTGGTATGCCCGTTTTACTTCCGCTTCCCGTCATCCTCCACACGCCCGTCCCTTTTCTTTTTGTCTTCCTCAGTTCGTTCTCCCTGTTTCTGTTTACACGAAGTGTGTAGCCACATATTTATTTCTTTGTTCACGAGAGTCGGGCGCCTGTCATATACGCATTGCGGACCTATTTTTAAGGCGACCTTTTTAACAGGATAATCATTATGGCGAACTATTGTTTTTTTTGTTTTGCTTTTTTTTTCTTTTCATTGCCTTACATTTGCTTTGTTTAGCTGCACCATCATCGAAACAAGTATGTGCAAAGGAGAAGAAAAAACAGCCCAGACTCTTCAAGTTTCGATCCGCTCGAAAATGGAGAATGCCGACGACGACACAAAAAAATACCAAGATTCCTGCTCGGGCAAGATGCGAAGACAAGGATCGGTGAAAAAACTTGATCTGCGGAGACTGGCTCAACTAATAGAAGAGGTCATCATTGAAGAGAAACCTCATTTTAGATATCAACTCAATAAATCTGCAAAAGAAGCAGCAAGGGACAAATGGACTGATGTACATGGCGACTCAAATATTTTTGACGCGGCCGAGAAATATCTGTGCGTAGAAACGGAGCGTTTGAAGGAAGCTCTTGATAATCTGAATAGTGTTGATACTAACGTATGACCTCTGTTTTAAGCTCGAAACAAGGGGAATAAGACTGCAGGTCTAGGCGGACTCGTAAAAAAACAAACAAACAAACAAACAAAGGGATTCAACGATATGTCTAGGAGATAGTTTTTGCAAAGACAGACAATATTTTTGTACAACCCGGTTTAACACTGTAGAGGTCAACATCTGATTTTACATAAATCTTGTAAGTTCTGAGCGAGAACGGACAAATAGGCTTTTAAAACTCAGTATTTTTCAGGTAAAAGTAGGGTACGTTGAAGACACCCAGATAACCTTTCTATGGAGAGCAATATAATATGATAATTTTTGGCACTTTTCCTTTGATTACAAGCTTACAACTTCCTAGCCCTTCATACACTTGATTTAGACAAAAATAATGTCTGAGAAGATGAGATTCAAATTTCATCACAGCTTATGGACATCTGGCGGGGGCTAGGTTATTGGTAGAGATATAATTTTGACTTACTTTCCTACCCAGTAAACGATGAATGAGTTTGTGGAAATGAATTGTTCATTGAAAAACTTCACTGACCCTGGGCATTTGTTAGAGCAGCCATGATCTGCGCTTCTGTTTCTTCCTTCTGGTTCTTAAGTTTGCGACAACCAATTAATACCCCAACACATAACCCCCTCAAGCCATCACTTAGCTCTCAAATGATGCACTTATGTTATCATGACATCAACGATGCTCGGGGGGAGTTAAAGCCGTCTTCAGTGGTATTCGAGATATATACTACACTGAAAAAAGCCGTGAAACCTTCCATACAGCGCTTAAGCCATAAAATGTGAACGGTTCTAAAAGTTCATCTCATTTATTTGATATTATAAGTAATAAAAATTATTGTTGGCTTCAACAAACGACGAAGATTAAAACCAAAAAAATAATGAAAGATAAATCAAGTGGATAAGATATTACGTACTCTTAGTCAAGAAGGCTACATGCAACCGTCAAACAGTTCGATCGACCGACTTAAAGAGCTTAATGATAATCTAAAAAACAAGTCTAAGCGTTTTGTTTCGTGCTAAGTAGCACCTTTGCCGAGACCCAATATTTAAAGCTTAAGGCATAAAGATAATCTAAACGCAAATCAAATCGACGAAATTATATTTAATACTTTGTTTGATACCATTTTACTAAAGGAAGCAAATATATGACGTTGCAAATTGTCTAGACTGAATGTCAAATAAGGATTGTCAAAACATTCGTCTGATTGGGTGTTCATTGTTGAACACATTGTTGAACACATTGTTGTGTTAATTGAAATGTTTTAAATGCAGCTTTATTTCATAGATCACGTGATAAGCACGTTAAATTTCGCTCTTCTGCTGAATCTATATTGCTCTATTTTCTTGTACAAAAGCTCTTCCTCGGTGAGTTTCGATCGTCCAAGACGAATCGAAGGAGCAAAATGAGATAAAAGACGGTAAGAAACACTCATGGATAACAAGGACATGTTTGAGTCAGCCATACTACCAATCGCTAGATGTCTGCCGGCTGATACAGCCGGGGTGAAATTGATTCAACCCCTGCCGCGATATTGAAACTACAATGTCAACTACTAAAATATATAAGTGGTACAACTAAACGTTTCTCTTCAGTATCATTTGTGTCGTTTACTCTTGAAGATTCAACGGGAAAGAGGCATACACGTCAAAAGTCTACAATCAGGTGCGACAGGAAGTTACAACACAAGTTTACATAAGAAGGAAACACAATGCATAGCGTGGGTGAATAGGGGCTCTTAAGGCAACGTAAACGTAAGAGTATCCTGCGGCTCCATACAATTTCACTTTAGTTTTTTTACCTCAATACATCATCTTAAATGTGTAAACCACTAATATATTCAGCAATAAACTTGCGACTCAAGTTTTCCTTTCGGGTAAACCAAACATTTTCTGACTGACTTCAGAAAAAATGGGAAGCAGTACTTTGTCATACAGTTGTGTTTACTACAGAGATTACTCATAGCATTTTTAGTTTATGAATATCATTACATTTACGTAAAGAATCTCAGGTCATAAGGCGCCCACAGGTTGATCGTGGAATATTAACTGAGAGGAAGAAACTTTTTTCGACGTTCGTGTTTCAGGAATAAAAAAATTAAAATGAAAGTTTAAGTCTTCATTCCAATTTTAAAGCCGATTTCACAGAACTAAACAGAGCAGTTTGTGAATATCATTACATTTACATAAAGAATCTCAGGTCATAAGGAGCCCACGGGTTGGTCGTGGAATATTAACCGACAGGAAGAAACTTTTTTTGACGCTCATGTATCAGGAATAAAAAAAATTAAAATGAAAGTTTAAGTCTTTATTCCAAATTCAAAGCCGATTTCACAGAACTAAGGCGCATTTTAAAAGGGCTATAATTTACCGTTACTCGAACGATACAATGTTAACCTCCTCGTCCAAAAAGAGACATCAGGAAACCAACTTGCGTCACCGCTGTTCAGCCTTCTTGATGTGTTAAATAGCCATCTTGTGAATTTGTTTTATTTCTGTATTGTAAGATACTTTGCAATCCTCTGCTGATTTTAAATGATGTTCTTTATAGACTCCTTTGTGGTCAATTTCTACTTCTAAAATGCGGTTACAACAAGCGAAGGTGACTGTTGAAATATTTCAACGATTAGATCCAAATCTGCTTGCAAAGTGTTGAAGCGAGAAGTTAGTTGCCTCTAAATAAATGTCCCATGACAAGGAACCATCTGTAAGCGAAAATAAAGTAGGAATAGAGCATATGCAAAGCCATGGCGAAGTTAGCCCAAAACACAGTCACAGAACTAAAATATAGTAGTGAGTCGAACAACCTTCGCAGTTCTGTTTTTCGTCCCTCTTGTTTATTGAAGGTAACTGTGAAAGAAAAATCCGAAAGGAAGAGAAAGAGGGAAAAATGGCAGCTTAACTCCAAGGAAGTAAAAAAGAGTGGATGCTGCTTTTTCAGTTCTTTTGTTGCGTCCATTCAAAGCCAATCGTATCGTCGCAAGAATCGTCCTCCAACTCAAGGGCGTTTGTGTCCACTTGATCACTAAATGCGTGTTTAACAACGATATATAGCATTAGCAAACCGACCATTGCGATAAAGCCAAGGATCAACGATGGAGCAACTCCGCCGGTGAAACTTTTTACAAGACGGCCGTTATTAGACGTGTTGTTGTGAAAAAAATGATCCAACACAAGCCAAATCAACATGACTTCAGTCACTGTTATGCATGAGCCGTAGCGTAAGAATAGATTATGAAATCGTTCATTTCAGTAGTAGAAATGGTTTGCGGAAGTAGCTGTCCATCATGCCTGAGGCATAACTGACAGTTTGCTTTTATTACTCTAAGGCAGGTGACAAAAAAGTTGCACGTTCTATTAAATGCAAATATATGTAATTCTCGTTTCGCGCTGACTTTTCACTGAGCGGTCACGGATTTTTAATTTTGTTTAGCTTTTAGTCCTTGTTTGTTTGTTTTGTTTTGTTTTTTTTTTTGGCAGAATGTCTTAGAGCCTTTTCAAAGAATGCAAGACTCGTTAGATTTTTGATAATCAATTACCACGTTGTTACTGTGAGAATCCAATGATTTTGACATTTCCCATTGTGCAGCAACCAATCAGAAGTGACATGAAACCACAAACTAATTACCCTTACTGTTTGCCGTTTAGTTTTCTCGCGCGTGATTGGCTTTTTACTTGAAACACAATAACATTCCATAAATATTTCTAGTGCTCACGGTTTTTGGATTTTCACCGGTAAACGGTTTGATTGCGAATTTTTTGGTTATGTCTAATGATACTGTTATGTGGCGGATCGAGACCTAGAGATGGGCGCTCTCAACATGGCTTTGGCCCTTTCACGGTTTATGGTGTCTCGGCACTGCGAGCTACAACTTTGGCTCAAAAATAAAGGGAGGGGGCGTGGACCCCGAGCCCCTCACCCTGGATCCGCTTCTGACATTAGCAATTTCATTTCTGTCTTCTCATAGCTACCGGGCTGTCGTTGTTTAAACTAGTAGATCAATGTTTTCTTTTATGCGAAAGAAGTCTCATCATCATTACGGTAGCATAAATTGCATTATAAACATTGCACCTCTGCGCTGTTTGATTCCTTTCCAAAACTCTTTGTTGTAATTTAATTTTATTCTTTACGAAGAGAAAATTTTATTTCGCTTCACTGTATTTGCTATGAAAAATGGTTTAATTTTAATCTCCCCAAGAGTCGATTTCATGGTTGCTCTTACGTGTCCTTGATTTTTACAGATAATGAAGAAATACTTGTTTATGAGATCTTTTATCTAGTAAGAATGAAAGACATGCATTTTCTTTATTTATCTTATTGTAGCCGTCCAAGACAGATTGACGAATCAGTCTTTAGAAGACTTTACATCTACTACACGCAAGAGTTAGACTTTCTTAAAGCTGTCCATGTCTAGTTTTCGGTTTGGTTCCAGGTCAAGCTTTGCGCGAGCTCTCGATTGCTCTCCGCGGACTCAGGCAACATGTGTCCATGAAAGACCATGAAAATTGTCAACTTCTAAAGAATAATACCCATTCTTAAGTGCCTTCCTCTTAATGGCCTGGATTTTGTCGTAAAATCGTTCCATGTGCCGTGTGTGAAGTGCCTAGGGGCGGGGGGGGGGGGGAGGGGAGGGGGTGGGGTGGGAAATATGATTTATGACAAAAAAACAACGCATAACCTGCTGTGATTCCTGCCATTCTTTGACAATGTGTCCAGGCCAGATTCAAATTATTAATTGAAAAGCCTGGATACTAAGCTTTCTCTTGACGATCAAGGGTCACATGTCGTATGCAGCTGAAGTAACGGTGAACTCGCCTGAATGAAACTCTCTCCAGGAACACAGAGAAACGTAAGGTATGGCACTCTTATTTAAATTCTTTTCTACACGTAGCAGTTAAAGAAAATTTATGAAGGATTCTCGTATATTGTCTTCAACGTCTGAAATCGTAACGCAATCGCCAAACGGTACGTCAATACTATGATTCGATTCCCACCGAGGTCATAAGAATTTTTTCTTTGCCTCGTGTGTTCCCCTGATACCCTTTACTAGGCTAACGCCCAGTGGGTTTTTCATGGGTTTCTATTAGCACTTTAATTTACACTTCAGAGTTCATTCTCTGTTCCACCACTTATAACACTATGCAACGTCTGGGCCGTGCTCGAATCGACTCGAACTCCGACGCTGTTGATGAGCAGTACTGTTCGCGGGGAGGGACTGATGTACATATTAACGAGCGCTGGTCAAAATTTAAAATATTCCATGAAGACGAGTGGCGGCATTATTTTTGCAGCGGCATTTACAGGTTACCCCCACATCCACAAACAATTAACAACAACAACAACAACAACAACAACAACGTCGAAAACAAAAACAAGGAAACGTTCTGCGCCGGAAAGAAAATTTGCTAACATAATTTTTGGGTTAATTAAAAATTACAAACAAAGGTTTTAGAAAAAGGGAAATAAAGGAATAAAGAAAAAAAAAAAAGAAAGAAAAATACTGAAGGAAAGAACAAAAGTGACTAACTTATTATAAGGTCACATATTAAATTCATGGGATGACAATTTGAGGAAAATTCCCTGAGGACTGTAGCATAATCAAGGGTCCTTGGTCTTCTCCTCCCACCAATCTAGACAGTGATTGACCAAAATAAGTCAAGAGGGTTTGCGTCGAAAGGTTACCATTAATTAACAGGGCGTTATAAGCGAACTTTTGGGAAAATGGGGTGAAATG
>OX419344.1:7963121-8130621 GCA_948470475.1 Galaxea fascicularis | reverse complement strand
GATCGGGCTTCTGGCTCCTCAGAAAAAAAAAAACATTCAGGGCCCTGGGGCTCCAGGGATCCCCACCTCTCCCTCCCCACTTTAGGACCCCTGGCGATTAGTTCTATGGAGTCTCCAGTGGAGCAAACGAAGGCATGACTCGGCCTTACCTCCTTCAGAAGCAGAGCTACTCCAAGACGTGTTCTGCAAACTTGTTATCATGTTTTTGTAGCTTGAGTCAAGGCATTTCGATCCATATGTCTGAAGCAGTAACGAGTTTACTTTGGCATAGCGAGATAGCGGTTCGCCAAGGTCTTCGTTATTCATGATATCACACAACGTGTTTATCGTTATGTTTGTTCCGACAGCACCCTTTGAAAAATAATATGAGACAAAATAATATGGATAAAAAAGCAATGAATGCTTTCAATGGATGGTTCTCTATGCGGATTTGGTTGGCAAATATTCCAAGTACACCTTTTTTATAAGAACGTTGAGGCTGAAGTTAACTCAAATTTTAAGAACATGCTTAGAACATATCCCAGGCTGAGAAGTCTGCAGTTAAGAACATCTTCATTCTGCTCATTTATTTTTTGAAATGAGTAGTATACATGAAGTTTTCTGCGTCACTTCACTGCAAACTCTGGTGACTTGATGTCGCGTTGTGAACGTCTATGTTCAATGTTTTTTGTAAAACTAAATTTACCAGCAGTTGGTTGGCGCGACATAGCGTTTATACCATGTAACTTAAGAACACCTTAAGAACATTTTCAGGATCAAATCGCGAACAAAATAAGATACAATACAAACGTCCATATTCCCTGACTACTAGCCCAACGCTAACGTATCCAAGAACGCCCATCCCCCCTCTCCGGGCATAACCCGCGCATTTAATGAGAGGTTAGCTCCATATGGGGTGGAATTTGATGTGAATCGGCAACAAGCTAAATGATTTCGTGAGAAAGGCAAAAGCAACACGACTGAGAAAAAGGCAACAGAAAAAGAAATACATTAAGCGTTGATTTGCTGTCACAATAGGTTTTTCTTAAAGGCGTTATGAATAGGGTATCACCATTCATGATTACTGTATATTGGTAGAGCTCGAAAGTGCGTTTTTAAGCTGCACGGACAAAAAGGACATTACATCAGAATTTTTTTCATTTTGTTGTAGGTTATCTTTTACGTTTGTGTTTTCAGTGCGGAGGTCTTGCAATTGATTGTTTCTTGTTTATTTATGCTGTGTATATTGACGCGTGGTTAACATTTAAAAGCGCGCAACAGTTTGAGCATTAAATTAAGGTTTTAAAGATCTGAAACCCGAGAAAATTGTCATTAAACGGCTTGGTTATCTACCTACCTAGAGCATGGGAAATTTGATGCTCTGTGAAGCCTCAACCGGTGGCATCATAGTCAAACGCCCCGGGGTTTGCCCCGAGGACGGGGAGAGGGGGGGGGGGGGGAGGGCGTTCTTGGATTTGACTGATACATAAAACACGCTTAATCTACCGGATGTACCAAGTCTAACTGGATACATGTAACGAGGCTCTTGAAAAGAAGCCCGAACCGATCTGCCCGTAATAATAGTGTTGAATAGTGATTTGAAGTAGGATCCGGATTTTGCCCGGCTGCCGGACATCTAGACACTTCCTACTTTTTACGTTAATACATGTACCTCGAATGCTCTGTTATCTTTGTTATACTGAACTACACCGGCAAAGTTTCCAGAGAGATCATTTGCAAAAGTAGAAACGTCATTTCCGCTGTCCTTGTCAAGCGGCTCACAAACCCTGTAATGAGAAAAACAAACTGACCTTTTGTTTCAAACGAAGGACTAACCTAATGCTACAGTATAAAACCTACATGTAAATCTAATAACGCTTGTTCAAAAAACAGTCAGTATCGTAGAAAGGCCAGTTCAAAGCTGTATTCACTATCCAACCATTCAACAGCTTTCAGTTTTAATAGCAAAACAAAACTAATAATTAAAGAAAATGAGGGGAGTCAAAGTCAAAAGTCAATTTAAGTCTCTAAAGTCAAATGGCAGGTCAATCAAGCCAAGTTGCTCAAGTCAAAGGGCAAATCAATCAAGCCAAGTTACTGGAGTCAATGGAGTCAATGGCAACCAATTCAAGTGAAGTCACTTGAGTCAAAAGGCAAGTCACTTAAGTCAGGCTTCAAGTAGCTAAGAGGTCTTCCATTATCAACCAACCATTATTTTACATTTGAAGTTCCAATAGATCACTTCCTTGCAAATGAAATGAAAATTAAACACTCACATGAACAGATCTGTCAGTTGCTTTGCGCCTTCTTTGGAAGACACCAATGATTGCAGTTTGTCTGTTGCATTAGCAACATTTTTAATGCAATCTGGTCCTGTTGTTCTGAGTGATGCTGTCACCACATCCATATATTCTGGGAAGTTGAGCTTAGCAAAGACAGGGGCACTGGATGCCACAGCACCTAAAAATCAAATTCACACTGTTAAAGCTGCAGTTTTGTAAGCTTAGGTAATCTTTCAAAGCTGCAAGGACATTCAGTGCAGTTGTCTCAAAATTTTGCACTTAACCATTTTAACCCTAGCTAAGATCAAAATTTGAATTCCCAATGTTGCCCTTACATATTTTTGTTATGTATGTATAGTCGGGAGAAATTGGTATGATATCAAACAATTCACCTTGTGTGATCAAGTCCAAAATCATGCATATATTTAAACTGCAGCTGAAAGAGTAAAGATGTGATGGATCATTGCAGTTGTGAATGCCTCTCCAACTGAGTTATTACAAGCCAAACACGTCAATTTGATAACCAGCCTCTGAAGGTACTGTGCTTGACAGCTGCTGGTTATAATGGTTTAATAAACACAGGTATACATGTATGGTCACAAGAATTAACATTCATATCGCTGCATGTTTACCCTACAGACCCATCAAATAAGGCAAATGGACTAATTAATAACAAGCAGAAATGCAGATCTCAACCAACCATCCACTAAATGAGGGTATTTTAGCCTGAACCAAGCAGACAAAGATCCAGGATAGGAACCACCAAATGAAATCCACTTGCTTGATGTCAAGTTAAACTTCTTAGCCATAGCATTACGAAATGCTGCCAGATCAGCAAGGGCTTGTTCACTGTTTAGATACCTGAGGCTTTCAACACTCATGTCGCTGAAAAATCAATATGACATGCAGATCATCAATACATAAAAATTGATACGGTTGTATTACTACACATCAATTTGGCTCTGAATCACATGTGTTTTCAGTGGTACTGGCTGTGAACATGCACGTGAGAGTGAGACAGCACAAGAGGCTTTGGTAGGGTGTTACAAATTTGACTAAACTTTTGTGACTGACAGCTAGGCTAGTGCTATCATTAGCGACCTCCTTAAAACTTGTGCAAAACAAAATGGACATGAGACATTCCTCAAAGCTCTGCAGTACTTTGAGGAACCCCATCAAGCTGCAGCAAGTAAACAATCTTGAATCTGCGTGGCGTGCATCTTCCTCTCTCGTCCCCACTGAGGGGGGGGGGGGGGAGGGGGTGGGGTACGTGTGGTGGATAACCGTGTTGATAGTTTGTGATGCCAATATTGCACTGGATACTAAACTTGAAGACGTGTTGATCAGGCAATCGTTTCACGTACCTTGTCGGTCTACTTTGCCCATAAAAGCGGTGCTCTAAAAGGAGAGCAAATGCACCAAATACTTTCGCATTCTTCATCATATCGCCCACTGTAAGCCATATTGGATTAGCTTCTCCTTCCCCTCCGATCATCAGAAAAACAGGCCCGTCAGGCTTCAGATGAAAGCTGTCGTTGTAAAAGTACCTTTGCTGCCACGTTCTGATGTTCGAGTCATCGAAGTGGTCAAGCCGTTGAGTAAACCATTGTGCTTCTGGGAGTTTGACATTTACGCCGCTGGGAAATGAAGGAGCTAAAAGCATTCCTCCACGAGGTCTTCCTCGGAGAAAATGGAGCGAGCCGAGAGAGAACTTGATGAATACAAGACAGAAAATTGCCGACTGAAGCAAGACGTTGAATAACCCCATTTCTCTGAGCAAAATAGTCATGTGAGGTTCGCGAGGTGGTTCGTGACAGCAACAACAACTGTCGTGACATCAGTCACGCAACAAGAGCCCAATGCACTTTTCGGGCAGGGAGCATGCGCAATATCAAGCTAAATTACCAAGCGAGCAAGAAACTCGTAAACATTCAACAGATTTTGGACCGAAAAGTTAACATTCCTCCTTATACAGAAATATTTAAGCTTTGTATATCATTGTATATAGTCGTTTAATTTTTATAAGATAGTTTTTATGAATATTTATTGACGAAAATGAACAAATTCGAAGCGTAAGTGCAGTGATGTCTTGTGCAGATTTGAGCTCTCTTCACGCACACAAAGGACCATCGACGATGTTCGCTAACTTTTAAATTGCATTTGTTGTCAATAGCCTCAAGTTAGATGATTCAAACAATGGTGATAGTACCGACGATAAAGAAGACGACGAAAGCGAGACAAGAAATACGGTAAGTTAAAATTTTTTAGTTAAGCTTAAACCTAGGAAAAATTTAAGCTGAATCTTCAGGTCAGGCAACTTGTTGGCAGTAGAGGAAGAAAAAGGCCACCTCCTATTCAGCCCTGGGATCTTCCAAGAAGCAACTTCTTGTGCAAATTCTTTATCTGCACGTGAACGAGAACGCAGTAAGAAAGAGTTTGCACCAGGGCTTACTTTTAGGAATAGGGCTGGCTCAAGGCACATAAACTGTCACCTCAAACATTCCTATTAATGGCCCTTGATCTCACTTCTACCTCACAAGGAAAGAAATGGGGAAGGTGTGAATGGAGGGGAGATGACAGAAGAAGAGGAAAGGAGAATGAAATTTCAAGCTGAGGTAAATAGATTGATTCGGTTATGATGATAATCGTGATAATAATGTTGATATCCACTTACACTGTACAAGCTTAGATGTACATGTATATACCCTGGGTACCAGAGGTTATTTTTGTCATTTGGAAGGGGTACTATGCAGCGTGAAGCAACAAGAGGAAAAAATAACCTCTGGTCACATGGATACTGAACCTCATTTCCATGCTGTGCAGTTGTCTAGGAAACCATGCTTTTCCTAAGCCAATCAGAGTTGTTGTTTAGTTGACTGGGAAACCATGCTTTTTGTGAGCCGATCACAGTTGTTGTTTTATTTGAAGAACCAATCAACAAACTAGGGCAAATTCTGTGCTACATGTAATTTGATGATAAAGAAACGAATTCCTCAGCTCGTGTGACCTGAGGCCCATCCCTTGCCTTCTGTTTTGGTTTTCAGGGATAATTATCTATTTATTTTTCTCAATGGGCCTCTGGAGCCAGGATTAGTGTAGTGAAAGCCTTTGTAAATGAAGGTGCTCTTACTGTTCTTTGGGTATGAGCCTTTCATGGTTAGAAATGGTACTGATACCCTGTTTGTTGTGTGAGGTATGCATTGATTCAGGTATGATGATTTCCACTCACAGGGAGGTAGGAGGTGAAATGCAAGTTCCCCTAAAAATGACTGCATGGGAGGCTCTAGCCTCTGCCCAGAATGATCCTATCATTTGTCATGATTTTTGTTATTTCTTCCCAGCTTGAGAAAAAGGTTGTTACGGTCGGAGAAGGAGAACACCCATTGCAGTGTCCGTATGCTTTTTGGTTCTCACGACGAGCTCCTGGCAAACTTCAGTCATCCTCTAACTACGCTGACAATATTAAACTTGTTGGAAAATTTGCATCTGTAAGTTTTTACTGTGTGAAGTTCACTAAAAATGTACTATGTACACTGACAACATAAAGTGGTTTTATGAGAAGGTGTCTACTTCAGAATAGGACAATATTCATTTTTCACTCTGGGAGGTAACCTATACTGACCTGAGGTTTACTTACACTGTAGTACCAGAGGCATTTCTTGGGCACTTTCCAGTCATGGTCATATCTAGTAAGTGCTATTGTGACACATGTGAATGCAGTTGGGAACTCTTGGGATCAGGAGGGTCATACATGTATGCTTCTGAGTTGTACATGGCTCTGGCATTGTCTCGGACTGCTGTCTTCTTTGTAACGTAAAGTATTCCTGGCTCTCAGTTAGCCCCAAATACTAAAGAGCAGGTGATCAAAGGGAAGACAAGGATAGAATCTCACTTCTTGGTGTGGATTTGATTGTTAACTATAACAGATAATGTGTGCTGTAAATTCATGTAACTGTTCAGATAGATTTTGCATCTTTGTTTTGTCTTTTAAGGTTGAACAGTTTTGGGCATTTTACAGTTACCTGGTCAGACCTGGTGATTTATCTGGACACAGTGACATTCATCTTTTTAAAGATGGTATTAAACCTATGTGGGAGGTACGTTGTCACATCTCAACCCTTGTACAGTATCTGAAAGTTTTTATGTGTTTCTGTTAAGTAGCTTTCATCTGAATGATATGATGTTGTCTTACGACTGGATTTAGAAAAACCATAAAGAAATACTTAAACTGTACATCATCACCAGCAGCAAATCTCAATTGCAGAGAGCTGTAACATGTAACTTTTTAAGTGTTCTTTTCAGGATGAGGCAAATAAACATGGAGGAAAGTGGATTGTTAGACTCAGAAAAGGACTGGCATCAAGGTGCTGGGAGAATCTGGTAGGTGGTTAGGTAAAAATAATGGTCTTTTATAAAAATGCAGACAGGCACATTCTTAGTGTACATATAAGTACATATAGTATGTTAAAAAAATCATGATACTAATACTCAGCTCCACTCACTGCAAAGTAGTTTTCTGGGAGGTCTTGCATCTGGATCAAATTGGAATTTGGAAATGTTGGTTTTTGAAAAGAGGGGAAAACTGGAGTACCCAGAGAAAAACCTCCTAGAGCAGAGTAGAGAACCAACAACAAACTCGACCCACACATGACGCTGAGTCTGGGAATCAAACCCGGGCCACATTGGTGGGAGGTGAGTGCTTTCACCACTGCACCAACCCTGCTCCTGCTAAATGTTACATAAACATTGAGCAGAGGGTAAATCACACACAAAGTACTGCAGTGCAATCTTACCATTACTGAGCAGAAATTCCTGATAACCCGATTTCAGGGCTGTGCTCTAGCGGCACCCAGTCGCCCCTGGTGACTTACTTTTGCCATTGGGCGACCAGGAAATACTAGTTTTTGCACAAAATTATATGCTGGGCGCCCTGGATTTCAAGGGTTTAGAGGTTTGGGTGCCCAACTACTATTCTTAGAGCACAGCCTTGGATTTGTATTGACATCTTTTAGTACATAATTTTATGCAGTGTATGTACTACATTTTACAGTTTTTCTAATCAAAGGCTTGTGTTTCAACTGGCTTGTCTGGTTGCAGATAATGCAACCACACATGTCTTGAACTGTCTTTAACAGAATTATTGATGACAAAAAGCTATTTTGCCATTTTAATTTGTGTTAGATCCTGGCAATGCTTGGGGAACAGTTTATGGTTGGAAGTGAAGTTTGTGGTGCAGTAATTTCAGTGAGATTCCAGGTATTTTGTGGAATGTAAATAGAATGTGAATGAGCACCAGGGATAATGCTTACATATGCTCTTGTTCTTTTTGAATGCTGTCCCCCCCACACACCTTTCAAATTCAAAATAGAGTGGTTGATGACTTCATTGATGATCATTGCTATTTGCACTGTTCAGATTAGAAGAAACTGAAGAGCTCAAAGCTCTGTAGCTGTTTCATGGACAATGCAGAACATATTCATGTGGGCCCCCCTAGCCTGCAGTATTTTTCCTTCCCCGCCCTCCACCCCCTCCGACATTCTCGCATCGCTTTCTCGCCCCAATTCTCCCAGTCTGCAATGAAAACAAAATGGCGGCAAAACACTCAAAAGATGAAAACCACCAAAACCGCCTGCACTGCAGGGTAGGGTCCCCCCCTCAAAAATAAATTGCATGGTCATACATTTGTAGGTTCCTTATTTTGATCTTCTAAGAGATTGAGGGGAGGGGGTCAATGGGGTTTGTTAATTAAAGAATAATTATTTTAGTACAGGATTCTAAATAGGCGGGTACCCCTACGATTTCTTTGGTTTGCCTTTTCCAATACCTAATGGCAAAGACAGGTGTTGTATTCAGAGTTAATGGCAGTTGTTACCTGTGTCCTGGCTTTTAATAATAACCTGGGATCATCTCTCCCAGAAGGTATTTTTTGTATCTTTTAGAGCAACACAATCAAAGTGACACATTAATTTATCAGTTTATTAAGGTGCTAATGGGTAATTTTTATTCAATTTAATGCTTCCATCAGTAAATATTACATTATTATTGTGTGGTTAATTTCAGGAAGACATAATCTCAATATGGAACAGAAATGCTGGAGACCAAGCAACAACAACTCGGATAAGGTCAGTTGCATTGTCTATCACCAAAAGGCAAAAAACAGTTCAGTGTGATTCCTGCCTAAAATAATGATTATACTGTACATCGTAGTGTACTTCTTCATTCTTATCATGTTTTGATGCCATCCTCGTATTATCAGAGTACACTTGCACTTCAAAATCTCTTTGTTAATTTCTTATTTTGTTTCAGGGATACTCTGAAGAGAGTCTTGAATTTACCACAGAATACAATTATGGAGTACAAGGCACATCAGAGTAGCCTAAAGTATGTCATTAGTAAAGAAAATTAATTGTTTGACCTTAGGTACAATTCATGACTAATTAGTACAAGTGATTTTCGATTAATTGTTCTGCTCTTGACCAATTAGAATCAAGTAATTTTGTGAAGTGCATTATAAGTTTAATAACAGTCAAGTCTTTCATCACTGGGCACCTCTATAAGTACAATGAAGACTGGTTTGCCAATTCAAATGCTAGAGCTTATGTAACAAGAAGTGATTCCCTTCTCAAGAAGCTCAGTCTGTTAAACTGTAAAGCGAATGATACACAGTTCAACATTGAAATATGCCACTCAACATGTTGAAAGTTGTTGAACGAAAATAGAGCTTGGCTCTATACTGTTCAACAAGTTGCCACAACAATGTTCAACATTTGTTGATCAACAAAAGTTGAACAATGTTGAACCATGTATCATTCGCTTAACTATTATTGTACAGAAGCACCTACATGAAAATTCATATTATTTTTTTTTGTACTTCCAGGGACAATTCCAGCTTTAGAAATACAGACATCTTCATGAGATAGAGCTCTATTGTGACAGAAGACTTAAGTTGTGTCAGTTCGCTTAAACATACAGTAACATCAACTCGCATTCAAATAAACAAGAATACAACTGCAACTGAAAAATAACTGTTTTGTTACTTGCCACTTAATTTACACCCTGCTTCTTCTTGGATTCTAAAAAAATTAATTACTTATCTTCACTAGCTTGCACACTGATCTGATCGGATGGCATAGATGCTAAAGACAATAGTCTGCAAGAGATAGATTCTTTCTCCTTGACTTCTGCACTCTTGGCATATTCCCCACCACAGGTTGGGTAGCTTGCAGTTTTGTCTGGAAGTACCACATGTAATGTAGGGAATTCAACAATCGTCTTATTGGCGAGACATTCCTTCAAGGTTTTTGAAGTATCCAGTTGATAATACCTACATGTACAAAACGTAAGACTGTGTTTCATTTATTTCATTCATACACTGTACCTCTGTTGGGGAAAAATTTAAACACAGCAGTATTAATATTAACTGGCAATTGCAGAAATAGCAAATTTTGACTGGCCAAATGTATAGTTATACAGTTACACAGTTTGCTTCTTGCAACTGACAGTCTGAACAAGGGCCAAGTTTCCTGAGCAAGAAAGGACTCTGCATACTCATCACCACCATCACCATTCAGTGCTGCCACTAATTTTTGAAGTAAGTGGGGTCAACAAAAAAATAGCTGGGGATTCGAGTTGCTGTAGTCAAGTCAACATGCTGATTTTGTATCAAAGTAGCCGGGGATGTTAACTCAAAATACGAGGGGAAAATTCCTGGCCTGTGGTTCTTAACGGCAGCCCCAACCATTGGCAGTGCGGTCTAGGGAGACCATACTTGGAGTATTCCTTCATTATTACGAATAATTTGGTAGTCCAGTGCAGAGACAGCAGGGAGGACGTTTTTGAGTTTAATGCATTTACTGTTTGATTTAAAAGAATTCAGCTTTTTCTGGTGCAGTGCATGAGAAATTTAAGCATGTTCACAGCAACAATAAATGGGCATATTTGCTAAATCTGGTGAGTAAAATTAAAATGTAATATGTAGTGGAAGAACTGCCTGAAACAGAAGTCAGTCAAACACTTGCCCTCGTTGATTTTGTTTTACACTACATGAACATGTAGTTTAACTTGAAATATTGTGAAACTCGATTCTCGATAATTTCAAGGATCGAGTTTCTAGTTGAGACAGTCAGCTTACTTTTGAGTGGTACTGTTTATAAAAGTTTAATTTGAAGGGTTAACAACAAAGAGAACCAATAATGTTTGCAGTCAGCACTAAACAATCTGCCATTAGCCACATGTTGCTTTTATTGGTTCTTCTAGCAGCCAGATTTTAGGTTCAATTTTTCCCTGGATGAATTATTTTGGCAAAGTATGCCATGAACTTTCAACAGCTCACTGAAACTTACAGAAATAATCTTTTGTCATAGCTGAATGTACTGGACTTACAGGGGATATTTATTTTTACTTTGTAGACTTGATTAAGTGGTCTTTTCAGTAAGTTATTGAAATCCTTTGACATCTCCAATAACATTTGATAATGGATCAAACATGATTTGAGCATCTGCAGCAGTGTTTCGAAACCACGGCAAACCTCAAGTCCTTGTGTTATAAATGTTATACTGTCATGTAATTATTGCAAAAGTAAAATTACCTATTACATGTAGCCTTTAACTCAGGAAAAGTCACTAGGTACAGTGTACAGTACGTCTTCTTAGACCTTGCAAGATTCTTAAAAATACCTTGGTTGGGATGCGGATACTGGTTCCACTTTCAAAAACACAAAGACTCCCTGAACTCCAATTCCACAGTAGTTCTTCAAACTATGGAAAGAAATGCATGTGTACACACCCAAGTCAAAGCATACACTGTAAAATTATTTTTATCTGACTTGAAAGTGATTACCGTTTACCGTTATTTTAACAAAGATTTACAATGTTAGAGAGTGGTGAATCCTTTTTATTTCCATACACATATAGTATTATTGTGAATCCCCCACCTTTGTTTGTGAATAGGAGCTGCTTCTTCAGGATCAATATACTTCTTGAGGACATCACTGATGATGGCTAGTTCTGATACCCTGTATTTAGATATCAATTATACAGTTTTACTTAAGAAATAGTAAACATGTACCGTGTTTCTATCGCGTTATAGAAACACAAGTGAAATTTTGGGAGAATGAGAAATGCTGTGGGAACACAAGCCGCAGGCGAGTGTTACCACAGCTTTTTCAAGTTCTCCCAAACTTTCACGAGTGTTTCTATAACTTGATAGAAACAAAGAGACCATGTTTTCTATTTCTTTTGGAAAACACCGTGATGAAAGAAAAAAAGGAAAACAACTTGTTAACTTTGATTATCAAAATGTAAAATTTAATTCTCTTTGCTTGCATCATCATTACCTCAACAGCTCATGCTAGTTCTGTGTTTCTATCGAATTATAAAAACACGATTTCTAGTCTTTCACTCATGCAAGACCATGAAAAGAGTTTCAGACAACTGAAACTGAAAATTAATCAGCTTTAAATCTCATTTCTGTTGCATATACTGTAGGAACTTGCAGTATTTCTCCTTGCCACTTCAAGATGGAATGTACCGCTACATGTTAGCCCATGATAGGGTTATAGGTATAATGCATGAAGTCCTGATACAAATTAAAGGCAATTGAAATGACTGTTACAAGGACTATCATGTAAATGTCTTACTGTAACTGTAAGCTTAAGCATTGCTGCACTGAATAGTTTCCGTTCAGTAAGCCTAGACATGAAATTGTTGTACGAGTTTGAAACAAATTACCATTTGTCAACATATTCCACTCCAACTTGTGGAAACAGCCACTGAATTCTCCACAAAATGCATTTTGATCTAAACCAACAGAATGCAATAATTATACTGTCCTATAACTTACAATTAATAATTATTAACATATCTTTTTACAATACACATGTAACTAAGGCTGGCTAAGGCCATGGGAAAACAGTGTGAGTGATGATTTTGCCTTTGAATCCAATATTACTTTTTTTGTGGCCCAAAGGCTGGAATTTCACTCGTTGCCCAATGACTTCTTCCAAAACCGTTAAAGAAACAGAAACAGCTAAACTGATGCATGTTACATGTATATTTCTTTATGGGGTTAAACAGAGACCCAAGCTGTTCAGCTCTCAGGTAAGCAGTAAAACAAAATCCATATTTTGCTACAGCAAAGTTGAAGAGTTGAATTACTGTAAGGAAGGTGCACATGTCCTGCAGAAAGGGGTTCCTCCCAATAAATTAAAGAGCTGGGGAATTTAAAATAAATAAATTACATAATATAATTTCAACTCCCCAACCTACAGTGTTATTGACTCAAGCAAATTTGCTGTTTATTTTAAGTTACACCAGGCTTATCGAAACCAATTTACTGGCATATGGGTACCATGGTGACTTACTTTTTACTGAACATTGATGAATTTTCTTTTCTTTTTGACATTCCTGAGGGCATTACCCTCCAGTTTACCCCACTATTCCTTGTTTTCCGACGGAGAACTAACATCTGAAATCAAAGGACAAAAATGTACTAATCTGAAAATTCTGAAGACAGCTGTTGCAGCACCACAAATGTGCAGATACAAGCTGTTAATATGGCTACAAACTGAAGACAACAAACTCTTGAAAAGGAAGCAGTCGTGAACAGTCATACACGTAAGTAAAATGCAATCTCCCTAACCTAGATGTCATTTCCAACATGTACAAAGATATCTGTATTTGTTGTGGTTTTGTGCAGTAATAATACATTATTGCAATAATTGCTGTAATGGATTGATTTGATTTAAAATGCAAACAGAAACAAAACTTCCATAAAAGGAACACTACCACATCAGAGGATGACCACAGGCACCCCAAGTTCCAAAACAGTGTACACTGTATGTGATGCACATGACCTTTTCTTAGCTGTACTGTATATAGAGGTGTTGTGTTAAGACAAACTTTCCCTTACATGTACAGTGTAGCAGTGGAAACACTGGGAAGGATAACTCAATGAAATCACATCAGATCGGCTCAAGAAATGTGCAGACAGGAAAGAATATACTACCACACCAGGCTACTGTGTGTTGATTTTATTGTGAAATACTCCAAATTTCTGCTGTTTAAATTAACTTTATCAGTTCCTCATACAAAACTGTATGATCCAAACTACTGTAACACAACACCTCTGCATGCAGCTATGCAAGAGTCATATTCATTGCATGCATGAGTTGTATATCATTATCTAGAGCTTGAGGTGCCTGTGGGATGATCTAAATACTGGGAAATTAGTACAATATTGCAAATAAATTTTAGGAAATACATGTAGCAATTATTCTTCAAAGGATTTACATGTAGATATAAAATAAATCCATCTTCTCAGCTCACTTGCTTGTATCTAAAACAACAACAACAACAAAAATACTGTACTCACTGGTATAGTCCAGGTTTTCCAAAATCTTTGGCCATTGTGTGTGGCTGTATATGCCAATCTATCCACATCCTCCAAGAATCTATAGTCTACAAATTCCAGAAAATTAATATCCAGTGAAATATCACAGACACACCTGTCCCTATACAACAAACTACACTTTTGGCTAGTCTGTCAGTGGTTAACTCTGCATTGCAGACAGTACCATGGATACAATGCCGATATACAGTGACCTGGAAAGGGAGACCCTGAGTTGTACACTGTTACAATATGCATGTCCTACATGAAACACAAGTTCAGTTTAAGAGCAAATGGTGCCCACAGCCTATCAAATGGACAGTCAGTGCGTACCAATCTTTCAGTAGCAAAATAAACTTGCCAGTTGCCTGATGAGATGATTTCCCATCAAATCTCTAAAACGATCACATGATCATGATTCTAAGACGGTCCGCTGATCAGGAGTGACATGGCGCTAGGTCAGCACACCATAGTTTGCTCGTACGAAAAAAAAGTGGTTCTTACCTGATAATAAATCACTGTCTGTGTACTTGTCTACCGATACAAACTTCGCCTTACAGCGGACTCCAGAGCACTGAAATTGAGTTTTGTGGCATTTGACGCATGCTAAACTGAAGGATCAAAAACACAACGCGAAATAATCAATATCGACCGCTAAAGCTGTAGATTCCTTTTTAATCGCGATATTAGAAATTGAAATGAACTTTAAAGTAGATTTGTTACCTGCACGTCCGTCTTGCGCAGCCGGGACAGCGATATTTTGGATTACTTTTGCCACAAACTTCGCAGATCACTTCCACCACGTTGTCCGCCATCTTGCCGGTTCGACGATCGCTAAGCACTATGGACTAGTTGAAACTAGATCCCAGTCTTTACTCCTACTGATGACGGTCACACATTCCATACCCAGGGAGGGGAGCGAGAAGATGGGGTAAAGGAGCCCACAGCGCTTGCTTCAAAATTTACTCTCCACTCCCATCCTTGTTCGTTATTGGAGCTTCTTTCAAATCGTGGTCATGAAATAGTTGCTCAAACAACTGTTTGTGAGAAAGTAAGTCAAGATAATAATTCGGTTTTCGGTCGCCGGCCGATGGAAAACCAGTCGAATATATTCTTCCAAATTCAAATTGCCTACACGGGCACGGAAATTAGTCGTATGTCTGCTGGTGGATGTTGGATTGGGGTTGGTATTGGAGAAAGGCGGAGGAAAGTTGATATGTTCTGCAGTGTAATAAACGTGAGAGATAAGAACACCTCGAGAAGTTGCGAGTAGTTTTTTTGTTTTGGTTTACCCACGGAACACCAAAGAACTCAAGAGAGCTCGTTCAAAGATGTCCGTGCCTTCCAGACTGCACCTGTGAGGGTCACATCGATGGGAGACGAGTCCTCTCACCACTGCGCCATCCGTGCTCCCCCAAGCTTTCAGCTTTCAGCTTACCTAGACACATTAATTTATGAGGTAGTCTTGTCAACCCAGCCACAACCCACAAGCTTGATATTTTTATTGCTTGTTTAATTCATGTGAGTAGTTAACCGCGGGAAATAGCTATGCCAGGCCGAAACAGTTGTCAATGGCTGCTAATGCTCAGGCTCAAACTTTATTTGGTAGATTAAATGGGTAATTCCTGCTACCACGTGACCACAGTGCCCAATGAGTGGCTTTCAGCTTACCTAGACACATTAATTTGTGACGTATTCTTGTCACTCAAGCCACATCCCACACGCTTGACATTTTAATTTAAACTCCAGTGATAGTTAATCAACCGAAAGCCACCAACGCACCTCAACCTATATCGACACCCGTCCAGGATTAAATCTTTGGTGAAGTTCTTCTTCTTTTGGCTGGTTATTTTAAGGTAAGTTGCAAGAAAAGTGTATGTTAGTAAGCTTCATTGACCAAAGTGACAAAGCTAATCGTCCTTATAAAAACTCGACGCGCAAAATAATCACTGGACTGGAAGCAACAGGACAATCAAAACCCTCAAGGAGCAATTGCAGGCATTTCCCCGTTTTCTTTCCTTTTGCCACCTCCCGCTTTTAAGTCCTTAACGGCACCTAGACTACAAGTACAGTGGAACCCCGCCTTACGGTCACTTTTTCAGTTTTGTCCTAGCGAAATGCCCATATTAATTTTAAAAATCGTTAATGCGGCCGCGTCGTTAATACAGCCAGATTTTCAGCTTAAAAAAGAGAGAACAAATTAAACGGCATTGCATTTAAAAATAATGCTTTTAATTCATATCCACGAGACTACAAAACCTACAAAACGATGACTTCACGTGTCCTAGCAAGTAAGCAGAACAATACAAAAGTTGACATTATTTTACAAAGCTGTTTTCGCATAAATCTATGAGCCACCAGCGAGCTTAAACATGTACAAGATATGGTTTGTCTGGTTAATGAGTCTGTTGGCACTAATGTAAACCGCTTCCGCCCTAGAAAAAAAAAAAAGTAAGAAAAACAGGGGACATTAAAACATAATTTACGATTCGCCCCCGGGGTTAAGGAAATAGGGAGTTAAAAAAAAAACACCCTAGGGGACTCAACAGTAGTTTCGTATTTAGCGTCCATAGTATAATTTCAATTTTGCTGACCGAGTTGTCAGTCGACTATCAAAGTTTCTCGGTCTGCGGTTCACAAAAAGGGAGTTTATAATTAACTGGCAAAGACTACGGCAAAATCAACGAAAACATCACGTACTTTAACTAATTCGCGACTATTCCATCGTGTTCACCTTAAAAACAAAGGAACTGAATTGGTAGGAACGACGATATGCTAGTCGCTTGGCAATGGGCGAAAGGACAACTGAAAAGAAATCAGAGTCCCAGGCAGGAATCGAACCTACAACCTCCGTAACACCGGTCGGATGCTCTAACCACTGAGCTACAGGAACCCCTGGTGAGCTAGGTTGTTGGTAGGAACGACGCTGAAGCGACGCTGACGCACGTACACCATAAAACCTTGAATCTGGCCATTTTACGTTGTTTGCAGACGACGGTGACGAAAAATACAACATTTTCAAACGCACGTGCAAAACCCTTGTTTTGTGACGTTCTCGTTGTCGTTACCGGGTATTGCTTTAGCTTTCCAATACACAGAGGCACCCAACGGCAAGTTTCGGTAGATATGCGCAAGTGCACTCGGATTTTCGTAACTGAAACGTGGCCTAGAAGATTCACAATGGGGAAATAATAGCCCCTGACGTTCTCGGAAGGGTCATATTTGCGGTTTTTTGCAGTCAAAAACGTCAGCTGGCATTTTCGGAAAGCAAATAGTTCCAACTTCAACTTCAACTTCAACTTTCAACTTTACTTCACTTTAGCTAGCAATTTCTCAAAGGAAGAATTTGTTCCCTAAACTTTTCGGGCAAGTAAAATTTCAGCTAAGGAATCCAAACAGACGAAATTCGTCAAGGTAATAGAAACATCACTTTAAACACGCTTCAAACACCATACGATACCTAACAATGCCTTTTCACAGCTTTTAGATGATTTGGCTCGTTGGGTGCCCCTGACTAGAGAATGGAACAACATTATTCATTAAAGATTCTGATGATTCTGACCTTTGATCCTTAAAGTACTGCTTTAAGGTATCACTGAAATTTTTGGAGTATTTTACAAATTCCTTCTTGTTACGTTCCAGACCCTAGTGAAACAAAATAACACACCACTGAAGGCATAAAAATTGTTTGACATTCCAATGGGATTTAGGTTGGCATCATTGTGGTATAATTATACGACGTAGCATGAGATTGCTCACCACTGGACGTGAACTTATTTTTTGTTGCTTTTTCAAAGCAAAAACTCTCGAGGAAAATAAAGGGGGAGAGAAGGGGGGGGGAGAAGGGGGGGAGAAGGGGGGGAGAAGGGGGGAGAGGGGGAAGAGAGAAGGGGGAAGGAGGAAGAGGGAAAGAGGCACCCGGCGTAGCAGAAGTTTCGTTGTTTGGCCGCGTGACAACTGGGATGATAAATCGCCGTTTTCGCCTGTCAAAGAAACACGGAAATGCTTACTTCGTCTACTAGGCTAGATGAAAAAAGGCGTGGAAGCAATGCAAAAAAACATTTATCATGAAAAGGAAATCATTTGAAATACCGAAAACTTTTTAAAAATTGCAATAATCTACTGAAAATGAAGAGCAGGACCTTTGAGTGAAGGCAAAGTGAGGATGAAGAAGAAGGCAACCTTCTACTGTAGTGTAAAATACGGTAGGATTGAATTTACCTCTTTATATTGTGCCATCTTTCCAACCGATTGGCAGTTCTTGAAAACCTCATTTACGGCATCTAATAAATCTTTAATAGCAGTTGCAATGTCCCTAAAAATGTAGAAATGCATAATTAATACCCTAAAATGGCTTTTCTCCAAAAGACGATGAGATAATGTAGGCTCCCTTGTTACTGACTGTTATCATAGTCAACCATTCTCATATTTTAGTGCTTTTAGAACATAGAGCACTATAAAAGGGGATGAGTATTCAGCACGTTAATCTGCAATAACCATACGGCAAGACCAGTACTTTGAGAAAAGGGTATGATTAAGAATGCAAATAACAAATGCAGTAAACCATAACATCCACTAGGCTGGGGATGCTAAAGAAATCATTATCAATATGTATACCAAGTAACATCAGCAATGTAGATAAAAGTCAGAAGCCGAGGAAAATACCCGGCCCTCAACTTGATGTTCCTGCCTGAAAAAGCTTCTAAGGTCTTAAAAATCTGTAACAATGGAGCTTTACAAACCCACTGTTAATTCTTGTCTGTTAAACAATTTATCTACTTCCCTGAACATGCACCCCCACACTTACTTTATAGTTTGAAGGAATTTTTGTCTGTTGCTGATCTCGGCTGGGATTTTTGCTAAGATGGCCTTGAGGTCTACAGAAAAAACAAAACAGCAAAGAGGACTTGTCAATCAATCAATCAGGACTACTTCCCAAGGCAAGTGAAAGTAGTGGTAACAATTTATTTGACTGATTGTAGGATATACAATCATATGTTTTCCTTGATCAGAAAACTCTATTCTAAACCATTCTCCATGAAGTTTAGCCATTGCAACTCTGTGGAGAGTGAGTTTGGCAAAACAAGCTTGTAGTAAGGATATACATGTATGAATTAAGCATTTCATTGATGTGCAAATATTTACATCATCATTGATCACAATGAAATCTGTTACCTTTAGCCTTCTTGGATAATGAAGCAAACTCAGGCTCTTTTACATTAAATGTATAATCTGCAGAAAAACAAAGCATTATTAGCGATTAATTTATTGGACATCCAAATCTTCTCTGTACAATCCTTCCTACCCAAAGACCGAGTCATGCTTTACAGCTGTAAATGTTAAACATAAACTTTGAGTTTGTCAAGTCTTGGTACAGGTGTATGTGATTACAGCAAATCAGATGATGAGTGCTGTTTACGATGAAAATAGACTAAAATAACTGTCTAATGACACTGAGTACCAAAACAGCATAAACTGACCTTGACTGTTATTTGCTGCACACATAAGAAGAATTTCATTCATGTTGACTGACAATGAGGCTGAAAAAAAAAATAAACAACTGAAAATTAAGACAAGAAAGAAAATTACATGTATGAGTTGCTTTTGGTTTGAAAATTTTCTAAGAAGGTTTAATATACAGTCATTCCTGTACCTTAGGTCTAATACTCATTTACTGGTTTCAAAACTTTTTTGACAAAACCCAAACAAGATTTGATAATTAGGATGGTCATGGAAAGGAAATGGCCCATATACAGTGCGACGCACCTTACTGTGGCCATCCAACAAACATTTTTACAAGTTAGCCACTGATCAAAGTACACAAACCTGATTGAAAGACATGCCTCTGAAGAAAGTTTCAACATGTAACAACCAAATGGAGGCATGTCTGTCAATCAAATTCACAGACCTTGACTGACTATCTTGTAAAAATGTTTGTTGGGTGGCCAAGGTGAGGCGCGTCGCACTGTAAGACGATCAAGTTTGATGTGGCAAGTTTCAAAACCAAGACACATTTAGTAGATATACAGCATATACCTGATTTTAAAATTTCCCCAACAATTTGCTGTGTAACTCCTGGTACTTCTTTTTCTGCCTAACAAGAAAGTCATATGAAATATTATTTCATCAGATAAAGTGTGTCTTACATCTGTATGTATACTGCTCAAGTAGTGTTCACTAGACATGTACATGTCTTCATTCAATAAATTCACAATAATAAAACATACAACTGTAGTCATTTACTCAGGCTTGTTGCCTCAGTTGGTAGAGCTCTTTGTTATATTTCTCAGTTCTCGGTCAATTTCACAGGCCATATTCTGCTGTATGGCCCGCTTAATTTGAAAGTTTCCTTTCTCATATGCCCAATTAACCTAAGTGATATAATAAATATCTTGCTAAACTCGTTTTCTCGGCCCATACTGTAAGTTACAAATCCTCGTTTTTTACTGTTGATTTATGGCCTGCGCACTTTGCACTTGGGCCATAAGTGAATGGGCCATAAGTGAATGGCCATAAGTAACTTACAGTACAGACCTTGAACTCGGTTAGTAAGAGGTATGAAGCAATAATTATTACAAGTAACAGGCATAAAGTATGGGAAAATGTGCAGATGCACATGCAAGTTGCAATATTGATTTTGGTTTTGCTTTTCAGATGTGTTTAACACCGCCTGTGTGAGTTGGACATGAAGTGCACTTATAAACATATCTCAAGGAAGAGATCAGGTTTGAGACTTATTGTTAGTGATCTTAGTCAAAGACTGGATTTGAATCAGTTTAAGTTAGTGGTAACCATTTCTAACCTTGGAAAACGCAGATCGTAGGTTTTCAACCGCTTCTGCATCAAAGGAGGGTTCTAACTATAAACCAAAGCAAGATCGAGGAAGTGAGAATTGACTTCCTATCGATAAATTTAAGCAAGTCTCTTTGTTCTGTATGTCTGTTTTATTAATCGGTAATCGCTGTATTCCAAACATAAGCTTACATATGCATGTAGCTGGTTGCAAGACATTTCATGACAATCATGCCAAACAACTGAACGACACTGGCAGTCTAATTACCATCTTAGTTTCTAATTTTAAACGTTAAAATTCTGATCTGATGAAAATTGTGCTAAAATCAATGAAACTATAACAACGATCGCTGATATCATGCATATGACAACACCCCAAAATGTAGAGAGCAAAACAATCCACCAACACCCGAAAAATGCATTTTTCTGGTCAAGCTATTGGCCAAGTTAACCTTACCTCACGAAGAGCTGGTTTTACTATAGTTTCAAGCGCCAGATTAGGCACTGGTGTGCTTTCTTCTCCATCCAGCGCCATGATTTCACTGATGTTTTCCTTTTTACTCGAACGCCTGATTTTCCGCCATATTGAAAACGGTATATACCCAGAATTCTCTGGAGGTGTGAGACACGGGTAGTATCGAGTAGTAACAGCAGGGGTGGGGATGGGTATTTAAAATCGGCAGCTAGCAGGACCACGTCGCAGAACCTAGCACGAGAATAATCCATTTTTATTGCGAATAGAGGGCAGTAATGGATTTGGATAAATGCGAAAAACTTAAATCTCTGCAGGATGCAGTTTTGTGCATATTTATTTATTTATTTATTATTTTTTAATTATGTCTTTGATACATGTTTAGGTCCAAATATTTTTGTACAGTTTTTTTTTCAACACATTCGTTCAGGTTATGAAAAAAATAGGACATGTACATGTACTTTTTATAAGGAAAACTTGTATGTGGTACAAGGTAATTTACGTAAATTTAGTATTTTAGAAACATTTTTATCTAGAATTTTTTCCCCTTTTGACATGGAGGAGCACTCGTTAAATAACAATAATAATTATAATCAATGAATTTTAATTTTTACATTAGAAAATAATAATAACAATAATTAATGATAATAAAAAAATAATAATACCCACCAGGAGCCCATCATCTCCTGTACCCACAGATTTCCCGCGCTTAGTGTCCAGTCCTTTGCTGTCATCCGATACCCGCCTTCGTTGCGAACGTGATCAAGATCAATGAATAAATACTAGCTAAGCGGAGCTGAGCGCGTAAAATCAACAAGATTAGCATTAAAATGAGCTCTGACCCGATCAATGCAATATTAGGGAGAAGGAAGCATGGACTGAAAAAGACTTTGGAGTGTTCCCGCCGGTTTTGTCGATTATTTGGATAATCTCCATCGCGTGATTGAAACGGACAATGGACTCATCTCCACAAAAGGAGTCCACAAGTTTACGGAGCCCCATTATGGAGGCCTCTTTCTTGTCTCGGCTTACTTTCTGGTAAATCATAGAATTTCGTATTTATATTCGCCAACAGTTAACACTTAAACCTGTATTGCAGCTGTAATAAGGGGATCTGTCTTTTCTCTACGCGAAGATAAACACGTCGTTTGCCGTTTGAGTGATTTGTAAAGTAAAGTAGAAACTAAGCCTTGTAAATATTTGCTTTACAAAGTGGCTTCGAACACTTGCGCTACTGCGATCGACGAACAGGATGCGAAGTATTCACTTTTATAACAAGATACTTTAACATTAATATCATTTAGTGTTAAACACTATTCGACTGTAGGAAGTGTTGGCAATTTAAGTACAATTTGTAAGTTCATTAGTAAGTAAATGGTGTTGATTTTGCGCGCTGATATCCGTAGTATTTTAACTATTCCTTCAACGTGCACTCGTACGGTGTTTCGTTTAACAATAGTATCACTTCAAACGTTCTGAACATTTAGCCGTTCTAATTTGAAACTATGATATAGTAGGATCCAAATTAATACGTTGAAATTAGTATCCACGTCAATTTAACTGAAGCTGATCGATTAGCGAAAACTGTTTTAACGTTTCACCTGATAATTGAATATTTTTTTCGCTATGGTAGTAAAATGCGAATTGACATCCGTCAGTTGAGCGCAATCAAAGAGAGGAAATTAAATCTACCTCTTTGTTAATGATGTCGGACATTAACTACCTGCCGTTAAATTTGCATATTTTGCTTCCCTGTTTCATGCATGAATGAACCTGTAACTACCATAGTTACCATAAAAATGAAGATAATGACAATAACATAAAGCGAGAGAGTGTGTGTCAAACCCCATGGGTATACCCGATCCCCCTCCCCTGGGGGAAGCCATTGATGGGTGCATAAAAGTTGCCAGAAATTGTTTTGGTTTTTGGTAGGATAAAGTTAGCCTTGCCTTGGTTTGTCATGCATGGGTTGTCCATAGTAACTTTGATAATGTGTTTTTATTGGCCAGGTGGCTAAATGGGCTCTTTAGGAAAGGGTATGACAGGCGACTGGAACCAGGAGATATGTATGAAGTGCTACAGGAAGATTCTGCTGAAATGCTGGTAGCAGATTTGGAGAGGTAAAAAAATTTGGCCTTCAAATGTTAGGGGTGGTGTATGGTACCTGTAAAATCTTGGGTCTTGTAAATTTTCATTAGATCTTGAAATCTCGACAGCCTTTTCGAAGAGTCTTGAGGTCTCGTTTATAGTGCGTTTGTTTCAGTCTTGAAGTCTTTCATGTTTGGTTTCGGTCTCAGATTTTCAAGCAAGGGTCTTGGCGTCTCAGGAGTCTCGGATTTTGCTATTCACCACCCCTACTGTTTCATAGAAAAGTAGCTATTTTTTCTGCTTTGACCCTTACCCCCTAAGAGTGATCAATGTTTAATTTCTCCTGACAGTGACACTGCTCAATCAAACATAAAGGTTGTAAGAAAAAAGAAAGTGATCAAGGTCTTTAATGTTTAACAAATTCATCATAATTACCATTTGATAGAAACTGTCTGGAGAACAGTTTGGAGAATTTACATGCCGATATTATGGCTTAAAGGGTTAAAATCTGCCAGTCTGGGCATTGACATGTTGTAAATGAGAAATTGTACTGCATGAGCTGATGTATAGTGGAGAAATTGGAATTACCAGGGATGTAGGTGTGTAGGACTTCATGTACCAAAGCCCTAACCCTATGTGATACTCACACCCTATTGAAACTTTTTTAGAATCATTAGGTCCAAACTTGGACCTGCTTCTAAACCTTTCCTATTTAAAACAGGTCTCCACAGATGTTGTTTGTATAGGTAATTGCATGGGGTAGAGTAAAATTAAGAATAAATCATCATGCGTGTTTTCAGAAGATGATTAATTCTTAATTTTATGAGGAAACATGCAATTACTTGTTTACCACTAAAAGGGCAAAATTAATTAGGGAATCATGCTTGCAGTTTATTCATTTCTCATTGGAAGCCTGCTTAATGCGAATAAAAACTTCAATCAAATCTAACCAACTAATTTAACTGAAGTCCTGGCCTAAAAAAACAAATTTAGTTTCAAATGAATCACATTGTCCATTGTAAAGTTTGTTTGAAGTGATTTACATAAAACATGGTAATTGGCCCTCTTGATTAATAGTAATGCCCTTGATTAAGAAAAAATGCCCTCTGTCTCAGCCAATCAGCTTTCAGTAATTTTGGCCTTTAGTGATAAATCCCAATAGTGACCAGTATCTCATCTTCTCCTTATGTTAGCACGATTTCATCAAGCATACAGGTGCATGAAAATACAGGAAATGATCGCTCTACTAGGGATCAGTTGAGTTAACATTAAAACAAGCTCTCCCAACATGCTACATATGTAATGAATGAGGACAGTAAGGAGAGGACACATGTTGATATTAGGAATTAAAAGGTTTTAAAACGTGTTGTTATAACATTTGTCCAGGACATGGTTACACTCACTTGTAACATTTTGCCTTTTTTTTCTGTTTTTTTTTTTCAACAGTGAGTGGTGCAAAGAGGTAGCAGCAGCATCCTTTTCTTGTAGAAAACCAAGTTTTGCAAAAGCCATAGGAAGATTTGCAAAGATGGAGTTGTTCATTGTTGGGGTGTATGGATTTCTTAATGTAAGTTACAGGGTGAAAAATCTCCTGCCTACTTGAAAACTTATTGTTTGGCAGAATAATCCTGACAGAGTCACCATTACAAAACTGTGCAACTTCCAGGAGATATCCATGGATACATCGCCCACAAGACAGACAGACCGACAGACAATGCCAATTCTTAGGGTGGTGGTGGTGGTTGGGGGGGGGGGGGGGGTTGAAGCTTAATTGGAACTTGGAAAGGTGGGCCGGATGCCAACCAAAAACAAAACCTCCTTGAATAGGCGTTCTCGTTCCGTGAGTTTCCCAACCATTACTTTGTGGATTTGCGAAGTGTCATTTGTTCTTGAATAGGGGTTTCTTTTCGGGGAAGCGGGTGGGGAGTGGATAAATGCCATCCAATGTACCACAAAGTATACTGAACTTGGTACATTTGAACTGAGCAGCCTGATCATCAACTGACTGCCCAGCACACGGTTAGTCCGCGTAAGGTCGGACTTGTCCAAGTACCTCCATTTCTTCCGATGAATCGCTGCTAAGCTGCTCATCGCTTGAAATAGATGCCGAAGATGAGATCTGATCGTCACTATCAGACATAGTTGCGTTTAAGCCCAGAAAATCAAAGCAAATAGAACTTTGACGGAGAGATTTTCACTTTGAAGCACACAAAACCATGTATAAACAAAGCACCAGAACCACCAACTACGTCATCAGTGCCAAACTCGTTCCCAGTTTCCGGAGACACCGATGACGTCTAACTCAGGGACTTCAAGCCACCAAAAAGCGGATTTCTTTTCTTGAGATTTCTTCTGTCATTCCTTTATAAGGACATAATAAGCTACGAAATTATGCAAAATTTTTTTTTTTACTTCATAGGCACTTTAAATTAAGTTGGTGTATTAATAAACTTGCCCCCCATCCACCCACCCTATTTTCCCTATTTATTTGCCCCTGCCTCTGGTCTCTTGATCCTGCCTGTTTGAAAATTTTGCACCATCACTTGTCAATCAACTGCTAAAATAATGAAAGAAACAGATCGCCTTCCCTTGCAAGTGCATTTTCCTTTAATTTGTTGTTGCACCTACCGTTAAAAGTAAAGTAGTTCTAATAAATTATTGCTGGTTTGCGTGTGACGTCTTGGCAGCCACTTTGGTTGGTAAGAATAATAGCTTCTCTCTCCATTGGCAAATTCTGTGAAAAAAAAAATGTTTTTTATTGACCTCGAACATGGCCACCTTGTCACGTGGGTGAATAAATCAATCATTAATTTTTCATCTTGTTTCACTTGCTTTCAGGAAGCTGTTCGAATGGCTCAACCACTGTTTTTGTTTTATCTGGTGTCCTATTTTATACCTGGTTCATCTGTCACAAGATTAGCGGCATATTTAAATGCCATGGGAATCACACTCGTCTCCATGCTGTCCGTCATTCTTCATCAGCTGTATTTCTTTCACGGACACAGAACTGGAATGCACCTTAGAATAGCCAGCACTGGTTGTGTGTATAGAAAGGCAAGTTTATGTTCAGTTGTGCTGCATATTTATGCACACTCTTAATAAACAAATCGCTGCAGTTTTTAACAGGTATTACCTAGTATTCTCACAGTTCATAAAAGAGAAATCGGTCAATCGTTCGTTTGGTCGGTCGGGCGGTCGTCCGTCCGTCCGTCCATCCGTTCGGTCGTTCGGTCGTTCGGTCTTTCGTTCGTTGGTTCGTTCGTTCGATCGGTCGTTCGTTCGTTCGTTCGTTCGGTCGGTCTGTCGGTCGGTCTTTCGTTCGTTCGATCATTCATTCGTTTCCTTCCTTTTGCAGGCCTTGAAACTTAGCCAAGGAGTTTACAGTACAGTGAAACCAGACCATGTTGTGAACCTAATATCAACTGACACACAGATCTTCGATCGGGTATAGTTCTTGAATAATTACCATGGATACGTTTTAGATTTACTGAAGTTATATATCATTTTGGGTTTATCAATTTCTCAGTTAGATACTTATCAGTTATTTCTGTTTTCAATTTAGGAACATGCAGGCATTCGACGGGATAACTTCTTCTCTTTTTCTGATTGTAGTTTGTCACCCATTTACACTTTGTCTGGATCACTCCCATTCAAGTGGTAGCAGTCATGTACCTATTATGGTTACAGCTGGGTTATTCTTGTGCGGTGAGCCTGCTACTCATGTTGCTAATGATCATCCTTCAGGCACGATTTGACAAGATCTATTCGATGTTACGGTAAGTCATTTGATTTCCTAGGAGAGTTTGATAAGTGCTAAATCGTAGAGTAGCATACGCTCGTAGAATCGAAGAATCTCTGAAAGTGTCAATATTTTTCGTTGTTTAAATTTGATAGTTAGAGGTATCATTTTCTAGTAAATTCGTAGAATTGCAAAACACAGTCACAGAATCGGAGAAGAGGGAGAATCACAGCTGAAATCGCAGGCTTTTTCCGTAAGTTGGTTATTTGTAAAGTAGGAGAATCGGTGGAATCGCAGACTATTACCATGATTACGAAAGCCGAGGAGGGACTTAATGCACTAGTTATCAGACCTCCAGCTTGCGACCTTGCTGCTCCGATGGGGTGACTCCGTGTGGTTTGTTGGAAACGGTTAAATTTTATTTAATATGAAAATACTTCTGTCTTTTATTAATGCTGGTGTTTAAACTGGTAGAACACATGTCGAGCGACATAGGATGTTTAGGAGGACGAATAAACCTAGATAGTAATCTGCAAATCCAAGCAAACACTTGTTAAGCTCCTAATCTAAACTGATGCAAACAATGTATATTTCGCACGGCAATTCTTAACTTACCGAAACATACCCCTGTTTACAAAAGCAACGGAATTGAGGGTGCTACCTATAAATTGACGTCTCCGAGTGAATTAAGTTTCGAGTCTGAAGACTAAACACCAAATGAATTATGATATGAATTTAATCCAGTAGTCATGGTTACAGAAAACAAATTAACTCTAAATGTCATGAAAACCAGGTACATGCTAATAAGGAGTAAATTCAAGTTATCCCAAATACATAGTGATTTTACAGTGTAAGTTCACAATACACTACTAGACAGGGTAACAAAACATAAAATTCTTGGGGTTCACATTGAGGAATCTTTAAGTTGGCGGCCACACATAAATGCTACCTTGCAATCTTAAAGCACGTAAGCACTACTGTACCATTTGATACTAGAATGAACATGTATAACGCACTTGTTGTGCCTTATTTCAATTACTGTAGCACTGTATGGGGCAATATCGGCAAGGGGCTATCAGACAAAATCCAAAAACTGCAAAATAGGGCTGCCAGAATTCTCACCCTTTCAAATTACGAAACTCACTCAAGTATTTTGTTGGATGAACTTGGCAGGGAAAGTTTGGAATACAAAAGACTTGAAATAATAATCTTTCCCCATCGTACTCTGAGATAAATTGCCATGTCCCCAGACCAAGAACGGAATATGCAAAAGGTAGCCTGCACTACAGAGGATCTGTTCTGTGGAACAAGATTCCATCAGAAATCAGACACCTATCTGGTTTAAAACTGTTTAAAACCTCACTGAATGGGAAAGGTTATTTTTAGTGCACTGTAAATTAGAGAAAGTTTTATCACATAGGTTTTTACCGTAGGCTAGTTAATTAGTTCGTTAGTTAATGTAATGTTGTATTAGGTTATGTATTTCTGTTAATATAGTTGTTTTATTCATTGTAATTTTTTACACGACTCATAGAAAGACTATTTTTATGATAAGATTTCGTGTTTAAATAAAGATTGATTGATTGATTGATTGATTGACTGACGTCTGAAGTTTGAATTCTGAGATCTGAAGTCTGAAGTCTGAAGTCTGATGACTGAAGCCTGAAGTCTGGAGTCTGAAGTTTGAAGTCTGATGACTGAAGCCTGAAGTCTGAAGACTGAAGACTGAAGTTTGAAGTCTGAAATCTGAAGTGCCGCCTCGGCTTTCGTACCATGATACTACAATAGCAAAACTGTGGTGGTAAATTGGAGAATAGCACCCCAAATCGTACATACTATTAATTCTCCTGTAGTTGGAGTGAGATGCTGCCGAGCCCCCTTTCGCAGAGACTCTTAAATGACACTTGTTCTATATGATTCAGGCAGGCTGATGAGCTGCTGGAATTCCTAACTCTGGAAAAGTGACCCTCTGTTTTGTAGTTTAGCCCGAAATTTATATTTCCATGGTAAAAATACTTTTGTCTGGATTTTTTTTTGTGCTCAAGACTCAAGACAGCAAGGCTATCAGATGAAAGGTGCAAGAACCTCAGTGAGATCATTTCGGGAATAAGAGTGATAAAGATTTCCACCTGGGAATTATCTTTTGCCAAATTGATAAACAGTCTGAGAAGGTGAGATAGATGGCCGACCGTTAATCTTAGTGGGCCACCTTAACCCTGGAATGATAAGGTAACGATAACGACAGTGATAACGGTAACTATAATGGTAACAGTGACGGTAACGACAACGATAACGATGACGGTAACGATAGCGACAACGGTAACGATAGCGACAACGACGATGGTAACGACAACGGCAATGATAACGATGACGTTAACGATAACGACGACGGTAACGATAACGGCAACGATAACGATGACGTTAACGATAACGACGACGGTAACGATAACGGCAACGATAACGATGACGGTAACGATAACGGTAACAGTGACGATAACGATGATGGTAACGATAACGACAACGGTAACGATAACTCTGGAATGCCCCCTTGGTTTCCATACTGGAATAGCCAGGGTGAAGTCCCGGGGATTCATTATGCAAACACGTCTCATATATTTCTTAATCTTGCATTCCATTCTATACCATTCGAAAGCACTACATCACTAGTATATAACAAATGTTAGACGTATTATATGGCATTGTTAGAAGGTTCAGGCGGGGCTTTACAAAGCAAGTTGGGGCTTGAGGAAGACTAATTACCTATCTGAAAGTAAATCACAGTTTTTGGCTAACCTAGACAGAGTTAGTAGCTTACTCTGACCCAGATTATTTTACTGTTCCTTTTTCTCAGACTTGAAATATCAGGGATACGGAAGACTCAGCTTCTAAGAGCATTTAACATGGCCGTTGGGTTTGTTTCGCAGAGCATTATAGCATGTGCAATGTTCATCACTTACGTTACTTTGGGCAATCAACTCACAGCTGCCAAGGTGTTTAGTTCCCTGGCGTTGTTAGCTGTGCTTCAGAGATCTGTGGCCAGACATTTCCCGCCAGCTTTGCAGAAATTACGTGAAGCCAAGAAAGCAGTGGGAAAAATACAGGTAATAGTTGTTATATTCAAGGGATGTTTCGCGATGTACATATGCAAAAGTTTATTTCATGCCATTAATAATCACATTTCTTCTTCAATGGGCAGTTGCAAGCTTTTTGGAACACAGATTTTTGAATGATCAGATTGTTTACTTTGAAAACAGGTTAAACCTTCAGGTATAATTAACTTGTTTCTTCCAACAGAAGCTAAGCTAGTTTTTATGCAATTTCTAGGCATTCCTTCAGCTGGACGAGTTAAACTTTGACAACATAAAACACAAAACAAACATCACACCAGGACAAGCTAGCGTTGTTGCTCAAAATGTCACATGCTCTTGGAATCAGGTATGTTATTTAAAGCTACAACCAGTTGCAAAATTGTTGAGACATTCGCCATCAAAAACACCTTTTCTTTCTTTAAAACGCTGCTGCCAAGAAATCTGTGAGATACAACACACAGCCCCTCCCTCTGCCCCTTTCAAAGTTGTTCCTCAAACGTTTGAGCATGGTGTTGCATTGTTAACAACTTTGATAAGAGGGGGAGGGGGAGGGGGAGGGAAAGCGGAAGATCATGGAAACATCATTTAAGGCCAAATGGCGTACAGTGTCTCAAGTATTTTTGCAATTCGTTGTAGCGTTTAGTTTTCTCATCAGTTAACTCTCTAATTTCCAAAATCTATACTTGTGTATTCTGTTTACATTTCTCACTTCCTTCCTATCAACGAAGTAAAATTGAAGTGAATTACTTCTCCGTGACTGCCACTATGTTGGGGTTTTCGTTGATTTCAATGGCCCCTTAAAATGGTATTGTGGTCATGACGAGGTCATGTCATGTCAAGTCATTTTATGTCATGGTGATGGGATTGGAGTGGGAGACTCATTAACGTTGTCCTCATAAATTCTAATCCACATGGTTATCACTGCATTTCTTTCAGGATGTTATTGATAAACCCACGTTACAAGATATCAGCTTTGAAGTTAAACAGGTACGTTTGGTGAGGCGCTCTGTTTTCGTATTTTGTGTGTTTTTCAGTGTAGAAATTCCCGATGCATTGTTAAGTGTTTTAACTGTGCAGTCGTTTCATTCCAGGGAGATCTCTGTATGGTTGTTGGACCAGTTAGCTCTGGAAAGGTGGGTTATAGCGCTAAATTTACAAAGTCATTCGCCCTTCCCTTCTGGGTGGCGAAAGGCCACAACATATACTCAAGTTTCGTACGGGCCCTGGAAATCCTGGAAAGTACTCAAAATTTAGGCTGACTCGCATTTTTCAGGACTGAAAAATCCTGGAAATTTTTTAACTGAGGTGATTAAGATTTCTGGTAAGACATCGAGGAGCAGCCGAATTGAACGATGCGACAACTGAAAAATACTTAATGTGCCTTATGAGTCCAGGAAAAAAACTTTCTTAGGCATGGAAAAGTCCTAGAAATTTTCTTTCTGAAAAAGGGTACGTCCGCTGTATACTGCATGCGCATGCGCATGTGCAAAACTGTGTAATTGCCTGCATCAAGATTGTAAATCCAACGCGCGTTTAAGAATGCTTCTTTCAATTGTGTTTCTGACTTTTCCTCGCTTTTTAAGCAAATTAAAATGAGAATCATTGGATGTTTTAACGAAAAAAGTTAAATCATAAGATAGCATGCTTGCGATTGCCTAAATTGTATCTAGGCAAATTGGCCTCGCCTGGCAAGAGAATGTGAAGAAACTCGGGCTTCTTGTCTTCCTGTGAGTATAACTATAATCATAGTTTACCTCTGTCAAACTATTTAGTACAGAAACACCCCGCCCCCTGGTACACTGAAGCTGACGTTTTTTTCTCTCATAGTCGTCACTATTGATGATGATGCTGGCTGAATTGCGCATTACCAAAGGCCATCTTCGCATCAAAGGACAGATTGGTTACATTCCACAACATGCCTGGGTCTTCTCTGGATCTGTTCGACAGAACATTGTGTTTGGACAGACCTTTGAGGAGGAGAGATACAACAAAGTTATCAAGGCGTGCGCTCTAGAACTGGTAAAATATACGAAAGCTGTCACACGTATAATCGGAAAATTCCGTGTTCTCCAGACTGGAGTCGAACCGTTCCGATCACTAGTTCGGATGCTCCACCACTGAGCTACGGAAAACTCGTGGGAGCTGGGCCATTCTGTCCTCTTGCTGGAAGAACGTGGAACTTTTCTTCCAATTTGCGTTTGACAGTATAGAACGGTTTTCAGTTGAGTGTGGAAAATAACTTTCGTTTGCAAACAAACAAACAAACAAACAAAGACTGGCTTATTAGTAAATCACATCGCAGTAAAATACTGAATTGCGTAATTATTTACAAGCTACAAGCTATACAAATATAAATATAATGGCATAAAGTTCTATTAAAAAGTTCTCATTCATCTCAAACATGAGTTGGTTTCAGCCGCACACTTCACGAAAAACGAATTAGCGAAACGCTTTGTCTTGGCTGCCGGTACATTATACGTTCTTTGGCGCCTAAAATTATAATGAGAGCTGTAAGCTTCAGGAATTAGGTGATATAATTTACTCTTCTGATTCTCCGACTGATTGATCTAAATAACGACTTTGTAATGTCTTTGTGGTGTTCCCTGACAGACGTCAAGCAGGCGCGCTCTAAGGCTTCCCTGTACGGCATTCTAGGAAAAATCATTTTGTTCTATGATTGTGTGGCAAAATTCGCGCCACTTTCTCAATCAATGAAAAAGAAAACCAAAACCACGACTTGCACGCGCGCATTTTGCCGCGCTTTGTGCCGGTTACATGTCATGGCTTCCAATTCTGATTGGTTCATCGCGCTATTTGCGTCTGCTGTGATTGGCCAGAGTAATTGCTATTAATAGTTCTTGTTTAGGTTACAAAACTGCTCCAAACCAAGGTACATCTCGCATTTAGTTTTTGGCGTAAACGTTCATCATCTTCCTTTACTATAAGGTAAAATGTAAGTAGACTTTTCAGTGTTGCTACGTGAAGAGCAATTTCAGTAACGTAACGAGCTTGTCAAAAGAAGCCCTGAAAAATTCAGACTCAAATGAGACTTTAACTTTATTAGGATGTCGAGTTGTTACCCGAAGGTGAGTGGACCCTAGTTGGTGAAAAAGGTATGGCCCTCAATGATGGTCAAAAGGCAAAGCTATGTTTGGCAAGGTAGGTTCTTAGATCTGTTTGAAACGACCATATAAGTGGTTGGCAGTTTCACAGCCATCAAATGCAAAAAAGTACGGTATATTTTAGTTTCCAATGGTTTGAACGTTGCCTCGGTTTTGGAGTTAACTGGCGTAAACGTACGTTTGTGCGAAAACAGTACTGACAAAGGGCAACGCGACGAGGAGAGTGTAACTTCTACAAAACTGGCTGTTAATGCTTTTTTTAGCACTTTAAACTCAGTCTAAAACCCTAACTATTGCACAAAATTAATTGGCATAACCGAGTCTTAGCTTTGGAAAAAAGGACGCCAGACTTCCTCTCATTCCGTTCATTTTGTTTTACAAGATGATAGGACCTGCGCTCGTATAACACCTACATTTGTTTTTTGAAACAACTGAGTTCCACATTTCTGTACAATACACTATTTTGCTAATGATAAGTTCCAAGTGATTTGTGGGTAGATCCAGTCCTTTGTGGGGGCAAACGGTAAAAATTAGAATTTCAAATTACGTCTTTATAGTGCCGTTTGCACCCACAGAGGACTGGATCTACCCACAATTCACTGGGAACTGATCATTAATAAAATGGTGTATTATGGACCTGAAAGGCTCTTGCAATGTTTTCTTGTTTGTATATTTTTAGGCTTCCCTTACATCTTTTCTTTCTTGTTTGTTGTGATGCAGAGCGGTTTATTATAAGGCAGATATTTATCTACTTGATGATCCACTCAGTGCTGTAGATGTGCGAGTGGGGAGAAAGCTCTTTGATGAGTAAGTACATACAACGCTGTAACCATGACGACTGCGTGACGTAACCATGACGTCAGTCGTAACCATGACCACTGCGCTCAAAGAAAATAAGGGTGCCTTTTGCACGTTATGACTGTACTAATCAGAAATACAGGTACAAGTCAATCCTCGAGTGATGTCCATGAGTGTATAAGGCTTAACTCTGCAGCGGTTCCATCATTGTCGGAGGCTTAGGGAACAAGTGGTTGGCCCATCGCGCAGAATGTACTTATAACGACAGGAAAGTCAATTTCCTACGTGCTAACGTCACCACTTAAAGAAAGTAAGGGGACTCAGGCCTGCAAATAACAGTCGGTCATCGGACAATTGTCCAGTAAATTTTAGGTTTTGACAGGCGATAGCTTAGCCTGATCGGACCGACTCTGACCGGGAATTTCTGACCAGACTGTTCTCTTGTCCGCTCAAAACTTGACCCTGGCCTGACAAATGACCTGCTCATGGACAACAATTAGTTGCAGGCTTGGGACTTGTAGCGAAACGTTCCTTCAACCAGATGGATTGTCTATTGTATTTGAATAAGGCATTAATTGTTTTCAGATGCATAAATGGAATCATCCGGGATTGCCCAAGAATTCTTGTTACGCGTCAACTGCAATACCTTCGCAACGCAACTGAAATTTTGTATCTAGAGCAGGTGGGTTGTGCAAACGTTCATTCTAAGGGAAAGTCACTGAGGGATACTTCTCATTAAACAGTTTTAGCTGGAAGCCAGGGCCCAAGGATGAAAGTTGCACGAAGGTTTTCTTCAGCTGTCGGTAAGTAGGGTGTGAGAGTTCACAGCAGTCCCGAAAGAGTTGACGCGTTCTCGTCAGTCGTAAATCAACATCGCCGGCAATGTCAAAACAACTGCTGTGTTTGATTTTTATGTCTGTGTTTGAAGAAAGAGCGGAAGACACTGACTTTATTAGTGTTGAGTTTGACAAAACCCTCCTTTAGCTCTCAAGAACGTCGGAAAGGCCCGATTACTTTCATGAGCAGTTTCGAAAATATACGGTGAGAGCCAACAGGAGTCGCCGAACTGCATAAGAGAATACGAGTGAGACTTCAAACTGTTGGCTGCTCTCATCCTCGTTTAGCTGGTGCTTAAGGTTGCTATTTTAATGTTTTTCAGTTGTTGCCACGTAGATACGTTCTTCAGGCATAGCTCTAGCATATAGATATTGTTTTTCGAGGCAACCAAGGGGATTGGAAGTTGTTTTCTAGTTGGAAAACGACAATCTTAGCGCAGTATCACGTAGGATGGCCATACAGCTTAACAGTGGGCAGAATTTGACGCTAACTTTGTTCTGTGTTTTGACCCTATTTCAGGGGAAAATTCGTAGTCGTGGACGCTACACAGACCTGGCCAATGCTGGTATAGACCTCGTTTCTCTCCTGAGCTCCAAAGATAATGATGATGACGACGACAATGACAGCGCTATTGATGAGGATTCAGAACCGGCCCAGTCCTTTAATTTCCCTGAGGTTATATTGAGGAGGGGTGGTGGTGCAAGGGGTAGCAAAGCTGTAAACCGCTGGAGTACCACTTCGTCCATTGACATAGAGGCAGATTTTGAAGCCATGGCTGACAAGGTATAGAAGCAAATGGTCATGTTTAGAACAGCCCTAAAGTGTTTTTCTTATTCACACACCCATTTCTCTTTGTAGCACGATACACATGTACATCAGTGTAACATGGGGCACTTTCATGAAAATGTGTAAAATATCCCCAAAACATCTTTACTTGCCAGATATTAAGTAATTAACATCAAACAAACATATTTGGAAAGAACCTTTTATAGTACAATTCTTGTCTACACCTTAGTTTAGAAATTACCTAGAATCCTTTTTGGGTGTGGCATCTGACTATTTGGCTTGCTTAGCATGACTGTTATTGCTAAAATACAACAAAATTAACTGAACCAACTACTTCTAACTCATGTATACTACAACGAGGCAATTTTTTTCTTCATCTTTTCAGCATTTGAAAGGCTATTCCTCTCAGTATTCATCTCGGTTCAACGCTTGACCAACCTCGTGCACTATTGTAACGCAATCAAGATTACCTCATGGTTTCCTACTTTTTGCCCCTGCTTTGTTATAAAAACACCCCCACATACTAAGGAGAGGTTACACAGGTCTTCGATGTTTCTTGTAGATTTCTGCTGGAAAATGGCTTGAGTTGTACTTTCATTCGGGAAGTTTTCTGCTACGAGCGTGGTGGTAATTTGATCGTTACGCTTACATGGCGTTCAACTGGAAATATGTTTCCGATTCACTGTTTGTAGAATTTCTTCGTTTTAAACCTACTGAAGACTATAACACTTAGCAGGATATGAAGACCAGTAACTGAACTGTGTTGCAACTTTGTATCGGCGACCGTTGTTCACTGGAGGCTGAGATACAGGTTCTCTTGTTGGTAAGTAATGTTTAATTTTACTCATCGACAGTACTCAACAGATTAGTTTCCGATCATGAAAATTCTTTATTTCTTCATCGCCGTCAGCAATCTTTGAAAACCTTTCTTACTCGATTGTAAACAATGTTACTCAGACAAATTCTCTTCTTTTGTAGACGCGTTTGGAAGTCGCCAGCCTCATATTTGTAAAGCATGGAGCGCTGTTGGACCTTGAGCGTTACACAAGCACTTTAATGCAACCGTCCTTAGAATTATAATTCTCGCTATTTGGAAAATAAATGTAGAGGACTGTAATTTTGCGTATAGTGTCATTTTTTCGTATTTAATATTTCTGCTCGGTTGAATTTTCTAAAAGGGATTGCTTTGAGGGTGCAATTTTACGTTTTTAACTATTTCATGCAAATTAGCTGTTACGCGTCACATGCTGATTTCGTAACTGTTTTCTTGCGTCTTCAAGATTTTTTTATTCCTTGGTTCTTCCAAATGATAATTCTTTAACATATCACTTAACTACAATCCTTGCTGAAGTAATGTAGAAGGTTTGAACGAAATCCGTCTTTAGCTTGCAAAGATATTGCAAAATCTATTTCAGCAACCACTGATGTACATGTGTATCGTGCTACAAGTCAAATTTTTTATGTAATTGTACGTCATTTTAGCAGAAGTGCTTTACCCATTTTAATGTGCAAGAATGCAGTCCGTGGTACACACTGAGTTTTTTTGGGCAGGGGAGGTGGGGAGTCGGTGTGCCTTGGACCAGAATTCCATCCGGGGGTGGTGTCAGTCTTTTAGTCCTTTCTTCTCTTGGAAGTTCGTATTGAAGATATACACTGTTCTGGTCAGTGACAATCTCTCTTGCAAGATTGTAACTGATTATACCTAAGTGGCACAGCTGATTTCCTTCGGTGCTTTTGTGTTGATCGGCGATGACTGAAGGAGCGTCACACTGGACAAAGGCAGAAATTTAACAAAAACTCCTGTAGCTGTGTTTCAAAGCCCCATACGTAGTGCGCTTAGCCCATTTATTTCGTGGAAACTAAAACATGTCAGTACACTAGCTAACCTGTTTAGTTGAATCGTACGGTTTAGCGCTTGATCTATGTGGTGTGACCTCTCAAAACGATTTTGCGGTGTAGATGAAAAGTGATTAGAATCACCCACCTAGTGGACTATTGCAAATCCTGAATGTTGATTGGCTACGCTACTAGAGGACTATTAGTAATAGTCCTCGAGTAGTTGGGTGGTACTAAAACAATTTGTCCTCAAGGGCCTCGGGTCAATAGCCCATGAGGCTTCGCAAGGGCTACGGGTCTAATTGTTAATTATAGTTGAGTAAACGAATGTTAACATATAAAAGTGCATCCTAACTGGACCTAGTAACAATTTCCGTAGGTTCAGCTGCTAGTCAATACAGTGTCACTGTAACCAATGTTTCTTTTCCTGTATTGTTTTTCCTTTAAGGCTAAAGAAAAGCCCCAAGCAGAACTTGAAGAGCGACCTCGAGGGAATATTCCTTTCAGTTTGTACTTGAGTTATTTGAAAGCGGGTGGAAGCTACGCGACATTGCTTTTGTTCTTAGTGCTTGGTTTTAGCGCTCAGGTAATTTTTGAAAAAGAGATTTTTCTATTTATTTCGATGTTTTTAATTCAACTCTCACTTTTTGTTGTGATTTCTTCGCAGGGAGCTTTTACATTGAGCGACTGGTGGCTGTCTCAGTGGTACGATAATTCACGCTATAATTCATTCGCGTATTTATCATGTACTTATTACAAATTAAAGAAACTAATGGACATTGGCTTAAATCAGTTACGTACTATCAGGCAAACTTGCACTCTGATTGGTTATACATGGGGGTTATAATTTTGGATAGCCCGCCTGAAAGCGCTTTCTGGGGAATCGAATGCTCCGAGCTTGAAAACCAACTTTTGGAAATTTCACCTCAAACAAGTTTTAACGTTGGAGACATAGGTCACTGGGTTGGGCAACACAATTGAGAGGCTCCCTTTTGGATTCCGTCAATTATGGAGAGGTTTCACTCATGCGACCAGTGGGAATATTGTACACTAACATGGTCGCCTTTCCTTTGTTTTGGTACACCAACATGGCCGCCGTGACGTCATGTAAAAAGACTATGTAGAAACCTCGAGCTGGAATTTCTCACCAACGACGGGTTGAAACAAAAATTATCATTACATTTGCACCAAATTTCCATTTTTATTTTGATGTCTTGTTGCGCCATTATTGTGCGAACACGTGAGGACCCGAAACGAGGCAACCGAATAGTTTGGTTGGCCGGAAAGCACCCCTGGTCTCGTATGATCGTCGGGGTTTATGACATCACTGACCGACGTCACATTTCTCAGAGATCAGTTTCTGATTTGGGAAGCGAAAAATTTGGCCAGGATTCTGGTTTCTTTGAAATATGTCCTAATTCAGTTACCTTTTTTCAAAGGTCAAATTCTCAAGGGAAGGAAACATTTATTTTCGAAGGCGTACACACTGCTCTATCGCCTAACAAGTACCTGCAGAGGAAAGCTGAAATTATAATATATGGAGGTCTTGTGGCTGGTGCACTCCTACTGTCCTTGATCCGAGCCCTTCTGTTCTTTTGTGTTACTGTGAGTTCAGCTAAGGTACTTCACCGTCAGATGTTTGATGCTGTTATGCGAGCACCGGTTTACTTTTTTGACACGCATCCAAAAGGTATGGAAGTAGAGTGCATCTCTTCTACCAAGTTTGTGGTAATTAGACTGTGTGTTCCATTTTGCGTTGAAATTATTTGTGTCCCATGTTTTTGTCATCATCAATTTCACCGTTAACACCATCATAACCATCGCCGTCGCCGTCAAGCTGCGGCTACACGAGCGATTTTTTGCTTGCGACGGTGATACGATTTTTTTTAATTGTCGCATCGCCAGCGCTCGGTGAAAATCACATGTGTAGCCACCCTCGGAGAAGTTCATTGCGTTGAATTCAATGCGTTGAATTTTTCACGAATTTTTCTCTCAACTGATCCTCTATATATTCAGATCTTTGTTTTTTTTTTCAGGGATTTGACGGGTGAGGTATCAGTTTATGTGTTAGAAAAAGAGATGTCTGTTCTATCTGAAACAACGGAAAATACTTCGGATTAGTGCGAATTTTGTTTTTCTCTTTGTAGGTCGAATTCTAAGTCGCTTCTCATCAGATACTTCGTACATGGACAGTCTCATTCCCGAGACGTTTTTCGATTTCATTCAGGTATACTTTCCTCTTCTCTTTCTTCAACTCAGTAATGACACAGTCAACAAAATTGCTCTTTTCTGATTGGTCCATGGAATTACTCCGTGGAAGTACTTGTGGCAACAGCGCAGACGTCGAAGTAGAACGTTTGCACTTTCAAAGAAAACATGTATCTCAGAGCAAGCAAGGATTTCACACAAAAAAAGCGCAAAATGTTTAGAATTTGGTACAATGGCTGATGGAAAAGACAAGCAAACGAATGAGTATGAACGAACGAACGAACGAGCGAGCGAGCGAGCGAGTGAGCGAACACAGGCGGACCACCCTATGCGTGTGTTGACATGTAACGACAAACTACGGAAATACAAAGAAATGTATGGCAATTACGAATTAAACACTGAATAATATAATTTTGAACGCGTCTTGGTCTGGAAATCTCAATAAAATGAAATAAACCGTTAATACACTGAAGAATAGTGTTTTTAGCCTCCCCGGGCCGTTTAAAACGTTCTTTTACTGAATCACTCTCGACCGTTGGGTTTATAAGACGGAAGAGGAGACAAGGCTTGCAAGTAAACGCTGGGCAGCCCCGACCTCTTCCCTTTCCAACTAGAATTAACGCCAAATGATTGAAAATCTCGCCTCACTGACGACGGTTCCTGATTGATGAGGAGATGCCTCAACTCCTCGCCCGATTTGACCTGCATCCTTCTAATAATTCTCGAGAAATTCGCTGCTAAAGCCATGCATTCGGTTTTCTGAATTGGATACGGACAAAACTCGAGATCAAAAGAATTCGAGGCATGCGGGTCGTTTCAAATTGGCCAATCAGAGTTTGGCAGAAGGTAACGGCTCAAAACAAACTAAACTCTGATTAGCCATCTTCTCATCGATCAAGAACCGTCGTCAGTTAGGTGGGATTTTCAATAATTTGGCGTTAATTCTAGTTTGAAGGGGAAGAGGTCGGGGTTGCCCAGCGTTTACTTGCAAGCCTTGTCTCCTCTTCTGTCTTATAAACCAAACGGTCGAGAGTGATTCAGTAATAGAACGTTTTAAACGGCCCGGGGAGGAAAACAAAACACTACTCTTCAGTGTATTAATATTTGATTTCACTTTATTGAGATTTCCTGACCAAGATACGTTCCAAATTATATTATTCAGTGTTTTGTTCGTAACCGCCATACATTTCTTTGTACTGATTTCCGTAGTTTGTCGTTACATATCAACACGCGTATAGGGTGGTCCGCCTGTGGAGCGAGCGAGCGAGCTAGAGAACGAACGATGGAATGAACGAAAGCACGGGAAAAGTAGACGATGAAAGGACGGACCAACGTCCAAAGAACAGGTTATTAAGTGGGTGAATAAATTGGCTGAATCACCTGGTTACTTAACTGTTTTTAACTATTTTTAAATGTTGCTTACGGACGTTTCTTTTTCTTCTGTCTGTCAGCTTGCAATGTTAGCGAGTGCCTTTGTTATTGTGAATGTCGTAGCCGTGCCGTTCATGTTAGTTGGCCTGGTACCCCTGCTTCTCGTATTCTATTGTCTTAGAAACTACGCTCTAAAGACCACTGGTGAAATTAAACGACTTGAGTCTGCAGGTGAGACCTGACTACCTGTCCTTTATCATTTCACGTCCCCTCAAAAGCATGAAGTGACTCCCCCAGCCCTTATCCTCAGCCAAACTCAAGCGTTACCATAAAATATGAAGTAGAGGAGTTGTATATGAAATACTCAAAATTTACTTGCATATTTAGACACAAAAGGGAAGAAACACTGGTAATGGGCTTCTCGAAGTTTGTCAAGATGTTATTTTATGAAGAAACTGTGTCCCTGCGTCGATAGGGAGTCACAACGGTTTTTTAGCATTATCGAGTGAATTTGTAAGGGTAAATTGGCGACCGTACGAGATTCAAAAGCTGGCGTTTCAGAGGTTAACCCTTTGTCAGAGCGAATCCGTCGAATATTTAAAAATTGCTAATAAAATTTGTGTTTGATTTTGACAGCTCGTACTCCAGTGACATCTCACTTAACAACCACATTGCATGGGCTGACCTCAATCCGTTCGCACAACTTACAACAGCTGATGATGCAAGAGTTTAACATTTGTCAGGACCACCACACTGAAACTTGGTTCCTGTTCATAGCTGCTGCAAGATGGTTCGCCTACCGTTTGGATTTCCTGTCTACGTTGTTCGTGTTTATGGCTTCGTTTACGCCTCTCTTCGTAGCTGAACGAGGAGGTAATGTAACAGTTCGTGACAGTCTAGGCGTTAAGGGTGTTCTGTGACAACCGCTGAGCATCAATGATTAAGGTTATCAAGAAGGGTAAATAAGGTGTGGAATTGACGTTTAACGTGATGAATGGTTTCATCATTTTGGAAGATAGTCTAGGAAAAAATTTCTAACATTTGGAATGTGCAGAGAGATCTTATTTGATCAAAATTTGACTGTTCAGTCAGACAGCCACTCAATTGGTCAGTTGGTCGCTCGATCGATTAGTCAGTCAGTGAGCCAGTCAGTCAGTCATTTGGTCAGTCGGTCGGTCCGTCGGTCAGTCAGACTTTAATTCGTTCGCTCGCTGTTTGCTTGTTCGTTTGTTCAATCATTCACTTATTCATTTATCCAAGTTCATTTCACTATTGTCATCTTGTTGTATATCAGAAATGGATGCTGGTATCGTTGGCCTTTGCGTGACGTATGCTCTCCTGTTGGCTGGGATGTTCCAGTGGTGTGTGAGGCAGAGTGCAGAAGTCGAAAATCAGGTGAGGTTATCACGTGAGTTTTAGGAAACAGCATGATTGTGGGAATTCTTGACAAGAACTTATATTCATGAGTAGCGCGCAAGCGACTGTGAGATTGATTAGAGAGACCACCTTTAAAAATCCCAAAACATGCAATCTGCTGAGTGTTTTTACGTAGAAATGATTCCAGAAACCGAACACCAAATTCAGCCAACGAAATCTTCCGGTATGTTTGTCTAACGTGTCCCTCAAACAATCCCACAGTCCTTCGCGCGGTAGTCTTGATCCCTGTCTTTTCCGTTTCTTTGTCACCAGTCCTTGTCGCGCCTTGTGTTCCACAGGGCTCTTCCGCTCATTTGCTTATTCTTTTCTTTTAAACTGCACAGATGATGTCGGTGGAAAGAATCGTGGAGCTGTGTCGTTTAGAGCCCGAGGGGGAGTGGTATGGGGAAGGGCCTCTTCCAGGATACTGGCCTGAGCTCGGCCTTATAACCGCTGAAGGTGTGTCATTTAAGTACCACCCCATCCTCCCGCGGGTACTGAGGAACTTGAACTTTTGCATCAGATCACAAGAAAAGGTACGTACAAACAGCAATGGAAGCAGTAAGCAAACGGTGCTGGTGTTAAAATTTCTTCAAAAACATCGTCAGAAAAACAAATACAAAACAGAAACATTGTTCAAGGCAGTAAATCGGTTGCTTGTTCATTTGTGTTTAAACGCGTCCTGTCATACGCCGTATTATGACTGCAGTATTCGATTCGCAGCACTGTTGTCAGCAGAAGTGTTGGTATTCTTAATCGAAGTTTCATGGTTCATGATTTCCTTTTGGTCTGTGAACAGTGACACATGATGTAGGTATCGTTGGCTAAAGATCATTACTTGTGTTTTGCTCTGCAGGTTGGTATCGTCGGCCGGAATGGAGCTGGCAAATCCTCTTTGTTAGCAGCTTTACTGAGACTCGCAGAACCAAACGGGACAATTAGAATTGACGGTGTTGATATCGCAGAAATCGGACTCTATGATTTGAGATCCAGAATCTCCTATATTCCACAGGTACAACGAGGAGATAAGAAACGTATAGCATTACTGTAAAACCATAACTTAGTACGCAATTACATGACAAATATAACTAAGTTAATTACGCCATACTTCACTCGCCCGGGCGAGTGTAGTCCTGAGAAGGAATTAGGTTTGAGTGGACATTGACTCATTGGTATTGGCATTGACACTGGCATTGGCATTGACATTGACAATGAAATTGACGTTAGTACTGGCATTGGCAGTGACATTGGCATTGGTATTGACATTGACGTTGGTATTGGCATTGGCATTAACATTGACATTCAAACATTGACAATGGTAGTGGCATTGACATTGACACTGGAATTGACATTGGCATGGGCATTAACATTGACATTGGCATTGACATTGACATTGACATTGACGTTGGTAATGGTATGAACTGTTTGAGGAGGCAATATCATCTCAAACAGTCCTCAGTTCTCAGGACTACACTCCACTCACCCCGGACGATCGTACTTCACTCAGTTGTTAGATGACTCCTGGGGTCAAACCATTTAGAATTTTACATGACAAATATCACAACTGGTGATTACAAATGAACTGTTTTAATACTGAGGCCCCTTACCTTTTTAATACTAACATGTTGGCGTCTTATTTTTGTTCAGGATCCAGTACTTTTTAGTGCAACGTTAAGGAGAAATTTGGATCCAAACAACGAATATTTGGATACCGACTTATGGCTGGCACTACACGAGGTAATTTCGCGTTTTTTTTCCCCTCAAATCACTACCTGCACAAAATCAATAATGCACCTTGAATGAGATCAGCTAATTCTGTGAAACTGAAATGGCTCCTTTTACAGCAAATCATATTAGGTACCTCAAATCCCAATTTACAGCCTCAAATGTTAGAAGCACCTTAGTAAAACAACGAGCAGTATTGCTGGAACGTATTGCTCCGAGTTGCTTTCATTTTACTGGTCACTGTTTTGGCATTTCGACATCACACGAAAAACGTAGACTTCCAACAGGTTAGGAAACTCTACTATTGGAACTCAAAAATGAAATGTTTTGCGTTTTAACATTGTGAAAGCACAGGATGAAGTCGGACTGAATTTAGTACACGTTTGAAGGTCTTGGTACACGCTGCGCTCAAACCTGTTTTAAACAATGGCTTACCTAGTTTACCAATTTGTTACGCAGGTGCAACTGAGGGACACCTTCTGCTGCTTGAATGGCAGGTTGGATATTCCATTAACAGAGTCTGTGTGCAATTTAAGCGTTGGTCAGCGGCAGCTCCTGTATCTAGCACGCGCTATTCTAAAAGGCAACAGGATTCTTATCATAGAAATAGCAGACGTGGATCACAAGTAAGCACTTTCTTCGTGCTATTTTTCTGTTGTTCTTATTCTAGCATCTTTGTTTTTGTAATTCTAAAAAAATAAATTTAAATTAGTGGTGGATTTAGGTCTGTCAAGAGCATTTTCTTTGCTATTGTCTCTTGCGATATCAAGGCTAAAACAGCTGTCCATGGCTGCTGATGCTCGGGCTCAATATTTATTTGGTAGATCAAAGGAATAAAGCCTGCTACCACGTGGCCTTAGTGCCCAACGAGTGGCTTTAATCCTACATAGACACCTATCGTAAATTTCTCTTCACGTTTCATTTCGCAGCTTTCACGTAGCCGCACGTTACACCGTTGTCATTGGAAAAGCTTTGTATATGTCAATAAAAATAGAAGAATCTTGAGAGTTACTCGAGACGTTACACATTCCCTTTTCAGCGATTCTCTATGCCACCTCCCGTCTGTGATTGGCTAAATTGGAAAAAGAAACCAAAAAAAACTCAAAATGCATCGAAACGTTGTGAAAAGCTTTAATTTGTTGAGTGGCAACGGTGTACACTGCGGCGCTTTATTATCTTGATTCGATTGCGTTACGTGTAATAAATCATGAAATGAGTGGATTCATTTCAGGACTGATGCCTTGATTCAAGACACAATCAAACGGAAGTTTAAGAACTGTACTGTTCTTGTCGTGACTCAGAGATTGAAAACTGTCATAGAGTGTGACCGCGTTATGGTAAGTTTGTCAGCTGAAATCAGTTTCTGATAGCAAATACTAGTAAGGTTGAATTTCGAACCAGCGCGAAAGTAAGAACGTACGTTTTTTTTTCAAAAAGGTAAAATCGTAATCCTACCTCAATTTGGCTGTCCTTCTAAGTCAGACAAACATGTTTCTTGCCGGTAAAGGTGAAAATTTTTTCATGAAGAACTAAGTATGAAGCTTTTATAATTGTTACTTTGCCACCATATAATTGAACATTTATGGCCAGAGAAACGTCAGGCAAAAGCTAGTCGTGTAACTCTTGTAACAGGTGTCAACCCTTAACATCTCAATAGTGATCACCATGTAACTTCTCTTTACCATATCACTAGTTCGTCAATCATACAGGGCATGAGAATACAGGAAATGATCACCAGAGATCAGTTGATTTAACAGTTATACAGATTCTCCTTACATGTAACATACGAAATATTTGAGATTTGTTAGGAGAATACACGTGTTGATATTGGGAATTGGAAGAGTTAATGTTATTAACGGTGCTTTCGGTTAGTTGTTACATCGGAATCAGTTAATTGTGATTTAATGTTATTCGTTAGTGAGGTGGCCGTTTATGATAAACCCCTTGACTTCTGCTGTTGTCAAAGCAGGGACGCATAGTCCTTGTATTACGTTAAGCAGTATGCAGCTAAAAATCTTAACTTGGCGTGCCAAAGAGAGGATGATTGATTGAATGTCGCCTTACGATATACGCAATTAGCCTTGGATGTTTCTTGGTTGGGTTCAGTAGAGTTCGAAAATTGGATTGTGGTGTGTGAACAGTCAGGGAAATGTCGGCCCCTACCCCCCACTTTTTGTGGAAAAAAAAATAAATTTAGTAAACTGCATTTTCAAAGATGAAGAGTTCTTTCACGGTCGGTTAAAGCTGGCGGACCACGCGGAAAAACATTCAAGCCTGACGGAATAAGTCTGCATTTTAACCATCTTTAGCCCCCTCCTTTTTGTTGAAGAGACGGGAGGGGTCCCGGCCCTTTAAAAATTGCTCCGTGGACACTGGAGTAAACAGTCCTGATAATCGTGGTCAGACTGCACTTCTATCTATCTTCTTGTTAGGTTCTTGACAATGGACGCCTGAAGGAATTTGATGAACCTCATGTGCTTCTTCAGAACAAGTTGGGTTTTTTCTCCCGCCTCGTAGAACAGACAGGGTTTATAAGTGCTGCTCAACTTGCTAAAGCCGCCAGGAAAGCTTATGAACGAAGACACGAGCCGGAGAATCTGTTCGACGCTATTCCAGATTCGGCGAGGAGTCATCTGTCCTCGTATATCCCAACTTCTGGCTTCACTGACTTGCAACTTGTGTCTAACGTGTAACAGTCGTTTGTTTGAGTGTTTGAAGTGACGGTTTCTCGGCACTTGGCAAATCTGGCGAAGAGCAGGCCTTCGTTTTTAAATTGCTCGTCTTTTCTCTTACCATAATCCAAGAAATTCGTTCGCGCATTCGAGAAAACTAAACGGGTTTTATAATTTTTTAAACATTTTTCTTGGTCGGGTTCTAGCGTGTTATCATATTTATTTTTTACAAATGTTTTTACAGAAATTCAATTAAGTGTTGTGCCTATAATAAGCTAGAATAAGCTAGAATATCAAAAATATATCAAAATGGTAAATAATAACATGTTTCACAGTAGTCCCCGCTATCTCGAAGCCCGGTCATCTCGATTTCCCCCGACCCAAACCAGTTTCCCCTGACCCAACATTTTCTCACCCGTTTCTTTTTTTTATTATTATGATTTTTTTACTTTTTACTAACCTTGCGAGTTCGAGATAGCGGGGGAGTACTGTAATCTAAATAATTATTTATACAAATTATTAAGACAGTCATATATACAAGGAGCAAGGATGGCACAGTCGGTTAGTGCGCGGCCTTGGTGCAGAAGGTCCCGAGTTCGATCCCCGGATCTCACATCCTTGTTTCGACTTAAAGTGTGGAGGGTTAGCGTTTGCCCTTATCAGCTTCGAGGAATACATTTTGTCGAAACAAATCATTTCTGTACATTTATCCTTAAAACGGTATTACAGAACAAGTGGAACGCGAAAAGTTTGTTTAAACAGTCCATTTGTTCTCCCAATAAAAATAGAAACTAGGCGATCATCTCTTACAATGACTTCGTTCCACGTCAAATCACCTCGCACAAAAATGGTACTAAAAAGTACGTGTATCTTCAATAATATTAATAAATTCAGCGAAAAGGTTTCTTACCAGTTTCTTACCAGTTGGAAGTGAAGCGAAAACAAACCGTGACTTGTCAACAAAGCTTGCCTCGTGTTCTGCTTGGTTTGTTGTGTTTTTCCTTTGTTAAATAAAACTTGGTGTATAGAGCCGTTGCTTCTTTTGCTGTATATCGGTTTAAAGACACGCAGATCGGTAGCCATTGGGCTTTTTACTTCTTTGTGAGTTGGCAAAGGCCCCTGCATTTCGGTCACAACCAATTTTTTTTAACCCTGATGATGATGGTAACGACGACGACGATGATGATGACGATGATGACGATTGTGATGATGATGATGATGATGACGATGATAATGAGAACGATGATAATGGTGGTGATGATGATGATGATGATAATGAGAACGATGATAATGGTGGTGATGATGATGATGATGATAATGAGAACGATGATAATGGTGGTGATGATGATGATGATGATAATGAGAACGATGATAATGCTGGTGATGATGATAATGATGATAATGAGAACGATGATAATGGTGGTGATGATGATGGCGATGGTGACGACGCTAACGATGACGATGACGATTATGCCGGTCGACGGTCATTGATGCATGAATGAAGTCTGCTATTAAAAATGTGATAATACTTAAAATTGACCGCTTCCGCTATCTTCAAAGCCCTTTAAGAAGACGTTTTAATTCCTGTTTCTATTTATTGTTTTCTTTAGAAGTCTCCATTTGAGTTCTTGCAAACAGAAGCACCGAAAACCTTTTGTAGGCTTATGACTCCGGTGTACAGATCCGTTGCTTTGTTTGCTGAATATCGGTATAAAGACACGCAAATGAAAGTCTCTCTGTTGTGGCCATTAGGCTTTTTTGCTTTTTTGTGAATTAGTAAAGAACTCGTCAAAACACACTGTTATTCAGATGTAAAATTAATGAACACCTTTAATTTCAGGTCACTACGTCTCCAGACTAAATATATAGCTAGTTTAAAAAAGTATTTTATTGCGTGATTTCTGACTTTGTGTCGTATCAAAAGAAGGAATTATTCTGGAGCCTTTTCACATGGCGTCACGGCGACCATGTTGAAGTACCCAAACAAAAGAGCAGCAATGTTCGTTTACCAGGCTTTCCATCTGGAAATTAAACTCTACTTTTATGCAACTACTCTCTTTTGTTTGCAATAAAGCAGATAACGAGGAGGAAAGAAATTGCAACTTGAAATAAGTTAAGTTAGCCTTCTCAAGTTTTGTCATGGTGTTGAGGAGACATCGCCATAAAATAATACTGGTTTGTTTTCCCTCCAAGAAATGATTTAAATTCAACATCATCATCATTACCGAAGTCATTATCATGGTCATAGTCATCACCATCATTATGCTGGCCAGTGTTTACTTCCCGTATACTTAGCAAAGAATTAATAGTACTGCAAGACGGTCAAAGATCACTGATGTTTGAATTAAGTCTGCTATTAAAGTACTCAAAATTGTGGCCTTGCTTTAACTTCAAAGTCCCTCAAGAGGAAGTTTTCTTTCCTGTTTCGTTTTTTTTTCTCTAGAAGTCGTCGCGTACGTTCTTACAGGCAAAAGAACCGAAAACCTTTGGAAGGTAAAAGGAAAAGTCACAACGCAAATGCGGTACCCAAACTAATTCTAATCAATGAACACAGAGCGACAAACTGTCTCATAATGCCGATCTGCACTTAATCAACCTACCTATCGTTTAATCATTTGGTTGTTTGTAAATTTGTTTTACTTCTTTGGTTTGTTTTTGCAAGCAAGAAAGGTGATCTTTTAGACCATTAACTGCCCAGCTTCCAAATCGACATGGTTACCCTGCGACGCTGTATTTGATGGTTTTCTATTCCTCTGCAGAAATTAGGGACCTTCAGATTTGAGTACGAGTAGGACTTTTGAAAGCTTTTCTGCGTGCTTCAGATGATCACTAGCGACACCAATCTTGTTTCTACAATCTCGTGATCTGCTGGTAAGCAACAAGAAATAGTGAGGGTTTAGGGGAGGTGATTGATTTAAAATTAGAAACTCGTACTCGAACTCAAATCTGAAGGTCCCTATTATTTATTCTGTTTGAAGAAGAGAGAACGACACCAAAATCGGTTCCTTCTTCCACGACGGCACTGAAAATGGTTCAGAGGCAGATGGTTGAATTTTACGGCAACAGCGGTTTATGACTCGCATTTCTATCGCCGATGAGCTGTTCTCTGGCTGTCTCAAATGTAAAATCTCCAGAAAAGCTATTCGCATCCTCTTTATGCGCCAACAATGGATAAGAGGGTTGCATAAAGGACCTAACATTGTAAGGGTGAATCCCCAGCTGATAACTACGTTCTCAACACGTGGAGCTGTCTCTTTTCCTAAAATGATTATTGCCTGAGCCACCGTTTCGGGAAGACAAGTTAAGACTAAGACACAAACAATAACTCCAAGAGTATTTGCAGGTTTTTTGTCTTTTCTGATTCTTTGGGCTTCTCAAATGATAATTGCGCGATTTGAAGACGTTTTTGACGCCTTGTTTCTGAGAAAATATAGACATATACGTACACAATTGCAGAGATAGAGACGAGTACGATAATTCCGAATATCGTGGAGCACACAGTCACGTAGACATAATAGAAAGAAGATCCACTTTGTATTGAATCCAAGACGATTTCTTGAATTGTCACAAACAATGTAACAGCCCACACCAAACCCACACAACTTAGCGCGCGCCTTTTGGTGACAATGTGCCGATACCTCAGAGGTTTTTTTTATAGCGATATACCGATCGATACTAATTAAAATGAGATGACCTACGGTGGCGGGACTAAGTGCGATTGAGATTAAAATGCTTCCTTTTTCCACGACGGTACAAAATGGCCCCACGTTAAAGATTCTCTTTAGTTCCAAGGCGATCCTTAAAGGCTGACTAAGCAGGCCAAGCAACAAGCCTGTCACAGCTAGGAACGCTAGTAACATGTTCGACTTGGAGCGCAGTCGGTGCCTTGTTGCCACGGCAATAATGACCAGTCCGTTTAACGTGATGGTTGGAATGACTGCAATCGAATTGATTGTCGTTATAGCGACTAGATTCTTAAATGTACCCTCTGTTAAGTTATGAGCTTCCCAGCGAGCTCCGATAGCTTTCAAATGGGCAAGAAGAAGCATTCTCCATCTTTAAGACTCAAGGCAGTTTCCGTAAGCCAGGCGAGCCAACCGAAGATGCAGAAAAATGATTGGAAAGAAGATTAAAACGAGGAGGAATTGGCACGCCCCATACTGGTTTGACACTTGTTATCTTTAAAGTCATGATTACTATATGAGCTAATTATATCCTGTTTTGAAAATATGAGCTCCCAGCAGGAGAGGGCAATTTCCATTTACAGGGAGTGTAAAAGCATGAATTACCGTCACCAGGTAAGATAGTTGTCTATTCAATTGTGTGACACCCGAGACCTAACACGGAAGTTACCTCTTGATATAAATGTCCCAGCCAAAGGCCTACATTACATTACATTTGGCAGTGCGTGTCTACACTGATATCGCACGGATCAGACGTCAAAACGTAGCAAGAACAAATAATCACGTTACAAGCCGCAGGCATCTCGGCAAATTTGGAGTAACCAGCAAGTACTACAGACTGAATTGAGTCCCCTGTGGTAACAAAGCTTGTTCAAACGATGGAGCACGACACCATAATTACAGCGGTTCAGTCGTCCAGTCTTTTGTCCACTGAAGCTTACTCCTGGGTAAGGTTGGCTGGGCAGTAGCGGCTGCCATGGGCAGTAATTCGTAATTTTTGTCCGCTTCTAGGAGACATGGGTGTGGATCGCATGGGAAAGCAGCTTGACGGAAAATAATCCCTGAAACTAACAACTTCAAGTGCATTTATTTCAGCACAAAAGTCTGATAGCAATTTTCTAAGACAAAGAAATCCTTTTTGCGTTCTTTTATTGATCACCAAACATTTACTTTACATTTATTACGCCAAGTCTACTACTTGCAAAGATTAACCTTCTAAGAGGGGACTAATTTCTAAGTAGAGTACAATGAAGAATAAAAATTAAATTATTTAAATTTAGATCTATGGTTTTGGTCCGTTATCTTTTTAATTGCATGGTATGGAACAAATGGACCAAGGCCAGCGTTCAGGGAAACCATATGCGCGTGCATGACGTAGGAACATGCGGAGGAAGCTTTGGCATCGAAGACAGTAAGAACAAGTTAATTTCCAATAAGTCGCTACTGAAACGCTGTAAAAACCCCAACAACCACACAAATAAGGGATCGTCGTTGTGAAATTTAAATAAACTGAGGGCAGCTCTAAAGATATTTAAAATTCAGCAATGAAAATGTCAAGCTTGTGGGAGTGGCTTGGAGTGACAAGAATACCTCACAAATTTATGTGTCTAGGTAAGCCGAAAGCCACTCATTGGGCACTATGGCCACGGGTAGCGGGCATTACCCCTAAATCTGCCAGCTTTGCAACGCTGATGAGGCCTAACAGATGTCCATGGCTGTATAATGCTCTGGCTCAAACTTTATTTGGTAGATTTAAGGGGTAATGCTCTCTACCACGTGGCCATAGTGCCCAATGAGTGGCTTTCAGCTTACCTAGACACATCAATTAGTGAGGTATTCTTATTTGAAACTCAATCGGTTTCTTACATGGCGAAAATTCTAATTATAATGAGAAATTCCTGAATTTTTTAATACCTTGCATTTTGAATTTGGAAACGTCGAAAGCGTCTTCTGTTCTAGTAAATCCTGGACACGACTGTCAAGAAAACTTAAGTCAAAAAAATGATAATAAATACAAATTTTCCATTGATAACAATAATAATGTTTAGTAAGAAAAACAGTGGTTTTGTGCGTTTTTTGGGCGTTTTCCTCCTGCAAGATGGAGTGTTGACGCGCGTGCATTTTGCCTATGGAAATTAGAGTTAGAAACAAGCACCTTTCGTAATAGCGGATCCTGCTATTAACAACGGAAGTCCTGAAAAGGCGAATCCATTAAAAGCAAATAAAGCCGTCAATAGCAGATTACTTGTTCTTAGCGTAAATAAAAAATAATTAAGCGAGGAACTTGCACCGCGTATAGATATCTTTAACAGCGAAAAATTGGGTGGAAGAGAAGACAAAGAAAGGTAGGAATAACCATTGACACCTGCCCATTGACACTAATAGTCAATATTTTCGTGTTAATGGGCGCAAATTTTGACTCAGTTTTCGAAGGACTAAAATTGAGATTTCTTAAGCTGTGAATTCCAAAATACATATATCTGCATTCTCAGCTTAATAAATGTTTCAGATTTTCTTTCTGTTTAATTTCAGATCAACTTCCACTACGCGAGTACATTTATTATGCGTTTGAAATTGTAATTTACTTATTCATGAATTTTTCCGCTGTCACCACATATAATATTCACTTTCATGACATTGTTAACAACAATTATGAAATTGTCAATGTAAAATTTTTTGTCTGCGAAATTCCAAAAATAAGCGGCTAAGTTACTAATCTTTCGCCTTTCCATTCGTTAGAAGCACTTTCAAAGAGTATTCAGATTACATTTTGTAGTTTCTTTGGTTTTGCCACAGCAAGATAGCACCTGCTTGCTGTATTCCACCTGAAGAAGTCGCGGTGGGAGGTTTTGTTTGAACTTCAAAAAACAAACTCCAGATATAGGCTTACACCACTGAAATCCAAACAACGCAACTCGGTGGATGATTTCGTCGAAGTTTGTCGGGGAGCAAATTTTACCCAGGGATTTGACTTGCGCATGATCAAAAAGCAGTGTTTATGAAATCAATGTTGCGAGCGATGTGTTATTCCTCGAAGAGCGCCGCTGTAAGCATAATTTTCTACCACGGTGATGCGTTAAGCGTTTAAAAAGTAAGCTTTTAGTGCGGTTGCTATCGATGGTTAATAGCCATGATTTTAATCTGGTCATTTTGCAGTCTGCTGTGGTTCTTTGGAACTGAAGGTAAGGACCGACTTTAGGTTTTTTTATTTTCCACTCTGGTCAAGGCGACGTTTAATTAAGAATACACTTCGACTGTAGTAAATTTATATTTTCGTTTTGGGATATCGGCCCCATTAACACCACGTTGAAGAATATCTCTCCTATGTTAGCTTTTCGCTTCGTAGAAAGCTGTTTCTTATTTCAAAAGAGGGCAGGGACTGGGAGATAATGAGATCTCGAGTGCGTTTGTAACGTTATGTACCAATTTCGAGAAATTATAGAGTTTATGAAGGGAAGTAGGTGGACAGAGAAAGAAAATGTGCCATCCGAATACAAAAGCGTCACAGGGAATCACAGATAACGCTTTCACATTTTTCAGATTGCATTACAGTCGAAATTTTGTCTTAAGGGATACAGAATGAAGTCTTGTTTTGAGATAAGTGACAAAAATAACAAAATATCAAAAAGATAACCTGCTTCCAAACTCACAACATTAATGACTTTTGGAAAATGTGCAAAACACGAGGACATATTAAGGCTATCGATTCGTTTGGCCATGCGGAGACAAACTAAACGAGTTGTAGAAAAAAAAGGAGTATGAAAAATTTGGGATTAAGTGATCAGGTTTCTTCTTTTCTTATCACAAAACATCCGTTGGTAATTGAGGGAAATATAGATGCGAAAAAACAAAATAGTAGCGCTTTGGAAAAGGATATAAATTATGGATCGAACAAATACGCTAGAATGTAAATTAGCGACGCTTGCCAACTTCAACTCGGCACGACAGCTTGAATTAAATTTAAATTTTGATTCAGTTTCACCTTTTAAATCGCATGAAACTAACTGCGGTACAAATGTAGTACTTTTGTAGTAAAGGTGATAACGTTAAGGTCAAAGTTTGTTGGCGAAATGCACGTCCACCGTTGATATCTTAATTAAAGCGCTCAGGTTTCTTTTGAAATGAATTTAACAGGCACTTTTTTCTTCCTTGGTTTTATCTAATATGCTTCGACAAATTCAAAAAAATTTTCTATGCTTTGTTTATTTCCTTTAAAATTTAAGTCCGTATATACAATCAACAAGAAACTTGCAGCGATAATCAAAAGCAAACGAAATTGGCTTCGCTCTGATCATTAAAAAAAATGCAAAATTTATTGTTCCATAGAATATTGTAGCCTAAGCTAAAGCTATCGTGTTTTGAAACACGTATTCTATGCTAATTTTGTAACTAGACCAAATTTGTAGATCCCATCTGACCTTTCCCCGAATGTAATTCAATAATAAGAGAAGACAAAATGTATTTCACACCCCCCAGTTTACCAAAGAAACTAATCACTGCTTTTTCTTAACGTAACAAACGTTACCTAGCAAACCTCCATCATTTTCAACTGCTGATCTTCTATAAAAAGAACCCTACGCTGAATGTTTCAAGTGTACTGATAAACATCACGAACGATCTCGGGTCCTTTATTGGCTAAGCATTAGTAAAATACATGGTTAACTATTTGCCTATTTGTGTGAAACTTTTAATTAATAAGATCCCATCCCTGCACAAACCCCATTTTTTCCCGCCTTAGTCAAGCCAGTGAAGTTCGTTTAAATTCTCAGACATAATTCTTAGGAATAAACAGACTTGTATACGTTGAATGCAAAGAAAGATGAGATACAGTAATTTTTAATTGATTGTCGTACTGACCAAAATCAAAGCAATTATTCTGACCAGTCACAAGAGACAGACCGCTCTGTGAACCAATCGGAATTTGAACTAATTACACCCAGTGCCAAGCACGGGAAACTGCGCGGGTGGAACTCGCGATTGGTTTTGGGTTTGCTTCTCATTGGCTGAGAAAGTTGCGCGAGTTTTATCAACCAATCACAGAGCAAAGTAAACCAAAGCAGACACGAAATGCGTTCGACACTATTAAAAAAAAAGCACTTTATTTTAAGTCAATAGTTTCAATCCTAGCCACATATCCATAACCAAGGCACATTTTCACAGCTTCATAAATCGAAAACCTAGTATATGCACCAATACTAATGACATCAATATTATTGGCTTCATTCAGGGTTTAAATCAAGCTTCACTAGCGCTCCTTCGAAGCCCACTGTCTCACGCAAGGGAGACAATGTGACGTTTACATGGGGATATCACTTGAGCCACGCTAGCAGATCACGCTTCAGTCGTGTTGTGTTCGGAGTATGGAAGAATGGAGATGTTGCAACTCCTCTATTGACTATTTTAAACAATGGAAGCTCAGTCTTCTATTCAAATGGTATTGACTGGCTTGGAAATAGGAGCACCGCTTCATTTAAGCTACACCATGTTTCCACTGCAGACGATCGCTGGTACGGCTGTAAACTGGATTTTGGGGCTTTCTCTTTAAAGGATTCAGTAAAGCTTGTTGTAATCGGTAAGATATTTTTTAAATGCTTAAGTAGCTGGCGTTTAAAACATTGTATGAGTTCTCGCGGGAAGCGATTTCAATGACCTCGCCCTTTTGGGAATTGCAAATTCCTATCCTTTTTACTCGTAGATATGCTTCTAGCATCCACGAGTGATAGTGGCGTTCTTTATGCTAATGAATCACTCACTCCGGTGTAACCGGAAGTGAAATAATTAGCCAATCCCACGCCACTAGCAAGGGATACTTTTGACTGCGCAGGCGCGTAAATTTTATTTGTTTGCAATCACGCGATTTTGTGCGCTGCGAAATACATTGGGCAGCCAAAAGATTAACGACAAAGATTTCATAAAGAGTTAGTAAGCAGGGCAAATAAAAAATACTACCGCAAAAAGCAACTCAAGGTTAACACAAAAAATCTTGTGTGACATCGATTATCATTAGTTTTGCGGTCGGTGGAGGTCTTTTCGTGTTTAGATGTCCATGGTCAAGATGGCGGTTATTCTGCAACGAGTATTCTGCGGGGTATTCTGTGAGCACAATTTCGATCCATTTTTGTGTTGTCCAAGGGTCTGCTTGAGATCGTAGTATATACCAAGTTAATTAAATATCACTGTTTTGGTAAGTGCAACTCATCTTTAATTCTTTGACTTTCTATTTTAGGTTTTTGTTTGCTTCATTTTGTTTCGATAAATAAATCGTGTTGTTATCATTCTCTACTCCATGGTGTTGTTCAACAAGAATGTCTCACCCTTTTCGTTTGCATCATTTCTTCGTTTAACTCGAGTACAACACTGTAAATAATTAATCCTTCCGTTTGATGGGTACGGTCCTCGTTTCAAACCCATGGTTTTTGCTGTCAGGCGAGATCAATGGTTTGATTAAAAAAAAAAGTTTTTGTTTCACCTCAAATGGAAATTTGTCGTCATACCCCCGAGAGATTTGTCTCCTTTCGTGATATGGCAAAATCTGGTAAAGTTTCATGGTGCACTCCCGGGCCAATTCACCATAGCCAGACGAAGCTGCGTTGGTGAGATTTCCAATTTCATTTTGAAAGTATTAGTATTACAGCCTCACACTTTTTGACATTGCTGGTTTTTAGGAACTATAATCTACCATAAATGTAAAGTTCTCACCAAGTTCTAATAACCATAGATTTAATTCAGGCCAAATGATTATTTTGTGAATCCTTCCATTAACGTTTTTTTGCATTTCTTGTCAATGCGACAGTTCAGGTGTGGAATTAGATTGCACTTGTAAACTTGAATGCCTCTGCATTTATGTTTATACCACAATAACTAAATCGTCATATGGGGATCGGCTTGGTCAAAAGATTTTCAAGGACTACCTTAAACCTTTCTCGGCAGGCCTTTAATGTATGGGTCCATATCGACCTGTACATTCTACAGACGCATGGTTACTCTTTAAGAATTGGAAAGTTGATATGAGGCATTGATACTTTGAAATGGTTAGTGTTTTGAATTTTAACACCCCATAAATGTGCTTCAATGGCCGATTTCCATTGAAAATGACTGTTTGGTTCCCTACAAAACCCAAACTGTCCGAAGTGAACGCCCTCAGACAACATCAAAATATACGATTTTTGTCTTTAAGTTTCCGATACAAAAACTCCTCCTGGTGCCCAAAAACGACATTTGCAGTAAAGTTCAGCTCCAGCACTTTAATTCTCTACCACAATTTTCTGCTCACTTGTTTAGCACGCCGAGGAAAAGCTATTGAAGTAGAGCTATGCCCACTCATCCGAAAGGTTCTTCGTCACGAGCGAAATGAATTCTGGGTAATTCCTTGATAACGGCGACATGGAAGTCCGCCAATTTCTGTTTCATAGGTTTTTTCCTTTTTGTGTCGAGCCACCCAGTCCTGCTGGCGAAATATTGTACTGATTGCATTATTTACAAGTCAAAACAAGCCAAAATTGCCACGCTAGGTCCTGGAATCCATCCTCAGAAAGGCCAGAAAGACAACCTCACTCTTCAACCGTCATGACTCGGCGACACACTCGTGGCGGCTAAATCGCTGTGAAATTGTTTTTCACCTCTGGTTTCTTTCAGAGGATTGCCTCTACCCCCAAACCAGCTTGATGATGCCAGGCTAGGGGCTTCTGAAGCGGAAAATGGCTCGAAATAACACTTATAAGTCGCATACTTACCAAATTTCACGCCGAGTGCTCGCTTGAAAAACAAGCAACAACTAGCGTGACCAGCGTGACAAAAACGAGAGAGCCTTCAGTGCTGAAGATCAGCAAAAATCACCAAGGTAACGCCAAATAAGGAATCACCAGATCGCCTCGATCGCTGATACTCAGAAAATTTCAGAAATGGCTCAAGAAAATTTGGACCAGAAAGGGTTAATAGTTTGGTTAAATCAAAAGAAATTTAAGTAGTGCACACGTTGGTCAAAATAACGTTTATAGCGGAGCTATCTAAGCAGACATATTTGCTTCTTCATATTGATGGCGTGACACTGTGGATCACATTACATTTTGTCACACAACCGTTTGTTGTATGTTTCACATTCCTAAAATATTTCTTGCTAGCATGCAAAGTTCCATTTCTACTAGGAAACCCAGGGGGGGGGGGGGGGGCTCCCATATGTAATGCGAGGGTAAATTCCTGATTTGGGTGGGTCTCACTTACGGTGTTCCAGGTTAAAAACTCAGTATTTTTGGTATTTTTTAAAAAGTTTAGAAATGGCCACTATTACATTTCAAAGACCATTCAAAACTGTTATAAATTAAAGCCACCATTCAGCTAAAGCCATAGCATCAATGGCCACTTCCGTTGTATTATAGCCCTGGGAATATCAGTTTTCGCTCGCACCCGTTGAGACCAACCGAATGCGAGCGAAAATACTTGATGGGTTATAATATTGAATACAGGCGTGGCATATACGAACAACAATTCCCCTGTTGCCTTGAGCCTTAATTTACAATTTATAATAAATACCAAAATAGGTCCAAGGTTGGCTATGCGATAGATATAGCCGATGGTTGTCACAGTGACGTCAACAAATTCTAAAATAAAAATCGCTCGGTCTTCTGAATTTTTATCTAAAAGACGTTGAAGATAACCTAGAAATAAATATTTTTAGAAGTTACCAGTTCCATAACGTCTTTCGTCTTTCGAATTTCCGAACTGTCACCTTGCTTGACACCACGATACAAACCTGTTTGGTTGAAAGGAAATGTATCTTGTCATGATTCTCCTAGTTTAAACGTTTCCAGTATATTTGGAGATGTGTTTGTACAGATATGTACTGTCTCACAAGTGGAAAGTAAGCGCTTTCAGCGCAAAGTGAACTCCGGATGTTTTTGTTGATTTCCGGCCGCCATATTGGTGGACCAATGTGGTCCACCAACGTGGCGATTCCATACAAAACTCTGCAAAGTTACGTGGCACACCTCCGCAAATAACTCAGGAACGATGTATTACACAGACGTGAGGCCTGGAGAGGTTGTTTATGTATTGGTCCTCCACAACATTTTCATGTTCTTGGCTTTTTTCATTGAACGGCTTCGACTTTATTTTTTTATGGCGTGACAGTGAAAACGATCTATTGGTTGCCTCGTGGTGCAGATACACGGAAGGAAGGAAATACGCACAGTCACATCAAAAGTTATGGTTATTCTAACATTTTGTTTTGTTACCATTTTCAGCTTCACCGCAAATTAAAAAGACTGAAACACATGAATTGGCCCAAGTGAAAGTTTCCGAGGGCCAGTCCATTGTTATCCCATGTAATGTCACTGGAAATCCAAAACCACGGATCTTTTGGACTCGGGATGGTAAAATAGTACAAAACAATACTCAGAAGGCCGCCTTGACGATAAACTCTGCTGAGGATCACATGACAGGGATTTATACTTGTGTGGCAGAAAACGAAGCTGGAATTGACAAATACGACGTATTATTGCTCGTGACGTCATGTGAGCACCAATCCAACGGTGTCGCGTATCGCACGCAAGGTGGAATATCAGCTGTGTTTGAAGTGTTATATTAGAGCAAGTTAGCAAGTCAGTGCATTCAAATGTATGTGTTTGTTGTAATTTCTTAAACAGCATACTAACAACGCCGGAAATCAAACCAGTCTTTGTGTGTTTGTCGAGTTCACGCGTTTAACTTTCCTGAAATCAGGTGTTGGATATCTGAACAATGGAATGTTCTGACGAAAGATGTCATATTTTTATCTGTAATGATGCACGCTTACTTGGACTGGAAAAACTGCCAAAGTTACTCAAAATGTTGACGAATCTATAAGTATCCGATCTTAGTTGAATCTAAACCGAGAGGGAGGAGGCTCCTAATGTTGTGATACACTAATTTAGCCAATTTGTCACTTTTTCTTCTAGGAGAGTCCCACGGTGAGCAAAACAGAGGAATGCTTCACCCCCACACTACCTTAGCCCCCACTTTGGTTGTAGCTTTTATTTTGTTCGTTATCTTTGGGGCGTATTTCTTTTTTCGATATGCAGGAGCGAAAAGCAAGAATCCAAGCCGGTGAGTTTTAATCCTATAACTACAGGTTAAAATAAATGAGGAGCTATTGTATTAAAGAGAAGATCTATTTCTGACTGATTGTACCCCTCTTTGAGCAGCGTTCTAAGAATATGCATGTAAGGATTTGTTAGCTTTTAATACGTTTGTTCCTCAATTGCTCTGAAAACTTGCTGTCGTATATTGGAAGGTGACCCCCAAAATCTCAACTTCTTTACAGCATGGTGACCCCTTGGTATCATCCCAATAGGGGTGAGATCGCGGTTTACGTGCGTTGCGGCGTCAATTTTCGCGCCAAGTATGCTTCATTTCGTAATTTGGTGGGCCGATACTGTTTTTTAAAATCGATATGGATATCAATACTGTGACGTCATTGAGTTAACTGGTACAGCTGCAAATGTACAGTTCACTATACTTGCATCAACATCACAGACAATCGAGTCAAAGTTTACAATTCATTGACGAGAACATTGCCCTGCTTAAGTAAAACAACAGAGAACACGCAACATCAAGTAACTGACGACTAGCGTGGGCAAGTCACGTGCAGTATCGAAAACATCGATACTTCTCGCTAGTATCGATATTTTCCGGTAGTACTTGGTATCACCGGTATCGATTATTTGGTGTCGGTATCGGTCCATCCTTATAAGTCAATATTTAGGAACGTTAGGAAAATGAAGAGCTCCTTGTTAAATAGCTGATGGATGTAGCCTAGCCTGCGTAGCAAGTGTTTCCGTGGGGGTTTCAGCGTACCGAATCTTGGATGCGCAAGAGATAGGGCGAGAGCAAAAAAACCACCCCCTGGCCTCACGGTAACACTTGCTATGCGGGCTAGATGCAACCCAAAGCGGTTAAGAATCACAGTTTGAGATGGAGAAAGCTGTTTCAAGTGGTCTTGACCGACTGCATTTCAACACGGCTGTCCAAAGATATAATAACGGTAAATTATATTTGAATATTGCTGTCAAAAGAACTCTGTTATTGGCTCCCTTGGGGTCGCGTGTAAAATAACATTTGATATTTCATGACCCTGACGGCGAAACATCAAATAAAATTATTACATTAAAATATTGTGTGGATCATATATATGAAATAAATCATACATGAACTGCGGATGTGAAATCAAATGAAGACTTATCCTCGCAGTTGTGAAGGCAATTGCTCAGTTGGTTAGAGCATCGCACCGGTATCGCGAGGTCACGGGTTCAAACCCCGGTTGAAGTCCTAAATTTTTTCAGGCTTCTTTACGCAATTGCTTAAATTGCGTTCACAACTGCGTGGATCAGTCTTCATTTGATTAAAATATTGTATTGCCGTGACACACATACTTGTTACCAGTCAAAACAGTAAAGGAAAAGGGTTAAAGGCCAACGTATCTGTCTTATTTTTAGTGGCAAATAGTACCATGGCTTCGTTGACCAGTCAGGTTGATAGCAACAGACCTTCTAACATGTACTGAGGCATGGTACGAGCTTCCCTCCCCCAGACAAGCCCTTTGAGTCAATCTTTGCGCGCATTAAAACGTGGCTGGTTTCTGGATTCGGGAGCACTGTATGGAATGCCCAATCAGAATAAAGTAATTGTCTAAAGGTGCAAAGGATGACTCAAGTGTATATGGAGACTCCTACTCATGGGCTTTTGACTGACGTTACTCAACACACTTGACTCTGATGACGATTTCCTCTGAGCTTCTCCAAATGTCATCAACTCAATCTTTCTCAATACTACTCTCACCCAAATGATCTTGCTTCACTAAATCATGAATTTTGTTATGTCCTTCCTCGACAGGAAATATCATAAAATGCCACAGGACGACCAAGCTCGGAGTTTAATGGGAGAATGGTCAAGCTTCAATGACAGTGGAGAAAAAATATAGAAAGTCAAGAAGATGATCCCTCACAATTGGATTCAAAGTTAAGGGCGAATTCTCCCTCAACCCTAGCCTGTAACATTTTTGTATTCAGTGTTTTAATTATTCGATGGCAAGAGCCCTAATATTATGCCTCTCGTCGATGCCTGTGGCATTCTGAGTTTGTTCATAGATTTTCGAGTCAGTGTATGTTTTATGGCGATTTGCCAGGTCGAATCCTGATCAACTGAGGGCGATGAATTATGCATGATTCTGTGCATGCAACTTCTACTAACAATAACGGTGTTTTCGAATGGGACATCTGGATTTAGATCTTATGATCCAGAGATTCGGATTTCCAGTTGAACAAAAGATCTGAAAACGGATTTCGCCGACATGGATTTCAATTAACAAAATCCGCAGCGAAACCCGTTTTCAGATCTTGTGTTTGCCAGGAAATCCGCAATTCTGGATTGTAATATCTAAATCCAGATTTTCAAATAGAAAGTAACCTTGCCTCAGTTGCGTTCTTGGACGCTGTTCTAGAATTCTGATTAGGTTAATAGTGTCATCACAGCATTAGGCTCCGCGCTTACGTTAAGGAGACAAATCTCGACGCCAATTTAAGAAAAAAATTCAATTGCCAAAATAACTTAACTTTGTCCAGTTGACACGGTACACTACAAACTAATTTTGTAACATGTATATCGTAATAATGTTTCATTTTTCTAGTATCACTGTCAAATATAATACGGTTAAAGTAACCGGGCAGCAATGTAAAAATCCCAGTTTTTGATGAAAAATAAATTGTTTTAAGGAACAGAAAAAGTCACAGCGTACGCACTAAAATTGTTTATGTATGCCTTGTTTAGGAGCCTAAGAATATGGAGAATAGGCGAAATTGTTTGTTGGTGATACGCCAAAAGGATTATGTAAAAGAACTTGTTTCCGGTTAAGACACTGTACTTATATTATGTTGAAAACATAAGCTTTTGTAACTTTCCTATAAATTCGACATATTTCAGGAAAAAACGAAAAAAAATATACGTAACATGCATAATAATTTGATACTTTTGACATGTTTTGTCGTGTAAACAGTTATATAATCATGGCTCCCACCAGATAATTATTTTATTACCGGATATATATCGTACTAACACAGCCATTTTATGGAGTATTATGCATAACTTTTAATCGATCCTTCTTCTCATTGGTCTATGCTAACATCGCTTTTATCATAACAAACTAGCTAGGGGACTGGGCCATTAGAAAACAGACGGGGCGGTAGGGGGGGGGGGGGGGGAGGGGTGAGGGAGAGTTGAGAGGGGAAAAAATTAAAACTTACCAACAAGAAACTAAGATGGAAGCGAAGAAAAAGAAAGTCATGCACCTGAAAAAATATTGCATAAACAATGGACGTAAAAACAATCATGCAAGCTGACAATCACCCGCCGCCTCTGCCCACCCATTCCTTCTCTAATGGTCCGTCCATTAGCGAGAAATGTAATCATGAACGCACACACATAACCTTTCGCGTGACACGAAAATATGCACGGGTATTTTACCTATTAACATGATTTGTTTGGAGGAAAAGAACAGTGTTTCGAGAGCAAATCTCGAAAATGAGTCAGTGAGCCTAAACAAGTGGCCCGCGAAGCAAGCGTTTCCGTGGGTTTTTCGTGTTCCGTGGGGTTTTCGTGTTCCGCGGGGGGGGAAGGGGAGGGGAGGAGGGAAGAAGGGGTGGGAGGAAAGTGCACAGCCCCCATCCCATCCCCAACAATTATGGAAACGTATCGGATAAAGTGCAAAAGGTAATCGCTTGGGTTTCTTCTTTCATCCCCAAGAAACAAGTGTGTACGGGTTTAGTTGAAAGCGTGCCAGCAATATGTTTTCGTCATTGCTTTTCGAGAACGTTTCTGTTTGTCGTCTTCAATTACTGCAGAACGCCTTTCTACCATTAAAAGTTCTTAAGAAATCTCGAAACAATTAAAAAAAAATAAAACAGGGCTTGAAAAGACACAATGTCTGTAAACTAGAGTGTCTGGTGGGAATATCGCCGAATTTGTCCAAGTTAAGCTAGTTAACGTGAATTTGAAATAAACGATTTCCTCACAACTGTCCCAATGCCCTGTGTTAATGATGGCCAAGTCACAACATAAAAATAAAACAGTGGTTTTAATTGTGGTATATATTTGTTTTTCCTAGTTAAACTTGAGGGTTTCGTAGGGTTTACTAGGTTCGAATTTAAGAGAGCGATCGAGGATATGACAAAACAAGAAAATAAGATGGGGGCATGGACAGTAACTACAATATTTTTCTTGTTTACTTACTTTGGCCTCTGAGATTCATGTCGCGCTTGAAGGCCAAAATAACGGTACCTCCCTGGAAACTTATTTTAGTCGTTTAATTTTGATACTCTCTCTATTCAGTTTTGGGAGCTTTGGGCGATGCTGTAGGGTGTTATCTAAATCTGACCCACTGTACCCTTTGGAGAGATAGTGCAATGCCCAGAAGAGAGGAAATTAGCTGCTGCCTTGAATTTCTAAGACGGTCATCGGAATTAGACAAGAGAATCGTGTGGAATTTATAAGCAGCCTTTGTGGTATGGTTAAAATGTTGGGATAGCAAAATTTTGAACTCTCTTTCTCATCGATCAGTTAAAATTATCCTCGTTTACCCATCAGTGGGTTTCCTGCTCAGTTTGGTCGGAAATTTTCTCATAATCATTGTTGCGTATAAGTGTCAAGAGCTGAGAAAGACTGTGAATTACTTCGTTGAATATGGCGGTTTCTGACTTCATTTTTCAACTGATAGCTATCCCATCAGCCTATGGAGGGAAGGCAGCTCGTTCCTAAGAGTGGCCCATCGATGGTACTGCAGGTAAAAAATCAGGAGCGTTCTCACGTCTGCTTTACTCACCGTTTCCATACAAAGTCTCACGCGGATTGTCTTTGATCGGTTTGTAGCGGTGGTCTGGCCGATGAAAGTTGGTCTTATTTCGTCGAGGTTTCATTCTTTTGCAATCATTTCCACTTGGATTGTTGCGGCAATATCATGCTCTTCAGGTTTTTATTTCTCTAAGCTGGAGAAGAAAGATGGGGCTATCATATGCGAGAAAGACACAAGTTTAGCTTTTAGCTACACACGAGTGGGCGTAACCTATATTGGTCCAATGACAGTAGCTAGCGGTTCCTCTACGAAGACAAGATAAAGTGCTTCAGGGAAGTAGAGCTCAACAAAGTGATTTTAAGAAGCAAGCCATAAAAATGAGTTTTTGTTTCGTCACTGACTTTTCTATTAGCGATAATCTTTTGGCAGACTCAAGTTTCAGATTCCTGCTCATTTGTCAACCATTGTTTTCCACAACTGCGGTTCCTAAATCTTCGACGACAAGTCCGGCCATCTGTCTCACATTTTGTGGAAAGCTTCCGTCGTGGATTAAGAGAAGCTTTAAATTTCTCTGTGTGTAAATGGTTTAACACAAGAACAATGCAAAGCGAGGAAATAAGTGTAAAGAGGATAAGGATAAATTCAGCCAGGAATTATGGACAAAAATGTGGTGTTTAACGGAACTTCAACTTACGAAAAATGAACTTGCAAACTACTCAGCAATTCAGAAAAATGAAGGCGGCTTTGCCCAAGGTGAAATAAAAAATAACCTGCCTTACTACAGCACCTTGTGAAATAATTGAAGAACTTAAAACCTAATACACCAGTCTCAAAACATTTGAAATGCCCATCCTTGTTATTTCACTACTGTTGTAAAGATAACATGTGAATTAATTAAACGCATTCAAAACTAAATTTTCTTTCGCTGACTAGCTCACACATATGACTACTGCAAGATTTTTGGCTTAAATTTTTGTTGGTTTGAAGGACGCCAATGTATTTTTTTTTATCTTGAAATTCATCTCAAAAGAGGGGCCCGTACACCACAACTATATGTGAATTTGGATTCCTCTTGTTTTGGTCTTTTTTACAGTAAAGGCCTTCAGTTCTGAATTATTTGTCATCCTTAGCTTATTCCCGCAATTTTATTTTTCTATTGTTGAAATGGCCTCAGATCAGTCTGCGTATGAAATGAATATGGATTTGAATTTCAAATTAATTTTAATTTATTCGTATTTTTTCGTCACGCACCTCCTGCCACGAGGAACAAAATGGCCGTAATAGTCGACGCTAAAACCCTATTTTTGTTGCTGTTTTTAATCTTTCTTTTCGCTGGGACAGACTTCTACAAGAGTGGTTTATGAGTTCTTCTGGGGACAACGCATAACTAGCTCTAAACGCCTCAAAATTAATTAAACCAACGGTCGCAAACATGGCGTGGCATTCAACCTTTTAAGATTTGTCTTCTTGGAGGCCCGAGATTCAGAGGTATGGAATTGACTTTACTATGCAACATTTTTCCGTATGGTTAGGTTTGAATTCAATTTTTATTACATGTCAGTAAGTAATTCAGATAAACTTTTTGTCCCGCCAATCGACGAAGTTGGGTATAGGACATCTGAATGCCTTGTAGCCGAGTCACCATAATGTTACAAAATAACCGTAGCAATGACTACTGTTTCAGCATATTGGTTGGTTCTAAAAGAAAGCAAATGTTGGTATTTTTATGGTTAAGTTCAATATATGGACATTCAACACATTTTGCCAACGGTTATATTAAATAGTCCTGCTGAAACTGCCGTTAACTGTCATTCGATATCTGAGATTCACAGTATTGAAAAAGCTTTCAAATCTTAAGCATTCCTTTTTGATCGTCTGAAGAAGGAACTTCTAGACTGGCTTCTATCAGCCCTGAATCTCGAGACTGAAAATACTACGGCTGCGTTTCAATTAACTCTCGAAGAAATTTCCAAGAATTGGGTATCAATTGGAGGTATTTTTTTTTTCGCGCCAGCTACCCGTGAAAATCAATATTGAATCACGGCTCACTTTTCATTACTGATACAAGTTGGTCTTGTTGCCTGATTTCTTTGTCACCTGCATTGCTTTTGTTTCTAACCAAACTTTAACTTCTCTTATGTTATGGTATAATCCCTGGGTAGAGTTTACAAACATAGCGAAAATTGACTTGGGTGTCATCAAGTCTATATCGAGCTCAAAGCTATGATACAATGTTCTCCGCCTGCCGGGAGGTCCGTAAAGGGAAAAACTGTGCTCGAGGTCTTTGTGTGAAAACGTCTGACAAACACTCTTTCTTCATGGCTTATTTAAGTAACTGCAAGTCTGTTTGGTTTCTGCCAAGGCATTCACATGGAGAAATGTTAAAATAGGAAAGATGAGTAAGATAATCATGTCATCGTCATCATCAACAACAACAACATTATTGTCAACATCGATCAACATCGATCATCATCATCATCATCATCATCATGAATAATATCATCGTCATCATCATCGATATCCTGATCATCAGCAACAAACAACAACATCAATATCACCATCATTCACCTTCCGATGACTTGCTTTATCTTCGACTGCATCCTTGTTTTCCCTTTTACTTTGCCTGCCTCCTCATACTGAGTTTTCCCACTGCTTTGTTTCCTTCTGATCAGAAATGGCATCGAGAACACTTTTCAGTTGGGAACTCACAAGCACCACTTAAGACGATGTCGACTGCGTCACATATGGTGAGTTTTATTTCTTTGCTGTATCAGAGTAGTAAATGGTCCGTGTCTTTTACGTAGCGCCAACTTGGGAACCTCTTTAATACACGTAACATAACTCTTCTGGGGGGGGGGGGGGGGAGTTGGGAGTGGGGTGGACATGTACAGTATTGATTTTTATCCATTTTTTTTTTACCTATTTGCCAATTGATCTCTCGATTATCCGCCATGTCCCCATTTCCCAATGTTACAACCGAAGTTACATGAGAGATTTCAACACGAGGTTACAGGTCTTAACATTGCTGTTCTCCTTTCTGTAGGCGTTTCGTGTGCAAGAATACGTTACTCGAAAACTGACGGGGACTAGTAACCGGAAGCTGTCTTTAAAGGTGAGTTTGCAAGCTTCCCCTTTGCGGATACCCGCGTAATCAAACTACATAGGTACGTGTCTTTCCAGGGGAATATGATTTCTTTGCCAATTTTTTCTAAGAATGGGTGTAGATTTTTTAGGCCTGGCCTACCAGTCACGGGTAATATTACAACACATACTTGGAACTGTGGTGTGGTATACCCCGAACTCAAATATCTAAGGACTGCTTTCATGTCTCGCCACTAAACGATTGGGAAGTCATATATCCTTTGCATTTTGTGGAATTATTTTACATCAAAATTAAATGCCTCGTCTTAAGATGGTGAAAACGATCGTCCTAAAATGTATGTTTCCTGTACAGTTAATTAAATTCCTTCATTAACAAACTTGAAGATCTGTAGTAATGCTATTTTTTCGTTTGTTTTCCTTCAGTTGGCACAACCAGTCACCGCGCAAATGGATAGAAAATATCACTTACATTGGATTGGACTGCGGAATGTCGAATGAGGACTGCATTTCTTGACGCCAAGGTTTCATTTCCTGTAGCTACAGTATTTAATTATTACATTTGGGGCCCAGTTGTTCAAAGGTTATCAATGCAAACGTTTGATGAAACTCAAAGTTTTGATTTCGTGATAAAATTAAATTGTTTTATCGAAGCAAGTGTTTAAAGTACACCTAAACCCGAAATACTTTTTTCGCCAAAATAAATCTTTGCACCTGTTCGAAGAGCACCGTAACTTTTTTGTTCTTTTTTCTCAAATGTTGGCTTTTTATAGGTTTCCAAACATACCAAAAGGTAAATACTGTTTGGTACACGACCAAGTGAGAAGGTTCGTGAGTCTATTCTTGACTTGACGTCACAAACTGATTTCCATGCATGTTTACAAAGACTTAATGCGATGCAAATCAGTTTGTGACTTTAAATCAAGAATAGACCCACACCCTTTCTCACTTGGTTGTGTACAAAATGATGCTTACTTTTTCGTACGTTTTGAAGCCTTTAAAAAGCCAACATTGGGGAAAAAAGAACAAAGGAGGCGCAATGCTTTTCGAACAGGTGCAAAGATTTATTTTAGCGAAAAAAATATTTTAAGGCTTAAGGTGTTTTAACTTGCAATGCAATCTCAGAATGGCCACTCTCAGTCGACGTAAGTCATTGCAAATGCACTTTTAACAACTGGGCCCAGCTCATCATAATGGTTTCGATAATAGAAAGATCTGCCTGGGGAACCCAATAGTTATCTGGGAAAATGGAAATACTAGTCGCATGGAAAAGTGTGCAGAATGAAGATTCATTATTGAGATGAAAATTTAGAGAAAGTAAAAGTACTCACTCGAAAGTAACAAAGCCTATTTCAAGGAAAATCGTTCAGTGCACAGACTGACCAGTTCCATTCACCGTAGCAGTGTGTTCCCACTGTACGTTATCAGTGACAAACGCAAATGCTAGAACCACGTTGAACAGTATCACAAATAGCACCACAGGAGCCTGCTTCAGAAATGGCCTGCACTTTAGTTAATGGCTTTGATCAGACTTTAGGATTTCAGCCACAGACCACCCGGCACGGGCAGTTTTTTTTGTTTTTTACGCCCACTTCAAGATGGCTGCCACTTACCGTTGTCGACTGGTAACTAGTATCCAAGCACGATTTAGTACTGGGATCTACTAGAAGAATTTGCTTTTGCTTCCGGTAACAGTGTCTCACAAGTAAGAAAACTGTGGGCTAAAACGCGTTCAAATTAGCCTCTCTTGCCCCAGTTTTGACCCTGAGATTCGATGTAAGTGTCGATATTTTATGCGTTTACATTAAAAGTCTAAATTTTATGACAGATGGCTATGTGAAGAAGTCGAACCGTCAGCTGTTCTTTCGAGGGATAGCTTGACTTCGAGATTTTGTCTCAGGCGCTAGGGTATGAGGAGTTTCGCTCTATTATTGTTTGCAGCCCGACTTGCTATGTCAGAGAAGTTTCAAGAGTTCTTTTAGCTCGCTCGAAATGTGGGCGTAAAAAAGAAATCGCTCGAAAATTTACGCCCACTTCACGGCCGGTAACCGGCCAAGGTTTTAAAAACACTAAATGGCCGGCAATCCGAAATTTTTCTAAAATTGTCGAATCAAAGAATCCTGGCTAAACCAAACCATCGTATGTCGATTAGGAAAAGTCAAACGATCCTGAAATGATTTTTAGATCTCAAGTCCAGCGCTTGCTTTATGCCGGGCTTATTGGACGAACCGTATTTCGTGACACTTTTTATTTCAGGTCGACTGCCGGCGAAGGTGTTAAAAACACTAAATGACCGGCGGTCCGATAAAAATTGTAGAAATGATGGATAAATCTACAAAACCGGTTACATAGATGGCTGATCTTTGACACTTTAAATTGACTGGAATTCTTCGATCTTGCAATTTTTATCGGACAGCCATAACTCATCAATGGACAATGAAGTAAGGATGTTTTATTTCGTATTCTTTTCGGTTTTTCTTCAGTAACTTAGGCTAGTGATGATTTCTGTAATTTGGCTTTAGTAGCAGTTCATAGGAATAAGTACAATGCGACTCAGTCTCAGTACAATTTTCAAGCGAAAATGTCCCGAAATTTGGCTTTTTCGTGTACAGGACAACTGAGGAAACAATAGCACAAAGATGACTAGTTTACGCTATTTTATTTTGATTAAATCTGTTCAAAATACTACCAACATCTGCAGATTATCCCCAGGTTCCACACAGTATGTCTGGGTTGCTTGGGGAACAACCTTGTACAGCATAACAAACAGCACTACGGGAAAGTACTGTTCAGTAGCTTTTCATTTGAATGGTCACACTTTAGGATTTCATCCACAGACTCGAAAATTGGGACTTCCTTGTACAGCATGATAAACAGCACCACAGGAAAGAACTGATTAGCAGCTATCATGTGCATTCTAGCACTTGAGGCTAGTTCCTCCCAACAGACTCAAAACGTGATTTGATCCATCTTGAATAACTAGTTACATTCATTTTATCGGTTCTTATTTTATGAGACGCATCTTCAACAACCAAACAAACAACTTGAAATCACTGGTGGATGCCACCTTGCACAGAACGGTCATCGTTAGGATTTTATTCAGAGACTCCAAAGCTAGAACCACCTTGTACAGAATAATACACAGAATCTCAACAATATACAACTCGGAAGCCTGCACTTGAACCAGAGTTTGAACCACCTTGTGCAGTGAAATCACAGCATCACAAGATATTCATCGCAGTTTAAATTGGTTCAATTTAAGGAGGCTCGTGTCAGTTTTTTTTTCTTGGGGGTGTATCTTTTGACATCAAAATTCCGAAGCCTTATAGAAGATAGGCTTTGATTTCCTTGAAAGTACAACTGACATCTTTCCGATGTATGACCAAATTTTATTTTCTCATTGGTTTCCAAGTAACAGCTGTTACCATAGCAACGGCAACGCTAGGCCGCTTAAAAAAGGTCACTTTTCTCGAAATCCAGTGGGACACTTCGATTCATAAGGAAACATTGAGAGTGTAAACTAATTTAGTTTCACAACTTGTAGGCCAAATTAGAATAAAATCCGTCAAAGGGATTTCAAATAAATTGCAAATAAATTTTTAAAGGCTCGTTTTCTCCATTTCCGTACTTTTCTTCAAGCTCTTTTGAGAAAAATATAAAAACCTTACATCACTTTTCTCTGTTGAAAGAATTATCATGACAGAAAACATTTTCATTTCACATTGAGCGTATTTAAGTCACAATACACGTAATTTGCAAAAATTCAAGATTTTTGTAACTGCAACCATCTTGGTCGCTCATTGTGTAATTAAAGTATTTTTCTAGCCTGATATTTCTTTGAACAGAGTAAAAAATGTTGTAAAGGTTTGATATTTCTTGAAAAAGCTTAAGGTATCAGCCAACCCAACGGGGTCGTCTGCGCGCGGATCGTTCTAGCGCTCTTTGTTTGAACACAAACCCCCATAAACCGCATATTTTCTGAAAGCTGAGTAGTCATGCCAGCTAATTCCCTTTAAAAGGTAAAAAACTTTAATGCGCTTACAAAAGGAGGAGGTTTTTGTAAAACTAAGTGTTTTCATTCAGTTCCACGCTCACCAAAAACAAACGGAAGAAAATGATTAACACGGCTTTCATTTCTTGACACGTTTGCCTAAAAAACCGTGTCTCAGATTTCTCGAAAGTGCGCTCGTTTTATTTTTACAAGCAAATATATTTGGGGATGAGAAATTATTGCCACCGCCAGTGGAAAATAGGCTATAACTTTAAAATGAAAAGACAAATTAAAAGTCACAGACACGGTTTTGTAGGTGAGCTATCTGACAACAATTTGACCAAATTTCAGCCAAATTGATCCAGGGGCTGCCGACTTGGAGTTCAAAATGCATGCACATCTCGCCTAAATTTCGAGAAACAAGGGAAAATAGAATTTCGACCATAATGGGATTAGCGTCAAGCAAATGAAGTGTTAATTGATAAAAGAAAGTATCAGTTTTCGTGAACAATAGCAGTTTGACAGATAAACAAGAAACAGACAAATTTTCGGATCTCCTTGAGAGAAAGCCACTTCCAAGACCGGCGCAACAATTTATTCCTCGAGGTTAGTGAACGCCGAATGGTTTGACTGACTTCTCAAATAGTTCCGATTACACGCAGCTATGAAAACATCTTCACGACTTTATCTTTAATTATAGCTAGGTTTCTAGCGATGCCAAACCCAAGAAAGCGCTCGCGAACTGCAGATAACAGTCCGGCGCCCGTGGATATCGGCGACAATGCAAATGGCAGGTCTGTGAACTCACAACCGTTGTTTTATGGGCTTATAAGAAACAATTCCAGATTACACAATAAAGGAAACATCTTCCTCTCGAAATTCTGCCCACGATCCAACATCTTCTTGATCGTCTTCGACTTCGTCTAACCGAATTTTAGAACGGCTTACACTCATTTCAGCCGACGGCTGTCCACTGGTATCCCGTTTGTCGATTTCTTGTAGCCATTCCTCTGAGTTGTAAAAGGAACCCTGGTCGCTCGAAGCGAGGTCTGCTGCCGCTTCAACGCTAAATGCTTTATTCTCTTTATTTTTCCTTGGCTTTGACGAAGAATAGGGACACGATCTTTTTTCTTTTTCGAAGACATTTGTAGATCGCGCGTGTTTTGTGAAACAAACATACATGTGTTTCCCTGTCACGTAACCTCTCCTTATTTGACAACGCAATGACAGGAAGTTGTCAGCAGCTAATTAGAATAATTACGACGGCAAAATTGATTTCGCTCAATAACTTCCCGTACGAAAAACATTTTTTTGTGGAATTTATTTTAGGTGAAAGCTACTCCCAAGATCTATCGAAACGTATAGAAATCCAAAATTATGAAAAACGCTCAATTTTGGGTTGGCTGATACCTTAAAGAAAAATACGGAAATGAACAAAACGCTCTGACAGATTTATTTCTAATTTGGCCTACAAAGTTGTGGCACTGCCGTAGTTTACATTCTTAAAGTTTATTATGAAGTGTCTAACTGGATTGCAAGATAATTAACCTTTTTTATGGCCTTACGTTACCGTTGCTGTGGTAACAGCTGTTGCTTGGAAACCGACGAGAAAATAAACTTTGGTCGTACATCGGAAATATTTTGTACTTTCAAGGAAATCGAAGCTGGTCTTCTATAAGAAATCAGTTTGATTTCGAAAGGTCCACCCTAAGCTAAGACAAACTGCCGCGAGCCTCCTTCAATTGAAACAATATAAATTGCGAAGAATATCTTGTGGTGCTGTGTTTTTACTGCACAAGGTGCGAGGTAAAAGTGTGAACATTTATATTCAAGTGCAGGCTTCTGAGTTGTACTTTGAGGTGCTGTGTGTTATTCTGTGCGTACAAAGTGATTCTAGCTTTAGAGTGTCTGAATAAAGTCCTAACGCATGAACATTCAAGCGAGAGCAATTGAGCGATATTTTGATCATACGTCGAAAAGATGTTGTAGTTTGAAGGAAATCGAAGCAAGTCTTCTGTAAAAAAAAAATGATTTTAGAAGGTACACCCCCAGGCCAAAAAACTGCTGCGATCCTCGTTAATTGGCAGGTTTCTTTGAACGGACAAAGGCTACGAATGCGTTTCAGATTCAATCGTCAACGCCAATTTACACAAAATTCCACTGAATACAAAGCACAGAGAAGATCTTCGTAATAGACTTGATTTGAAGTTTGAACCATGACCAAGAATCGCAAGACTGCTTTAGTATTCATTTGGAAAGCTCGACTGTTCTCACCTACAGAAGCAAACTCTCATCTGGTTAAAACTACGGACCAGCACCGTTCATAAGACCTAACAAAATTGATTGAAAAAAAAAAAACGAAACAAAAGACAAACAATGAAAACAATGGAACTTAGCCCTTTAACAATAGAGTTGCACCCTTTGGATATCCAATGAAATAAGACGTTTTAAAGAGGTGCAGCCCTACCCCAAGTGGGGACCACTTTGTAAGGGAAAATACATGGCCATGTAATCAGCCTTATCCTTGCATTAGATAATCCACACTTAAGTGGGTCATTTAGTCATAAAAATGCATTGACAGCACCATTTAGTTGCCTTGGGAACATAATTCATTTTGGGTTTGATTTTGCATGATTCCATCCACATCTTCTAAATTCTGGTGTTACTTTCAGGGTGTGGTGGGACGTCGGACGAGTTTTGGGGTTGAAAACTCAAATATTCTCCTCAAAAAAAAAAAAAAGAAATTATTTATACTACAGTATCTAAAAACATTTCGTAGAGATTAATGGGGTTTATCCAGCAGATCTTTTTATATGAAACCATTTTGAATAATTAATTTAGTTTAGTAGGACCCTTATGCCTTTCATCATAGCATTTTTATTTTCAACTAAATTATCAGGAAAATGCATAGCAGAGTGACTGTGGACAATTACAGAACACGACAGAACACGACGGAAAAACAACCTTTGACTCTCGACTACTGTTACTCATTGACAATACAACGCAAGAAAAGAAAGGCGATGATGAAAATGGATTTGATTGTAGACAAATGTAAAATCTGATGGATTAACTAAGCACAACGAAAATAATGAAACAAAGCATTTTACCGAAGCAAGAAGGAAGTTACAGCCAAACGACAAGAATAACATGAAAGGAGAAACAGTGTTACGAGAAACAGGAACAAAACAAGTCAAAGTAGTAAAACAGCAATGAGGTTGCAAAAAATCTCGTAAAAATGTCAAAGCTATTGAAAAGACGTTGGCAAGATAGAAAAAATAAGCGAATCACGAAAAATTTGAATAAAAATTACACGATGCTTGAAGAGATACAGGAACAAAAACAAAGAGAGTTGAAAAAGAAAATAACCTGGGAGTACTGACAGAAAAAAGGAATAAACAAGAACAAAACATAAGAGTTAGTACCGACAATAACAAGAGACACCGGAAAGAAAAGTAAACACGACAGACACAAAGATATACTTGCCCTTGATAGAAATACTAAATAAAAAGTCAGAGACAAGTTGTTAGAGAAAAAGTTAACGAAACTGGAGTATACCTCCACAACATTAACTGGACTGTATAGAAAACAGGGCAACTGAACAAAACGTAACACAAAATGACACGACAGAAAAACAGGAGCATAAGTATTGAGAAGCGATGACAAACAATGCAATGAAACAATAACAAGAGATGCAAACCTCTGGAAGAGTATGGTGACAAATCTACAAAACGTTTCTTAAACAATTGACGACAACATCAACACCACCACCTTGAAACAAGGCGAGATGAAAACACGAAAGAAAATGTGACAGCAAGACGTGACAAAACGTAACAGAACAGCAGCAGAACGGCACAACAGCTCAGGAAAGTCGAGTGCGTATAAGCAACGAATAAAACAACAGGACAAGATAGTAACAACTCGAAGACGAGAAAACCAATGTGGACTGGACAAGGCGGTGATCGGGCGGAGGAATTCACTTACATTCAGTTTGAAATATTAGACACACATGAATTTATAATTTCGCTTATATTTTTTCACTCTGATTGGGGTGTCAAAACAAATTATGGTCGCTACGATGAAAGGCATAAGGGTGTAGACGCCCTGGGTCGGAACACTTGAAAGTAAGCTTAAACGTTAATAACATAAAACCAGGCAAAACGTTTTCAGAAAATGTTTCTTTTGTCGCCAAATTTGAACATTTTGAGCTTAAATGGCAACATCAAAATTATTTCAACATTTTGTTTTTACGGAGGAAAATTTATTCTGTCAAAGCTTTTTCAAATAGTCTACTTTCAATCTGAACCGGACCATGGACGTTACACTTAAATTAAGCTCCCATAAAGCGCGTTTAGTTTTACTAGTTTTCAGTGGAAGATTTCAATTCTGATGTCCAAAGCTAAGAGCTACTTCACTGAGCAGTTTGAAAAAGAAAGTCAAGATCGTCTAGTGGAGGTTTGAAGAAACGCTTGAATATTTGTAAAACGTACTCAGATTCAGTACAATGAACAAACGTGCCCGTAGTCCGCTAACGGGCTTCATTTCAATTAAAGAGTATTTGTGTATGGAATTCAAAATTTTTGTTTGCCTTTTTCATGAACAAAACGGTTTCCGCCTCTAAATATAAGTAGTTAAAACGCGCTTTTTAAGGGGGCCTGATAGCTATGTCATGTAAGGCTATTTCTTGTATGCCTATGTTTGCTGCTAAGAAGGAAAAGAGAGCTGTGCTTTTGATGGGGTTTTAAGTATGGAGTCAAAAAAAAAACTAAGTCTTTTGGCGGGAAAAATCTGTATGGATTTACTGATTTAGCCCTTCAAATGCTAAGTTGTGTTTTGACTTTGTGCCAAACCCGTGTTGAAAGCGCAGGTCTTTTTTTCTTTTCGGCAACCTCTCCTAGGCAAAAAAAATGAAAAGAGATAGCCTACAAAATGACTAGTTACCAGGCCCCTTTTAAAAGCGCGCTTTTATTTTTCATTCATTGTTGTATTAAAGACAAGAGAAAAGTGAAACAATAAAGTCTTTCTTTTTATTTATAAATCTTTTATTATTCAGTTGTTATCTTAATAAGTAACAAGTTTGAAGTGCTATTACTGGTGACTACATTTACTGAACAAAGTTGAAATTAAATGTCAAACAACAATTCATTTCGCGTAAGTTTCCTTTCAAAATGTCGAAAACCAAGACACGAAGGAATTATAAGTGCACGATACAAAACCAACACTTGTACTGAACTGGTTGCTAAAATCCTATTCACAAAGTTCAGATTTGAAGCATTTGTTCAGCCAACGTATGAAACTATAAAGTTTCCGTGGAGATATGTATTGGAAATGAATTTTTTTCCGCTTAAGATTCGAGCATTATTTTCTACCTTAAAAGCGTCCAAATGTTCCACAATGTTAATTCTCCCTTGTGCTCCACTTTAATGTTAAGATCATGTTTTCCTTGCTTGCCTGCTGGTTCTTTCTTTCTGCTCTTGGTCTTGTGTTGCATTCAGCTTGAGCTTTAACAACTAATAATTGATAAGAAAGTACACATTAATGACGTTAAATTAAGTCTAAAACCTCTAAAATGAAGTCTTAAGTCTCAGTGCTTTTTTGGTTTCCCGCTGAAGTCATGAATTAAAAATGTTTCCTCTTAAGACTCGAGAACATTTTCTACCTTAAAAGCGTCCAAATGTTCCTCTTAACTGTTAAGATCATGTTTTCCTTGCTGGCTTTCTTTCTGCTCTTGGTCTTGTGTTGCATCCAGCTTGAGCTTTAACAACTAATAGTTGACAAGAAAGTCGACGTTAAATTAAATTAAGACCTCAGTGGTTTTTGGGTTCCGTTGAAATATGAATTGGATATGAAATTTTTCTGCTTAAGATACGAGCAACATTTTCAACCTTAAAAGCGTCCAAATGTTCCACAATGTTCCCTTGTGTTCCACTTGACTGTCAAGATCATGGTCCTTGCTTTCTCAGTTGCTGGCTCTTTCTTTCTGCTCTTGGTCTTGTGTTGCATTCAGCTTGAGCCTGAACAATTAATAATTGACAAGAAAGTACACATTAATGACGTTAAATTAATTCATCCTTTGGCTAACCGATTGTCAGCGATGGTGACATTGTACTTGATCGCAAAAGCCATCGCCAAAATGTCGATTTGATCGATCATTGTTGTTTTTACTTTTTAATAGAATCATAGTCATCAATCAATCCTGTGATTCTTTATTAGATTTCGTTCTTCATACGCAAAATTATTTCAGATAAAGAAAAGATTTCCGTACAGCCCCATGCATTAATTATACATGTGTTGTTGTCATACTGGCCCTGTTCCAAACACGAATAGAATTTGAGTCACAAAATGCATGTATAATTCATGTATGGGGCTGTGTGGAAATCTTGCCCAGATAAATGTTTACAAATGAATCCGAGGCTAACAGTTTGTTTGACTTTTGCAAAAACCTTGCCTCAAACTGGAGCTGGAACGATAATGACGTTAAATGAAGTCTCATTGATTCTAAATTCATGTGTAACGTACTAAATTTCTCTTAAGCAAATTCGCAACGAGACAACAAATAATTTTGCTCAAGCTAAAGATAAACGAATCAAAAACTATTTTCAACTGATATTGTTATTAAAATTATTTTATCTTTGGGTACAATTGGCACGCTTTCACGACCTATATTGCTATGGCTACAAAGCGTGCGAGCAAAACGGACTAATTAGATTCACTGGAAACAATAGGACCCACAACCTACTTCTAGTTAAGTTGGACCCTTTTGACTTAGCAACGCTTAGGTGGCCTTGTGGTTAGAGCTACACCATGATCTACGATACGACGGCCTTGTGTTCACTGTCGGTGGGACTTGGCGATCAAGCCCCGAAACCGTCTAATCGGCATTTTCTTTCTTTTTTTTTTCTCTATCTTGACTTAAAATTTCCGAGGCCGTTCGAGCAGAAAAATTAAGAGATTCCTCTTAGTAGAGGCAAACTTTGGCTGAACGAAAATAATTTTCTTTATTTTTACTTTGAGGATGATTTCGTAAACACAAAACAACTTCTAGACACCACTAAAATAACAACAGCCGCAAAGAATAAACTCCTTTTTTTCTTCGATAACGTTGTAAAAGTCTGATTTTATCAAACCCTGACTCTTGGCCCATTTGCGCTTCCTAAATTTCCATTTTATAGGTAGTAAGTAGTTATTTTCCCAATGTTTGGTCTTGGATATAAATTCAAAAACACAAAAATATTTCACTTGGATGCCGCTACAATGCTAATAGCTTTCACGGAATTACCATCAAACTCTTTGGAAAGAATCTGGACGAGAAAAGTAAAATGTCAACACTTCCTTATTTTCAATGGCATTTTTTTCGCTATTCCTTCTTTCTACGCCTTCCCTAAAGTAAACGCTCCCGAAGAATAGAAATGTTACTTTAAATGAATGAAAAATATTTCGGCTCGCTGCTCATTGCTTTGTGTCCGAAATTAAAACGTCTGTCTTAACCGAAGTAAAATAATTATTTCTCAAGACGAATGTAAACATAGACCTCCCCAGCTCCTCAACATGATGTAAGATTTTTCAGCACAACTCCAAAATCTCAGACATTTGGTTTTGTTTTGGCTCTGTAGAGTTATTTTTAATCTTTACTACAGCTAGAGTTAATAAGCTCGATGACAGGCCTGACTGTAAAAAAACGAGACAACAAAAAGTCCAATGATTTGTCAAGGACGTCGTCAGGAAACGTGCTTCGTTGCTGTAGGAAATGCAACAATCTTTGTTGGCGAGAAATTGTTGTTGAAATAGATGAAAATCTTGAGCTCTATCCTGATAGGTATGTACTCCTCCTATTCTCAAAAATCAAAATTTGTCTCCCGTAATACCCACAAAGCAAATTAATATTTCCATAATTCTTCCTGTGGTTAACCGATCGTCAGCGTCGGTTATTGTCGACATTGTGCTCTATCGCAAAAACAATCGCCAAAATGTCCGTAAAATGATCGATTAAAAAATTTCTGTCATTGTTGTTTTCACTTTTCAATAGAATCGAAGCCATCAATTAATCCTGTGATTCTTCATTAGAATTTCGTTCTTCATAGGCAAATTTAATTCATGTTATTGTCTTTAAAACAAACTTAGCACGCTTTCACAACCCATATTGCCATGGTTACAATTGTTAATGCAAATTTCTACTGAATTCCGATCATTTTTGTAGGCAGTTGCAGGCAATTGCCTCAATTCTCAGTTCAACACAAATTCAAAGGTACAAAAACAGGTTCTAGGTGTTACAGTGAAACTACTCGCACTACTATTATTGATCCAGGACTTATTTCCGAGTCTATTTGAAATAATTATAAATGCTTTTTGAAAGAGAGAAGGAAAGCGTGTGGGCCAGCCACAAACATAACGTCCTTAAGGTCCCCGCCACCACAGACGGAAGCTCCCCCCAGTCTCTCTCGTGATGCGAACATGACAAGTCATTCATAACGAGCAAAGCTAAATAGTATTAATGGCTTCTTACCGATAGTGAATAATGATTTTGCTTGATCAAGATCCAATAATCAGTCTGATAGGTATTCCTCGAATTGATAACTCGCCATATCAAATGTCTAACTAGATAGATTCACAAAAAAAAGTATTTTGATTGATCTAAATACTGTCACTGACGTCATCCATTTTATACTGTATATTAAGAAATTTTCGTCGCACTTTTTTCGATTCCTTTTGTTTTGAATACTTCGTCACAAACGGCCAATGCAAGGTCTTTACAACTTCATTTGACTTTGCCAAGGCATTGCCAGCTAAAACGACAAATCTGACAAATTGTTTACCCTGATTATAAATCAGGTTTTCTTAAGGAACAAGATATTTTTTGTTTTAGCAAATTTTGCGAACATAGTTGGTTTTGTCTGGTCTATTCTCAGGTTCCAAAATGAGTTTGGTCGAGAAAATGTTGAGGGATTTGGCTCTAGTGACAAAAAAATATCTGTAGTTTCTCTATGAGAAAAGTCAAAGAAGACAGTAACATCAATACAAATTGCATTGCCAACTAAAACCGTGACAAATCTGGCAAATTGTTTACTCTGATTACGAATCATGTTTTCTTAAGGAACAAGAGTTGTTTTGTTTTAGCAAATTTTGGGAACATAGTTGGTTTTGTCTATCATCTATTCTCAAGTTCCAAAATGAGTTTGGTCGAGAAAATGTTGAGGGATTTGGCTCTAGTGGCAAAAAATAAGTGTAGTTTCTCTATAAGAAAAGTCAAAGGAGAAAGTAACACCAATCCAAATTGTTGGCAATAGTACCCTTATTCTATGATCTGCATTGAAACCAAGTTGTTTGAGCAGCACATCGCATCCAGTTTCGATCGACGATCTATTGAGCAAACATTTTCAGTTACAACCGATGCCACTTCATAACCGTTCATCCTGATTGCATCTTTTTGCTTGCTAGATGATCGACGAAAATTATGATTTCATAACCCTTATTCGTACCATTATGTCAGAAATACAATGTCAAAATTTTCGAGAACAAATCATCGTAGCAATAGTAAAATTTACGTGAACTACTGGACTTATACAAGCCTATATATTCTTGATTATGCCGAAACTTTTGTGTAAAAAGAGGCAAAAACAAGAAAAGAAACCGTTACAATTTGAATTTTTCCACAAAATATACTGAAGTCTTCCAAAACAGAGTTTGATGTCATCACTGTGGAATACTGAACACTAACGACATGAACAAGAAGTTAACAGCGCCAATTGCTTGATGGAGATGAGTGCCAACATCCGAAGTTCTGAAATGCCTTCTCTTAAGTAGCAAGGCTATTTAATTGTAAACAAAACTCATACAGCAATCACTTTTTCGATGAAATTCCTTTCTTTTCTAGTACAAACTGTCTGTCCTCCAAATATCACGTGCAAAGTCACTGCTTTTTGAAAGCCGTACAAAAAAGACATGAATGATGTATCAAATTAAATTTATCGACGTCTCCATTCAACTTAGCCAGTAATCAAATTTAAACGGATATGTTATTTCGATTCATTCTACGGTCTCTAAGGTGTTACTTTCCTTAATTTTAGTTGAAGGAAAACAAGATTCCTACCTTGATTTAGGTGATTCCTCCTGATCATGATTGAGTTGATTCCAGCTTGTTGCCTTGGGAGTACGTCCTCCAGATAATTATTGTGGCCCATTTTTCTACAAGAACAATACACGCCAAATTGATGACTTTGGATTATGTGATGGCTACCTTAAGACAAAGTGAGACCCAGGAAGGTAGTTATCAACATCCAAGGCTCTCGTTTTGACTGATGGTTTATTCATTTATGGGAAAGGAAGCCTGCAAAGACTTCCCCTACCCTTGTCACTTGCCCTTGCAGTAAGAATGATATTTTGAATTCTTTATTTATTGAAATGTTTGAAGGTATACAAAGTCGTAGATGGCTTTAACTCTTGAATGTACGTATAAAATTCATAAATGCTGCCATTCTGCTTTCTTTTCCATAGGAAATCCCCTGGCATGATTTTATTTACCCTTACAAAATTTTGTGGTCACAAATTTCATTTTACAATCGCGAACACCGTTTTCAATAAGTCTTCCAAATTTTGCCAATATCGCAAAGGCGCGTAACCTCGTCGATCGATCCTTCTTCGGACGTCAACGATTTTTTGTCAAACGTCTAAAACGATGCCGATCAATAAGTTTTGAAGACGACAGGTTTTCGGTTAATATATGAATAACAGCCTCTTTGTAAGTGCGAATGTTTTTCCCAAATAAAAATTAGGTTCAGGCATACGCAGTCGTGGCTGCCAGCGGCTGGAAGCCGAGGACAGCTATTTTAGATAGGAAGGGTGTTACGTAAAATTTACATGAACGATGCTGAAGAGTACAATGTGAGTCTAAAGTGTGCGCACAAAATCATTCAAACTAACTTTATCTGTTATCAACAAAGATAGCGCACAGCAACGCTAAAGAATATTACACAGAAAAAAAACAACCGTCACAAAATATATACAAGACGATACCGATCATCATCGTAAACGGAAATGACGATGATGTGGCTACTGGTTATCTGTGTATTGAGAGAGAAGGATTTGTTAGTTATTGAACTTACATTAATGATGTTCCAGTTCTTTGCCTTTTGTCCTTTGCCATGTTTTCTTGTAACTTGAAAGCGTTCGGAAGACAGAAACGGCTATTGGAGGTAACCTAGTAGAAAGAACAGCACTCAAAATCATGAGACGTCTTGATTGCGGGTCGTTTCTCCAGTACTACCGTTCAGTTATGCAAAACCTGACAAATATTCTAATGTTTGATCGAACTTACATGTTACACTAACCCTGGCCTATAACGGACAGAATCATTCAAAGTAATTTCCATCTGTAGTCAAACTTAGAATGAGAAATAATCAAAATTCTTCTATTATTCTGTTTGTGGCGAAATGATCAGATACTGTGTGTTACTAACAACGCCTTGGTTAATATTACCAACTAAACAGGGAATAATATTTTCTGTAATCCCAATTTCTAAGGGAATACAAAAGCACGTTTTAGCAAAATACAGTATGAATACCGTGGCTTTTTCCTTCAAAGCAAAACGTCGTAATTACCTTGCAAAGAAACGAAGAAATCACATAAACTAGTCATGATGACTTTTGCCCTGTCAACACGTGCGTCCAGCATTCGTCCAGAAAACAATGTTTTGTCGTGATGAACGGCTGATAGGTTTTATCCCAGACATCGCCATTATAACAGGATGGAATACAAAAGTCGTTATTTCAAAGCGCAGCGTGAAAGCTGTAAGAACAAGCTGGTAGCTGGCGGGAAGCCATGTTGAGTTTCAGTACTTGTCGCAGGTGGAAGGTGGCAGAAGAGCATGAATAATTACAAGAAAAATTTGCAATTTAAATAATGAAATGTCTATCCCGTGCAAGGAGAACGGGCAAAGTGAAAATCATATCAAATCATAACAGATGAAGTCTATCTCCTTTTGAATCAACTAACCTCATAATTTTCACAGCACAATTTCATGGCATCTTGGGGTTGTTGAAATTCGCAATACATAAGCACCACAAATGATATATTAAATAATCCTCATCTAACAAATTAAATAAACAAAAGTCTTTAAAAGTGATGGAACAGAGAATTAACTCTGTAAATTAAAGTGCTAATAGAAACCCACGAAAAACCCACTGGGCGTTAGCCCTAGTAAAGGGTATCAGGGAACCACACGAGGCAAAGAAAAAATTCTTATGACCTCGGTGGGAATCGAACCCACGACCTCCGGATTAGATCTACCGTTGCTCTGCCGACTAAGCTACGAGGTCGGACAGAGAAGGTCGGGGACGATTAAGATGGTGAATCGCGGCGAAGAGAAAGTAAGGGCACATATATATGTTTTGCCGCGTAGCACTATAAATACATACAAGTGATGGAACAGAGAATTAACTCTGAAGTGTAAATTAAAGTGCTAATAGAAACCCATGAAAAACCCACTGGGCGTTAGCCCTAGTAAAGCGTATCAGGGAACCACACGAGGCAAAGAAAAAATTCTTATGACCTCGGTCATAATAATATATATTAACATATATAAACATAAGTCTTTGTTAAATTCCTCAAATAAATTGAACGGTCTTTCTGAAAAAGGGCTCAAAAATTCTGATTCAAATACTCTTAACAATAAATTCGAGGCTGTCTGAGATTTTCACCTGAACAAACATCTTTTGAATATAAAGAATCTCGCGACGAAGCCCTATAAAAGGGAATATGACCTGTGTAAGCAAAAGTCCTGAAATCCTAACAGAAAAATCTGATTACGCCACATCGTTCAAATGAATGACTACGTCTTTGTGCAAGCTATTTTAGCAGTCAGTCAAACCTTTCTGAGGCTTCTACAGATCAAACATGCATTACGATCACCTAGGCCTCATTATCAATGAAAATGTCTTTAGTACCTAAAGATGTCTCAGTTACCGTAAATGATCTAATAATTCAAGAGTCCAAGAGGGGCCTTTAAAAGATAAGAGGCGTTTATTCTAATAATTGTAACATGGTAACCAAAATACGGTATTATAAAAATCTAAATGACAGAGCTTTAGCAGACTATCAAGTCCGTCCGCTGATAAGTCTAAACTGTCTACAAATTCATAACGGTATATGGTACATACAAAGTGGTGGAAAAGGGTACTGGTAGTTCTTATAGCTCAATGTCAACATCCGAGTCCTCGTCGTGTACATCTGTTTATCTGTGGTTTTCAGGGAAGGGAGGCGTTTATTAGACAGGGGGGGGGGGGGTTGTTAGAGAGGGGCGTTTAATTCAAACTTGCCAGCTTAGGGGGGCGTTAATAAGATAGGAGGCGTTTATTAGATCATTTACGGTAGACCAATTCTAGGGGTTATTGTTTTTGAGAGAATAAGAAAAACGGACTTGTGATCTCAGATCATATTCATTCTCCACCCTCCAAACAAAATGTCGTTGCCCTGACAACTCGGAAAAATAGACCTGAGACAGAATAACCCTCATACATTGCGTACGTTTAAAATTATGGCGGTAAGCTCGTGTGTTTTGGAAGACGTTTCCAACGACAGTCACATGCAAGAGCTCTTTTAAAAGCCAAACCACAAAGCTCTTTTGCTCCTTATCGAGAAGAGTCTGAGAATTAAGGAATGAACAAGTTATAGAAGGAATGAATATGGTGTAAATTATCGCCCTTAACGTGTATAGCAAAAAAAGAGGTTTAGTAAAAAAGAAAAGTTTATTTTGACATTATAGAAGGAATGAAATGCTGTGAATTTTAGCCCTTTTCGTGTTGTAAAAAGCAGGTTTAGCTTGAACGTTACGTACTGCTATTGTTGTGTATTACTTCCGCCCAACCCAGCTGAGTTTATTACGCCATTATTGCACTAAGGAGAAGCTCGATCAGACGCGCATGCGTGAAGGGCAGAGCACCTGTCTGAGATAGGACTGTCATGTACAATGTTCACACTCAAGTGAGTGGTAGGATGGACAGAGCGATTTTATTTTGCTTGCGTTACGAGACGTTGCATTATTTCTTCCGCCGAACGCCAAAAAAGGGACCGAGAGAGAGACAGGAAAGAGAAAAAAAAAAGAGAGACACGAAAAGTGATAGCAAGGATTCCTTCTTTACTGCGTTTTGACATAAAAGTATGGAGTATTTCCGAATAACAAACATAACTTCTAAGGAATTTACTACTAGCTTACCACGTGTAACAAGATTATGAAAAATGCTAAGCAATTTACAGTTTCAAACAAATCCGAAGTATTTTACGAAGCAGAGCTTTGACATCTGCTTCAGAAGGCAACCATAAATTTTAAATAGTAAACTATTAAATACACTGTAATATCTTACAAAACCTCCCTAACAAATATTTAAAAAGAGCTAAAATCTTAGAGCAGTGCTAAGGATGCCCCCGGCAACCCAGGCGCAGCAGATGCCAATGTCCTGAAGAACCTGTAACGGATTTCATTAGAGAAGACGAAATATCCGAAAATTAGGTTCTAAACATTGACTCGATTACTAAAACAAGGATGAATAGCTCAGCTGCTAGAAATCGAAAGAAATTGCAAATTTTCTCAAGAAAATAGTTTCGACACACTATTAAAGATATCATGGCAACACAGCGCCACACTTGCTGCACATTACTTCCTTTAAAGGTTAACGTGTAACTTCCTAAAACTTAAAATTTTTAAAAATATATTCGAAACAATTATACCTATCATGTTATTTCATGTGCACCAAAATAACACATCCATGCATTTCTAGCAAAGCAATTTTCAAATAACTAACTATACTTTTAACACTTTACTTCCAGTGAACTAACATCAATAACTTAATGTTGGTTTAGATCGAAAGTGAAAATGGTGCCATTCAATTAGAAGCGATTGAAATGTAGTGTCCTTTGGACCTTCTCGTTATACTTAACAAGGAGCTTCTGGCGTTTGAGGGTGTTTTGTTTCATAAATCCTAAAGTGTGACCATCGACATGAAACGCATTAGAGCAACACATTGTTTAACGTGCCAGGCTGCACAAGTTCGCTCTAGTTGAGACTATGGATTAAATCCTAAGGGGTAATTACTCAAAAAAGGGCTCTCTTCTTTTCTCCACATCACAAAATAACATTTAGTAATTTGTAAGTATCAAAAAAGAAATGTAACGAAAGCTTCCTCCTGTAGTTCGACGTGTGGTCTACTTTTTGACAGCTCTCAGCGTTGCAGGCTTCTTCTGTTTGTTCATTGTGGTCAGCATTAAGGAGATGTATGACGTCAACAGGTCGTCCATTTTATAACCCTATCAAGGAGTGGACAAAGAACACAATAGCTGATTAGATCTTACATGGAATCTGACCGCTGACCACAGAGTCCATAGAAGCTCGTAGTCAACAGCGGTGCAATTCAATGACAGGCACATTGTCGAGTCCTTTGGCAATCCAAGCTTTACATAACACTACAGCCGTAGCCCAAAAAAGTGTGGGTTCTGGCTAAAAGAGATACCAGTAAGGTTTTAGTCAGAAGGGTGTCCAGGCGTCCTCGGGACGCCCACTTTTAGAAGAAATGAAAGGAAAATTCACTTAATGTCTTATAGTTTTCATGGACGCCCAGTTTTTAATGTCTGGCTAAAAGCCTAGATATCAGTTACATGGAGAAATATAGAACCCAAACCACGCACAACACTTAGACATACGCCTGGTGGAACTAAAGTCTTGAAGCGTAACCGGGCGTGTAGTGGACAAGGGTGACGGGACCAACAAGTTTAAAAAAATGCGCTAACCATTCAGCATGCTAAGCGCACTTAAAAAGTGTTTGGTTCTAACACAGGAAGGTGTCAGCGATTCTTACCAATGACGTTTCGCACAACAGCCTGCTGCCTTTCACTAGACTGCCAATTGTCATGTGGAAATACGTGTTGCCGCTACTCCAGTTGGAGATCTTGGTGAATGGGTAAGTGGCGAGAATATCCTGTAAAACACAAATAATACACAGCTTTGTAACTCATGTTAATGACGGGTATCGGCGCAATCTACAACAGGATAAGAAAACACGCGAGTGCACTCTTTACGTGGAACGCGACACGCACACAGGAGGGGTGACCAAGAAGTTAAGGGTGCTTTACATAATCAATTTTGTCACACTGGCGTCGAGCAAGGCCATCCAGATTGCGAAAGGACTGTACTATTTTAATTACTAGTTCTAATTATTCCAATTAAAGGGTCAGTAGGAAGTGGAATGCACATTTGCTTGGAACAACTGGAGAATTATAAAAACTACAAACTCAGTGGCGCACTGGCATTCATGAAATGGCTGGTGTGACCAGAGACCACTGACTAATGCAAAGCGCCCTCAGTCTCGGATCGAAAGTTTCTAAACAGAGGGGAGAACAGGTCATCGTTTATGGACTGGTTGTTTTCTGAAAAGAAGGTGTCTTTCCTTGATCGGCTTAACCCTTTAAACCCTAAAAATGATCAGCATCAAATTTCTCCTTGTAATATCAATGCTTTATAAAACTGAGTGGTTACAAGAATTAAGGACAGGATCACACAAGATGAATTTGTTTGATATTTTCACAATTTCTCCCTACTACTTCTATAGGAAATGTATAAGGGCAACTAATGAGAATTAAATTTAGGGTTTAAAAAGTTGATCAAGATAAGACCGCTCGGGTAATGAACGCAGTGTACGTGAATGCACTGAATACAAACTTACCTTTGTGCGCGGATCAATGAGGTTGACGCCGTTCTTGTTGACAGCGATCAAGAGATTTTCTGGGAAGGTAGGTTCCGTCGTTTGCTGAAAAAACAAAACAAAACAATACAATAAAACTGTGTAAAAATAAAACTTGTGAGTCAACTGCTCGAAGTAAATATATTGACAGACTGCAATCGGTACAAAATTTTGCGTGTAGAATAGTAGGTAGAATTCGGAAATAATGATCATGTTACGCTTGAACTAAAACGACTTAGGTGGCTTCCAGTCTCCAGTCAGCTTTACTATCGAAATGCTATCTTGGCTTTTGAATGTATGTATGGTCACGCCCCTAAATACTTAAGCTCTTTTTTCACCAAACGTTGTGATGTAAATAGATACACAACCAGGAGTTCGCAATTGTTAAATGTCCCTCTTTTTAAAACTGCTTCTGGACAGAGAACTTTTATTACCGAACTGTCAGTATCTGGAATTCCCTGGAATCCATTTTAAAACTTTCTAGTAACGAATCAATCTTTAAGAAGCGAAGCAAACATTAACGGATTTTTTAGGATGTAATTGATATAGTGATGTGCTAGCCTATTTTAATATTTAAATATTTAAGTAATTTTAAATTATTACTTTATAATTACTGTTCCTGAAAAGCCCTACTGGAGAGGTTCAATAAAGTATGTGTGTGTGTGTGTATGTAAATCTAAACAAAGGCATGGAAGAGCCCCCCTCGCCCCCCCCCCCAAAAAAAAAAGAAAAAAAAAACCTTTCATTATCATTGCCACATGACTGCTCTGTGAGAAATTTCGATTTTCTTCACGCGAGGAAGTATGACTTTTCAGAAGTAACCTTTAAGTCCCCGCTTATTAAGAACGGCAGTTAATGTGCTACCTTGACTTCAAAGAAGGCTGAACCGAATGTTGGCCATCTGTAAATGATCTTCAGGAAAGAAACCTTGGCGTCATTCTTGGACTTCCCAGCATGTTTGTTGAAGGCTGCGACGATGGCCTGGCGAAAACGAGAACCAGGAGCAAATAAGTCAACAAGCAAGTAGATAGACATTGATACAACGTTGACATAATATGTCAAATATGTGGAGAAGTAAACACAGTGTCTTACCCTCTTCCAGTCGTCGGGTGAATGCTCCTTCACTAGGTCTGGCGGCATCAGATCACGCAACATTTTCCTGTCAATCAAACAGATTTCAAGAAGCTAAATTAGGGATGAACCAGCGAGACGAGACCTGACCAAATGAGGCATTGAAAAATAGGGAACGACAGACAAGTAAAATATGAGGCATTGACAAAAAAGGGTGGAATTAAGTAGAACTGACTGGTTCGTTGTCTAAACTGTCTTTGGGTTGGGTTTGAGGCTGCTGTGGATAATGAGTGGTGTGAACAACACATCCAGCGGTACACAAGGTCACCAAGAATTTTACGGTCACAAGCTACTATTAAAGTCATTCTTACGGTATGCTGGGGAATTCTTTCTTGTCTTCGCCGAATCGCACTCTGTAGATCAGGGCCGCAAGCTGCCCGCCTTCCTCCTTAGTGCATTTGTGATAGCCTCGCAAATACTTGGGTAATTCCTGAAAACCAAAATCAGTGGAGTATTTTAAGTGATTCTACAACGGATGGCGTAAACTTTGGATTTTGATTGACCTTAAGAAGTTTGCGATTTAAGTCCAGGCGTACGAATGACGCCATGAGCCGAAAAAAACGGCTTCTGTGTTGAAGACAGCAGTAATTTGGAGCGCTGTACAGACACCGCACAAATGACAGGGTCGAATCCTTTTGAAAGCTTTCCATTCGCAATATGACTTCGTTCACAGCCGAATACGGAATTTAATGCACGTTTTCAAACCGGTTTAGTATATGCAATGCAATGGCTCCAAGTATTTCCCATGCTTACTATTACTTCTCTCCGCTGACATATCTCAGAATTACCTGGTGAAAGTGAAATATCGTGTCTGCAGCTACATCTTTTCCAACGACTGTTGTTGACCACAATTTCTTCATAAAGAAAACTTGGTAAGTCAAATTCGGCAGCTGACCTATAAAAGAGGTACGAAATGAGCCATCGGAAAATCCAGCAGTGGCTGGGAGCACAAGCGGTTTGACCTTTATCCTTTCTTAGCTATTTGAACGAGCAAGGAAGCACACAAACGTAAGGAAAAAAAGAACAAATGAAACGCACGCACGCACGCACGCACGGACAAAAAGACAGGAAAAATCACTAACTAGGGACCTGCTCACAAACGACAATCAAACAAAAATTGACAAAGGGATGGTTTTGATTCTTGAGCTGAAACCTTCCCAAAGTTTAGTATATGAGGATTTTATTTCAGTTTTCATTACTCCCTTGCGATGAAATCGTCTATAAAATTTACATCTGTTCACCGGTTTTAGAAAAATTAACCGAAGGGAACTTGGGAAAAACCAACTGACTCCCCTCATACATGGGTACCACTAGACTAAACTCCTTAACGAAGACGAGAAAAAATATAGCCATTCAAAACTAATACTTTTAAGGAAACAAAGATCTTGAATAGACTCTTTGAAAACAAAAATTACCATCACGAGTAGTTCTGGCCTTCTTTAGCCATTCCGTTAAATGTCTGACAAAGTCGAAGAAAAAATCGCCTTCGGGGACGCTGATGACTGCAAAAGAAGATGACAAGGGCCATCAGTTGGGACAAAATGTCACCATTAGTCGCGAAGTCCTCCGTAAACCGCATTAAGAACCTCTAACATAAATATTTCGCTACCAGAGGCACTCAAAACATCGCCGAGAAATGCTAATTCTATTTTACAAAACGCAGAGTAACAAATAATTCTTAGTAAATTAACTGTATGATCTACAGCACTATAGGAAAGTTCAACTTGAGGAATTCTGAGTTGCAATAATTTAGGATTTCACCTACAGACTCAAAGACTTGAAGGACCTTCTACACGGTGAAAAACAGCACCACAGGGTAGTACGGCTCAGAAGCTTTCGTTTGAATGGTCATACCCAACGCTTTCATGCAAAAACGAAAAAGGTACAATCACTTTGTATATTTTACTGAATAGCACCACAAAAATGAACTGTTCAGTGAGAATTCATTTCAGTCTCCATATTTTAGGTGTGTACTTTATCGAAAGCCTTAAGTTAGAACCACGTTCCACAGTACGATAGACAGAACCATGAGAAAGTATTCCGTAGATTTTCAATGTTTTAAAAGAAAACCTGGCGGTTTCATCCACGGACTAAACTAGACTCACTACACAACTGAATTACACAGATAAACAGTCGGTCTGGCATACCTTTATCAGTAATTTTAACGAATAAACTGAATCCCTCGGAAGACTTCAGTCCCAGGCGCTGCGCCACAACAGCACAGAATTCTTTAGCGCGGGTACTAGAATCTACTTCGAACGCCTGGGAAGAAGAAGCAGCTTGATTTATTCGCTTCACAAAAACAGTCACAAATTAATAGAACTCAACTACTAAAATTCGAGATATTACAAAGTTAAGGTATTGAAAATCCAATTACCTGATCACTATCGTCTGGAAAGTAGACTTTGTGGAATATTTGAGTTGTTTTGTGCTGAAAAAGAAAAAAAACAACAAAACAAAACAAAACAAAAGAACGGTTGGAGGACATTGGAAGGTTTCGTAGGGCGTTTCAACGTTAAAATAACGACGCATCCGTTTATCACTATCAAAGGGCCTTTGCTTCCTTCAGCAAAATGAGCGAAGGGTCGAAGGGATATCAGGTTTGAATAGATACTCTCAGTCCGATATTGTATCACGTGTCTTATGTTCACCAATAAGATAACGGGAAAATTCATCGCTCTTTAATTTAGAATACCTGTATCGCCTCGACCTCCACTATGTGTGGCGGGTATTTCCGCTGACCAACTCGTATGGTTTTCTGCAGTCTTGCCAGACAGTCATGCGCAAGAGGCTGTTTACCAGAGCAAGAGCGGAACACTTGATTGACATCTCTCATCAGCAAAGAACTGCAAAAACAACAGAGGTTAAGAGAAATAGTAGTGTCAGTGCCCACATACCAAAGGTTAAGGAAATTCCTTTGTTCTTCCCAGTTCACCTAAGGAATACCTTCCCCTGACTTCCAAACGAAGAAAACCCGGAAGATTCAGATTCTGATAGGAATAATCTCCTAACCCACCGCGACTTTGATGAAGCTTAAAATTTTGAGCAACGCAAAGCGACGCTGGCAGTTGAAATACACACTTCCAGAGAAGGCACGTTTTAAGGTCATCCTTTTGTTCACAATAAATAAATACATATTCACGCTCCCATAAATGTTACCTTTTAGTTATTGTTACACACGGCGAGAAGAGCAAATTACAAACCCTTAAGCTAGTATTGGCATTTTTTTAGGCGGTCAGTCAACTACATCACCTGATTGCCGTACACTAACCTGCAAGCAAAGATTCCAGTGCACAGCCAAAGTAATTCCCATCCCTTATCCTCACTTGAACTGTAAAGTAATAACATTTAAAAGGGTGAATCTGACCAGGAAAACTTTCAGATTATTTTAAGACAAAACATGCACGCCGTACGTGTATGCTACTTACGGTAGTCTGTTTTCAGTGATCTGTTTGATGAGCTGGCAGTAAACCTCGTCTCGCAAAGGTTCCTGGAAAATAACAAAGGGTATTTTTGATGGAGAATACTTGAAAGGCCTGGAATAACTGGAGGTGCATTCAAAGATCCCGGTAAAACCAGTACGGGGTTATGAGTTTCTGTAGGATGGGTCGGTCGGTCAGTCAGTTGTCAATTGTCTTCCTGCCAGTCAGGCAGGAAGGCAAGAAACCAGGAAGACAGAGCGGCAGCTAAACAGCCAGTCAATCAGTGGGTCAATAACTCAGCCAAGCGTTCAGTCAGAGCGGTCGGGTCTGTCTGATCAGACAAGACGGTCAGACAAGGTAGGTCAGTTGATCTGTGGCAGAGAGCTTGAATGAAATGGAAAACTTACATGAAGAAGCGCTGGCTCAAATATGGCGTCCGTGAGGTCGGTTGTCTGGCGAAATCGTTTGGATGGGTAGTCACCCATGTACTTCATGATAGTTGAGGTAAGTCAAGGCATAACTAACTTGGTCAGACGAATGCGACTGAAGGGTACAAGTTACCGAATGAAGATGTGAAAGATTGTACCAGCTGTGAATGTGAATTTAATGTTACTGAAAGTTACTGAAGGTAACGCTGTGAAGTAGGAGCCAAAGTACACGCGTCTGCAAAGCATTAACCCTATACACCCTTAGATCAAAATTTAAATTCTCGTTTGTTGTCCTTACACATTTCCTAGGAGTAGTGGGGAGAAGTTGTTGAAATATCAAACAAATTCATCTGGTCTGATCATGTCCTCAGTTCTCGTGAGAACTCTGTTTTTTAAAGCATTGATATTACAAGGAGAAATTTGATGCTGATCACTCTTAGGGTTTAAAGGGATATATAAGTTAGCATTCTACCATAATTAAGCGTGTATGAAGAAATTTAATGACACAGGGCAATCAAAACTACGCAGACAGTCTGACATGGAGCAGACAGAGGATGTTTCTCGGCCCATCATAAGGTAAAGTGACACAATAGAGAATTTATTCGGAATATATTTGATTTGACTGGTCGGAAGATGTTCAATAAAACAGGCGGAATTTCACGGCTTTACATGTGATATCTTTTTTGAGTAACCAACAAAATCGACGAAATGTGTTTGGTTTTATCCACCATACTTTTTGACTGACCACCGAAATCACTGAAATCTGTTTGGACTTAACCACCATACTTTTTTGAGTAACCACTGAAATCAATGAAATCTGTTAGGTTTTAACCACCATCCTCTTTTGAGTAACCACCGAAATCAACGAAATCTGTTTGGTTTTGACCATCATACTTTTTTTTAGTAACTCCCGAAATGTACCAAATCTGTTGGGTTTACTTCTTTGACTAACCACCCAAAATCAACCAAATGTGTTTAGCTTCAAGAACCATACTTTTTTGACTAACCACCAAAATCAACGAAATCTGTTTCGTTTTAACCACCATACTTTTTAGGTAACCACCGAAATCACTATAATATTTTTGGTTTTAATCACCATACTTTTTTAAGTAACCACCAAAATCAACGAAATCTAGTTGGTTTTAACCCCCCCCCCCCTTTTTGACTAATCACCGAAATCACTGAAATCGTTTCGGTTTTAGCCACCATACGTTTTTGACTAACTATCGAAATCAACGAAATCTGTTTGGCTTTGACCATCATACTTTCTTGAGTAACCACCCAAATGAACGAAATGTGTTCAGTTCGTTTTAACCACCATCATGAATTTTTTGACAAACCACTGAAACTACTACAATCTGTTTGGTTTTACCCACCACACTTTTTTGAGTTACCACCAAAATCAACGAAATGTGTTTGGTCTTAACTGCCATACTTTTTTAACCACTGGTCTTGCCGAGTTGCTAAGACATTATAACAGGAGGGAATGAAAGGGGAAGCCCGGGGGTGGGGGGTGGGGCATAATGAGTGAAGTTGTTGACGTTCCTCATGTTGCTTAATGGATATAACGTTATACTACGTAAATCAAATAAGCGGACATCACACAGATCGCAATCTTGCTAAAGAAAACTGCCAGACATCACAGAGTGAAGTCGCAACGCCAGATTACGTATTGCATTACGGTATCTGTAAACTAAAAAGGATATCCAAAAACGTCTGTGTCGCCAACTGGGAAAGTTCCTCTTGACCCGCAAGCCGTTTTAGCAATGGCTGCTTGATTGGATCCTACAAGAATAAAACATGTAACAACAACAGAGTTAAACCACTGAAAGGAAAAAACCTATGACAGTTTCACAGTTTCAGCACCCAAAAAAAGTCTGCCAATTTGGCTGGTCTTGACTACGTTTGAGCGGAGCGCAATGACCGAAGTATTAAACGAAGACGACAACAGCAACCAACGCGCGATTATTTCAACTTGTTCATTTTCAGGAACGGTGTTAGTGGCAACGGCGCTGAGGTAGAAGAATTGCCAATCATTTTCTCAACAAAACCACGAATTTGGTCATTTCAAAGAAATTTATTTATTGTTCATTCATTTATACATTGAAGGACAAAGCCAATGGAGGAACAATCGGAAAAGGGGTTTCCTACAAAGGTCGACCTCCAATGGTTAGAGAGTGTATTAGAGAAATGAAAAGTGAACTTGCAAAGAGATTGTTTACATATTTAGCCTATCGTTTTGTGGCGTTCTCGTCGCCGGTGCCCTCAGCGTTGAATACGTCCTCCACGGATAGATAAGGCCATGCGGGCGGAGTAGAGCGCGATTTGGAATCGCGCTCGCTTTTCCGGCTCATAACCATGACGCGTATTTCTACAGAATGAGCAGGGTAACCAAACAATGACAGTAAGGTTAACTATGACAGCGAGAACAACACGTGCACCAGCAATAGCAGTAACAACAACAACAACATAAGCAACAATTAGAACCAAAAAGTAATGACAATAACAAGAATAACTATATATCGAAAACATGTAACCAAGACAACAACACAAACAGAGAAAAGACGGCAAACCAAAGCATGTAGGCTGCTGGTTTTATCTTTCCCCTTCAACGACGACAAAAAAAATGACAACTAAACAGAAACACTGGATGTCGAAAGTAATTCGCGATTGCTTTAATTTTGCTTTACTTCGCTTTGTGATTGGTTGACAAAGCTCACGCCACTTTCTCAGCCAATGAGAAGCAAAACCAAAAAACCAAAGATCAATCTCTAGTTGCACGCGCGCGTTTTCCCGCGCTTGGCGCCGGTTGCATGTAATTACTTCAAATTATGATTGGTTCACTGAGCTGTCTTCGTCTCTTGTGATTGGTCAGAGTTTACGAAACTCGATTGAAAGCCACTCTAATAAAAATAAAATTAATACGAAGAGGTTACCTTGCTGAAAGACCACAGGACATTCTTTTCCCTTCTTTTAACTTGCGACGAAAGAGCTTTACTCAGAGTCCTCTTTGGAGGCGGCAGGAAGTGATCGATCGAATACTCCATTAAGGTGTGAGGCTTATCAAAGTCTTCCACTTCCTCCTGGAAAATGGCTGTTTGAGTTGTGGCGATGATCTTCTCTGAGCTTACAAGAGATTGGTCGCTGAATAATGCCTGACGAAAAATCGAAATTGCCGATCATAAAGTTGTCCATTTGAGAGGGATAAAATGGTATAACATGAACAAAAGCAGGAAAGATAAATACACACTTCTGAGCAGCAGTAAACCGAGAGCACAGCTTACTGATTATAATATCTCTTTATACCCAGACGGGTCACACTTGAAATTTCATTGACGGGTTCGAGCTAGGCTGAACAACATGTAGTAGACGTAATGTGCTTTATCAGAAAACGGTACGCATCATTTAGAACGCGAGGTGTAGGTTTTAAGTGCAACTTCAAATGTTATGTTGTGCTAGGGTTTTACTAACACAAGAACAGTTTATTATACCGAGAAGCCTCAGACTTTCCTTACAAATTAAACAAGACTGACTGTACAAGGAAGCCTAGAATAATCAGCTCAACGAGGAAAAAGCTTCACCAAGAAATCACTGAAGAGTTTTTCCACAAAGCGAAAACAATATACTTATAAAGGAATCAACTTACGCGAGAGTCTAAAATATATCGCCCACGCGAAGAGGAAGCTCCATGAAACATTCCTGAATTGGTTTCCAAGGATTTCATTTGAAGAATTTGGTTGGTGATTCTTGTTTTAATCCTTTTCATGCTTGCAACAATAACTTTCTGAATTGTGCAGAATGAGTTTAGTTCCTTGCGCGAACGTAACAAACACCAGCACGACATATATAAGTCGGCTAGTTTTCTTCCAACTTCCACACCATGTCATGAATCATTTACAGCGAAAATTGAAAACGTCCACAGCTAAATAATGAAAAGTCCTGGGAAGATAACTAGTCAGCTCAATATTCAGATCAGTTCTATTCTTAACTTTCGTGATCCTTAGAATAATTATTTTGAGACAGTTCAACTCTGCAACAATAATCTTGCGAAAATTTAGAGAATTTCCATGGCTGGTGAGTTATCAAAATTGTTCTTCGGTTATTTTTGACACAATGAAAACTGAAAACGTCGAGTTTCACGAAAAACGGTTCGTTGGAATTCCAGCACGCGAGAAAAAAACTTATAAAAACAGAAAGAAGAGCAAGCATGCGGTAAACAAAGTGGCCCAACACTGCTGCGTTTGGACAAATGGCAGCCTATTATGAGACAAAAAGAAACAACAAGGTATTGTATGACAGCTCTACCGCTGCTAAATGACAGAGTTTGCAAAGAAGAATCTGTTTTTCTAAAACAGCTGCTGTAAATAATAAATAAGAGTCGTCTAAACAGCAGCGAAGATGAACTTTGCTCTTTCAGAAAAGCTTTAAGTCATTAAAAGACGACCGTAAAGGAATAATTTGCTGACCCTCTTGAAAACTATTAAAAACAAACCACAAACGAGAATGGATGGTAAAGATCGGAAGAGATTGAAACAAAGTCCGAAAGTGAGCCGGTTTCTTTAATAACCAAAGATCATAAAGACTGTTTGTAAATGCGATGCATTATAAATGGAAACTTTGATGATGGCTTTAGGCATCAGAACGACTTCCTTTTCTAGTAAGAACACCCCCACGTAATACAGCTAGTGAAAAACCAAAACATAACCGAAACGACCAAGGAAAGTTGAGGTTATCTCAAATAGTATTAATTTCGTGTCTTGCGGTCCATATGGCAATCGCAATATTGTTGACGTTCTTACATTTTCGTCTACGCCTACATTTACTATATCGCCTTCACCTCGTCACTTTAAGTTAATAATATTCTAATCTTTCTCCATATCTACAAGTATTTTCCTTTAGTTCGTTTTGCCCTCTAGTTTCTCTACTTTCTACTTTTGGTGTTATCGTTGTGCTCGTTTAAATAAATAAACACAAATTAAACGCAATTGAAGATAGAAGACAAAAAGCTTCACTGCGTGAGGAACACTTTTAGCCACGCTCATTAAATCGTCATATAGGCTTTCATGATGTACTACTTAAGCAATATACCACAAGTTTCTATGATTTATAGGCTGATAAACCACGCGATATGTTGGATGAACACGAGAAGAATTCGTAAATCACGAGCCGCAGGCGAGTGATTTATGAATTCTTCGAGTGTTCTTCCAACATCTCAAGTGGTTTATCAGCCTATAAACCATAGACATTTGTGGTCTATTGCTTTTATATAATAATTCAGAAAACGCGCGAAATTCCATGAGTTTACTGGCACAATAAACCATAGCTGATTGACCAATCAGAGCGCGCGCATTGATTTGGTTATTATATAAAAGTAACTAACTTACCAAAGTGTCTGGTGCTGGTTTAGCGACTGAAGGCAGTACATAAACACATTCTGCAGGGAAGTCTCCTTTCTTTGCCGTCCTCTCGCAGACACCGTAACACCATCCAGAGTTCTGTACTGTTTCACCCGTGTCGTTCTCGAGTATGATCAAATCGCCTTTCTTGAAACTCAGGAACGATGAACTCTCGGCTGAAAATTGTTAAAAGGTTTACAATTACCCAGTACCTGATGAAACCTGAAAACTGAGGTGAATAACACACAAGCAGAACAACTAGCGTTTATTCAAATAATTTTCTCTTCGGAAACCGAAATGGGAGGCCATTTTGTTTCTCTTCGGCTGCTCGGAGGTGAATAGTACTTTGCTAATGATCTCCGAGTTAACCGATCCGAACGCGCGAAAAGCACTATTCACTTGTGTGGTATATACTAATCGCAATTAAAGAACACGGAACATAGTTTCCGGTTGTTGTGGGCGCACCCATCGAACATCAAGGCTGAATGAAGGTCGGTTGATAGTCTCACTTATCCCTTGAAAAAGCTTCAATTAGTAACGGATAAGCAGTCACTTGACTATTGGTGAACAGTCATAACGCTGTTGGTGCTATACTCCCACTGGCGGGCGCTATGCTCCTACTATAGTACAAAGGACTTATAAAAGAATGAAGCTAAGAACTCACCCGGGCTCTGATAATCCACCATTGCCACGACATATTTGGACCTTTTTCTTAATCCTTCGAGGAAAAAATGTACCAGCTCCTGGATGTCATCTGAGTTTGCTGATGTGAAAGTGTATTCATCTCCTTTGACGGTAGTAAGCGTGAAACTGGAGCTCTCGGTTTTGTTGGTTCTAACAAAGACACAAAACAGAGTTAGGTATGGCAGTTTTTACGTTCGCGTCTATCTCTCAGATAAAGAAGAGATCTGAACTGTCGATGACAGTCCGAACAGAACTTTCTCGGTGCAGAGATTAATTCGTCAAATTCAAATTCTGTTTAATTCTATCTTTAAAAATGCCAAGCTATCCGCCCGTAATTATTAAAACCTAGACTAAATGATGAAGCAATTCTAGAGTTTCCATTGGCACAGACATGTTTTCAATGTGCTATTTAAGCAATAGAAAACGTTTTCCGTGTTTCCATAGCCTGATATAAACACGAGAATTCTCCCAACCCCTCGAGTGTTTATATCAGGCTATACAACACAGGAAAAATGTTTTCTATTGCTTTTATAAAATAACTTCCTCTAAAAACTACAACGCGTCACACAACCATGTTTACATACTCTCATGCAAACACGCCTCTCGGCCAATCAGAGCGCGCGTACTATCTTAGTTATTTTATAATATACCATGTTATGCGAAAACTGTACGTCGTTTTTAACGAATTTATCCATAATTCGCGTGTGTTTCTAATAAAACAATTATTCCACTCGCGCTAGCGAGTGATAACGAACTTAGCACTACGCGCCTTGTCGGCTGTTTCCTTACTATCTCGTATCCAATCCACACTAGTGGAATAATGGTTAATTGATACCCAGTGCTCCACCAATGCTCTACCATTATCAAACGATAACGATAACATTTTTGCGCGCCCAATGTTTACCTGACACTTGCAACCGTAGTGATTTCTGGGAACTGAAGATCCAGCAGAACATGTTCCTGGTCATCGACAACATAAACTCCGGTCCAGTTCACAGCCACTATCACGTCATTTTTCGGCAGAGAGGGGCCTGAAAACTGATACGCTTCATAGAACCTGGAGAATAACAGCGGCCATTTGTAGCGGGCGTAGTTCACAACGTCTTCCTTGACTTTCTGGGGACTGATTTTGTCGACTGTATAATAACCCTAAGAGAGGAGAGACAAACAGTAACTTTCACTATCGCGGTTCTTCGAAAGACTTTTTATAATCAGCATAATGAACAGTAACATACAAGAGGCCCCCAGCAGTCCTCAGCTGAAACATAGCCACTTAACGTTTAAGTAATATATCAAACACGAGAGACAGTGTTTCATCGGGATATCCAAACACCGAGAAGAGAGTTGAAAATACGACGCGCAGCGGAGTATTTTGACGGAATTCGAGGTGTTTGGATGGCCAGTGAAACACTGTCTCGAGTGTTTGATATATCTTCTCAATTGAAACAAAAACCAAAGAATTAACGGAGAAGTAAAATCGTCAAAAACTATGCTAATTAAGACCGGGTTTCCAAACCCCCTCCGCGGTTGTGATTTAATTTGTTTTTACTTGATGAATTATTAATGACTTTGAGATTGCAGAAGTAAGAACGACCATATTCACTAGCTTCGGCGAAATAGTTCCCAAGGTTAATGTTTTAAGTTCAACGAAATTGTGCAATATGATGAGCAACACGGCGCGTGCTGCAAGAAAATTCCACTTAGCCCACTAGTTAAAAAAGTAACACTGCTCAATAAAACAGAAAGGTTGTGAGAAAAAAAGGAAGCGATCGTTTAGCACGATCACCGTATTGACATAAAACAACAAACCTTCTTGTGGCAGTTCATAATGATGTGGGCCCATTTCTCTTGCCCTGGCCTACCCCCCTGAAGTTGACTCTCAGGGAGGTAGGAAGGAAGAAGGTTGAGAAGTCGGTCCGGCACCATGTCCTTTCCGTACTCTACATAGTACTGTTTGGCAGCCACCTCTGCTAAATCCTCATCCTAGAAGAAAATAAAAATAAAAGGGGAAGAAATTTGATTTTACTGCCGAACAATGTAAGCAAAACGCACTGAGAAGCACGACGAACGAAAACCATAAGGTATGTTAAAACCTGCAAACCTCTTAAAGACTCTCCTTTGACAAGATTTCTATTATGATGTCACTTGGGTATTCTTATGTGATTCATGCAGTCTCGATGTAGCAGCCATTTTCGAGTTATACTGGCCAGACTGTGCCCTTGTAGTACGGTTGTTTTTGGCCCCTCCCAACTCCATTTTCCACTGCTGATCAGTGCGACAGGTGCCTGGATGCCTGTGTGGGGACTCATGGCTGGGTTGCGGGGATTATCAGCCATGGGAGCGTCTAGGGGCTGGCTGGCCTTCAGTGAAAGCCCCTAGACCTCCCAGGCACCCAACCTAGGATGAAGTGGAGGCTCTTGCGGGGGAATCTTTTCATATGTAAATGTTTCCCCCGCAAGAACCTCCACTTCATGCTAGATCCAGTTCAATACCGAGAATACGAACATGGCCTATTATCAAGGCCTCGGTTGGCCTGCGCCATCCACCTAAGACTTAGGCCTCGACGAATAACACCAAGCTCATGCTCAACCTTATCTAGTTTAATTTTGTCGCAAGGAAACGCTCATTCTTACCTTATCGCAGCGATATTCCCCAAACTTGATTCCCCTAACGACTTGTTGGTAAATGAGGTTTGTGCCTATTTGATCCACGGTCGGGTCGTGCCACGGAGAGAAAATCTCTTTCCTGAAAAACAGCCGCCAAGGTGCATTCATCTCTTTGGCGCCCTTTTCTTTGGCGTACTGTTCACATTGCGAAATGGCGTCCATCACGTGATCACTCCCACTTCCGAGACTAGAAACCTGGAATTTCATTGCAAAGTTACGGAGACCAAAAAGGACACCCTGACTTGTTGGTCGCCTACCCAGAATTTTAGGTTAAACAAGCGGACGCCAGACTTAAGAAAACAAATATTTCATGTGACCTAGTCGATTGCATAGAAACAACCGGACGTTACGTCCCGCGTCCGACCTAACCCTCACGTAACCCTACACCCCCTTCCCCGCTCCCACCCGCCCCCCGCCCCCTAGCTCGTCACGCAGTCTAAATATGAAGCATAGGGTGACAAACAATAATCTCTGCATATTAATCTGCTCGTACCTTATCAAAAAGAGCAATATACAGCGAGAATCCAAACTGGTCCGTAAGTGAGATTTTGTCCGCTAGCTGACTGCAAAGTTCTCTTGCCGTTGTAGCAGAATCCGCCAGCAGTGTTTTTGTTGTTCCGTCCATGAATGTTATTGGTAATGTTAAAGGCTTCTTGGACTTGGTGGCCTGGACAAAACAGTCAAAACAACACGTGACTAAAGAATAACAAAATGGGGCGTTTTCCAATCGTAACAACCCTCCAATCCTGCTTGCAATATCATCATCAATAGCACAACGACAACAATCGTTGCACTGTCCAAGTGAAATGTTGATTACTTATACGAGAGCTTATATTATACGCTGGGTAAATCCGTTTTCAAACGCCTGAGTGTGGATAAAAAAAATAATAATACTAATTACACGAATGGAAACGAAAAAGCCAGAACACATACTAAAGTTATCATGCACTGGCAGTGTGTGCGCGCCATGCCGTAAGTAATTGGACGATGCGCGCCATCACGCGCGCTGTAACAGGACAGTTACATGTGAATGTTATGGGTTCTTTGCCATCAATAAATTACGGAGACTCTGTGCGCCGTTTTGTTAATGTTAAACTCCAGTTTACCAAATTTTGTCTCTACTTTTGTTATACATATGATTAATTGGTAACAGGACAACGTGTCGTCCAATTCGTTCTGTAATCATACTCTTGATTAACGAGATCGGACTTCCGTTAAGCGGTCGACCGATTTTAGTGATCACTCGTATGATTACAGACCAAACTGGACTCTGATCAGTCCTAACATAACACGAATTATTACATACAAAGCAGGCAGTGTTTACCTGTAGTTCGAGCCAGCTAGGGGGCTGGTGCCGGCATCCGTTCTGCTGGGTTCGCCTCAGTCTCTCCTCACAATATGGCGCATATCCGGGGGGACCGTCACCAATGAAACACTTGAGGTACTTGACAAACTACGGCGCAATAAAATGACAAGAATAGAACGAGATAAGAAAACTCTCGTAATGTGAGAAAAGAGTGTAGAATTAGAAAACAACAGATTGAGGACCGAAAGTCAATGATCCTTGTTTTGAATTTTCATCGCTTTGCACTGTGATTGGCCAGAAAAACTAGCGCCACTTTTTTCAACCAATAAAAACCAAAATCAACACGCGACTTGCACGCGCGCATTTTCCCGCGCTTTACGTCGGTTACATCTTAGGGTTCTGATTGGCTCCTTTCACTATTTCGGTCTGTTGTGATTGGTTGAAGCAACTGCTTTGGTTTTGGCCGTTTTACGACACTCAACTGAAAGCCATTATAAATTTGACTGAAGGGAAACACTATAATGCTAACCTTTTCAGATGGTGCGAAGCAACCGAGACAAAGCGACATTAGGATCCATCCACGGGCATGACTCGACTTCGACGAATTTTGTGTCAACTGCTTGCATATCTGACAATAAATCTCATCCCTGAGGTCAGGTCTTAATATGCCATGGCCGATGATAAAGTGGAGCTTTTCCAAGTTATTGGTGGGTCGATCTTGAGCAGACAGAGGTCCGTAGCCTTCAGAGAAGGCTCCGCATTCTTCTGCTTCTTTTAATTTAGCCGTGACATCCTAAAAGGGAGACAGACAAAATAGGTCGTCAAACTTTCGCCCCGACGAAGGGCTAACGCTCGACATGCAGCTGTTAGAATCCTTGTACGCCGGGCGGTCAACTTACATTATTAACTCCATCAAATGAAGACTGATCCTCGCAGATGTGAACGCAATTTATGCAATTGCATAAAGGAGTCTGAAAAAATTCAGGACTTCAATGGGGTTTGAACCCGGCTTCTTTACGCAATTGCATAAATGGCGTGCACAACTGCGAGGATCGGTCTTCATTTGATTTCACATCCGCAGTTGATTTATTTCATACATATCATCCACACCATTAACTCCTTTGATAAAACCAACTTTTCAACAAAATTTTGGCTAGTTTTCTCATTATCAGAATCAGAAAAGTGCAGTTATTTCATTCTATGAACGTTCCTCTACACATTTGCTTTGGAAAGTGCCACTTTGTAAGCGAGACAACAAAACCCACCTTTGTAATTTTCGACTTCTTTTTTAATGTTAACGAGACAATTTTCTTCCGTAAAGTTTCTCTTCTTTCTTTATTCATTGCATTACTAGGACCCTGAAACGTCAGAAGGAAGAAAAATCAGTTTTAGCATTACCTCGTCTTTTCGGAAAGATACCTCTAATCAGGTAACGTGCTCTGACGTTTGAGCCACCGGGTAAAATTTGCATAGAAGCAATAATTATTTCGTTCAGCGCTACTTGTCATGCTGCAAAAGCTGGCTGTGACTTAAGCGACTGAGAACAAAATGCTTACGTAACGTAACTGTTGAATTAGTTTAATTGATAGCTACATGAAAGTAATTTAATGTGGTGCTGTGTATAACATTGTACAAAGTGGTTCTAAGTTTTGAGTCTGTGGATAAAATCCTAAAGTGTGACCAGTGAAATAAAAGCTACTGGGTAGTACTTTCTTGTGGTGCTCTTTATCATGCTGCACATGGTGGTTTTAAGTATTGAGTCCGCGGATGAAATCCTAAAGAGTGACCATTCAACTGAGAGCTTCCTACGGTGCAGGCCCCGGTTGTTCAAAAGCTGGATAGCGCTATCCACCGGATAAATATCTATCCAAGTGGATAGTTCAATTAGCTTTCCCATTACTTATCCACTGGATGGTGATTTATCCGGTGGATAGCGTTATCCAACTTTTGAACAACCGGGGCCAGGTGTTTATCATGCTGGGCAATGTAACTCTCATTATCGAGTTCACGTTTGAAATAAAAACGTAAAAGAAGCACGCACCCCAAAATCTTGTGCTCCATCGTCTGGTTTATCCTTGTATTTCCTACCAAGAGTGTCGTAAATTTTGCTCATCACTGAATTGTCCTGTTGGACAAAATTCATATTGTGTTAGAACAGGAATCGAAAGGCATGTTCTAAGATGACAGAGAAAACAACAGCGAAAAATAAAAAAATTAATAAACCAAAAAAAAAAAAAATAGAATAAACTGGATGTGAAAGTGAAAATCTATTTTTTTGTGTAATATATTCTTTGTTTCGTTTTTGGTTTTTAGTTGTCTTCTGCCGAAGTTAATAGATCAAATAGGACAACTCATTAATTTGCGGTTGATTAGCAAAACAGACGAAAAATAATAAAATAAATATAGCTGGCGTTCATGTAACTAAGTTTTCCCGCGCTCTAGCATAGTTGTTAAACACGTCAAACGTGACCTAAAACACGCTCTCACCTTCGTTAAACTAACAACAACGCGAAACCAATGCGAATCTAAATCTTTGCTTCATTACCTTGACGTCCGGTTGTGATGTAATGTACTTAGGTTCAGGCATGTCCCCCATGAATCTCAGAATGGTAATCCACACGGCCAGTGCAGCCTAGAGTGAAATTTTAACACTCAATGATGAGGATAACATGACAGAGTTTTATTTGCCTTGAAAATGTTCGAGTGACTTTGTAAATTAAGTAATTTGTAATGGCGGAAATCAACTGCCGTGTTGTAATTCGGAAACACAACTGTCACAATCATTATGGTAGAATTACAATTGTTTTTTGTCCTCCCTGTTTTGATATTCGACACAATGAATCTTCGACGGTTTCTGACGTTATTTTGGAATCAACAATTAAGTTCACTTAGGTCGAAAGAACTGGTGTTCATTTTAACAAAATACGAATGTCAATCGTACAAATGTAGATTCGAGACCTCAAAATGCTTCGGCCATTTCTTAAAGGTGTTTATTTTTATGACTGAAGGTTATCTGTAAAGATGTATCAGATGCCTTTGGATTCCCAGCTGTACCAACTCGGTATGCCCGATGGCGTTATAGGTTTGTTTATGCGCTTTTCACTTGTCATCAACTTGATCCTACTACTTTACACACTAAGATTGATCAGCATCAAATTTCTCCTTGTAATGTCAATGCTTTATAAAACAGAGTGGTACTGAGAATTAAGGACAGGATCACACAAGATGAATTTGCTTGATATTTAAACAATTTCTCCCGACTACGTCTTTAGGAAATGCGTAGGGGCCAAAGATGAGAAATTAAACTTTAATCTGTAAAGGTTTAAAAAGGTTACAATTTCAGCATCCTTACTCACGGCGACCCCTTTATCTTACCATGCTGTCTGCTTCACTGGCCAGTGGTAGAAGCGACTGTCTGAGCGGTCGTCGGATGTACACAGGTGTGGCACCACCCTGGAAGTAAGTTGCTGCAAACTTTGAAAACCTAAACTGCGAGACATCTTCCTCGGGCTGCAAAGAAAACAAGTAATTGTGAAAGTAAAGTCTGAAAGATGGGATTTAATTCATATTGTCACACCCTTGCTATCATCAAAAGAATGACCTTCCGATTACTAGTTCGGATATTCCACCAAAATCTCATTGGTATATCAGCACTTAGTATATACCACACAAGTTAATAGTGCTTATCGCGCGTTCTGATTGGTTAACTCGGAGGTGAATAGCAAAGTACGATTCACCTCCGAGCAGCCGAGGAGAAACAAAACGGCCTCCTTCGGTTTCCGAAGAGCAAATAATTTGAATAAACGCTAGTTATTCAGCTTCGCGGCTCGGTAAATATCCACACCACCATTCACCTCCTTAAAGTACAGTTTTGTACTTTACATCATGAATTTAACGTGCGAAATAAAAGAAAAAATTACTGGCTCTTCGGACGGCTTTAGCCACAGTATGTGTGTACATGTGTCGTTTTCACAAAGATAAAAAAGTAGAAAAGCTCTCCACTTGTCACATTTGTGCACTCCATTAATTCAACGTTTGTCATAAATTCATTGCAAATGTTCGTCCGTAGACACGTTTAACTTTAGAATTTACAAATACATAAAGAGCCACCATTATCTTTAATTCGAAAATATTCTGAAATGCAGTATCTGCATCGGGAATGCTTTCAGATGCGAGATGGCAGGATGAGAAGACAAGATGTCATAACGCCAAGGTTGGGATATTGAGAGCAGAGCGACTCACCTCTGGAGCCCTAGCCACGACTGATGTTTCCTCTACATTGAATTCAACGTCTAGCGCGGGTTCCAAGTCCTGAAAGACATCAAAAAAGTTGAGGAAAATTAGACGCTAGTATCAAGGATGACACTCAGTAAATGAGGTTTTTCTTGGGTGAAACACGTCCAATCTGAGGCACTTGGTCCTTGTATCTAAAGGATGTGGGGACAACTGTACACTGACCTTAAACGCAGTTGGGGCAGGGGCAACTGATTGAGTTTTCTCTTCCGGCAGAAAACCAAACATTTCATCAACCTGAGGAAAATATATATAAAAAAAAAACCTTATAATTGGAGCAAACACGAAGATTCAAACTGGCGACTACAAGTTTTCTGGCACATTCCATGTTTCTTCTTTTTGTCTAATGATACCGATAACAAGAGCAGAGTCAATGCCAGTGTTTATTAGGCACCTTTAGTAAGAGTATGAGATGGGGCACGACATTCAGATTTCAAACCAGTCACTTCACGAACTGAACCCTCAGTCTTCTATTTTGCTTACCAGCAGATAAAGAGGTTGTTAAAAGTGAGCGAGTGATTATCTAAAGTAAGTGATCTGGAAGGAGTGTGAATTGATATGTTTGAAGTAGAAATTGATCATCGCTGTTATAGAGCTGCGGTAAAAATGAAGCCTGAAAAACATTACGCGGGAGTCGAACCCACGACCTCTGCGATACCGGTGCAGTGCTGTACTGAGCTAAAAAACCAACTCGGAGCTCGGGTCAGTTTATGGGTTGGTAGTAAACCCGTGATGAAATCATATATTTGAACAGTGGATTAAATAATTCAGGATCAGCTGTCAAATCGATACTGATGGTAGTAAAGACGACGATGATGACGATGACGACTAAATAAGGGATTCATGGTGTAGTTTGTTATATAAAATCCTTCCGTTGGTTGCGTGACTTGTTCAGGCGCTGCCACACCAGTGAATATTAGTATTTCAGCTAACTGCAGCTATCATCACGAGCGCCTGATTATGGCGAAAATGGACAATGAAAATGTTCGATGAAAACAGCACGAAGCTGAGTGATAAAAATAATCATTGTATCTTGATAGCAGAGAACAAGTGATGAAGCATTGTTTTAAAAACATCTGGCGAAGCTATTGTTTTCACTCTTTGCAAAAATAACAACCACAGTCCGTTATTGTCTGTTAAGCGCGTGCTTCAGTTGAAACTGGCTACGACAAAAGCAGTCGCTTGAATATCAATACACAGGTTCACCAGGCTGCGATACTAATTAGTGCAGTAACGAAATCACATGAACGATCATGGGAAAAATAGAAACATCACACACAATTAAAGAAGGTTTCGTGCGAACCGATAAATGCGCAAGAAAGACATGACGTTTGCGATCAATTTTGCCGGAAAGTCACGCGAAATTTTCAGTAAGAATTTGACCACAAATTAACATGAAAAACTCTGAAATAACTTAGAACAGAGTTAGACATGCTATATTACAATGAAAAGCTGAAAAATCATGAACTAAACTGGAAAGAGTGGACATGCATGGTTTGCTTGCTGGGTGAAGGACTTAACAAGTCACGCGAGATCATGAACAAAGTAAACAACGATGCTTAATGACTCAAATGTGAAAATTACACGCTGGCGGAAATTGAATGTACAAACAAAGAAAATGGTCAATAGTGTTTGGTTCAGTTGAATGACAAACGTTTTGTTAATCATGAAATTTAATTATTTTGTGACAGAAAATGAAATTCTCCATTTAGTTTTGAGGGAAACAGCTGTAACTTAATTTACCTCAGTTCACTCATGGAAAAGCTGATAAGAAAAGTTCCGTATGTCTTCAATGGTTGTTTCGTTCATACCTCATTTTCCTCCTTTAAACTTAAAATCGCTCTTAGTAACGACAATTCTTCGTCTTCACTATCTTCTTGTGATTCCCCGCCATCCGCTTTCCCGCCTACTGCATCGAAATCGTCCGAATCGAGAATGACGTCTGTGAATTCAACTGTCCGCCTTTCTGTTGTTTCGTGAAAAAATCCCTCAAAACCTTCGATATCCATGTATTCGGGGGATTCTGTTGGTCTTTCAGGGCTCGTCGGAGGGCTAGGAAAGTACATCTTGGCGTCGATGAAGTAAAACTAAATCAGTTCTATCATTGCCTGCGGGCGGTACAATACCTTCGACAGCTCAGACGTATTGAATTTCATTCGTAGTTACCATCTTTTGCGAAACATGATACTAGAAAAGTCGGCAAACATTTAAACAACGGAAGAATCTGCGTGACAACGTTAACCGTTTTCAATCTGTGGTAAAATTAGTTAAAACAGTGGTCACGTAATGCGGTTAAAGCTCTTTTCCGCAACAGGGTGAAGAAGCGATAAATCGAGGGAAGTCGACCGTTTAACCCGTTTGCCAAACCGTGACATATCACACGAAATTCATCGAGTAGCGCTTTCTAGCGCAGTTTATGAGTTTTGAATGTGTGTATGGCATCTTAAACTGTAACCATTCAAGAAGAGCTGTTAGCAGAGGCATTGCCGATCGGGATGCTTAAACTTTTCAGCTGGAGATGGAAAACATCGCCAGCAGAAAAATTTATTTTTCTGACCATTCAATCAACATTCGACACTGCTGTTTCCCGTGGCAACATTTTACAGCAAACGAGAATTCTAAGTTTTCTGTAGAAAATTTAATGTGTCACAGAAAGGCAAAAAACAAAACCAAAAAAAAAACAACAACATAAGTCTCAAAATTCACGATTAAATTTCACGGTACAAGAAAACGGGCAATAAACTCGGTCAAAATAATCCAACTGATGTTTAGTACACCAGAAGCTTTGTTTTTGCGAAACGAATTCCTCCTCAAAAACGATTCTTCGGGAACAGCCTGTTGTGACTTCGATTGGATGAACGTGCGCAGACGTATAATTTCAGCTTGGCTGCAGATTTAGAATGCTTTTCAGTTGAGTGTCGAAAGTAATTCGCGTTTCAATTGGTTTTGCCTTTCTTCGCAATTTCATTGGTTGAAAAATAAAGCGCCATTTTGTCAACTTGTCAACTTTTCTTTGTCACTCGCTCGCACAAACGTCCCTGTATTTGTTTGCGCTTACCGTGATTGGCCGAAGCAATTGCTTCGGTTTTGATTTTACGATACTCAACTGAAAGTTACTCTATGATTCTCAATAAATGCTCACCATTTTGGAGTCATCTACATCCTCCTCTCTTCGCTTCTTGGCCATGGCTTCAGCGATTTCTATCTCCTGTTTCTTCTTCTCAGCTTCGCGTTTCTTTCGCTCATGTTCTAGCTTTTCTTCTTCCTCGATTTTAGCCATGCGTTCCTGAAATAAAAATCAACAAGAAAACGCCCGAAAGTCGGAAAACAACAACAAAACGTGGGGGCCTACAATTGCAAAAACGTTGGGCTGTCTGTGCTAGTACTATCATCTAACGAAGGTGTAGTTCCATTTAAAGGCCACTATGTGGATAATTGGGACCTTTGGCTCACCCCAAACCTCTGTCAATTTCATCCTCCAAGATGGCTGCATAGGATTCGAATGACTATGACTATTCATTTCTCGCCCACACAAATACACCTGGTTTGATCGGTTCATAATGAAAATTCCCCATTGAAAAAGAAATTGGACAGCTAACGTTTCGACCTGGATCCGGTTTCGAAAACCACAGATCTACAATCCTGGCCAAAGGTTCAGTCTTGCGCCTTTCTACTGATTTCTAAATCGCTCGCAAACGGTGCACATTGTAGTAGGTGACATTTGCGCAAGCAGGATTTTCTTAAAATTGACACTAACACCTCATCACCCCTCCCTCAAACAATGCTGGGATGAAAATGGTAAAAATTGAGTGGATAGGCAAAGGCTGAGTGCAAGGACAGGGAGGGGAGGTAGGGGCAATAAACAGATCTACTTTGTACCGTAGATATTCGTTAACTATCGGAAGCATACATGGAATTGGAAAAAAACATCTCTCTGTAAACCAACCATGAGGGAAAGGTGAAACGTGCCTATTTTTCCAAGACAGCTGGGGACGGTTGTGCATATGAGTTAAATGACATTCAAGATTCAGGCGCGTAGCGTCCTATACGCATATGCGCACGTGCGTACTTGAAGTGAACAGAAAATTTGTTTCTATTTTTAACATTTTACTTGCACGCAACCAAGATTTCGTGATGAAAACACAACTTTGATTAAATTCTAAAAACTAGAACAAAAGCTATCCCATGTTGTAACTTTGCAGGACGCAGTATGTTCGCTCAGTTTACTCAGGTTTCTAGATCATGTACTTGTGCGTACTTGAAAAAATGACCACGCTACGCGCCTGAGATCACTGACCTTGTGAAGTCTTTCTGCTTCCTTTCTTGCAGCGTCAGCCGCCATTGCTTTTTTTAATCGTTCTTCTTCCACTTTTCTGAGTCTCTCTGCTTCTTCACGTTTTCTTTTCTTTTAAAAAAGAAAAAAAGAGCAAGGTATCTGTAACGTAACTAATGAAATTTAACTTTACAAAACACCTTTGTTCTAACAGCAGGATCTAGGAATAGAAGACCTCCCAACTCCACCCTCGAAATGAGGGCTATATGCAGTACTACACTGTGGTTAAACACCATATGCACGGGCTGGTTCTAACTTAAGTAATCACCCAATCACTCGGCACTATTTACCGCGTTTTACGAAGTGGTGCAAACGTACGATTCCGCGGATGAAATTCTAAGGTTTCACCATTCGGTTGAAAGGTAGATAAAAAGGACAAACTTCAAATGAAAGCTACTGATCATTTTTTTTTTCTATAGTGCTGTTTATTACACCATACGAGGTGATATAGCTTTTAGAGCTAAGGATGTAAAGCTAAATTTAATTGTGCAAATAAAAGATAAAGTCCAAAGGTGTGACACTCACTTTTTACGGCGTTGTCTACTATAGGTCCAATAAGGACTACAGCGTTTAAAGCTGTGGAAGAAAATCTAGGACGTGCCTACAGAAATACACGTTTATACGGCTTCGAGGTCACGGTGCTTTGCAAAATGCATTGCATCTATTGTTCAATTGATCTTAGGGGTGAAAAGTGACCTGACCGGGCAATTTGGCATCATTACCTCAACTCTCAATTCTTCCGTTCTTCTTTTCGCCAGCACCACCCTAATTCCAGACTGGATCTTGATGATGCTTTGCAAGCGGTTTTTGTACTCCTGTCGTGCGAGGAAACCACGACAGAACGCTTGGAAAAGCTTCATTCTTTCACGCAGCGTGATGTATTTCGAGGATAACACGCGGGCTCTGTAGGTTGCCTGGAGCCGAGCCATTCCACTGCGAATCTGAAACACGATTGGACGGTTAGGGATACTTAGCTATACTACAATCAAAATTCACCTTTAACCTCCGAACACAACAAGAAAGGGGGAAAGATTAAAATCCTGACTAGGATAGGGGTGGGGGTGGGGCCGGATTGGGGAGGGGTACGCCAAAATATGGCTTTTAAGGGGAAGGGGTTAAACAAGGCGGGGGGAGGGGGGAGTGAAATTCTGAGATAAAAATATTTAAAATAGCTGGTGCAACTTAATTTGGAGGGGAGCGGGGGGCATCCCAAAATAATCTTTTTGAGGGGGCGTTATGTGACTAACTAGAACTCGTAAAAACAAGGCGGGGGGTCATAAAATTTCGAAATGACACTCCACCAAATCCCACCATCCTGCCTCCTACCACATCAATGAATCGATAAGAAAAGGCGATTGAAGAGAGGTTGTTACTAACCCTCTTGTACTTCTTTCTTTCGTGGTGACCTCTCCACGTCTTCTGAATGACAACGGAACCGCTCTTCATCCTCATGTACTGCTTCCGAATCAGAAAGCCACGAACAACTTTCTGGATCAACATGGCGCGTTTGGTCAGAAGTTTGTCTCGCTCTTCCTCCAGCTGAATGTCCTGCTGATCCTGTTGATCAACACAAACAAGCTGTCAGACACTACAGAAAGCTGTCAATCAAAAAAGACAGGTTATCAATCTAGCCAAAGATACTGTCAATCACGGCAAAGAGACAACCAATCACAGCACATCTATTCACCGAAAAACAAAATCGAAAATCTGCAGCAAATAAACAAGATATAAAATATTGAAAACAATCTATTGCGTTCGCTTGCTTTCTTTGTTGATCAATTTAATTCATCTGAGCATCTCTCCACATGTTACGTGATTAATTTATGTAGATCAAATAGCGAAAAATTCTCCGCAAAAGAGCAAAAGAAAGGAAAGTAGGGAAAAATTAAGAAAACACAAAGAAAATATCTACATCAGTTTGTAAAATGACTAACACTAAGTAGAGTTCGTCCTAAACCAAGGTTTGAAAATGGACCTTTCTAAATTCTGTGAATTCTATTCGTAACATTTGGCACCTTATACGCTCGTTATTTCCGACGATTTTCAAGCTCGATCAATAAATAATTGACGGAAGTCAGCAACACGTGACAAAACTGGAAAAAGGGCAAACAACAATTTCCATTAAATTGCAGTTTAAGCCAAACAAAAGCAGATTGGCTATTAATCATTCAAACGTATACGATTTCAGTCTCTAGGAAGCAGAGCAAACTTCGGTTTTACACGGCAAACATAATCATTCCGTTAAGATCTGGCGCTGTGTTTCTAGTTGCAAAATTCTGTTGCGAAATACGCTTTTTTAAGTTGTTGCAAAAATACGCCACCGTACACGCCAGACAATATGGTATGCTTTATTATTTCATGTTAATTCTGTCCGAAACGTGACTTGTTTGAATTTGAACGTTTGTGCAGATAATTCAAAGCTCCAGACCAAAGTCAGCTACAATAAACAAACTCCTCTCATTTCTCGTCAATGCGAGAGACTGAAATACATTAAAACTTACATCAACTTATTTTCCTGAGTCACAAAAAGGCAAATTACCGACAGGTGGAGGCTTCGAGACGTAGACGGCATATGCTACTTATGCGACAAAACCCGAATTTCAAAACAACAATTCAAAAATCATTAAATCGTCGTAATATAAACTTTAGACTTAGTAGAAATACGTTCACCTGAATATCAAGACTTACCTCCATTTGATCTATTGGGATATCCTCTTAAGCTAAGGCGCGCGACCGAGTGGCTCCGTTCATTAAGAGTTCTGTCAGTACGACTAAGCTCTATTAATGACGGCGGTGTCTAAAACTACGCAAGCGTCTTCTCCCTCCAGGGTGCTAAATTGTCATGAAACGTATTCATTCCACCGACAAAGGTCCGACCAGAACCATTTAGAGAATAATTTCTCTTCCAAAAATTCCAGTTTCGAAGTTAACTTCTCAATGTTGACAACGAACTAGTTTACAATCGTTTGGTGTCAGTCCGATAAAGGTAATAACTCCAGCTCTCATTTTATTGGCTCAAAAATTACGCAATTAGCGAAAGGAAAGTGACAGTTATTGTATAATAATGATTTTATTCCATATTAAAGTATTCATGAATTAGAACACGCCGTCTGATAATGTGAAAGTACATTTCATCGGAGTATTCTACAAGTTGACTTGTCTTTAGGTCCCTGTGCTGTCTTCGATTTTAAATGAATTTCGAACCGATTCAAAATGAACAGGATGCTCGAGTGGTCAGAAATTTTCTTTCTTGCCACTGTTGCTCAAAGATAGAATAGTTTTGACACACAAAAAATAGCGATGCTACCAACCTGCTAATACTGAAAACACACGATACGCGTTTCTTAACTGTTCCTTCAAAGTGAGGTCAGGATTCGAACCCTTGCCCTCTGAAAAACTCATGCAGTGTTCTACCAACTAAGCTAACAAGCCAACTGCCGGGGGGTTGGTCAACAATGGTCAGGGGCCCATTTTATAAACTCCGAAAAGCCATTTCTAAAACTGCAATCCGCTTACTCTAAAATGCTCGTCTTTTACCAAGATTTCAAGAGAGGAAAGGACAAATTTGGGATCAATCTTTGTTTCTGAGCAACTGAGGTCGAATTTACGTTTTCGAGCTCGCAGTACAGTAAGCATACTATTTGCAAAACTCAGCTCCATGCAAAATTTCATGCCTGGGAATGTCTTCATTTTAAGATATGAAGGAAATTATGGAACCTGAAATGGGCCCGAAACGCACACCAGCTCTCAGTTGCAAGGCTCACGGGTTTGAATCTCGATGCACAGCATTTTCCTCATGTTGCTTGGGTTGCTTTGTTGTTGAGTTGCTTGATATGTATGTAACAGAATGAAAAGCTTCGACGGTCTTTCATTAATTAATGAGTACTTTTTATCGTTCGATGACTGAGATTTTAGAAAACGAAACACCAACTTGGAGAATAAATCGGTTTTCCAAAAAAAAAAAAAAAAATGGAAACTGATGCAGATATTTGCAAATGGAGAAAATCTAAGAAATGTCCGGAATTTACCACTGAGACCGATACTGGGATACACCCAAGTGATTGCGAACTTGGACACGCGGCCTTTAATGCGCCTAAATGTAATTTAGGTCAGGTTAACCTTGCATTCGATCTGCGGGGCTAATTACATGTGCGTGGCTTGTTGCGATCGTTGCGAATTCATTCAGCCTTTAATTGTTTCGTTCTTTCGCATGGTATGTATCAGTCTGGTAAGTATTTCTCCACTGAACTCCTTTCCAGTTTAATGGTGCATTTAAATTGTTGCTCGTAGAGGTATTTCCCGCTCACAGGGTTGCCATGGTTACCTCCCTGCTGCGCATTAATTGCTAAGGATCTCGTCAACCTTTAAGGCACCAGCTTTCAAGCTCACCAATTGGCGATGACTTCAGAGCCACCACAATAACGATTACGTGAAAACTACTTGTAATAAAAACGGCCAACCAAATAAACAAACTTACCTTGAGAAAAATCTTGGTTTTTCCAACTTGCCAGTCAGCATTTCCCAGAAGGTTCTTGCCAATTTTGACGGCCGCATTCTTCAGGCTTTGGGAGTCTAACTGACCTCGTTCTAGGCCCTCGCTCAGCATGTGATAACGGTCAATGAACTCCTTAAATGTGTGGCGCATGGGGTAGCCAGCTTTTCGTATCCTGTAATAAAAGAAAAATAACAAAAAGATATGGTGTTTACAATAACAACGTACGAGAAAAAATCAAAATAAATAACAAACCAAAATAAAACGAGTTAATCCTCATAAGCACGTGGAGCATAAATTAACCTTCATAAGCAAAAACAAGTAATGAAGTCAACCTTAGAAACAGAAGTTAACTTGTCGATAAGCAGCATTCAGTGGAGGGTAGGTGCCAAGTGAGAGCAATGCAGGCAAAAGCAAATGATTGTGGGCAAAAAGCAAGTGAAGGGGAGTAACCATGGAAACCACCCCCTGGCACCTGTCACACTGATCATTCACTGGAGAATAACAACAACAACAAGATAATTTACCCAACAGTAAATCCGATCCTGAAACCAAGAGGTGGGTGGGAGGGCGCAAACAGACAGCAAAAACACGGCAACAACTACACAAAGCAAACCACGAGGGCAAACCTCTGCAGCAATGACTGAAATGCACATGCGCTATGTGATCACCCGCTGGCCAACAGATAACCTCCCAGTTAACTATGATTATAGATAATCTCATTAAGGCGGTCTTCCACTCACAAAATGAACTTTTTTAATATTTGATGGATTCAATATTCATCATCATAAAACTGAAGAGACCATACAAAAGTGTTAAGATTTATGACAGTGATTGACATTTTGTTACCATGGTAATCACTTCCCAGCCCCCAAAGGGTGAAAAAAGATGAACCAGAGGTCCCATACACATGATACTGGTATCAAAATAATCTACAATGTTTGCTCTATGCAGTAAACCTAAAAAAAAAAAGAACCTTTTAGGGTTTTTTTAGAAAATTTTCAGTGTTCACTGCCAGTGTTATAATCTTTGCAGTCACTGTACACTCAAAATTGAAATGAAACCTTATCCAGTTTCACAATAGCGATGTTTCTCGTTACGTCACCTATTGTTATTAATGTGCCGACCAGAGGTTTATTGGCTGTTGAAACAATGCATGCTATTGTTCGGTGGCTGGCAAATTTGAATATCAAAAGAAATTTGACGTCAATGTTTGTAAACAAGAAACATCGCTATAGTTATGTTTTCTTTGGTTCACAGCACAAAAAAGCTTTCAACGAAACTCCAGTGAAAATTTCATTTAAATTGCATGAAAGGAAGGCGAGATATCTTTTTTGCTGGAATGGCTGTAGTGACAAAATTGCAAAATTGGGAAATCTGAGGATAAAGTTTTCAGTTGGTAAGAAAGAATATTTATATCCATGGCAAACAGTGTCCAATGTTCATTTCAGTTTTGTATGCATTAAAATGTCCAGATACATGTGTCACCCTCTTGTGCTTGCTTTTTTTTCCTCAAACTTCCCCATAAACAAATCGTTGCCATGAGCGTTGCTATGGCAACAAATGCACTGTCATCAGGAATTTTGTCTAAATTCCGTTTCGCGTCACAAATATCATAACGAAATGCCTCAGGATAGTAAAATCAGTGAAACTAGAAATTGCCAGCTTCTGACAAAAAATGCGAAATTTTGAGTGGAAGACCACCTTAAAGCCCCATAAGCAACACAAAATAAGCCTTATAACCAACTTAAATAAAAGAATCCTGGGATCATAACTTGCATAAGGAACATGAATTAACATAATTTACCCCATATCCAACATAATTAACGATCCTTAAGAACATAAATTAACCACCAAAGTAATGTAAATTAGCGAACCTTATGGTCTCCATCATGCCTGAATATCGCAACTGTCGACAGCATAAGCCTCGATCAAATCTCTGAAACGACAGGACAGGTCTGTTGTAACACAGAGAGGGCGGGTAGCAGATAAGAGCTAAACCATAAAATTAAACTGGCCAACTGGAAGTGTCGACCTCCCAGTGTGCAAATTTTCAAGTCTTGACTATCAAGTCTGCAGGACTGTCGACTTCCAAGCGTCTGAATGAAGTCACTTGTAACGTGTAACTAGCATATAGAAATTAGCGTAATCAAAAACTGCTTGATGCCATGATAGGTCTGTTGCTTGTCAAGAACCGAAAACTGGACATTGCTAAAATAACGCAATGGAATACCCTCGGCTGAAGGGCATATCACGTGCACATCTTCACGACGATTATTCCTCCAAAACTTTCCCACAAATCTGCTTACTCCATTTATCATGCCATTCCTAAGACAATAAGTCGACGTGGCATTCTGTTCCGACTGTTACTATTCCAGAATGGCTTCAAACGAGCACACCCAAGACTGCTGAAAAACTGCTATACTGAAAAGCTACCTATTTTTAACACTTTAACTCCCAAGATCTGTTTATTAATTCTCCTTTCTAGCCTCTATAGATTTCCTTGTACAACAGTTAAGAGAATTTGGGTTATAACAAGATACAGTAATACCTTCTGATTGATATATTTGTCTATTCTCATCACCTGCCTACTGGACCACGTATTGATATTATAGGGAGAAGTTATATGCTGATTACTTCTGAAAGTTACAGGGTTAAGTCTTTCCGAGAAAGGGAGGGGAGGGTAGTGCACTCCTTACCATCGGTTTCTTGTAGTCGTTAGGTTTGATGCACCGCACAAAGAAAGGATGACAGGCGTTCAGTGTTCTCATCAGTAAATCAAGGGACTTTTTAAACTGAGTTCCTAGAGTAGGAGCACGCTTCCTTGTGTCTTCGCCCTAAAAGACAACCATAACCCAAAGCTGAGTGAAATCACTTCATAAAAAACAATTCACCAAAACGTTTCATTAGAAGCTTCCACGTCTCTTTCAAAACTTTTGTCTTTCCATAATTATTATAGAAAGCCTGGAACAGAAAACACTGGAACAGAAGAACTGGAAAACAGTTCAGAATATAAAGTGACATACCATGGCTCTCTCTTTGGAAAAAAGTTCGAGCAAGAATTTTGACTTGCTCTCTGAAACCAAGTCAACAAGGTCGGCACTAAACGTATCGCGATTCTTGTCGAGAAAACCTGTTAATAAATTGAAACAAAAACGCCTTTGTTAAACGTAAAAAGCCAAGAAGGAGCTTATAATTATTATGCTAGGGAAAGGCTTTGGAGCAATTTAGCGCCGTAAAACCAAAACCAAGGCATTTAAGTACCCTGACCAATCACAATGGACGTAAACAGTACGATAAGCTAATCAGAATAAGAAGCGATTACATGTTGGGTGCGCCAAGCGCGGGAAAATGTGTGCAACCGCCTCAAGATTGGTGCTGGATTAACTTTACTTCTCATTGGTTGAGGAAGTGCCGCGAGTTTTGTCAACTAGCCACACAGAGCGATGTAAAGCAGAAGCATTTAGTAAACGCGAGTTACTGTTATTAGTTAACATTCATTTCAAAACCACTCTATATGAAGAGAAAAACACTTTTCCTCCCAAAGTCTTCGTGATCTCTTTGTACAGAGCCTGTCTTCGCGTCAACCCGTGCTAAATGCCCCACCCCCTGAAGTGTCGAGACTTCAAAAATACGATAAACGTACTTCTCGAATGCCCAATAAAAAGCAGCTTTATTCTGATACAACAAACATACCTTTGGAGCTGTAGTAAACGATGCCTGCAAAATGACGGATGCCAAAAACTGAGGAAGATGAGTTGACCGGCGGAATAAACAGTTTGGATCGCTTGTGGTGCGTGCTAAGTTTCTGCAACATTGTGGAATCTGTCCCCTTGATAAAACAAAAAGAATTTAAGATGGCATAACAGGGCTTAGTTTCTAACTAAAAGAAAAGAAAAGAAAAGGAGTTATTTAGCTGATGGTAACTGGTCCTCGAAAGCTAGCGTTTCGATCCCTTAATTTGTCATAGTCCAATTAGCCAAAAAAGATTTTATAATATATAACCATCACACAACTATTAACTTGAAAACTTACCTTTGGAAATCTGCTCTCCTCGTCCACTAAAGCAACGATGTTCATTGGCTTCTGAGCCAACAAATCAAGAACCTGTTGATTGTCAACGAACGCAATGTGCTGCCACTTTATATCTTCTTTGTTATATTCCTCCTGAAAAAACAAAACCACGAAATAGAAATTAAAGATTTTTACCTGGTGCATACACCTGCTGAAATGTGTGCAATTTATTAACCCTCAACTATGCTTATCTAATGAGCCAGTGAATGAGAGTGGAATCAGGGAGCGGTTCTTGGAAAGGATGTTAGGGATTATACATTAAAACATATCCTCAACAAGGATTTCTCGTTATACAAAACGTTTTTAACTACTAAAATTCTTTCACGTTAATTCAAATAAGTTAATTCCATACTCAAGGAAAAAAGTTATCTTCAAAGAAAATTACTGGAATATGCACAATTGATGTTGAGATTTACGAACAAAGTTATGACGTCATTGTGCTTTAAACAACGGGCCCTTGCCGTTCAAGTTTCACGCGTTCGCAGCTGTATTTTAGCCCGCCTTCAATCCACTGCATTGTTATTGGCCGTACAAGCTAAGATGATGATTGATCTAACGGTCTATTGCTGCTTTACTTCGTAGTACCACTGAATTGCCAGCAAGATACATGTACCGGCCGGTAAATTTGGCATCATTACAGCCATTCCCCATAGAGTATAGCCTATACTTGCCTGTTCCAGTTTAAAGATGTGTTGAACAAAGAACTGCTGAAGATTCTCATTGGCGTAGTTGATGCAAAGCTGTTCAAAACTTAAGCAAACAGACGAACAACGTGAGTAAGCATGCATTACTCTATCCCAACATTAGTGATGTAGTCTTCAAGCGTTTCAATCTATTTTTGAACTGCGCTACTTGCAGTATTAATGTAATGTTATTAAATTGTACCCAGTGACTTCATAAATTCGTAGTTTTAGTGAGGGAACATTAAATGAAACATCGCACGACCTCAGGCCCGGTTCAAACGTCGAACTCCACATGTGCCGAATCTAAAGCAAATGAGAAAAATCTATTGTTTTCCTCAATTGCATTAGATTTGGTACATGTGAAGTTCGACGTTTGAACCGGGCCCTATGGCACAATTCCTGATAAATAAGCACTTGTTATTTTGGAAGTTACAGTTATCACACTCGCCTTAATTTCGAGAACGTAGTTATTCATTACGAATTGTAATCAAGGTCGTGCGATCTCTATAATTACAATTGTTGCATAAAAACGAGGGAATGAAAATATATAACAGGGTTAAAGCAAGTGCGTTAAATTTACAAGAAGTCATATATTACAAAGGTAGTTACTTATTTCCCATTCGACAGTGTCGTATGTTCCTGTTTACATAGGGTACCAAATAGCACACAGCTACAACTGAAAGAGTCCCTCATAAGTATTACGATTTAATTGGTTCACTTTTCTTGTCAATGTCTTACCTGTTGGAGTCAAAGTTTTCAAATCCAAAGATGTCAAGAACACCAATTGATGACCTAAAATCTGAGAAGTTGTCCTAAATATGACAGAAAACGAAAACGAAAACGAAAAAAAAAAGATTAAAAAAATGTCGATCTTGGTCATACTACAAGTAAATGTATTCCGTTTGCTGCTAGAAGGGACGGCAAGTTCCAGACAGGGCTTGGGCTCCAGCAGTGGGTGTCGAGATGCACCTGCGATTCTCCCCGCTCATCACGGCTAGAAATCATGCATCGCGGTAATACATGACTTGATTACAAGTGACCTTGACAGGACTATTGTATAATCTGCAGGTATGAAGTCACAAGCGCTGATTTCGAAAATTCACTCTACGTCTTCGGCCAATCAGAAAAGAATCAAATGAATACTGATCCTCGCAGTTGTGAACGCAATTATATGCAATTGCGCAAAGAAGCCTGAAAAAATTCAGGACTTCAACGGGGTTTGAACCCAAGACCACGCGATACCGGTGCGACGCTCTAATCAACTGAGCTATGAAGCAACTGACTTGTGAGCTGGTCAATTGTAGGTTCATATGTTCCCGTGAAAGTGAAGAATTTTTTTCAGGTTTCTTTGCAACTGCGAGGATCAGTCTTAACCTGATTTCATTTCCGCAGTTCATATGATCCATTTCCTATACATCACTCACAATCAGAAAAGGGATATCGAGTTCAATGTATAACAATGTAGACAATTATGTGAAAGAGGTTTACGAAATAAATTTAAACATCTTGACGTCATGAAAAAGTGGCCAAATCCGTACGTCCAGCCGTGAGGTGGGGGAATCGCGGGTACATCTGGACAACCTCGGGCACTGAGCCAATGATCTTCCATGAACCTGTCGGACGCTTTCATCGCGAAACAAAATGTGTATCCGGGAAGCAAAAATGTTTTTTGGCAAAAGTAAGAAATTTGTTTCCGCAACAACCGATTCCTGCGCGGCTAAACTCAGAAACATTTGGGTCAGAAAGAAATCATATGTGAACTGCTGATATGAAATCATATGAAGAAAGATCGTCGCAGTTATGATCGCAATTTTTCAATTGCGTAAAGAAGCCTGAAAAAAAATCCAGGACTTCAACGGGGCTTGCCCGTGACTTTGCGATTCCGGTGCGATGCTCCACCAACTGAGCTATGAAGCCACTGACGTTGGGAGCAGGCTTGTTTCCTAGTTTAGCCACGCCGTAACACTCACCTTGTCTGTAAAAATAGCGGCGTTGATTTTGCTGACAATCCAGATGAATATTCTTCCATAGATTCCTTTGACAAATGCGTCTCTTATGTCAACTGCTTTGACCGCGCTGACTGGAGAGAAGATCATTTCACCGCGGGCAAAGGTAGAGCGACTTGTAAATGCTTCAATTAAACTGTCGTGCTTCACCTGAGGAAAAAAAACATAATGGGCAATGAAATCAAAGCAAGTTTGTCTCGAGTTAATTACCTCCCGGAAACAACAATCCGGGTAGGAATAACGTTGGTGGTACGGACCAAGTGTGTGTCCCGCGCGGGACTTGAGGTTTAAACACTCACGACACCGTAGAAGATCGGGTATGTCAGACATACCTTCTACCAGAATTCACAAGTCTACGTAGCATGAACCAAGATAGTTGAAAATATTTCAGAAACTGTGCAAAGTCGCAAAATGGAGAAACAAAAGTGGAAATGCTGTTTGAGCTCGACTTTACAGACGTCTGCCCGCTTAAAGGGTTTTTTTTTTTTAGCCCAAGTTGATTCAAAGACGTGCGCGCTTCTACTTAAGACAGGACAAGGCTGAGCTCTAAGAAAAGTAGTTGGGAGCCCATACTTGTAACCTCTAAACCCTTGACATCCAGGGAGCCCAGTATATGCGTTTGGTGCAAAAACCAATATTTCCTGGTGGCCCGAAGGCAAACGTTAGTCTCCAGGGGTCAGCGGGCTTGCGAGAGCACAACCCTGGACAGGAGTTCGCTTACAGGTGGTTATTAGTGTGGAGCTTCAATGAAGAAATCGTCGGGACCATGGTTTGGAGTCCGCTGAAGGAAGACATCCGTAAGCAGACGAGTCACAACAGACTGAACAAACTTCCCTTTTTCTTACCTCTAAGAGGCTGGCCACCTGTTTTGCCAGGTCATGATCTGTCACATCACAAGCATCCATGGTGCTCTTTATACAGGCTATAATATAGATACAACATGAAACTGTCAAGTCTATGAACTTCAAACCTTTTCTTTTCCTGATATTTTTAACAAGCCGAGACGAGATAGAATAATGACGGGGGGCGGGGGAGGGGGGAGGGGAAGCCCGAGAGAATAGGACGCTAAAGGGGGACGGCAGCTGGGAGAGAGGAAGGAGAGAAGCGAAGGTCTGGAGCGGAGGATACAAGAATAAGTACGTAAGAAAAAGACATGGGGAGGGGGAGGAAACAGAGTACGGAGACATAGGATTTGATCCCCATACCCGTCCCCTGGTACAAGACGCAGCCTTATGGATTATGACACTACAGCCGCACTTTCAAGACGCCTCTTTGTGTTAGGAATGTTCTCACTCTCTTATACGCATGTTCAGAGTTGAGGTGGTATTCGAGTGTTCGTGCTCTTTAAAGATGCGTTAGTTTCAACCCAAGCAGTACCTACCTTCAAATTCAAGGTTTCCAATGTGCAAAATAGCGGCTAACAACTTGAAAATACTCCAGCTATCGTCTTGAGAAAACAGCAAAACCTGATAAGAAAGGGGAATTAAATAAGACACGGTAGCGCTTTTAAAACTTTACGCACGGTAATAATCACACCTATTAATGCTACTCTCAGAGTTTTGATTGCCTCACCAGCCATGGAAAATAGACCACTTTCATAAGTGGCGGCCAATTTGTTATTCTTTTGTATATATGGTAATTAGCCATACTAGCTTCATTTTAGAACAAAAATTCTTTTGAATTTTGCACATCCTAGCGAGGCTAGTAGGGCTCATTAGCATGAAAATATAAGAATATTTTGTTTGGCTGCATGTCATTATGAAAGAGGTCTATGAGGCACTGTACTAGTCCCGAGAAACCGCGACCACTTTAATCACAGCTAGCTATATCAATGTGGCCCCTGGGCTCAGACCATTAATCATGAACAGTCCCTAAGCAAATGGTACCTTCATTGATCCTCTAATAAGAGCAAACTCCTCCGCGTCATCCATTCCGTCGCAGGAAATACAGTTTCCCTGAGTGAGGTAATAATAATCTGACGCGTCTGTTAAGTACAGTCTTTCCCTTTCGCTCTGTGACATGCCAGCCAGCATGCGGTAGAATATGTGATAGTTTCTTTCGTCAGGCATCTAAAAGTAAGAAACGGCAATTAAGAAATTGTATTGACTCTTTCTGGGCTTAGAAAGCCACGCTTCCAGTTGTGCGAGATGATCAAAATGCCGTAGTGGAGAATAGTCACGCTTCTCGCCTGCTGCTTATAATCTTAACACGTCTTGGAGTCATCGAGTCACCCGTGCGTTATCAGAGTACAAACGCGATGAAAAGTGGAATCTATTTCTCAAAATAATACTACAGACATGTATAATAACTGAAGCAATTATTGAATGAGGTTGAGTAGGATATGAAGAATTCTGCACGTCGAGGGGGGTGTTATCCACCAAGGCTGAAGGCCGAGGTGGATAGCATCCTCCGAGAGATGCAGAATTCTTCATATTCTACGAAAGCCGAATTCAATAATTGCTTATTATTCATTCAAAATATTTTCAATATTTTCTTCGCTCAAACTTCTAAACCTACTCGCAGCCATTTTTCTGCTCAACAATAATAAGACAATCTCGTCCCCAGCTTTTTTCGGTCAACGGTCCAATAATTTTCAGCGGGCTGCACTTTTGACGTCATTTTGACGTCATCGGTTCAATAATCTCCAGCGGGCTGCACTTTTGACGTCATTGATTCAATATGACGAAGTTTCTTTCCAAATTTGGTGAACAGCAGCTGGTTATGGTGAATTATGCGTGTGGTTTTAACCAATCAGAAACAGGGAAATATTTCGAATGAATAATAAGACTATTTATACCACACACAACACTATTAACACTACCAACCTACAGTACTGTAACATAAACAGCACTTACTTGGTGGACAAGTCTGGATTTCTCTAATAAGTACTGGTCGATCTTAGCGCCTTCAATTGAACCATTCTTGTTAAAATGGACGTCGATGTATTTGCCAAACCGACTGGAGTTATCATTGCGAACTGTCTTGGCATTTCCAAAAGCTAAAAGAAACAATTAACCGCGATACAAAATTACTTATAGGGTACATATACGTGTAAACGTGCTTTTCCGGCATCACCCTGTTGTTACTGCAAGTCCCATTTTATGGCCTTTATGTTACCCAAATGGCAGACTGTGTCGGCTGCCGCACCGCTACTGAATGAAGGAAGCAGCTGACAATATACAGGCTAGAACTATTAAAGAGAAGTAAAACGAGCTAAACACGCGAATTTACGCAAAAATTGCCTTCGCGAGCTGCGTTTTCTCGCAGGAGGCAAATTTCGCATTCAGGACTACTTGTATACTTTAACGGGCGGTGACAATTCTGAGAGGACCTGTTTCGGGAGAAGAAAAAAATCTTTCCGGAAATCTCGAGATTTTGCCGGGTATCGGGAGATTGAGGAATTTTTGGGGGGAATTATGACTTAGTTCTGGTATGTTGCAGAAAAAGATAAGCGAAGTTTGACTTTTTTATGAGAATGTCACCGAAAATATTGGGCGGATCTTCCAAATTTCCCGGAGGACTTAAAGTTACATAGTGTTGCTGAGACAACGTTTGTTAGAGTCTGAAATAAATTAAATAAATAAATAAATACTTAATTGACCACTCCCCTAGAGGGGCTTTTCAGGGACAATGAAACAAATAATACAAATGAACACAACAGAGTTAATAATCCCAACTGGCGGGAGGCAGACCAGTTGGCTATTTACAAGGATGACCGACCAGCTAGTGGCCAGAGCGGGATTTGAACCCGGGCCACCGCATTGAAATCCCGCGCCCTAAACCACTCGGCCATCCTGCTTCCTTATATCTTCTGAAAAGAAGCAGGACTCTTAGGGTGTCAACTTGCTGAACGAAATTAAGCACTTCTCTTTTTTCGTTCAACTTCGTTCAACATGCTGATAGTCTACTTCTGCATTCATCATGGCACGATACACTCAGCATTTGTTGAACTTGAGCTGCAACATTTCAGTGTTGATCAACTGCGAGATTCATTCTTCATTTGATTTCATTTTCGCAGTTAATATATGATTCAGTTATTTCAAATATATCATCTACACTCATCTCTTTCACAGGAACATATGAACCCACAATTGACCTGCTCCCAACGTCAGTGGCTTCATTGCTCAGTTGGTTAGAGCATCGCACTGGTATCGCGAGGTCACGGGTTGAAAACCCGTTGAAGTCCTGACTTGACCTTTTTCTTTTGCACAAATTGCGTTCACACCGCAATAATAGGATCATTCTTCATTTGAAAAGTTGAACTGTGTGTTACCGGCTTCTAACTCTTTCATCTGTAAGTAGAGTGTACATACAGCAAAGCAAAGTTATGTTGTTACCTTCCAGTACAGGATTAGCCTCCAGAATCTGCTGCTCTATCCAAGAATGCTGTCCACTGACGGCAGCCAGGTACTGAAGAATCAGTTTAGTTGACTCTGTTTTCCCAGCACCGCTCTCACCACTACAATGACAGAGAAAGGCAAGCAATGAATACTACGCAAACGACGAAAACAACATATGCAAAAATGCGACTGATTTCTACAGATGTATACTGTATTAACACTAATATAATACTAATACTTATTATTAATATTAATACTGCATCATTACTTCCGCTTCGGTACCTTCTTCTTGGGGACGTTTCCTCGAAAACGAATTAAACATAATAAAAAATTAAAATAGGTGGAAAACACTAAAGCGTTAGTGGCAAAAACGGCAGCCTTACGCGAGCGTAATTTGCTATTAATGCCGCTGTATTGCTCGTGTAATTGTTAACGCGCGCTTACTGCTCGCATCCAGCATGTTGTGTTCAACGCCGCCGAATTGCACGTGTTTTGCGTGCGTGCAGGTGCCGCTATTCGCGTAGCCAGCGCCATAGGGCGATGTCTTTCGCAGCCAATCATATGCAAATGTCAGTTACCTTTGAGCAAGGGTTCCGCCACCACCAACCCCGCTCCCTCTTACTCCCTTCCAAAAAAATCCAATATAAAAAATTCGCCCCCTCAGGAGACTTCACAAGGTTCTGAAAAGATCTTGACATAAAGCACAGCTTGGGGGTACAAACCTGATGATAACACACTGGTCGTGTGCTTCTCGTTTCATGTGCGAGTACGCATTGTCTGCCACAGCAAAGATGTGTGGAGGAAGGTCACCAAGCTTCCTGTTTTTGTATTTCTTCACATATTCGGCATCGTAGATGGAGTAAAGTTGGTAGGGATTTACCGCTACTAAGATTGAACCAGTGAACGTCTGCAAACATCAAAAGCATTGCACGTTCAGCTGAATGAGCTACATGTCCTGCAAATGGGCTAAACGTCCCGCAAATGGAAAGAACATGCGGTCTCTTAATTTCCTTTAAGAGCTTGCATACAGGTGTGTGACATTCGGAACTAACTTTAGCTCACTCCATTTACAAACTACTGTAACAGGTTTGCCTAGTCAAAAATAAGACAGACAGTATGGCATCACCTCTTAAGACCTGCTAATTTCATTGGCCCAAAACGATTCCTGTTTGAAACAATCTTATGGGTGTGTAGGAAATGAGAGAGGAGTTTTACAAGTCCCTAAGTTCTAATCATAGTATGTAGAAATACAGCACTGTATCTCCCTTTGAGTTACAAATTGGACTTAAATACCAAATTAAACATGTTCAAAGATGTTGTGAAGAACTTACAATGTACAGTAAAGGACAGGGGTTTTGTTAAGTTCTTGTGTAGGAGGTCAGCGGGGTTTTTCTGCCAGGCATTTTTAGCTTTGCTTATAAAAGAAAGGGCAAATTGATGGCTTAGTCTCGTTCACAGCCGGTCAATTTGCCCGGTGTGTCCGGCCCTTAATGGACCCTCTGAAAGGAGAAATAGCAGTAGCAGTATCAAGACCTAGAGATTTCCCTCTAAAATTTTGAGTTAGAACCGTCCCTTTATTGGTAGAAAGTAGCATGTTGACTGTAGCATGACAGATGGTTACCCCAGTTATATGTAGTTTTTGCACATCCTACCTACTAAAAAATCTAGTAACAGCTCCAAGTAGTACCATTACATAATTTTTATGTACACGTATTAAAATTACTAGGACTACAAGATAGACTTACGTAAATCTGATGGTTATAGTATCGAATGAACAGGTTGTGAAGAATTCCAGCTTCATTTAAGTCTCCAAGTTGAATCTACAATAATCGTAAATAATACATGTAAATACTTAATTGACCACTCCCCGAGAGGGGCTGTTCAGGGACAATGAAACAAATAATGCAAACGAACACAACAGAGTTAAGAATCCCAACTGGCAGGAGGCAGACCAGTTGGCTACATGTATTTACAAGGATGACCAAGGAATTGATCCAGGCCTGAACCCAGAACAACTCCAGCTAGTGGCTAGAGCTCAGGATTTGAACCCGGGTCACCGCATTGAAATCCAGCGCCCTAAACCACTCGGCCATCCTGCCTTAATCACTGATAAACACAATAAATAAGTCAAATGTAAGCAAATTTACTCAGTAAGAAAGCACTATGCACTGAAACAACTCAATCCATGCAATACAGTGTAATTTAAAGAAGCATCTTTCCAAGTTAGTGACACAGGTACTGTTTGACCAGCAGAAGCAAATCCAAGTTATACTGCCATTAGTGGCACCTGTAACCATCCAACCCCCATGCACAGATGCTCTACTGTTGATTAGCACAATGTTGTAACTTGGATTTTAGGTACATGTACAGTATAGAATTGGATGAATTGGTTGAAGTAAATGGAAACAGATTACAGTGTATAATGAGCATGAAGCTCAAAAAAGCAATTTCCTGTACTCTCTGGCAGCTAGGTAGCTATGTCAACTTGGTCATTCACTGGCTTCTGCTTCCTCATGACAACCCTGCTAGTAGTACACCTGTGGTAGCTTATTTAATTTAAAGGGAATACCAGAAAATATACACCCCCCCTCCCCCCATGGAAGGTTAATAAAAATTATAAGAGGGAGGGGGAGACAAAAGCCAAAGTTTTTAAGGAACCTTATGAAGGTAAATTGGAATTTCCAGTAGGGTGGGGACGTTCCATTAAAGGCAATCCTAGAAAATATCCACACCTCCCCCACAGAAGGTTAATGAAAATTCCAAGGGGGAGGGGGAGACAAAAGCTAAAGTTTTTAAAGAAACTTATGGAAGTAAATTGTAATTTCCAGTAGGGTGGGGACGTTCCTTTAAAGGCAATCCTAGAAAATATCCACACCTCCCCCACAGAAGGTTAATGAAAATTCCAAGGGGGAGGGGGAGACAAAAGCTAAAGTTTTTAAAGAAACTTATGGAAGTAAATTGGAATTTCCAGTAGGGTGGGGAGGTTCCATTAAAAAACCTTCTATGGGGGAGGGAGGTATGGATATCTTCTGCAACCACACAATGCTGATCAATGCTGAGATTAATTACATTTACAGTGAACATAAAAGTACCATATCATCAACCCCTTTAACACTTGTTGGGTGCATTATCCTGAGCTTGCTTGCAAGGGATGTTTCTATCCAGTGTTCCTAACAACAAAATCAATACACCAATGTCTTAAACGTACATGTATATAAGCACGACAGGGCACATGCAAACTTAATGCAATCAGGACAGTCATTAGCGTATCAGGAAAAATGGTCATTTTGAAATTTCTGATGAATTTGGGGTTTCAGTGATTAGGTCAACCAAAAACAAGTTTCTAATACAGGTTTTATAATTATTGTGCTTGCTTTTGCTGATAAATACAACAAAATAAGCAAAGCAATAATTTATGTTACTCAAATCTTTTTTACTTTATTACACCTCTTAAGGATGTTCACGTGAAAATTTTCCAACATTGATTTTTTCCTGAGACTTTTACCACTGTCAGATGATGAGTTAGTTATGTCAGAAATGTAAAAAAATGGGGGATCATCAACTTCATTTTGGAGAGAACATGCCCAGAAGAACACCATAAATCTGAAAAAATTGGGCTTCACTTGCAAATAAGGCCACACTGTCTGTAAGCCCAAAGATATTACAATTAAGTCTTTGAAGGGAGATGTTCCCCACCAAACATTGTTTAAGTGGACTTATTACGTGAATTTAGTCGACTGGTGAGGTTCCTTAAAGAACAAGTTTGCATTTAGCGACCATAGCAGTATTCAATTTCCCATGTACAGACATCTTGAATTTTCCACATTTGATTTTTTGTTTATTTTTGGACAATGTGGAGATAATTGCAAATAAAATCTGTTTCTGGAAAGAAAAGTAGGGGGTCACTGATGATTTAAGAGAGTAAACTGAAGGCGAAGAGAACACAACAGCTACCATCCTTTTACTTGCTTAGCTTTCTTCCTCAGCACAAGCGCTCGATGGCTGAAATGGCATGACCTAGTGACATGAATTTCGTGTGCAGTGGGGATGCACGTGAACATCCTTAAATAACTTCAGGCTGCATTTCACTGTTTACCTGATGGTACAAATTATGATGTCAATAACATCCCATCATTGTGAGCTACTGAAAACCCTCAATTTTGCACCAAAATTTCACAGAATGTTTGTCGCGAAGTAACTGTAGCCCCAACATCTATTGTAACATCTTCTTTCACTTCTTTTTCCAAAAACATGCAAAAAGTCTTTGTTGTCAAACAACTTGACAATGCCCTGCAGGGTTGGTTCACTGCTCCTTCAGGATAATAATTAACTGTTGGTTTCACAAAATGGACACCATACCTTTCCTTCATCATCAACAACTTGAATCTGTCCTGAATCTGCCATTTTGACAAGTGCTCCAATGGGCACATCAAACTCCCCTCCATTGGTGTGGTCAAGCCACACATGCTCGCCCTACACCAAACCAAATGCGGTCAGACCAAACACATACAAGATAATTCAAGATAGAGTAAAGGTTGCTGTCGAGTCTAACTACAAAAAGTCAGCATATCTGTTGTTTAATAAATAGACAATTGCAACATTCAGGTCACAGTGTGTAATGCTGCAGTTCTAGTTAACCTGAAACCAGGGTGTATAATTGTGCACACTAACACATTAAAACATACGTGTTGTATGTAGCCTTCTTAGCTTACATGTACCAACCGACCAGCGTTAGCTGACAACTTCTATTAAATTAAAGCAACCGAGAGGCAGGCATTTGTCAATTGTTAGGTCAGCGTTGCCACTCACTGGGATAGACAAAAATTCCATGACCTATCCCTGACTTTTTACTAACCAAAGACCAGTTATCACTGACCATCCAAAGCAAATCCTTGGGCAATAAACTGCCAGAAATGAAGCCGCAGAAATCAATTCCACCGCAGAATTTTTTTCAACAAAAACACCTTTACTACCAAGGAATCTCATTCCCAAGTGGTTAGCCAAAAGTAAAATTCCCTGACTTTTCACTGACTTTCAGGTAGAATTTAGAATTTCCCTGATGTGATCCCTGACCTTGAAAAAAATCTGTTTTTCCCTGACTTTTCCCTGACCATGGCAACCCTGTAGGTTATACCGAGTATTTGCTGGTAGGTATCTAAGAGGCAATAATGTACATGGCAAACTATTGTCAAGGATCACTGTAAACCTCACTGACATTAATATTTCTTTGCAAAATGCAAAGGTCAAGACAAGGGGTGAAAGTGATATCTTCAGTGTACACTGTGTAAAAGTAGGAAGTGGGTTCTCAAGATTTACATTTTACGGTTCAAGACAGGGGCAAAACAACAACACAATCAAACATGTGCTTCGGACTAATCGACCATGCATGCTCAAGACTATTGCACATTGTGACACACTGTACTAGTGTATTAATTTGGAATGTACTGTCGACTTGAAAACTTTGTGTTTTAGTTTCAATACATGAAAATGTCACTTTAAGCCAAAAAGGTGTTTTAAAATCAAAAGCAAAAGGATACCTGTCAACCTTGTAACTACAGCGTACACATGTACATGTACAGGCATATGACCTAAGCTTAGGCCATGTCCACACTGATGTGTTTTTGTTTGAAAACGCATTGATATGTATGCATTTTGGCCTCCCGTCCACACTGATATGCTCGAAAACAGATCCTTTTGAAAACGCTGTTGAAAGTGAATCGTATTGAAAGTTACGCTATGGCATCTGTATCAGTGTGGACGCAGATCAATATATGATGCATTTTTACACCTATTGTAAACACATACAAACAAAAATGCATCAGTGTGGACATGGCCTTAAGAGACCCTTCTCCAAAATGGCAGCAATGGATTTGAACCAGCTAAAATTGAACTGAATGAAAAACTGATACCAGAAATAGGAAGAGCACCTTTACTTTAGTAACCCTGCCATTAAGTTTCCACATATCAGGTGTTATATCAGCTGAGAACATGTAAGTTAAAATTTGACAAATTTACAGACGTTTGCATGACTGGGTGTATGGCATATACCCCCAGTCATAAAAACATCTGTAAATTTTTAATTTTTCAACTTAAATTTTCTCAGCTGATATTACACCTGATAAGCTGAAACTTTGTAGGGCTACTAAACTAAAGGTGTTCTTTCTAGTGGTTGTATACATTTAACTTATCTGAGTTTTCAGCAGCCATTTTGGAGAAGGGTCTATTGCTGGGTGTAGCTGTAATAACATCATTATCTGTGAATTTCTTGGAAGGGGAGGTTGGGATTTTTAATTTTTAATTTATCTGAATTTTTTGGCCGCCATTTTGGAGAAGGGTCTATTGCTGGGTGTAGCTGCAATAATCATCATCATCTGTGAATTTCTTGGAGGGGGAGGTTGGGATTTAATGAGCTGCACACTCTGCAGTAAACTCGTGCATACATGTATGTCGACTACAGCTTTAGGGCCATGCTTAACACATAATATGCAGCATATCATGTTTCACAAACGGTAGTGGCCTGGTGAAGAGGAATGAGATGCTTGTCACAACTGGCAAATATTTTATAGGGATCAACAAATGGTCAGACATGGACACTGTCATATGGAGGTACAATTTCAATTGGCATGAATTTCTAAATACATGAAAGCAGGACCTTGTTGTGGGGCATTCATTTTATTTCTCACGCGACATTCACCCCACAACATTGTTTTTCTCTCTTCTTCTCCACAAATAATTCACAGCTCAAAACTTTTTGTTATGAAGGAAACAATTTACCATAAATTTAATGAGCTCAAAGCTATAAAGAATACATGTATCTTTAGAGGAGCTAGTATACCTTAATTGGGCAAAGTGCAGCATGTTGTAAAGTGTCATAATTATAAATGATTAATAGCCCAAGCTTTCACTCAAATAAAGCACCCACCCAGCGATTTGTTTATACTAAAATGTGAATTTTACTAAGCTTTTATAATTGCAAAGAAGCTAAGTATATATAGATCCAAGAAGGACTTTGAGAGAATATCAAATGACAGTCAGATTTATTTTTCCAGTTTTGAGAAAGTCTTTCAAGTAATTCTTCAGAAACAATGTACAACTGAGCTCCTATTGTTAGAAGCTAAGGGAGATTCGAGAACAATTCGCTCGAGTGGAAAGCATTCTTCAAAAGACAAGTACCACTGACGTCCGGATCACAAGAATATGACAGAAACTAACTGCAAGGGAAATATGAAATCAAATATTTATCGCAATGGAATGACGCTTAAATCGAGTTAGTTGTATTTCAGTGCTTCGATGTAGCAATAGACAATTGAATCCGGGGTACAATATTGACAGGAGGTGAACGAAGCCAATACAATGCAGTGTGATAACAAATTTAAGATTCGGCATGGAGTTTTTTATAGTCTCTTATTTAGCTTTGTATAAACTTTGATCACCAAAAACAAATGTATTGTTTGAAGATAACTACTGCTTCCTTAACGACCGAGATAGATATCTTTGAACTCTTATGAGTTCCAGAAAGTTTATTCGAAATTTAATGTTCTTCAAACGACCTGAAGCCTAATATTATGTGAATATTTTCCATCACTAAATCAATAAACTGACCGCCCGTCTCTCTCCATCTCCCACTAGTGTCTCGTGAGTTAGATCTTTTAACGTACAGATTTATTACAGATTATTCGCTTATAGTTCCCGACTCGTAATTATGATTCTCGGATCCAAAGAACCACAATGTTAAAAAATTTAAAGCGTCTATTTCCCGCTATTTCGATAAATCGCAGGTTCATAACACCGCACCTGATGAGATCACTTCCGACCAACCGTACCAAGTCCCAAATATTCAATTAAATGTCAGAATTTTCTCACGATTCCTGTAGTTCTTATGTTCTATCCCCTTACCTTCGAGACGATCACCATTGCAGCAAAATCAATTAGTCTTCCTGAAGTCGATGTTAAAACAGTCCGTGCAGAAGGTCTGCAAACACATCCAAGTTATAAAATTATATTTATTTGCATTCAAACACATATACGATTACATTGGCTTACGCGTGTTGAAAGCTAAACTCACCCCGATCATTACAAAAAACACAGAAATATAAAACGCTTTTCGATCGCAAATTACATATCATTTAGTAATGCAAGTTATCGATGTATTTCAGGTTACACTTGTCTCAAATTCTATTGGAAACACGAATAAATTTAGTTACTTACCGGCTTTGCAATCGAACGACTTATCCTCCGGTTAGTGTCGTCTAAGTGCATGAAAGCAAAGTAAGGATGGCGGAATTAAACAAGCATGTTAAATCTTTGATCGGACGTTTCTTGATTATAGACAGCAATTACAGGATATGTTTCATGTTAATTTATCGTTTTGGAAACGACCGATGCTGTCGCTCGCAACTCAACACATCAACACCGCTGGGCTGCATGCAAACGAGGCTAATTACTACGGCGGGAAATAAATTTTTGAAAATTGGGGTTGGGGAGGGAGGGATCCGCAAGAGGAACTCTCAGAGGAGAGGAGACGGGCGTGTCAAAACTGGCAAGACAGCGGGAACGATAAAAGCCTGGTTTCCATATGTTCTTAACGGTTTTCGGCCGGTCTGGAACACGAATGGCGCTATGATCGGCGATCGGTCTACGTCACGTCTCAAACATATGGAAATTTGTCCTCGGCGTCTGCGGCGGTCTGCGGCGGTCTGCGGCACACGATTTGACGGATCGGAAGAGTTGAACCTAGTTCCACTTTCCCGATCACCGAGATGTGACGCAGAAGACCGCTCGCCGATCAACAAAAGTTCCCGAGCAACAAAATGCCAATGGCGACTTATTGTATGAAGCCTGAAAGTCTAAGCACTTTGCCGTGCCGAAGAAAGATCTCAAGCTCATTTGTTTTGAAGTCTCACAAACGCCCCATCTCAGCAACCGCTATACTCCATCATACTGTAGCATCTCACGATTGGGGGGGGGACCGTCAAACTTAAAAAAAATATATATATAAATAACACATTCAAATATTGTTTCAGAAATGTCAACGAAACAACAACGCGGAATCTTTATTTTACCAACGTAAGCCTATTTTCATTACAATAGGCCATATTCGTATCCTCGGTATTGAACTGGATCTGGCATGAAGTGGAGGCTCGTGCGGGGGAATCTTTTCATATGTAAATGTATCCCCCCTCAAGAACCTCCACTTCATGCTACGAATATGGCCTATTGAACCGATTATATACCTGAAAATAGGATCCAGTCACATGTTTGCAATAATAGTTTAAAATATTTCTGCCGTATCATAATCGCCCAGTGACTCAACATCTTTGACTGAGTCATCGATTTAAAAACCATCAAGGCCTCAATATCAACATGTGCGTTGTCCTGACAGTTCTCAGTTATTTCGTATGTTGCATGTTGGGAGAATTTTCATAACCTGTAACTAAAGCTGATCCCTTATGATCATTTCCTGTATTCTCATACTCTGCGTGCTCCACGAACTATTGATCTAATAGACCTAATAGTGGTCACTATTGGAATGTACAGGGTTAAAAGGGGAGATGGGGAGCTATTCCTAATAGAGAGCGTCCTCGTGGTTAACTCATGGTAGACAAGAGATGAGAGAGCTCATCTCAGTTACAATATCTTAGCAACAGGTAGTTTTCGAGGCACTTTACAGTACCTCCACAGGAACAAAGCATATGTTTGTCTATGGCCGAAAGACAGTTTTTCCCAAAAACATGACCCTAACAAAGATGAATGCGAGATGCTTCTATCCGCAGACTTTTTGTTACTACTTCAGTGTGAAGTTTTCAGCATTATTGCTTCAACCCAAGTTAAATTCGTTACCATCACGGATATTCCCACTGCAGTTTTTTTTTTTACCGTTAACAAAAAAGGCCCACTCGATAGAAAGGCAACGTTCAGTTCTGCTTAAGAAAGGTGTTCAAACCCAATCAAGGGTACGGGTCGTCCAATTCTAATTCGATTCTTGGACCGGTTGGATCTACTTATGATATTACATGGCCTCACGGTTCTTAGGCCCTAAACGACGATATCTACGGCATCAAATGATTTGTGTACCGATTTGAGCCAATATCTTAAATGACGCTATATTTAGCTTTTCTATAACAAGAAATACTCTCCAAAACAGACAGTTTCATTATAGAAATTTGCCCTCTGAAGCAACTACGGCAACTTAAAGCATGACCCGCGCGCTAGATTCTTAAATGTGTCTCCCATGGTTATATATATTTACTAAGAAAGTTAGGCCATGTCCACACTGATGCGTTTTTGTTTGTATGCGTTTTCGATAGGTGTAAAAACGCATCGATTGATCTGCGTCCACACTGATACGGATGCCGTAGCGTTTTCAATACGATTCACTTTCAACAGCGTTTTCAAAAGGATCCGTTTTAGATAAAAACGCTCAGCGTTTTCGAGCGTATCAGTGTGGACAGGAGGCCAAAACGGATACATATCAATGCGTTTTCAAACAAAAACGCATCAGTGTGGACATGGCCTTCTCAAAGCAAGTCAGCCAAGTCAATTCGGCCATGTAGTCTTGATATTGTCAGACAACCTTATACCGATGTTTAAATACTAGTCACGTGGTCAAGTGAGCCGGGAAACATTGCAAGTACATTTGACCAAGTCTCGTTGGTTACCAATTACCAATTTTTACTCGGAATTTGTGTGCGCTCTTCAGGCGGAACTAGCCTCATAAGAACACCATGATTTCAGTATAACAATCACGTGAAAAAACTGTCTCGTGACATGCGTAGAGTATCGCTGGTGATAGCTAAACAGATTTGTTATTTTTTACGATTAAAATGGTCGGGCCGGATGGGTCGTCCTTCACGAATGTACAGCTTCATTGCTATCAAGCGCCATCAGGTTGTTGAGAAGATCGCAAATATTATCAGCATACACACTTCTGAAGGAGTAAGTGGAACGATTTGTGGTTATCACCAAAACGGCGTCTAGGTACATTCCTTTCCTGCAAAATGGCAGGAAAATATGATTAATCGGGCCACTCATACAGCAGCATAAATTGGGCAAGAAAAAAGAGGCCTTAGGCCCGGCCCAGGCGTCGAACTTCACATATTCCGAATGTAATGCAAATGAGGGAAAACAATACATTTTTCTTATTTGCATTAGATTCGGCACATATGAAGTTCGACGTTTGAACTGGGCCTTAAATATCTGCTACACAGCAAACAAACAAAGCGTGAATGCTCTTTTTAAGGTGATCCGTCATTAGTATTTATTATACGACCGTATTGCCATTTGAAGACTAGTTATGAGCACGATTCTTCTATATTGAACAATAACCTATTAGTTGGGCGGCAATCATTCCACAAAACGCCTTGTTTCCCTAGTAAGCAAACTATCTTCTTGATGGGATTCGAAATATGAGCGCAAACCTTATGCTCTCGACTCTCTTCATCTGGGAAAAATCCAGGCCAACAAGCGGGGGAGCTTTGGAGTTTTCTTTTTGGAAAACCAAAATTCCACGAGAATTTACTGCCAGGTTGATCGCGACTTTAGGAAGCTTTGGTCCCGAAGATACAAAACCATCAAACATGCGCGAAAACTCCGTGAACCAAGTGGTCCCCGCGTAAAGGACTACGTCCTGTTTCACACAGTGGCTGTCAGCTCTATCTTGGACACGATCACTCTATGCAGAAATACGGGGAAAACAAACGAGATAGTAGATTAGATTTAGGAAATGGAATGAAACACTTTACTTTTAAAATAATTAAAACAGCTTCTACAAAGGACTTAACTGTTTCCCGACTGAGGAATTATATTATTTGGAGTATAAAGAGTGGTTTTGAATTGAGTGGCGTGAAAGCAAAATCACAGCAAGGTTCGAACCAACCACAACACATAAAACAAGATGAACCAATTAGAATACGAGGTATGTTCCAGGTAGCTGACGCCAGCCGCGGGTAAATGTGTGTGAGCATGCGCCATTGTCACGATTGGTTTTGGTTTTATTCTTCGTTGGATGAAAAAGTAGCGCGAGTTTTATCAACCACTAATACAAACCCAACTAGCGAACGCAAATTACTTCCGACACTCAACTGAAAATCACTCTGACAGTTCGATAATTAATGACTTTACATTGCTGTACAGTGGAGCTTATAACGTTAAATAACGATATTTCAAATCTAAGTAAAAATGAGCGTCAAATTATTGCACTTGCACATCCTTAAACGACAAGTGCTGGTGACGTAACGTGTTGGACTGCTATAGATGCGAAAAAAATAGCGACGCTACTGCTCATGCGTTGAATACTGCGAATGCTATGGTTGGTGCGCCAACTATTTCGTCATCTACGACTGCAGTGTATATCTGATCTTTGTTGAGTCCAACTTAAACATTTCCAACTGTTACTTAAAGTAAATGGCTGTTGTAAGTTAAAAGCCGCTTTCGAAGGTGGCACCCGGCCGATATTGGAGCTGAATGGTAGAGCTACTTAGCTGAATATACCGCGTAAAAAGCAGCCGTGACTTTGGTAAATAGTTCGTCTTCAGTTGCTTCATCAACTGGCGGAGGTAAAGATTCCGTAATGAGTTTGCGTAGTTCTCCTTCTTCCATCTCTGGGCCATTTTCGATATAGTATCGTTTAGCAATGATGTCAATCAGATCCTTTTGCTGCAATGGATAAAGACAAGAATGAATCATTAACAAGTTATGGTTCAGTGGATAAACTAAGATTGAATAGAGCCAGGTTTAAGGTTCGTGAGCAGAATGTTGAGGGAAGTTGTAATTATTTCAAAGAGTTCATAAGTAATGATATTGCATGGCGCGATGCACCTCGGGAAATTTCTACTGACCTGAAGACAAACATACTCCCCGGCTCGAATCCCGCCAATGATTTGATGGTAAATCAGATCGGTGGCTACCTTATCACCGCTGGGAATCACCACGGGCTCAAACAAATCTTTGCGGAAGTAAATGTTCCAAGCATCAGAGCCGCCCCTGTTTTTGGTACATGCGTACTGTTCTGCAAGGGACACAGCATCGAAGACACTTTCAGCACTACAGCCCCAGCTGGCCACCTGTAGAGACAGTTATTAGCAATAACAAGGGAGTTTACAAGGAGTTTACAACAACAAGGAACACTTATCCTGGCAACAAAGGAGCAAAACAGTGACGGGATTCCCCATTTTATTTGAAAACATGAAAATGGCATTGGAGTACAAAATACTGGACACCATTATCGCCTAAGTTTTGCTTTTAAGCCATTTTGGATTTTAAGCCCTAAACGACTGTCATTTGGTTACAGTTGATGTCAAAACTAGCCCCCAAAATGAATTTGTTATTCTTCTTGAATTGATGACTCTTTCGTTGGGGACGTTGTGATCGCTTTCACTGGTTCTGTGTTTTAGACACTAAAATGTCCATTAATAACGTGGACATTTATATAGACTGCATTTTCCTAGGCCTCCTTCTCGTAGTTACTTTTTAGGAAATCTGATGACGATACAGCTTTGAAAATTATACTATTAAGTAGTCGAACCTTTGCATCGATTTTTCGCCTGGTAATTTATATATCGCGTTTTCCCCTCGGTTTTGACTTTCTGCTTGGTGATGCTGTTCTTTGAAATTTTCATATCCGTCGGTGCAGTTTCATGCCAGTTGAAATTTGTGAGTGCTCAAAATTGCGCGGAATTAGATCTTACCTGTTCTAAGGCCGCAACATAAATCGAGAATCCGAAGATGTTCTTCATTCCTAGTTTTTCTTTTATCAGCTTACAGAGATCAGAGCAAGTTGTGGCTGGATCGACTTCAATTAACTGTGTGGACCCGTCCATGAACGTTACTGGTAAGATGGGTGGTAATCCATTTTTTACAGCCTGTTAATCAAATGATCGATGTGAGCAAAGCCTAAAAACCTATCGCTGTAATGTGCTTACTCAGTAAATATCGACCAAAGAGTGACTGAAATACTTTGTAAATAGACATTATTGAATTTCTTTAAGATCATTAGGTATACAGAGCAGGGGTTAAAGCAGAGGCGACTAAGAGAGTGTTTGATGCGACTCAAACTTCCGGGCAACACCCTGACGTGCCATTTGTCCTGACCCACGCGCTCATGGCCGGAATTCTTCTTCCAAAAATCATTTAATCTTTAATTTCTATTTCCAATTATTGTAGATGGACTCACATCTAGTTCAACTGTTGTAGGAGGCTGTCGTCTGCAATCAACTTCAAGAGTTCGCTGAAGGATCTTGTAGCAGTATTCACCAAATTTATTGGGGCCCTGCTTCAGAAAGTTCCTGAGGTAGTTAAGCAGCTGTACAACACGAAGGGAGACAATTAATAATAGTGAGATTGCTATGTTAAGCTACATACTTGCCAAATTATGTCGTTAGTTCGATTTCGGACGTATATGAGGTTGTTGGTTGTCAGTTCAGCTTCTCTTCCTAACCATTCCCCGCCATCAAATGAATAAAGGGGGTAGTTTCTAAAGAAACTGTGGTGCTGCGTCGGTGGGGAAGTATTATCAACAGAGTTGATAAATGTAAATTGACCACCGTACAGGGATTCTAAAAGTTGACGTTTCGAGCGCTAGCCCTTCGTCAGAGCGAATCGAGGAATTATGGGTTGTGTGTAGTTTTTATAGTGGAGTAGGAGCTACGCTATTGGTGGTAACATGGCAACGTGAAAATAGGAATACATTAGTTAAATGAAAAGCGTTCGTTAATACCGTGGGGATTAAGGGTGCCGATTTGGAAGATGAATTTTTGTTCCAGATTCTTGCGGCTTTCCGTCGTACCTTGATGTAGGGAAAGGCCGCAGATAGCCATGTGTTGTTTGGAGTGGTTAGGGAGATTAAAATGACGAGCGACTGGCTTAGATGCATCCTTGTCATTCTTCTCAACATCGCGAAGGTGTTCCCGAAATCGGTCGCCTAGTCGTCTTCCTGTCTCGCCAATGTATAATTTATTGCATAACGTGCAGGTTAGGCAATAAATGACATTTGCGGAGGTACATGTGAAACGATCAGTGATCTTGACAGATCGCTTAGGTCCCGATATTTTGCTAGTGTTAAGAATGAATTGACAAGTTTTACATCGTGAGCGCGCGCATTTGAAAGTGCCGGGTTGCTCGTTAATTTTAAATGCGCTTCTAACTAAAAAGTTGCCGACGTTTTTGTCGCGTTTGAATGAAATTAGTGGAGGTTGCGAAAAGATTCCACCAGTCTCGGGATCATTTTGGAGTAATTTGAAGTTATTGAGAATGATACTTTTGACTGCATGATTATGAGGATGGAAAGTGAGGGTGAATGGAATTCTGTCGTTCTTATCCTTTTGTAACGTTTGTAGTGCTGACTGTCGATCAAATTGTTGGGCGCGATGATGGCCCGCTTTGACCACAGAGGCAGGGTAGCCACGTTTTTCGAAGAACTGGCACATCTGCTCCGATTTGCTGGAAAAATCAGAGTCATCACTACATAGACGTCGAAGTCTAAGAAATTGAGAATAAGGAATGGAGTTCTTGACATGCGATGGATGTGACGATTAATACAACAAATAACTGTGAGAATCTGTAGGTTTGTAGTGCACACTTGTACATAAACCGTTGCCACTGATAGAAACTTTGATATCTAGGAAAGCCAATGAAGTTTCCGAAATTTCCCAGGTATATTTAAGAGCCGGATGAAAGGAATTAACGGAGGTTATAAATTGATCGAGTTCCTGTGTGCTGGATGAAATAGCGCCGATGCAATCGTCAATGTAGCGGCCGTAGAGTTCAGGTTTTGGGCCGTTGTACTGATTAAAAAATTGGTGTGAAGTAATTCATATTTGTACTGCGGTTGCAGATGCAAGTGAAGAGTGATCATCGCAGTAAATTTTCCAATTTAAGCAACTGGAAAGAAGAAGCCTGAAAAAATCAGGGCTTCAACGGGATTCGAACCCGTGACCTCCGCGAATACCGGTGCGATGCTCTACCAACTGAGCTATACTTTCCCGCACAGTGAAGTCACTTCACTGTGCGGGAAAGTATGAACTCAATAAATTGACCTCGCTCCCAATGTGTGGCTTCATAGCTCAGTTGGTAGAGCATCGCACCGGTATTCGCGGAGGTCACGGGTTCGAATCCCGTTGAAGCCCTGATTTTTTCAGGCTTCTTCTTTCCAGTTGCTTAAATTGGAAAATTTACTGCGATGATCACTCTTCACTTGCACTTGTAAAAAATTGGTGTTCAACATATCCTACAAAAAGATTGGCATAACTAGGTCCCATTCTAGTGCCCATAGCCACACCATTAATTTGTTTGTAATAGTTGCCGGCGAATGAAAAACAATTGAGTGTTAGAACTAGTTCGTTAAGGCGGAGTAGTGTTTCCGAGCTTGGTTCTTTGACAGTGCGTTGATCGAAAAAGTGTTTAAGTGCTTGAAGACCCTCGCTATTGGGAATGACTGTGTACAGAGATGTAATGTCCATGGTGAAAATAAGTTTGTCTTGGCCGGAGAAACTGAAATCGCGGAAATTAAATTTCTAGTGCGTGTGTACTGTCTTTGATGTATGATGGTAAAGATTTGACGATAGGAGTCATAATCCTGTCTAAGTAGCTAGAAATGAGTTCGGTAGGGCAACTACAGGCAGAAACGATAGGGCGACCTGGGTTGTTCGGTTTGTGAATTTTTGGCAAGAAGTAAATGCGCGAAGTTCTAGGAGTTGTGATGGTGAGATTAGTTTGCAGTGTCCGGTAATTCTTGGTTAACTATAAGATTATGAATGGTGTCTTTGACAAGTTTTTGATTTGTGGAGGTGAGATCTTTTGCGATTTTGGCATAAAACGAGGTGTCAGAAAGTTGCCGCAAAGCTTCTTTTTGGTAAAGGTCGGACCGCCAAACAACTACCGCGCCGCCTTTGTCGGCCCGCCATCAAAGCCTGGTTCTGATACGCCACATACATATCCTCGGCGTACGTGTAGACGTGAAAAATCAGTGCGGCGAGTTAATATCTCAAATAAATTTGTTTTTCGTCGCGCCACACCGTTAAGGTGCATGCGAAGTTGAGCCCCTGTCAACTTCGCAGACTTTCTTGACAGTAAAGACAAGAGAGTAAGGGAAAAAGACCAAAAATTCATGCAAGGAAAAAACAAAATAAAAGAAAAAATAAATCGTGTAACGAAGAAAGAAGAGAAATGCAGATTTTGTGTACTACCCCCAAAAAAATCCCGCAGAAACAAGTAGCACAAAAGAAATTATCGTGCAAAATACCCCACCACCCACCCATCACTTTTCTAATGGTCTATCCCTAGTTTGAGAAATAAAAATTGTTGTCACTGACTAAAAAACTTTTTTTGTAAGGACGTTTCGGTTAAAATACTATAACCTTCTTCAGCAATAAAATGGCTACAAATGCAAATGAGTGCTTTAAAAGAGCTGTAGAAACGTCACTTGGGATTGCCAAGGGCCTTGTAAATGTCAGGAATGTAAATGTGTTCATTGATGGTATTCGGGTCGCTAATTGAGTGCCACGCTTCTAAAAATAATCTCTTTGACCATTGGGAACAGCGGTCAATGATCTTGACATCGTCAAGGTCAAAATTATGATTGTTTTTTATACAATGTTGGGTCAACATTGCCATCGTTGATGGCACTTTCTACAAACAAATATTCGGCTGCCCAATGGGTTCTCCTGTGAGCGCAATTTTAGCAAACTTAGTTATGGAACACGTCGAAGAGAGAGCTTTAATCACCGCACCTCATCCCCCGAAGTGGTGGTATAGATATGTCGATGATAGCCACATCTGCATCACTCGTGAACACCTCACAGAGTTCCACTCCCACCTTAAGTCAATCAATGAACACATCAAATTTACAGTGGAAGAAGAAAAAGACGGATCCATCGCATTACTGGACACCATGACATCCAGGAACCCCGATGGAACTATTAAAACTAGCGTCTACAGGAAAGCCACACATACTGACAAATACCTTCAATTCAACTCCCACCACCCTACTCAACATAAACGCTCAGTTGCTAGAACCCTCCTCGACAGAGCAAAGAACATCCCTTCCACTGACACAGACAAATTATCCGAAGTACAACACGCGGTCGACGCTCTAAAGATCAATGGTTACACCGATCAATTTATTAAAAGCTGCCAAAGTACCACTGTTTCTACAAACCAGCCTCAAACCAGTAGAGGTTTTGTCATTTTGCCATATCTACAAGGAATTTCAGAAAAAATCGCAAGAACTCTAAATCAATTTAATATCAATGTTGCTCATAAACCCGTAATGACCGTTGGCTCCATTTTAAAAAAACCTAAAGAAAAATTTGAGAAGGACTTATCTACAGGAGTGATCTATAAAATTAATTGTAAAGACTGCGACAAAGTTTATATCGGCCAAACATCAAGGGCCCTAAGATCCAGGACTAGAGAACACAAGAGAGCGATTTTCACGGGAGATATGAACTCCTTATTGACCCAACATTGTATAAAAAACAATCATAATTTTGATCTTGACGATGTCAAGATCATTGACCGCTGTTCCCAATGGTCAAAGAGATTATTTTTAGAAGCGTGGCACTCAATTAGCGACCCGAATACCATCAATGAACACATTTACATTCCTGACATTTACAAGGCCCTTGGCAATCCCAAGTGACGTTTCTACAGCTCTTTTAAAGCACTCATTTGCATTTGTAGCCATTTTATTGCTGAAGAAGGTTATAGTATTTTAACCGAAACGTCCTTACAAAAAAAGTTTTTTAGTCAGTGACAACAATTTTTATTTCTTATTATCATGCCTGACTACAACTATAGCATTTTTATCCCTAGTTTGATATGTTGAAATAGTACCCCAGGTATTGACTCCCAGAGGCCATCTCTTCGGCACGCTGAGGGTTGATTACAAGCAAGCTTGAGAGAACTAAACACACAAACTCGCCTTGTTAAAATCTGGTTTGCGTGGGCCTAAAGCTAGCTCGACATGGAATAAAGGAAAACAATTTCAGTGACAAGCCGCATAATGCCAATAATGCCGCATAATGGTAAGTTACTTAGTTGATAACAGAGCAGCATATAACGTAGAGACTTTCCATGTGTACCGTACTAAGATTGTATGAAGATGGAATACATAGTTTACCTCGTCTGATGGCGGAAAAACACCTAGACAGAGAGCCAATAGAATCCAACCACGCGAGCAGCTTGTCGTAGAAAGATTGTTAGTGACTTGACGACAAATCTGACAGTAAATTTCATCCCTGAAAAACACCGACAAGCAATTATAAAGTAATTGATAATCCGGTATAAGACCGGAAAACTAACTGACTGACTGACTGACCGACCGACCAACTGACTGAGTGACTGACTGACTGACTGACTGCGTGACTGACTGAGTGAATGACTGAGTGACTGACTGAGAGAATGACTGAGTGACTGACTGCGTGACTGACTGAGTGAATGACTGAGTGACTGACTGCGTGACTGACTGAGTGAATGACTGCGTGACTGACTGAGTGAATGACTGAGTGACTGACTGAGAGAATGACTAGTCTGACTGTCTGACTGACCGATTCACTGACTAAGTCAGTAAATACCGAATAACAAGAACTAACTGAAAGAAACGGAAACCGTAAGCGAAGGGAGACAAAACTCACCTTAGACGTAGATTGCGAATTCCAAAGGTTGCTATAAATTGTATTTTTTCGATGTTTGTTGTTGGACGGTTCATCATGGTCAGAGGCGGAACATCTTGTGACATCACATAAGACATGTTGGCCTTAAAAACAACAACAACAGACTAAAACGTTGAAGGTGAGATTCTCAGAGTAAGCTCAACCTGAAGGGGTTCTTATATAAGCATTTACAGACATTATTTTCAACTTTGAAGTTCTTTGTGAAATTTTCATATTGTGTCGTTTGGTACAAATAGTATTATACCACGCTAGAGAGAATATGTAGCCAATAAGAATGCGATGAAACCTTGTTTCCATGCTGTATGCGCAATATGACCTCAAGTTGTTATTATTATTATCTACTTATCATTATATGCGTCGGTTTCGTCCCAAAGCTTCTCACTAGTGCACTGCATTGACTCTATAGCCTATCAGTGTATTTTCTATGGTAGAAAGTAGTGAAGTAAAGGTTTGTATTAATATATCATGGGATACCCCACTTTTCAACTGTAATTTCTTTGAATACTCGCATCTGCTCAAATTCGTGTTCATATCTTAAAAATCAAATGACTCTTGGAATATTCCTACATATTCATATTCGTTACATATCTAGTATATGCCTAAGGCAAATTAGTGGCGTGGGCCTTTCTGCGGTCGAGTCTTAAAAAATTCGTATACACGCACCCTGCTACCTTTTCTCTATTCAAAGACATAGCTGGAATGACTTAATATGAAGAAAACTTTCTCTTATTTTATAATTTACTCACTTGACACAACACAATTTGTGCACTTCATACCTTTTCAGAAATAATTTTCCGTTTGAAAGTGGAGCCTGAGGAAAACGCCTTTCGGTTTAATGTGGTCATTTCTATTTCTGGTGAATTCTGCAAATCAACAGAAGAAGAAATGATATTAATCCTACCTGCAAAATTTAACGTAAGCTGACGAAACGTCTGAAACGAAACGATATCGCCGTTTGTACGATTAGACTCCATTTTCTCAGTGTTTGTTTTATTCAATGCCCGATGCCAGACCAGCAGAGCAGTCTCAACATCGTTATAAGGGACACTAGAGCGTTTTCATGAGTATTTCAGAACATCACGACCACTGCCTTTGCTATTACAACCACTCTTATGACACCATAATATACTGATAATAACTACTATTACTATACCAACATGGCCCTCGCTAACATCGTCGCCACTACCGACACCATCACTAACACCATCGCCTTCACCATCACCACCTCCACCATCATCACCAACATCACCATCACCACCGACCACTGCCATCAACGACACCATAATCATCACTGGCATAGTCATATGCATCATCATAGGCATAGCCATAGTCACGGGTCATGGTCCAGGGTGGTCGTAGTCATGGTCATCGTCATCGTCATTATCACTACCATTATAACTGTCTTCAAACAGTCACAGAGGATATTTTGCATTTACAACCTGGTCGTCTTCGCTGACTTTTGGTTCCGGCATGTCCCTCATAAATCGTAACATGGCGACCGAAATTGCACAAGAAGCCTTTAAGGAAACAAACAGATTAAAATTAAACTATGCTAAACAACAAGATAAAATAGAATAGGCTGTAGTTTCAGCTTCGTTTGAAAACCTTACGCTTACTGTATGTGAAACTGGAGGTTATGGGGATTCAATGGTTAACAGCTTAGGAAGTCAAATTTTGTTAGCACCCGCTCCCCGGCGAACATCATTGGCTTGTGGGGCTTTGACAATATAAGTACTTCCGTGATTGATGAGGTACTGGTCCACATGAGTGTCATTCAGGTATTCTCATGGGACCAAGCAGGGGAAGGGGCCGAGGGGGGCAGTCCCCTCCCGCCGCTTCCCCCTTCCCCCCTCCCACTTCTTGAGGAAAAAACGGGATAATAGTGATCGTCTAAAGCTGGCGGACCTCACGGGAAAACATTCAAATTAAACTGAGTTAAATGCATATGCGTTTTATCCATTTTTAGAGTCAGCCCCCTCCCCTCATTTGAAGAGGCGAGAGCGCCCCCCCCCCCCACACACACACACATTAAAAATTGCTTCGCAGGCCCTGTTCTCACCATCCGATCTTCCTCTCTTTTACTGCTAAGTAAAGGTTCCAGGAGAGGTGCTCTTGAAAATCTGCAGACTTCTCCATTTTGGAAATTACTGCGTGCGAAGTTGAGGAAATCAAACTGAGACAGATCATCTGGCTCCGATATGCTCCGCTTTAGAAAAAGAAAAACGATTAGACAATTATGGCGATGAAATCTTCGAGTGTATTCACAACCCGGCTTAGCTGGTTGTTATGAAAATATACTCCACTAAATAGATCTTAAGACCATCGTTTGCTTTGTGTATGTTGGTAAAAAAGGTTGTAGTAATTGAGACGTTTGTACAAACTTAAATTCATAAGGCCTTTGGCAAGTAAAAGACAGTAATCACTCAAAAATCAAAATAATAAAGACTGACTGTCGCTATTGACTTTCTTATCGACAAAATCTACGTTCGTTTTGGAAGCTCGGTTTTCCAGCAAGTTATTGGTATACCAATGGGCACCAACAGTGCACCTTTGTTGGCCGATCTCTTCCTTCATACCTTCGAGTACGATTTCATGGTCAAAACAATGAAACAGGATATTACAAAAGCCGTCCAGTTCAGCAACGCCTTTCGGTACATCGACGATTTATTCAGTATTAACAATGTGGACTTCGGAAATTACATCAGTGCAATTTACCCGTCGGAACTGGAACTTAAGGACACTTCCACATCATCTGCTGAAGAGTGTTATTTCGACATGAATATCAAGACTGCCGACATAGACACACCTTTCCGTATCAGTATCTACGATAAGAGGTATGACTTTGCATTCCGGATTGTCAACTTTCCTCATATGGACAGCAACATTCCCGCCAATCCAGCTTACGGCGTTTACAGATCTGAACTGGTGAGATATGCTAGAATTTGCACGTCCAAGGTTGACTTCATAAATAGACTCCGTGCACTTTGAATTCGTAGCGTCTCAAACAACAAGGCTTTGAAATCAATCTACCTCGGAAATCATTTAATAAATTCTTCAATCGTCATGGTCTTATCATCGAGAAGTATGGTGCAACCCTGCGTGAAATTAAATGAGATTAGCAATCCTGCCTTGAATTGAAGCATCGTGTCCTTACATTACGTATTTGCTGCTTTGATTTGTGTCTTGGCACGCGTGTGCGCGCAATTTTATTTTGTGCGCGTGCATTATTTATCTATTTAATTTACGTGTGCATTTAGTTCGTTAAATAATGTCTTCATTTCACTTTGTGTTATTTTCCTTACTTGTATGTGTTGCCCGTGACTGTGCTCACATTGTGGGTGGCTCCTTCTAAAATGTTCTGCAATTAGTGGTATAGGATTTAATGGAGCCGAAACCAATTGTGGGCTTACACCATTGCCAGAAATTTAGGACAAGATGGCGGCGGCGCCTGCGCACCAAGGCCAGAATGGCGGCAAACTCATGTAAAGAAATGTATGGAGATATGAAATTATTTTCATATATATAAATAATTAAATTGCGGTTCGTCATATCACAATTCGATACATGTTCAGTAGTGTACAAGCTTCGCATTTGACTTATCAACGGCTACTTAGATAGATGATTACTTACTTCCCGACGCCTCGACCAATCCATCACACATTGATGCTCCATTCTCCATACATTGCTTTAAAATCGTAGCGAAGTCATGCCACAAACTCGTCCACTGGCAAGCAAACCCTTTCACAATGTGAATCATCACGACTCGATATAACTTCTACGATGTTTAAACGATCTAATTCTGCCGAAAAATGCATGAATTGCCCACGGCAAAAAACTTCCAAGGACGCCCTTATCTTTCTCATTTTTCGTCTGTAGCACAGCAAGCGGACGCCATATTTATGTATGAAAGAAAGCTACAAACTCGAAGCTTTCCCTGCACGAGCCGCCATTTTCTTTGTTGATCAACACTGGTGTTTCATGGGATATAAACTGAGTTACAGTCCCCCAGCAACCCTAGATTTGGTTTGAATGGAAGTAAATACGCGCGAAAATCGAACACAGCTTAATTTATAAAGGTTATCACACTAATATTTAAACCAAAAAAATGTCGGACATTGTCGAGAATTACTTTGCACCAAATAAAATATCTACAGAGCTTAGATTGTGCAATATATCGTATGAAACAGCGTCTTTCCCACTCGTTTCAGCGTTTATTCCTTTGCGTTATACAGTATACCGCTGGTAGTTGTTAGCGGGCTCGAAATGTCCGCGATTTCTGGCGATGCACATTTTAGGCATCCTACTGATGAACAGTTGTGGCGCGTAGATATATATTTTGGCAACAACTACAATTTGCAGTCTGTCCACTTTGAATACATACCGGACCATGTCGGACTACTGCAAAGACTAGCAAAATTACACTCTTCCGTTTAGGTTTTCCCGTCCATGAAGATTGCAAAAGTGAAACTTATATTACAGAATGAACAAGAAGTTCAAATGTGTTGTTTTCAAGTTCCACAATCAGAGCTGATACGGATATCAAATGGAGGTGTAATGTGCGTCATAATTTACAATTTGTGGCCATCTTGGTTCTGCCATTTTGGATTTCACTGTAATGGTGTTACAAAGGCTAATGAATCTTCGGTATGGATGAGGCTGATATGCGAAATGACTTTAATTCAGTCAATACCGTCTATAGTTAGCTCATGGTCCTCTTTGACCAATAACGGCATTGTTCTCACTTCATAGCCGTACAATATTTAGACTGCCTTCCACTATATATTTCAAATAGGTCTCCTTTGCTTCAGTTAAATTCGCCTTAAGCCGGTCGTCCTGGCGGTGAAGGTCTTTGGGGAATTATTCCCTTTTTATTCTAATAACGATACTGATATGATACCGTGAGAATCTGACTAAATTATTCAGAGTAACGTCATCATCGATCGGAAAGAAATCGAAGGACTATATTTGTTGCACAATTTGAAATCGGTTAACCGCGAAATTACTGCAAACTTTGAGATTGTTTTCGTTCAACGTTGCGTCTTAAAATAGTGGGCGTTGTCCTACAGAGGACACAGGTATTAAGCAAGTTATGTTTTTCTTCTCAACAGGGTCAAGGCTTAATTCAAACGGCCTGCAGCATCCCTATGCCGAAGAATGGGTCAAATGCCTCCCTCGGCTAGAATCTGTTCAATTATAGTTCATTCGAACGATTCGAAGTCTGAAAATCTTGTTTATACAATTACAGTTTTACTTATTACAACTTCCCAGATGCCCTGCTTGGCTAAAAAAGATCAATCTGATTACTGGACGCCATACACCAATATATGGCTTTGAAGGGCCGGGCTAATGAGGCAATTTTTGCAGCACTTTTTTACTCTAACCTGCATGCCTCTTACTGTCTCATCTTGATCACAGCAAGTGAATTGGGAAGTGTTTCATCAAAAATTGTAGGCATGCCGAAATTGCAAATTGTTGAGTTGTGTTGGCCAGAAAGAGGCACCCTGTCTCAACAAGCCATAACGTTCACCTCTAAACTACTTGATTTTAAGTGTTTTCGGCCACGATTGTTATGAACTGAAATCACTCAGTCATAACCAAGATATGGCTTAATATGTCATTATATCATAACATTAATATAAAAATATAATCTATTTGCAAAGCCCTACCCTTGTTGTAAGTTCCATGATGTCGGCAGTGCTGCTCTGTCTCCGTTAGCTTCGTTTAAGGGTAAAAGTGCGAATGTAGTTGGAAATAGAAATAAAAGAATTTCACGTCAGAATACTACAATGCAATTAAAAGCCAGAGGGTACTACTTTTTAAGATGCTTATGTCAAACGGTATAAAATAAGGGTTTTCCAGATTGAGCGTTACACACGGTCGACTTCCATGCAAAGAAACAAACTTCTAAGCCTGCAAACAACTGAAAAACCCCAACCCACCAACTTCTCAAGTTGCTAACCAGTTTAAATACAAATCGAAGCAATCATCGAAAACACACTCATTTAAATGAACATGGTATTGTACAATATATGACGAAAATCTACTACTGGAATATTTGGGAAATGACGCCGGTCTACGTCTTGCTTCTGAGTGGATGAATGGCTTCAGTTTCAACGACAGAATTTTTCTTCTTCTTCAACCCCATATGTTACCTCAGTGGTGCGTCTAATTTGCATGAACTTTGTGCATGCAGAGTTAAAATCACTTACCTTTGAGTTTTTTTCCGTAGTTTAACGTTTCTACTAGATCTACAGAATACCGGATGCAGAGAGTACAACTATTTTGACATTCTTAATAGCAAAAGTAGACATTTGAACGTGTCTGAACAACACAACTCTGTTGTGTTTTTGATTATTGATATCACTGAAACATGACCGTAATGAACTGCATTAGTCTCTTTGGTTCAGCAGCCATGCAGAACTGACATAAAATCCTTGCATTACTTCAAGCCAACAATGGATCATAATTAATCGGATAAACACACAAATCCTTATGAAGTGAATGAATACTCCGCTTAGGGTAGCCAGGAAAGAGGGATAGAACCGCAGAATAGTCAGTAGCCAGATGGTTCCGACCTAAGCTGACCAAGAACTGTGTCCCCTGACTCGCCAAAAATTCACGGTTTTCCAAACTCTGAGCGTAAAACTTACTTGGATCGCACGACTTTGCTAGTACTGCTATTGTAAAACCGTGAAATTTTAAAGTACCGCTAGAATAACTCTACGAAATTCATGTAACAACAGCTTAAATTTTTACTCACTGCTGTAGATCCTTCATGGTCTTTTTCAGGTCCCGGTTGTTCAAACGTTGGATAGCGCAATCCACCGGATAAATTACTATCCAACGGATAAGTAAGGGAAAAGCCAATTGCACTATCCACTGGATAGATATTTATCCGGTGGATAGCACTATCCAACCTTTGAACAACCGGGGTCAGGTGTGCAAGTGGCTTACTCGGCCCTTGAGTGTCCTGTTGCCTTTAGCGCCCGCGCGTCACAAGCCCTCTCTTGTAGCGAGCGGTTGTCCCAGCATCTCCTGAATTTGGTAAATTTGCTGTACTTAAGGGTAACAAGGTGGTTTTATGAGAAAGTGTTATCAATCCTAAGCCCAACCCACAAGTAGGACGGCCAGAGGATATCCCTAAACCTGTTAACAGGAATACAAGACTCTCGCTGACATAGCTCTAGCGATCACGGAAAGCGCAAATCGCCTCGTAAGGTCCCCACCTTATGGTGGTTTAGCGGTGGACTCATAACAAGGTAAGTAGGCAACTTGCACCAACAAGAAAAAAGTCTTACACAAATTCTATCGACGCAAATATTGCGCGAAAGCTTTGGACAGATCTTACATAGCGGTGTAGAGATTCAATCTTTACAAATAAATGTAAATGTAAAATCTGTGCTGTCATAGAGACTGGATGCTTGATTAGTTTCAAGTCCATCTCTAAGCACTCCATCGAATGAAGCAGAAATCCTGTGCGATGAAATCGTTTCAATTAGATTTATTCAGGTACCCATAAAATGAAATGTATTTTGACCACCAAGTAACCAAACTTTCCCTGGAAATAACTAATGCGTGTTTAAGCGTCAACCTCACTCCTGGAGTCTTTCATCTCCCCAGGCCAGAGAAAGCGAGGAAGCCTTCCCGGGAACGAGGTTGCTTTAAACGTCACCTGAGTTCAGCCACACTGACGCTAAAGAAACCTCATCGATAACTAGTTTTAGCTTCCATCATCATCATCATCATCATCGTCGTCGTCGTCGTCGTCGTCGTCATCTTCATTGTCATCGAGTCATCGTCATCGTCAACGCCCTTGTCATCATTTTCTCCTCATTTTATTCAGTTATAAATGCAAAAATACTCAGCTCAAACGTATACTACCTGCATATAGCGAGAGATAATCGAGGAGGGTAGTGTAAAAAAATACATACTAGTTTTAAACTCAGGTATAAAATTTGAGTCTGGAATGGACTTACCTCATAACACTATGATTTTCCTGATTTTCTCCTCTTCTTTGAAACTTTCACCAAACTTGTTAATGGCAGTCACAACGAACTCATACGCCTTGTCTTTCGACAACTGAACAACGACCTCAGGGACCAAGGGTTGTTTTTTATTTAGTTTAGTTTGTTCCATTTCCCATGCGTGCCATTATCTCTGACAGTTCTTTTACACAAATTGTTTTGTTCGACGGCTGCTCCATTGTTCTGTGACTCAAGCCATTCTCAAGTAAGTTTCGTTTCCTTCATTTCTCCTCAGTGTAAACAAAGAAATGAACGCATGAACGAACAAACGAATAAACATCCTGCCAACAAACTAAAAAGCCTCCATCTTCAATCCATAAGAATTAACTGACAGAATCCAGAAAAAAAAACCTAGCAAGTCATTTTGTTGTTGCAAATAACTGAGAGAACCCTTGCCTATGGCTGGCCCTATTCCATCCTGGATACCAAACAAATGTGAGATTATCTTTCCCTTATCAGCGTATTATCACTTTTGGAAAATGTCCTGAAATAAAAATTCAACTTAAAACGACGCAAGAGCAACCGTTCCAATTGTTTCAAACTGATCACAGCCGAAGTTCTCTACACTTAACTTAACTCCATTAGTAAACCTGAGAGTACACAGAAACCGCGTAATACATAAATTTATGCACGTCTGACAAACTGTAGAGGGAAGTAAGGGTGGGGTGTAGTGAAGCAGTTTGAAGGATTTTCTTGCACAAAGCTAAGGATCAGTAAAGATGTGGCATCTAGTGAGTTGATAACAATTAATCCATCAATTAAGGCCCGTAACTAAAACTAGGCTAAGGGTGCGTTCCTTTGGGATCATCCAGATAAGGATCAATGATTCAAGGGATCGATAAGGATCAATGATTCAAGGGATCGAGGAATCCACTCTGGGCGAGTCCTTTGATGCACCATGATTCGAGGGAACTTGGACCATTGATTCTGACCTGGATCATCCCAAAGAAACGCACGCTAAATCGATTAAAATCAATTGCAAGTCAACACTGTAGCTGTGCCTTTTGTACGTGCGCCATTTTCCGCGTTTAACGTTTAAGGGAAGTGTTTGGCAATGTAACGGAGGCTGCTCAAGGAAGTACTGTTGTGGAACGTTAAGACTGAGGGGAAAGTAAAGACGAGTCAGGTATTTTTTATTTCATTCAAAAATAGTTTTTAAAACCAAAGAACTTGTTTCAACTTGAAGACCTTGATTCAAGTCCTGGTTTAAGTATTACAGAGTTCATAATACTTGACTAACTTAAAAAAAGATACATACTACACGCCATTGCCTTACACAATGGAGGTAATAAACATGCCATTACTAGAAATATACAAAGTCAACAAAAACATCAGACTTATTGCAGCCTTAGTATTGCTATGCAAGAATGCTTGTTGTTGCAAAAAAAATAATTTATCGTGATAAAAAGGAAGGTTTTCTTGGACCTGTTCATGGTTAACAGATCTAGTAAATATTCACTCATCTGTAAGATCGTGAACATTCGCGTACAAGACGTCTTCATACTGCGTAAGGTTGACGTAAGTCTGTGAAAAAGACACAATCCATACATTAAAGTGAACTTTCTAAAGAGTCAGTTGTGGTTTACTTAAAACTGTAAATAAATGCTCTAATTAATTGTGGCTTTAGTTAATTCACGCATAATAACTAAAGCTCAGAGAAGAATTAGATGAACTGCTGATTTTCTTAGCTGCTGACAAAAAAGGTAGAATGGAGAAGGTAGAATTCAGTGCTTTTAGAGAGTAATATAGTACAAGAATCCAATGTAACAGCGCAATTGACTTCATGCAGCCTACACTTTAAGAGCATAGCATTCCATTAGTTAAAAAGTGACTTTAATAGACAATTTGTTTTGCATCAACTGAAAGTAATCTTTAATAAAATGGCCTTGTTACCTCGTTGTTTCTCATCATATCTTTCATATTCCTCCGTAACGTTTCAAACGTGGGCCGGTCATCTGGATTTTCCTCCCAACACCTCATCATAATCTGATATCTAACAAGCATATAAATAGTAATCCGTCAGTGATTGTGATTGGAAGGATATTAACACTCGACCCTCCCACCTATCTTCAATATCGAGTTTTAACTGACGTTACTCTAGCTTATTGGATTGTCTTTACACTGCTCCAACATTAGAAAAAAAGAAAATACACAGCTATTGCAACTTCGAATTTTTACCCTAGGCTGTAATTATAGCTCCACAACAAATTACATCTCATGTCTACCAGTAAGAATTTAAAGGTACTTCATAACGAAATTTCAAGTCCAAAAACAGTCTGATAGATCAGAATAAGTGATAAGTGAATAAGGCAGACCAAAAGCGATAGATGAAGGGAGTCTACGTTTTAAGAATCTATCGTTATTTCTTGATACAGTAATCCTAGTTTTCGCCATCAGTGTCTCTTCGCCCACATATCAGGCCATTAGGGTCATGTTTTTACTAGGTTACCGATTAGTTTTAATGGTAGCACAGAAATTAATTACAATATACTGGATGGAAGCTTTTGAGGAAAAAGAGATCCGTAATAGATCGTGTGTGTTTAGCTTGCGAACAGATTGCGTCTCATTGTTGCCAATGGAACGGTAAGACAACCACTCCTGGAGTGGTTGAAAACGCTAGGCCATTGATAGGAGGCGTCACATACGGTTTGTACTGGGCCAGTACAAACTGTATCTTACGTCTAGTTGTGTACAGATATGTAGTCCAAGGCCGTTTTCACACAAATACTTTTACACCTGACACTGCTTGAAACTTGCCTCCAAAACGAAACAAAAGGAAACTGAAGTGATACACTCACAACTTTTCATCAACGTGTCTTGGTTTTATCATTCTGTATCCTTCCTGGAGTTTCGCGGCGATTTCCCTTGCCTTTATTGTAGGATAGGGAGATCCACCTAGATGAAAAGAATTCATAGATTATCTACAAAACCAGCCTGCCTTCAGGAAGCAACTCTACGAAGAAAACGAACAAAACGAAACAAAGTGTCACAATTAAAGACACTAAAAACGAGCGAAATTAAACAAACAGCCATTTGAATAAAAAAATAGTTAATTTAGAAGAAATAGTGCAGATAAATATCGTTTACGGTGTCTCGGCAACTATTCGTAAAGATTCACAATCTGTTTCCTAGAGCAAGACAACTCAGGGAGTGAAACACCAAAGATGTCAGGTGAGCTTACCGATGGTGAGAATCTCATACAGGAGAACACCATAGCTCCATCTAACAAAAAATATAAAAATAAAAATAACAGGTGTCTGCTTAAATGAGGACATAAAAATAAAACAACACAAAAACAGAGGTCAGTTTGGATACTTTGGCCCGATTCATCGTTACACTAAAGTTCCGATAATATTTTTCCGTTTTAGGTCGGCAGAATGCTGTTACTATGTTTCAACACGCATGCACAAAACAACTCAAATCACTTGCCATTCGGTAGGCCTAAACTGTCCGGCTATCTGCGATTCAAAGAACTTACACATCACTCTGGGTTGTATATCGTCCGTACAACAAAGCCTCATAAGCAGTCCACTTCACGGGAAGGCGGTCCTTTGGACAAGTGTAAAGGACACAAAGTCAGAAAAATTATAACTGCAGAAAATCGCGTCTAAATATTTTCTCCCCGCAAAATTCAATATTCATTTGCCTCGTTTCCATGGTCATTTCTTTTAAAGGATAATATCTCAATGAACTAAATGCCCCATTGTGACATTTAAAGAAAACAAAATCTAAATCATGCTGGTGGTACATTAAGATGTTCTGCAGCCCAAAATCGTCATCCAGATTGAGGGAGGATTAGATTTAGCCGTTTGATTACTTTGGTGACAATCAATACCTGGAAAACAAGGCAAAATCATTTTAAACAAGCATCAAAACATCAGAAACCGTTAAGAGATACCGACGAAACTAGAACCTGAGGAAGGACCTGCTTAAAAGATGCACCTATGATCCGCTGGGTTAGGAGAGCGTGTTTAAAATTTCGTTCCGATTCTCTCATTCCCAGCATTTCATTTTATTTCATCATATGTCCTCTATTTTTCACTCACCAGACTTTCTTTGTTGTAAATATCATCTTGTTGGACATTCCTAGCCATCCCAAAATCGGTCACCTTACACTTCTCGCCTTCCCCAACAAGAATATTTCTCGCCGACAAGTCACGATGGATAATCTACCAAAGACGACCCGAAATTACATATTAAACAAATTTAGTTTCTCCTCTGAATTAGAATACATGCGATTTATTTGAAGTCGATGTACACATGTTGTTCTTTTAGATACCATGTTTTTTTTCAGGTAAGTTCTGAGTTTAAGTACCAATCAAATTTGATATTACTTTATAAATGGACACCATCTATCACATGTATTTGCTCTTCAGAAAGTAAGGTGAAGGGCACGGGAAATTTATAGACATTTGCATGAAGCAAACCTTTTTCAAGGACAAATAGCACATTCCATCAGCGACCTGCCAAGCAAACCTCATGAGCTGTTCAGCGGTCAGGCTGGTCTGCGGTTTTACATCCGGGTCTTTGTAGTATGCGTCGTTCAATCCTCGGCTCTTCCTCAAGTATCCCAAGAGGTCACCGAAAGGTACATACTCAACAAGGACCAATAGGGGGTCTATAGAAAATAATATGCAAGCTCAACCAACAAAATGTGACCCAGTTCAATTTCGTTTTCTCGTACAGTCTCCAGGCGCGATTTACAGTCTTGAACGTCTGAGAAATAGAATGACCGAGAAAACATCTGGCGAATGATCAAGTATATAGTTAAATGAAGAAAAAAGAGCCGTGCCCTAGCGACGTCCACGTGAGTCGCCCGTGGCGAGTTACTTTCACTGATGGGTTAACACAGGAAGTACTACGTTTTAATTGGAGCAAACTAATTAGTTTTCACTTGTAACTAAAACGTTCAAGTGTCACATTCGAACGGAAATTTCAAGTTCCATGGTTCCTAGGTGAATTTGATACTTAAAGAAGAACAAGTTGATGATGAACTAAAATTCCAGAAACATGTTATTACCACTTTCAGTGACGCATCCTATTAGCTTGATCACGTGAGGGTGTGGTTTCAGCTTCTTCATTAACTCAAGTTCTGCCAACAGGTCCTTTCTGTCTGAAGCTGGGGCATTTGCTATGGAAACAAAACAATTATTCTGGTGCTGCATTCCCCAGGCTAAGTTGTAGTGAAGACAGGAAGGAGGAGGGGGCAAGTAAAGACGACAGGTTTTTATCCCCCATTCCCACCCGTGATCCAAAGCTATTGTTAAATGGCGCCTCTGATTGGTCAATTATTTGTATCGGGTTATGGATCTGGTTCATCCCGTCGAGTTGTCGCTAGCCTGAGATCATGCATTCTCCCTTTCGCAAAGTAAAAGACTGCACATTTCGGTCCTGAAACCGGGAACAATCAGTTGACAGTTTTAAAATCGAAACAACAAGTAAAGAAAAAATCAGTTATTGATAAAACTCACTGATAATGTGCCGAGGATGGTGACAAAATATCCACGAGAAATATTTATTTATTGTGGTAGGTAATTAATGGTTTCCAATTTGCAGTGAGGAAAATACTCATTCGTTATCATTCAATTATCCTGTCCTTTCGCTTTATACTGTGTTCAAAACCGCGGCAAGTCAGACTAAAAACACTGAAGAGTTGACCAAAGCCGCAAAACCTATTTCACAAACTGACCTTGAGGTAAAAACATCAAACATGCGGAAAACACTATACAAACACGTATAACTTTACTCGCCATCAAATCGCAGCAAGCCGGTTCCAACAAGCTCAACGAATTCTTGAAAGCTCCGAGGTTAAACACCGAGGTAAAAAGCACCAAACATGAACAACAAGTCTCTGTCTATTCTTCTTGAACCTCACCATGCTATAAAAAACGCCGGCTGCGAAGTGACCGCTACTGTGTTGCAACACCGATTTTAAACGGGCCAAAATTTGCAAACACCAAAAAATTGTCCCCCAAATAATAAAAGAATAATGAAGAAGAACAAACAGAGAAGATAAATGTGGTCAGCGATTTGGAGGTTTGTTGACGATGCGATGGATCACGACCATAAACGGCTTCCAAGGTCTGAGTAATTTCGTGTCACACGAAATTTAAGAATCAACGGTCGCGGCGCGCAATACATTAAGGGTGGAAATGGCCCTTTAAACTATTGGGTCATTTACTCGGGGTACCATGTATTGTTTGGGTTTGATTGTCATCGCTTCAATGTTCAAACTTTATCCGGGTTTTGCGAGAGAGCATCATTTGTACAAAAATTTAAAAAGGCCAGGCCACGCCGCAGACCACTTACTGTCTATAACTAAATTTATCTGGCAGCAACATGGTAGAAGATGTCAAGTTCACGATCACGTGCTTTTTCCATGGTAACAATTAACAACGGCATCGCTTAGTGGAGGTTGGATGCCTGGGATCGTCCAGGGGCTTCCTCTTTTGGCAGCCAGCCCCTAGATTGAATAACGCCCCTGGCACAACAGCGCAACCCAGCCATAAGCCACCACACAGGGAAATCTTATAGGCAGCCACCCGTCACACCGGCTGAGAAATTAGTGGAAATACGGACCACGCAGGAGGACACCACTCCTCACGCTGGCATGATAAAACGCCACGAGAAAGTTGTGGGGATTACTACGCATGCACCTACCAACCCAACCCCTGACCACTAGCAATACAGGCACTCTGAGTTGTTAACTCCTGTAAATTGCATTTAAATACATTAAATTGCAATCGTCTGAATTCATGTTACAGCCAATCAAGCCAGGAACTAATTGCATTAATTTCAACTGTCTTGGATGACATTTACAAAAGGAGAAGTTTACACTATGGCGAGGGGAATTTCGGTAGTAAAATCTTGATAATATTTGCAGTCTCTAGATTACTGAAAGAAACCCTGGATGGTCACCAGAAGGCTTACGGAAAGATGCTGATATGCATCCCAACAGATGTAGAGAACACACAAACTGACCTTTTAGCATTTTCACTGCCACTGTGATATACTCCTGGTAACCACGCACGTTCTTCACTGTTGCTTTGACAACTTGAGAAAAGGACCCTTTACCGATAACTTTTATGATATCAACTTGTTCCCGCATGATTTCCCAACTTCGTGTGGAGGGGTGAAGAGGCATGTACTCTCCACCTATCGGTGTTGCGTAAGTCTGCGTATCATTCACCTGCGCCACAGTTGAGAGGTTTGGGTTGTCTGTTGTCTCATTAGCTAATGGATTCTTAGCAACGAATGGAGACCAAACAAAATCAATAAATAATTCTTGTATAAGTATATAAGTTGTTTTGTATCATAAGACGGAATTCAAAGGTCAGGCTCCTTACACGAGATAAACAATTGTTCAGGACATTATGCGGTCTCGATATGCACCTAGAGTTGATTCCCGCTGAAACACTGAGAACTCCAGCTACGTATAAGAACATGGCCTTAACATTTATGACAATTTTCAGTTCCAAATTGAACCAATTACCGTGGGTCATCTCACTTCAGACTCCTGTTTAGGATTTATGACCTTGCCTCCAAGATTTTTAAGCATATTCATTCCAGTAATTCGATCAGCCAACATCATGCGAAATAACAAAAGACGCCAGAATGGCTTCAGTCTTCAAAGATGTTAAACTATGAAAGGGGTGCCATCCCTTCCACTAGAGAATCGTTCTTCAGGTTTTTACAAGGTGTAAACCTCGCCCTTGGATCGATCATTAGACGAGTTTGCGATTGAAATACAGACGCACGAATGACGTCATGAGTCGAAGAAAGTAGAAAAAACTGAAAAAAAAAAAAAACAGAACCAAACAAAACAAAAAGATTCCATGCATTTGTCAGTAGGTCTGTGCTATGACGAGGTGCGGAGGCCTGTGGCACCTAGCGTACTTCTTTAATCTTTCTACGTTTTGACGTCATCCTTGTCTCATCGGAGTTCACACGCATGCCAAGTGGAAGCTATTTGTTAAAATGATATTGACCGAGGCGTCCTTTAGATGACATATTACCTACCATAGCTATACGAGTCTCGCATCTTCGACATTTATCACTGAGACGACGGCGCATATGCCAGAGCATGGCACTTAGGCGAACAATAATTATCACCAACACAACGATGACAGTGACGTAAGCAGCATGAAGACTGCCACGTGGAGAACCTACAAAATAAACGTATAAATGCAAGTGTAAACGTATAAATAAATTTTTGTGTGCTGATTCGTCCTTGAAGTTTTCTCTTGGTTTTGTTGCAAGAAGCCTGCAAAAATAATGAGCAAGAGGCGGAAAGCAGCCAATGAAGTGAAGAAAGTAAATTCGCAGTGTGGTGATCTATCTCCTGCATGGATCGGGTGGGGTGGGTGAGATCAATATATATGGACTGATAGCGGCAGCCGGTGGCGCCATTATAAGCTGACTTCCGATCTCACCACACACAGAAGAATTGTAAAGTGGCACGTTTGTTGACACTATGCTGACACCATTACCTTTAAAGTAACGCCCTTGCTCCTGGCCATCAGTCGGCCCATCAACAAAGTGGTGGGGGAGGGGAGAAAGGGAAAGGCAGTGACTGAAAACGCATCAAACTTTTGTTTACTTCAGAAACTTAACTGTGTCACTTTTTTATATGGAGGATTACCCTCTCACCTGTTTGATTTTCTGGCGGCTTGGTGGTCCCTGAAAATTAAAACAAAAGGTACCAAAATAAGGGCCGTAAAAATCAAAATGGACTATGTACCGCATTTGACTATGTCCTGACGCTAACTGGTAGCTATTCATTGATCGTAAGTAAATCTTTGTTTCAAGAGCACTATACAAACATCTCCGCGAGGATGACTTGTATTTTAGGGTTTAGGCGTTTACCACTTTATTTTACAAAGCTGTCAATAAGCGCGAAAGAGTGTTTTTCTCTCAGATTTAGATGGAACCGAGACTAAGTTGAAAAATGGTCTTTCAAAGTAAGCAGAAAGGCTACGGTTTGAGCCCGCGCAGTAGTAACTTTCAGCCTTTAAACGGCGATGAAAAGGAATTCATAAAAAAACAAAAAACAAAACAAAATCAAGACTTTCTTAGTATCAGTGATAGGCAAATGTACGTCTGCTCAAAGGCGAAGTCAAAAGAGAACCCGAATTACCAGAACCCTTTACTCAGAGGAACAGATATTGAGTCATGAATGACATTTACAGCAGCCTTAATCTACCTTCGCGCATGCCATGCTAACAAGGCAAGAACTACAAGCTTAACCAACTCCGGTTGCACTTGATAATAATCATTGTAAAAGTAAGGTGTAAATTGATATTCTCGGTGTAACGCCAGTAGAGAGACAAACATCTTAAGATTTACCGGTAGAAACTTTAGAAGACTTAATATCAGCTTTGGGGCTTTCACCATATCGGTTTGACGCGGTCACCACAAATTCGTACTCTTTGCCTTCGTCGCCTTCAAACACGTATTCACATTTGGACTCAGCAGGTATCTCAGTAAGTTCTTCCCACTCTTTGGCATTTGCCACCCGATGATAGACGAAATACTTTGTGATGGCTGCTCCATTACCGTCTGGTTTTTCCCACGTCAGGAAAACCTTGTCATCGTTTTGCTCAACTTTGAGTTTTACCGCTGACGGAACACCTGTCATAGTTAAACGGAAACAAGATTTAACGCTGCTACATCGTTGATACGGCTAAATTCAAGTGGTCCCTTGGCGGCTGTTTTAACGGGTTCCACAGTAGTTAATACAATCAGTTACTTTTTTATCCCAAGCCCATCGCTGTAAATATTCTGTGCAGAGGGTTACTAGTAATGGAACACACGAGTTTAATATGAAACTCACTTAATAATTCCCCTTAACTTACCTCCCACCACCGTAATTCTCTTTATTTTCCTCTCTTCTTTCAAACTCTCGCCAAATTCGTTTGTTGCTGTCACTACAAATTCATACACTTTTCCTTTCTTCAACCAAACAGTAACTTGAAGATCTAAAAGGTCTGTTTTCACGCTGATCCTGATCCATACTCGTGGTGTACCGTCCTGTCTCACTGTTCTCTGGTATAAAATATATTTTTTGATCGGTTTGCCATTGTTCTCTGGTTCACTCCATCTCAGAGTTATCTTGGTATTGTTAGTTTTTTTAGGCAAGCCTAAAATTTCAACAGCAGCTGGGACTCCTAATTGACGAAAAAGAAGCCGATAGATTAACGCTGGGAGTCCAAACTTACAAAAAAGAAGGATAGATCAACAAAGACAATGACAAATGCTAACAAATCGCCACAAGATGAGATCCCGTTAGTTAGGCAGCAGTCAAGCGCTGTACATACACCTTCAATGTCAGCTCTTTGATGTTAGCGTCAGAGGGATTCCAGTGCTCAAATCTGGTAAATTATCCTCTTAGAGTTTTCAATTATGGCATCAATCCTCTGCTATATGACTATTGAAGCCGTTCCGAACTGCTTCGACTCATAGCAAGCACGTGGTTTTGATGGTTGTTTCATCCTCAGCAACAACACACCTTACTAAAGCCCCTGAGTAAAAACATGTGTTCCTTTCTAAATCTAAACTAAACGAAGAAGTTACATTTAAACTGTGCGGCAACCCTTGATGAATGTAATTATTCGCCTCTACAGAGAGAGCACGTGCGCGAACAAAAACGCTCCCAAACAACTAGGAAGGAAGTTTTTGAAAAAGAAATTTAATGTTTACACGTGGAGCGGAAACACTAAATAATACAAACAGAAAAACATTGACGTAACCGCCCCTGAAGAGCCGAACAACTTGGAAAACGTGAGGCCTAGGATGAGAAACATGTGCCGTTCACGTGTTGCTGTTCACATCGTAACATAACCAACGGAACTCTGATGTACGCATTTCTTCGTTTTAAATAACGTACCAACCTATATTATGAAGCACACCGTACCGTGAAGACAATCGCCAAATTGCAGCGTTAAAGCCTTACCCAATACTCACCTTCAAGCTTTGTCCTGATAATTTTTTCACCAGGTTTTCCTTCAAACACAAAATTCCTGGCGTACACCATCACGGTATAGTTGGTACTTCTCTTCAGACTTCCAATAAGCGTCTCCTTCGGAAGATTTAGATCGGTGAAATTCTCATTCCTTATCACATGGCCACCCTGTAGTAAGACCACTCTGTAGGCTGAGATGGGACTCCCTCCCTTAAAAGTCGGCGATTTCCACTTGACTGTCAGTGAAGTGGCTTGGATGTCTGTATCTGTTAAGGTTATGATCGGTGAACCTGGTGCAGCTGAATTGAAACAAAAGCATTGATCAGTTTTGCCTTTAGTTGTCGGAATTACGATTGATCGCTTTCTTCAAATAAGTGAATGCTGTTAGCAGCAGTTCACCTAATTGATCTTTCGTTTTCTTACTTGGCTCATGGTACCTTCTATTCATCTGTTCTTTTTAGCAATTCGCTTTAATGGTGTATTTTCATTTGAATCTAGTAAATAGTTTTATTTTCCCACGACCACTGTTACCATGCATAATAAGAACATCAAGCTGAGTGGTGGTGTTAGAAGTTGCAGGCGAAACACCCACAGCTGTGCCCCGCTGATTGATGAACTGCGAAGGCAGATGTACAAATGCGCACAGTCACTTATGCTGAAGTTGGCGAATATTTTGTTAAACTTGCATG
>OX419344.1:7928121-7960621 GCA_948470475.1 Galaxea fascicularis | reverse complement strand
AATCCGGTAGCCATTCAAGCCCTGTATTTTCATTAGTCCCTATTTTGTTATCAAGGCTAGGGGCATTGTTTGTATTGTGCCATCTATTGTTTCGTTCTCCAATCACAGATCTCGTCTGGAAAGCTGCGGGGTCTCTCGTAACGTCATCGGTTCGTTGCGTTTTTCTTCGTTTTAATTCGTTTTGAAATCATCCTTGCGTTAACAGAGTGTACACACAGACGCACTACTAAATGGAATCTATTTGTTTAAAAGTGAAGATAGCGAAAAAGACAATGAAACTAATAACGACATGGCAGGGTATTTGTACCCTAAATTTAATGCCATTGGAACTCAAACATACCTATTACTTCAATCCTTACACTGGAAGATGGCGTTTTCTCTTTCTGTGGCTAATATGATGGCGAGGGAGGAAAACTTTGCATTACTTTGAACTTCAAAACGATTGTTATAACCATTTTTGGTGAATACTCGCCCGGTTGATGCCATCATCAATGATGAAGGTGGTCGAATGAGTGATATTTTGAGCATGTACGAGACTGTAACTCCATCTAAGAATAAAATTATTACTTCCGTTGCGCACTCGAAGAACCGCTGTGGATATATCAGGAAGTGAAGCAGTTCACATAAACATTGCATCTATATGTTAGTAACCTTGCTTGACTTATGCGGTCCATTTGAGGAGTATTATAGCATCCACAGTGATGCGAGAGTGATGATGACATTGACGGTTATGGTTCTCCTCGGAGACCCAGAAGCAAATTGTCGGGATGGGGTGAAGATCAAGACTTCCGAAAGTTTTCGAGACGGGCCGGAGAGTCCCGGCTCTCCAGCTTTCTGGTCTTCCATCTTCGTCCCATCCCGACTATCTACCACCCATGATCATGGTTATAATGATGGTATAAAGAATGATGGGTGATGTCGGGTGATAACAACGGTAATGATGATATCTTTGGATTTACCTAAAAATAACTAACACAGATTTATAAGGGGGGTAGTTTTCTAAAGAAACTGTGGTGCTTCGTCGGTGGGGGAGTTGTACACACAAATATTATTTGGTTTTATCAAAGTAGTTAATAATGAAAATTGGCCACCGTACAGGGACAAGTTCTAAAAGCTGACGTTTCGAGAGTTAGCCCTTCGAATCGCTCTGACCAAGGGCCAAAGTTCGAAACACAGATTTAGTTTGACAAAGCCATCGCAGAAAACGAGGATCGCAAGGGAGTTGTAGCTGCATCAGAAAAACGCTGGTGTTGTGTTTTCCTGGCTGTGAGAAGACTTCGGTGAAAAAAGCAAACAAACGATACCAATACAATTATGTTTTCGTGTAGTTTAAAATCATTGCAATAAACTAGGCATAAATCTTTTGTTTCCTTCCCGACTAAATTGACTCACGGTTTTAAATTCTTTCGCTTTCAAAAAGAAAATAATAAAAAAATGAGGGATAGAAAACAGGGTGCTCTAACAATGACATTGTCCACTGAATAATGAAACACAGAATAGTTTTCTTGGAATACCAGAACGCTGAAAAACACGCGTTTTCCGCGAAGAATCTACGACACTCGCCTTTTTGCATTGGAAATCTCAGTTTCAAGTTATTGCTTACTAAGTTTGCTCCACCGTCCACGTGAGTGTTTTTGATTTGGAACCTGATTTGACTCCTTTTATAGCATTTTAAGAGATCTAGCATAGCCCTACACGAACGGGTTGAGAAGACACAATGTATCCTTTAGACTTGACTAGAGAATGTTCCTTGAGTTTATTCTTAACACTATTCAACATTTATCCAGCGCCAGTACAACCACTGGTAAGAAAGGCACACTGATGCTTTTGACCGGTTCTCGATATCAAATTGATAAGATATACTATCTCGTAACCGTCCCACCACAGTATGCCATGCGGCCAACATATATTTAATCGCTTTGGTCTCTATATCGTCTACTTCTCGTTTAAAAGGACTCTTGGACGAATCAACACCCATGTGCATCTTACGTCTACATTCACCCTATTCTCTCTCTACTGTTTAAGAAGCCGATTGTTTCATCTACACCGGAAGAAAAGACTTTAAGTCTTTTAGAACACTTAAAAAATATCAATTAAAAACTAAACAAATACTTTTAGAAATTCTTCAGAAAATAGATGACTGTATTGAGGTTCCCCAAATACCTTCCACTATCAAGCAAATAAAAACGCGCTATAATGTACATAATTTATATTTTGATTTCCAGTTCCCTCTCAATCTTATCTTTTAGTTGTACGTAATATGTGTATCTCCATAACTCTACAGATCAGCTTCTGTATTGTTATGCAATTCTTTAATTTCTTAACTTCACAAACAATTTGTCCCTGCCTCGAATAGCATTTCGTGCTACTGTTTGCAGGGCAAATGTTTTTTTTATTACTTTAAGTGTGTTTTTAACATAAAGTTTTGTTGTTTGTTGTTTAAAAAGAAAATAAAAGTTTCTTGACTTTAACGTCGACCGAATATTCGAATTCGGTCCCGTCGACGGAAACGTTGGTGGACGAAAAATGTTTATAATCAACTGGAAGTGAACACTACACTCACCTGATACGTAGCAAAGGAGGAACAACTTTAGCAGTAATGAAGTGAATTTTATAGTTAATGTCATACTTGCTTTACTCAGTTGAACGTGCGACACCAACATCAAGATCACACTAACCGAAGTCAACCATCAGGGTAGTGGGAACTAACTTTACCGCTACTAAAATAGCTCGTGATGCAGTGTAAAATTGAGATAATACGTGCATTTAATTTCACTTTCTTTTGATCTAAAAATAGGCCCTTAGTAGGGCATGGCCACATCACCCTTTTTCAGCGAAAATTATGGGATACAGCTCTAAAAAATACCATAGATGGCAAGAGCATAAGAAAATTTGCCATCAGCCGAATTTTGAGGAGACTTACCCACAGGACCAAAATTTTATGGCTGTTGGAATATTTGAAAAATTGTATGAAAAAAATTTCTAGAACGCAAGGCGTGTGGTACGTCGATTTTTCCTATACAAATTCAAAAATTTTCCAAAAATTCAAGCGGCTATAAAATCGTTGTCTTATGTGTCAGTCTCCTCAAAATTGGCCTTCTGGCTAATGTATGGTAGTTTTAGAGCTATATCCCATAATTTTTGGTCACATGACCATGTCCTGCAAAGGGCCTATTCTACAAACGTTCAGGGGGGGGGGAAGGCGAGGGGGAGGAGTACGGACCAATTGTCTTATGTGTCAGTCTCCTCAAAATTGGCCTTCTGGCTAATGTATGGTAGTTTTAGAGCTATATCCCATAATTTTTAGTCACATGACCATGTCCTGCAAAGGGCCTATTCTACAAACGTTCAGGGGGCGGGGGGGGGGGGGAAGGCGAGGGGGAGGAGTACGGACCAATAAGAGCCATACTGACAGTTTTATTTCGCAGTGTCCAAAGCATCAGTCCTGGAAATCTTACAACCGTTTGTGATATGGGAGCAGTGGTTGTATTAAGTTTGTGAGCAAAGCATTATTAGCAAAGCAAACCTGTCTGATAAGTTGTGATTACTTTAGCGTAGCCGAAAACATCACATAAAAGCAGGAGCCCATCACCAGGAGCGTACAACTCCTATACTGAGCCTGTGTCACGACACTTTTACAGAACGATTTATTTTTAGACTATCTTTCCCGCGAAAAAAGGGAGTTCCTATACACTTGATACCGCATCATTATCACCTTTCTTTTTTTTTCCACAGAGTCTTAGCTTCGCAGAAAAACTTTAGAACGAAAGAAAGGTCAAGGAAAAGTTTCGCACGAGAGAATGGGGCCCCTGAGGGAATCCCATATTTGCAGAAAATTCAATCTAAAAACAAATCGGTCTGTGAAAACGCTGTGACAGGTATATAGGGTAGTTGTACCCTCCCAGTAATGGGCTCCTGATGAAAGTCATTAGTTCTTGAACGGAACCACACGAAATTGAGACCAAAACTGAAACACTGGGGGGTGTGGCTCTATTACAGTTCTATTTTGGTAAAAGTTTCTGTTTAATCGGTCAAAATGTAAATCGACTCAATGTTGAAACCAAAATTTTCCGGAAAAAACGGAAGATAGTGGAATTTGTGTTTTCCTCTTTCTCCACCGCTGCTCCATAGTGTGTTGGTCCAACCGCGAGATTGCAAGATTGCGGAAGTGAAAACACCTTTGCTCTCCCAGACGGGTACAAAACGTTTTCATTTCTGACAAGGAAAATTTACAAGCTTTCTAAACCAATATATTGGCAAAATCGAAAGTGCATGTGCTTATGACATCGTGATTATTTGTAACCTGGCATTTTCTTTTTTTATTTATCCATAATTAAAATTACGTGTTCATGTAAACTTATAACATTAACAGGAAATACCAGGTAATAAGACATTACAAGAACTACAGGAACTACCGGAACCAGAGGTACTACAAGAACTACACCAACTATAGGTATTAAAGTGCTACTAGGCAAACTACAGTTACTACAGCAGCTAACCAAAACTGTGCTGCACTGGTGACGCTTTCAGGCTGCTATATTCGTGACGATTATCATCTACCTATTACCAAATATCAGTGCTGTTTTCTTCTTTAAATAGGCAGTGACTGCATTTCATCTGCATTTAATTTGTAAGCGCTTTCCTTTTGCATGGAAATACCGGCCGCTCGTTCCTGAGGGACAACAAATGGAACAGTCCTTCCCGGTGGACTGGGATTTTTGGGAAAAAATAATACCTTCAGAGGTATTCCTCTTTTCTCGTTTTTACCGAAATTACCGGAATATCACAGGAAGACCCTGAAACATTTGCTTAATCACACCAGAACCATGCTTCTTCATAAAAAAAAAAATAAAAATAAAAATAAAATGGTACGGTTTAGTGCTCCCTGGAGAATTCTCACATGTTTACCCATATTAGTGAAAAGCAATTAAGTGATTGTACTGGTCCATTTGGCGGAAAATTCTCACCGGTTTTTTCATACAAACGGAAAACTCTGTCTTGTAGAGCGTGATGGTAATTTATTACTGCGTGTCAAAAGCCCAAGGAGGAAGGGCGGGGGGCTCTCCGGGAATTCTTGGTAAGGGTGTGCCACCAGGTCTCCCAATTCCTGACCCTGTTTCAGACCAAAACATGTTATTTTTTCACGCCCGTTTTCAGTCCTGGCCTCTAAAATCCCCACCCATTTTCAGACTTGACGTTGCGGTTACAAATATTCCCACTAGCTTTGTTGCAGCATAATTGAGCTTAGCATTCAAATCAAAGTCAAGTATTGGTAAAATTATTTAGCTCAAATGAAATAGTTTGGTTACTTCTCTTTCTCCGTTATTCTGACTTGGAGTTGAAAAGACAAGCACGTTTATACGCTCTCCGTGTCAAAATCTGTACCCACTTTCAGACCAAAACGGCTCAAAAATCATACCCTTTGGGGCGGCACATACCTATATAGTTATATAGGAGAGTACCTCCCAGAGATCAAAAGGAACACTTGCTTCCGCCAGATTAAATTGCGACTAGCCCCAATTGTATTATCTTTCTTCCCTTTCCCGTTATGTCGGAACCAAAATAGAGCTTGATCGATAGTTACCGCCAGTGTAACATTCCTATGACGCAATTATTAGAAAACAACACTTTTTATTCATACTTAAAGTGTATACTTATGAGCCAAAATTTATACTTTTTAACTGATGAGCCAACAGGTTTTGGTGTGCAAATCAGTCTACATGCAATATGCTCAATCTTAGCAAGCTCAGTACACAACGAACGCGCACAAAATACCCTTTTAACAAAGTGTATCATAATTTCATCCCGAGGGGTTAGTAAAGGGACGCAGTGTTCTTGATTAGGTGTGTGAAAGGGGTGCTATTTTTCAATGGAAGGTACACGAGAGAGGTACCTTTTCTGTTATAAATGGTATACAAAAAGGTAAGGTGTTGCAATTGGACCTCGGGACGGAGCTTCCCCGTATAAAACTTTGTTGAGTAGTATCCCCCCCCCCCCCCCCCAATTGCAGCAGCCACGGTAATGCTATATGTGTAATTTTGCGCGCAATTAATGATGTTTGAACCGGACTTACTGAACTTATTGACTAGACTGGTACCGGTATTTGTAAACGTCACGGTATTTGTAAGTTCAATAAACAAATAGCATAATGACAACTTTAAGGGCACTTAACTTTGTCTACTAAGAGACCAAGAGATCTTACTTCGAAATTAAACTTAACAGAATTGCTGATCAAGTAAAAGCATGGATTTTAATGCATTACTCAATGACCACTCAATTTGCCAAGTTTAGTACAAGCAACAAGAGCACTCGCCCAACGAGCCAAATCAGCCAAAAGCTGTAAAATTAAAAGAGATTTTTAAGTAGCTTATGGTGTTTGAAACCTGTTAAAAGACATGTTTCCATTAGCTAGACGAATTTGATCTGTTCGGATTCCTTGGCTGAAGTTTTAATTACCCGAAAATTTTAGGGAACAAAATCTTCCTTTGAGAAATTGCTAGCTAAAGTGAACTTTCTATGAACTTTCTAGAGAGCTATTTGCTATCCGAAATTGTTAGCTGACGTTTTTGGCTGCCAAAAACAACAAATATGCCCTTTCCGAAAACGTCAGGGGCTACCATTACGCCATTGTGAATCTTTAAAACCACGTTTCAGTTACCAAAATCCGAGTGCACTCTTTGATCGACGCCCAAAATCTAAGGCGAACTACCATCTACCGAACAGATATCTACCAAAACTTGTCGTTGGGTGCCCTTGAAGCCATTTTCTCATAACCTGGAACAAGATGTTGACATCTGTCTGATAACGTCCAATAACGGCGAAGAAACATGATAACATGCAATTAAAGAGGCCATTTGTCTATTTTGACCTGCGTCCTGTATCTTCAATTTGGCACTTAACTCTATGTCTAAACCTCTGCTACATTTTGTTACAGAGATTTGCTGAGACGATGGAATTTTCGAAGCTGGACGTGTTTTATCCGGTCTTACTACTTGCTAGTTTAGCGCAGTTACCAGCCGCTGTCCCAAGTAAGTTAATCGATTAACCCAACTGTTACAGGCCCACTCGAAGGGCCATTTGGCATTTAATTTTAAACATCAGTCAATTTATTCATATTAAATTCCCTGATAGCCGTGTTTTTGCTTCTTCTTGAATGATCCCAACACAAGCTTATGATTAATAAATTTCACAATACGTTTCCCAATCATGCTACCCCGTCTAGTGCCTCGATGGCGCTGACCCTTGGGAAAGTGTTCAGTCGCGCGCGGTTAACGCGCGGTTAAACGTAAATTTCCTGAGGTGCGACCTCTAAAATGAGACTTAATAGCTATTCTTTCTTTCTTCGTCTCATTCTGTTTTAAAAGGCAATAAGGAATTAGTTGTTTTTATACTTTTTTTTCGTGTTTGAACTGCAACAGCAACTCCATCAATTGCGATTTCATTAGCAAAAAAAGTTTCCCTAAGGAAGATTTGGACTCTTTTTCATCAACATATATATAATTTTATCTTTGTTATCAAAGTATCCTAGCAAGCGTTTTGTTTATGAATTACCGTCAAAATCGGAAAAGTGAACTTTTTCAAATTTGAGTCCGAGCATTCATGCAATGGCACACAAAATTAAGGTTGAAAATACTTGATCAAGTTAGAGTCCTAACGCCGGCGATCGACGATATGACAAGAGCACGTTCACCTGTTTGAATCTGCTGGTTATGTTTGCTCACAATTCAAATAAAACTTTACAAACTGGTTAAACATTTTTGCTTCCAATTCAGTTTTTTTTTCCCGTTTAAATTTTTATTAACAAAGTTGTCTGCCTGAAGAACGTTTTTCGAAATGGCTTGCTCTTTCCAGGCAAGTCAATGTTGCGGGACTCACATACTAGATAAGTTGAAACGTCGAAAACTCAAAACTATAACGTCCTGCTTCCATTTGTTGTACTGATCAAACAATTGTAAAGCTCAAATCAATCCAAGTAGTAGCACAGGTTTTCGACGTTGGGAAAAATGTAGGTCCGCAATGGAAACTACCGTTACGGGGCATCAGACTCTTCTCGGAGTAAATAAAATGCTTTGTAATAATAAGCAGCAATAAACCCCTGTCCGCTACTTTCAACTTAATGATGCTCAGGTGTTTATTATGGCTCTACTTTCCATAGCTCCCTTCTGAAATTAATTTGGTAAGGGACGTCTGCTGGACTTAGCCCCTATTCCGCGTGTTTACGCCAAACTTTCAAATTTCTTCAGATCACCTAGCCACGTTTTCGACCTTCAAACTTCTAAATTTTAGCCTGAACGAAATCCCAAAGTCGTATTATTGTAAAGAATACCAATATGCACATCCAGTATGCACATCCAGAGGATGAGAAAAAAATGTACTGCAAACGAGGCTTGGTGCTATTTACAACACCTGCATAAGGCCTTGATCTTCCATTCCATAGGAACCGCGTCAATCACTTTGCTCAGTTTAAATGATAGTGAAAAACAATTATTTTGGAATTTTTTACTTAATCGTAGCTGTTCCTGAGGAAGTAATTGGAAAGACAGAGGGATCCATGCAACCCACCAAAAAAGGTCATTGAAGATGTTTTAACCGTATTATATAGTTTAACTATTAATTTTAATCGAAGCTGTTCCTGTGGAGGCAATTGAAAGGGCAGAGGAATTTATTCAACCAAGCAAAGAAAGTGATTGATTGAAGATGCATAACCTGCAATTTGCTGGAGCTATAATTTTGTCTAACTCTATGCATTAAGCTCTATGTATAAACATAGTAAACCTGAGATAATCGCAATAATACTCGTGAGAGGTCGGATTTACTTTTGTTGTACTACTGACTAGACTAAAAAATTAGGGTTTTCATTGTGTGCTCGTGAAATGACTTCTATTTCAACTTAAGGCTTTGCCAGTTACGTACATGCATGGGTTTTAAGTCTTTTAATTTCGAATCTCCAGAAAGGTTTCGCTTTTGCTGTTCTTTTCAATTTATTTTTACATTGGCTAGCTGTAGCATCAGTTAAAGCGTTCATGCAGAATAGGGAAATGTTGAGGAAAAAACGTGCTAATAAGTATTTGTAGGACAAATTTACTTGATTGTTATTGATAACAGCAAATCCGTTTTGAAAAATGATCACCCGCCCCTTCCTTTGGTTTTCAGGAGCTTTCTGCAATTCATCACTCGATGTCATCATGGCATTAGATGCATCTGGTAGCGTTGGGGAAGAAAACTGGGGAAAAAGTGTTGACTTCGCTGGAAAACTTGCTGAACGTTTACTGGCTTTGAATGCAGAAAGTCGCTTTGGAATCATTGACTTTAGTCAGGTGGTTACCGAAGCTATTCAGCCCTCCAACGATCAACCAGCTCTCAAACAGAGTCTACAGAACCTTAAAACTAAATATCAGAATAGCATCACGAGAACTGAAAAGGCGTTGAGCAAAGCCGCCGAGACGTTTGCAAAAATCAACTGTAACCCTTCGAAGAAACTTCTTGTCGTGATCACAGACGGCCAAACAACACCACAGAATAACATGGCAGGGCTACAGCTGCTGAAGGGTCCCACTGAGGCCCTAAAGGCAGCAGGTGTACACATCATAGCGGTTGGGGTGGGAGCCATGGCCGATGACGAAGAATTGAACTTCATGGCTTCCGATCCAGATGACAAGAACGTTTTTCATTTCGACAGCTACAATGCACTGCTCAGTAGGGTCGATGCAGTGCGTCAGGCATTCTGTCCGGATAATAAAAACATTGGCATGAATCACTTTTGATTGTACTGCGTTATTCACTATTAAGATTCTTAGGTGTCTTTTAGTCATTATCAAAGAAAAAAAAAGTAATTACGAAAGAGTTGCTATTAAATTAAAGTAATTACAAAACTTCTAAATAAATAAATAATGACAGTTATGTCATATACAGCAACCGGGTGGAATTGTTAATAAAAATCGTATAACAAAAACAAAAAGACACACAAAATGTAGAGCAGGTACCTAAAAATATAATTACAAAATCTAAAACATGTTCGTACACAGATACAGTGCTATTAAACAAAAATTGTGAAGTTTTCTAAGCCAGCCACCTATCATCTCCTCCAAACTAATACTCCACAGAAATGATTCCTATCTCTTGCGCAATAGGCCATTTTCGTAGTCTCGGTATTGAACTGGATCTAGCATGAAGTGGAGGCTCGTGCGGGGGAATACATTTACATATGAAAAGATTCCCCCGCAAGAGCCTCCACTTCATGCTAGATCCCCAATACCGAGAATACGAAAATGGCCTATTCTTCGCTTTTAAAGTGCTGTTGTGACTAGAAAAGACAATACAGGCAAAGTTTCGACACAAACTATAGTCTGAAACTGTGAGAACAGAATTCCTGGTTTCTTTTGCCATGTGCAGAAAGTTAAGCAAACCGGACGTTGGCTTCATCGAACTACAAACTACTAGAAATACAAACAAAGTATATCTTGTGAAACAACTTTTGAAACTAACGTATTTATTTTGACTTTGTTAGGCACTTCTTCAGCACCCAAAACAGAGCCCTGCTTAGGACTTCCATCGGAATCAAGTAAGATTATAATCTTATTGAAACAAGCTTGCTGGAAAACTCTATACTTTTCTAGAGTTTATTTGTTCTGCGTCAAATTATATGTTTATTATTTTTAAAAGCTTTCAGAGTAGTAATCTATCAGTTTGCCTTCGCTCTCTTTTCATCTCTTGACCTCGTAGTACATATAAGTATATATTCTATGGAAATTGCCCCCAGTTATAAGTCTACCGCCTTTTGCAAAACTAAACCAATTATTTTAAAGCCCATCGCGCAGAATGGCCGGACATCATCGATTAGTCATAAAGCTTTCTCGTGAGCAATTCAAACACTCCGAGCGTATCAACTGCCTCTCATTACAAAGAAAATGCGCCATTTGGCCAAAATGGGTCGAGAGATTTGCTAGTTTCTATTTCTTGCGGTTCAAAAGTGGATGGACAAAGAGCGGGGTTTTAAAGATGAAGGATTTCTCTTCTAAATTTGATTTGATCAACTATTTTCCACTTTGAAATTGCAGAAAAATGTCCCTTTTTTGTATGGAAAGACGCTCCATTTGTATTCAGAGGCATTTTAGTGCTTCTTTGAAACTATTAACAACGATCGGCAAATAAAGGACACACTTTTCAGCAATACAAAATTTTACTTTATATTCCAGTTCAAAGAGTGAAAGCACTGTCCTTTCCCCTTTGAAAACTTGACGGTTGCTGCGTATTTAAAAATGGCGCTTGGGCTATTGTTTGAAGGTTTATAACAGCACCACAAAAGCTTGCTTTTGCGAGTTTGAAACTGCGTGCATTTTTGTAGCTTTAGTGATTTCGAAGCCAGTTAAACAGTGCTATTGCCCCCCGTTTAGTTCTTCACTAGCTGAAAATCTTTTTTTTTTTAGCCATCATATGTTTTGCGCTTAGTAATTAAAATCTGACTAACATACTATTACTTTTCCCTAACAGCCTGTCCCGCAGTCTACACAAAAATTGGATGTTTCAGGGATGACATGCAGTTTCCAAGACCCCTCCCCGAACTTCTATTTACTGATAGAGATCGCTCGATGAAGAAGAAATACTCCAACATTCCAATCAAGTGGAAAAACTGGAACGCTTACATGACGAACCTCGTCTGCCGCTGTGCAAAAGAAGCCAAAGTTCGAAATTATGCCTTCTTCAGTATCCAGTTCTTTGGTAGGTTATAAAAATTCTGGACTTTTAGTATAACGTGGTTATTTGCTCGGAACATATGCATCCTCTATTGCAAATTTAATTAAGGTCATCGCTCTTCCACTCTATGCTCTCTTTCGGTTATTTTGAATTTGTAGGTCAAAACCTTGTCAGTAGACTTCAATACGTCAACTGTCCACCAAACTTCGCAAAATTAATGTTTTTCTACTTGTTAGCAATTTGGCTATTCTTTCAACTTAGACATCCTCTGTACGTTATTAGAACACACAACCACAGTCAAACGTCTTACACATTGCTTAGACATCAATTACTCGCCAGAGGAAAAATGTCAAAACTTAGTAAACTCGAAGATGCTGGTTTTAAGAAACAAAAAAGAAAAAACATAGCGTCTGTCGCCTTTTGTTTACATGTTCCGCCCACTTTAAGAAAATGATATCTGCGATGGTTGACGTGTGGTCTTGGCAAGCAGTGAATTAGCTCCTGCTTTATCGTTTTTGAATAATAACGCGTAGTATGAAAGATCTAGAGCTTTCTTGAACTGTAAGTAAATGTCGCGAGAACAATAGCCATTCTGTGCGATGGTGCAAAGGAAAAAAAATCCTTCAGGAAAACCGAGAGCAAACTTTAGTTCTCGTTACGTTGTTTATGATCTTTACATATTTAATATAAGAAAGCATGCTTTCTGGCTAGTTAATGTGAGGCCAATAAGGCTTATAGTTGGCTAACAGTCTGTGTAGAATTTATGTCATCACACTCAGTCTACGAAGGAGGATTTTTAAGGACGTTTTGCAAAGAATGATGTCTTTCGTGCACCAATACCAAAATCGTGTGCTTTCATGGACCGATCTCAATACGAGCGGAAATACTTGGGGAACTAAACAATGAACTGTAAGTACCAGCAAGCGTAGGGATGGATTAAACCAATTGCCACTATGCTAAATCACGACTTATACCCCCCATTTGATTGTGGGTAGGATAGGCCATGAATATACCTCTAATTATCATGGGGTTATCTTTCCTTTCCAGGCGAGTGCTGGTCTGGGCCTAATGTGGATGTTGCTTACCAAAGGTCTGGTACCGTGGACACGTGTATAACACGTGATTACCAGGAGTGCGATCCTTGTGATTCTGTAGAATGTGTTGGGAAAAAAGCAACAAATTTTGTCTACAGTGTTGAATTACCAGGTGTGTTCTGGTCATAAGTTGCTGAATATCCAAAATATACATCGGATGTGTTCTCACTTGGTGATTAATAGTTTACATGTTTTGAAGAGCTGTACCACTTAAATAAGTTTAATTGATTGTCGAAAGTAAGTTGCATTTGCTTTGGTTTTGCGTTGCGTCATTCTTTGATTGACCAGCAAAACTCGCGCAACTTCTTCAACCAATGAGAATTAAAAAAATGACCAACTGCGACTCGCTCGCGCACATTTTCCGGCGCTTTGCGCCAGCTACGAGTAATTGCTTCGCATTCCGATTGGTTCAATGGACTTTCTGCATGTGTTGTGATTGGTCAGCGTAATTACTTTCTCTTGTTTTAAGGCCAGTCAATTAAAAGCCGCTTTAGAACAATGGATCTTCAGTCGTGAATACCACCCCGGTCGTTATTTTTCCCTCTAGTTTGACGTATTATTCCATGGGGCGATTAAAGCCATTTTGCCATGGAAAATTTGACGATTATCGGTGTTTCAGAGTTAGATTTCGTAATTTGGCTAAGAATAGCTTTTCATTTCCCCTAAACCAGTGTGTCCTATGAGTTTCTCAGACTAGTACTCTTTTGGAAGGCGAAGGCCTACTTTGTACACAACCGAACTGCTTTATTTCTAAATTTCCACAGTTGCCGAGCCCCCGTGCAAAGTAATATATCAAAAACTTGGATGCTACAAAGACAACCAGAACGAACCCCGACCATTACCAAAACTAATTCTAACTGATCGTGATCCTACATCCCCGGCATTTAGCAAGGCAAAGATTGCTTGGGGCAATTGGGATTCTTATATTTCCGACTTGGCTTGCCGGTGCGCTGAGAAAGCTGCTGAAAACAACTACAATTACTTTGGTTTACAGTTTTACGGTGGGTGCTTTCCAGTCATGGCCAAAATCTACTTGTTATTTCAGTATTTCAACTGCTGTCTATTCTCATTGCTTTGCTTTGATCTTAATTAATCCTTTAAACACCTAGAAGTGACCAATGCTTAGTTTCTCCTTAAAGACACACTGCTCAATCAAACATACAGGTTGTGAGAAAAATGGAAGTGATCAACAAGTAACAAAGGTCTTGATTGTATAACAAATTCTCCTCATCATCCCTATAGGAAGTGTATAGTGACCTGTGCGGAAAATATACATTCTCATATTAAAGTTTAATGAGTTAACAGTATTTCTAGCAGCTGAACCTTTTCTCGATGTCTTCACACTTGCTAACCTTTGTAGCGTCAAAGCTATGGAAAGAGACATATCTTTGGCCAAACATTTCCAAACATCAAAAAAATAAATGGTATAACAATGAAAAACGGAAACTTCCACAGATATGTGAAAGGGATTTCATTAGTCATCACATTCATATACACCAATCTATCTTTGTACGGGAGTCAAACAACCCACAACCCTGCAATACCGGTACATTGCTCTATAATCATAAGTGCTAAAAACTGATATGCGGCGATATGATCTACCAAACACTCTCTTTTTATCAGCACTTTAATACTTGATTCTTATACATCAATATTCAGTTATTCATCGCTGATTCCTTCAGTCCTATACATATCGCTCTCAAGTTTGTCGAAATTTTTAACTCAGGGTAAATTTATTTAGGAGAATGTTGGTCAGGTCCAGATGATGCTGTCAAATACGACAAGATTGGGCGTGATGATCAAAGATGTGTCACTAGTGGCTATAAGAAATGCCCAGCGAATCCTGAAACAACGGACAAAGAGTGTGTTGGCAAACAAAGGGCTAACTATGTATACGGAATTCAACTGATCAGAGGTAACTAAACATAAAACTAAAACATATGGGACATAAATTTCTGTTGCCTAATATAACACCAATGAAAGGAGCTCTGACATAGAATTGCACTCGACACATGCGCAATTCAAGTGGAAGTCGTAACTTCCGGATGGCTTACGTTTTTCGAAACTCCCGAAACTTTTCGGGCGCATTTCGGGTGCCATAATTTCCTTCGTATCTTAAAAACGAAGACATTTCCAGGCATGACATTTTGCAGGAAATTTGCCCTTTCGCATCTTGAAATCATAGTAAAACATGAACTTTTTAGAATAAGCGGATCGCAATTTTACAAATGGCTTTTCGGGAGTTTCGAGCCGAACGGGCCCCAGGTTCTACTGGAATGGCCCGTTTCCCGGACTCCTGGACAATGGGGAGCGAAGACCATGGATACGAGAATGGAGTTCATTTTTAATCCAATCGTTTGTATTGTTTCAAAGAGCCGATCAAAATCGTTAACCTAAACGGATCGTTCAAAAGTCGCTGGTTTCTCTACGCTTGCCCATGTGACTGAGAAGAAAAGGCACGAGGTACTGGATAAGCTTGATTAAAAAAAAAAAAAAACATGTAGGAACCACTTGTAAATTTATTTGTTATATGGCAGCGATAGTGCGAGCGATTTGATCTGCTGCTGAGCGGGCAGGATTTCCTTGTAACTACCGCGGGCAAAACAAAAAGCGGCAAACATGGCAAAATATTGCGGATTTTTTATTTTTTTTATCTAAACCACAATATATAGACCTTTACTTGTGAGTTATGAGGAACATTCGCGGGGAATGAACCATTATACTGGAGTGGAAGAAGAAGCCAAAATACAATTTCCGGTGCAATAGAGTTCATTTTTAAAAACTATGTTTACGTTACTTCCATAAAAAAAGGCCACATGTAATAAAAAAAACTTATTAATCTTGTCCGTTCGGCCTTTATTTTAACCTCGCTATTGCTTGGTCAATACATCAAGGGCCTCAGTCTGAGATTTCTCTGTAATTATCTCACTCCGGTTAATAAGTAATATGTATCGCCTGTAGAACCACTTGTAAATATGAACAAAGTAAATAAAAAACACTGAGTCCTGGAAACAGGTCAACTTTGCCTATTGTTTTTCAGATGCACCTTGTCCAGTGCCGTTCAAACTTCTTGGCTGTTTTAAGGATTCCCAGCAACCTACTCGCACCCTTCCAGAACTGCTGTTCACGGATAAGGACAAACAAAGCAAGGTGTATAGTGGAATTCCGATTGGTTGGGGCAACTGGAATAGTTATTTGGAGGATTTGGTATGCCGCTGTTCAAAGAAGGCAAAGGAAAAGAAGTACTCGCACTTCGGTATTCAATACTACGGTAAGAGAAAGGCAAATAATTTGTGGAATCGCTACTCATCACGGTTACCAAACAATTTATATACCTACTGTTAGGGACCTCTACACTTAAAGAATCCTTATCGAATATCATATTTTTTTCTTCCTCTTTCAAGGCGAATGCTGGTCCGGAGCTGAGGCTGGCGGTACGTTTGGTGCGGATGGAGAATCCGATGAATGCAAGGGAAAAGACTGGGAAGTGTGTGTTCCCGCAGTACATCACACTTGCGCAGGGAAAGCAAATACTAATGTCGTTTACTCGATTTAAGGAAGAAATACTCAATGAAGAAGACGCGGCGGCCATAAAAGTGTCGTCTCCGGCTTCTTTACATGTAGCCGTCAAAAACTAAGATGTGTCCCTCTCTTCCTATAGAAAGTCATTTTCTACAAGAAAGTGAGGGGCACCTTAATGCTCCATTTTTTTTATGCACACCTTTACCCCCTTGAGAGAAATATAGCTGCATGAGGATCAAACAGAGCATGTAGTTGATTAGATGCATCGTTGCCACGGTAACCACAGTTAATGACAACGGCTTTGGCCAATGTTTTGTACAAAGCGTGCTCAAAAAACTTAAAAGTGTTCAGTAAAAGTAAACCATTTCGAATAACTTCACTATAATTCCGAGTTCTGAGTCTTTTTGTCTCGGCTGAAACCTCAATTTACAAATTCATGTCTTAAGTATCCGATTTCTTGAATGTTTACATGCTTTAAAGAATACGAAGTTAAACTCGTACGCACTGGCTGATCGGCTGAAGGATCTGAGATCTTGGCAAATTCGAAAAAAATAAACAGCACGGAAGATTCTACGATCGAAAGGGATACTGGCGACAACGCTTTTTCCTGCATTTCTTCTCAACTCTCCTCTCCGCCCAACACATCCTTTTTCCGTCATGAGAGTGTCTCGACTGAGCTGTTCCAACAGGTCCTCGTTTACGGTTACTGCCACTATAATACGTGCTTTATGGGGTCATTACGCGCTTGGTTACCAACAATACCAGTACGTTCTCCTGTAGAAGGCGGCTCTCATTTTTTCCTATGGCTTAGTCTTGCCTAGTCAGATTTATACAGCACCCAAAGCTGGTGTGATCGAGCTGCTGTCGATTTCCTTTTCGTTACCCCTCACACGGGGCCTTTTTAACGGCCCGTTCGAAGGTAGCAACATGTTCTTCGGAAACGCTCGGCTAACCTTCCGAACCTTGAATCGATCAATGATCTGCACGGAAACAGTAAACTTTTTTGTTGGATCTACCCGGCAACGCCAACGCCGGCAGCATGCATCCGAAGGAAAACAAAATCCTGGAGTTTGGCCGGCATGTGCTTAATTGTTCCTAAAACGTTCTGCATGTGGCTTTCTCTCCTCTACTGCTCAAGTAGCGTTGAAAACTGCGGCAATCTTTCGGTTTAAGTCTTCACAATTGGCGATTTAAAAAGATAACGGCAAGGGGAAAAGAGTTGAAAGTTAAACAAAAAAAAAACATAAAAAGACGGATTATTTGTTTGACTTCCACGTCATGGCGCTTTGTTAGATCGGTAGGCAGACGCCATATCATAAATGGTGGTTTACAGGTGTTGTATTCTCCAAAGAAATCCCACCCTCCCAAAAGAGAAAACACAGAACCTCTAATTGAAACTCCATGTCAAGCTACGCACCATTGATCTGACGCATCTCCTTTCTGATGCTACTATCAATACGTTAATGATAAAGGTGTTACAATTGATACCCATCATTGTTCCTTGCGATTTAATTAGAGCTCCTTCATTTAAGGGTTTTTCCGTCTTTATAGTTTTCGCCCAAAAAATTCCGATTATGACAACCCCTCTATCCTTTTACGTTTCCTGTGGCAAAGGAGAAAACATTTAATTTCCAATTCAAAGTCCATGTTGAGCTACGCTTCACTGATCTGACGCCTTTCCCTTTAAAGGCGATAAAGGTGGTGCAAGGCTTTTTCTGTTTAGTTTTCGTCTGAAAAATACCAATTATGAGCTCTCCTCTATCGTTTTTGGTTTTCAAAGACAAATTAAGCTCGAGTTTGCTCAATCTCTTCAAGCTGAGCAAACAAACTACGTCAGCTGTCAGCTATGTTACCTAACCATTATTTACACAAGAAAACTGCCTACCCCTGAAACTTCGTATTCACATTTATGTTTCTGTAGACAAAACTAACCCAAATTCGTAAAGATGATCTCGATAAAATTCCAGTTGTTATCGTTAATGGTTATTTCATGGGGATTTGTAAAAAGCGAGACGGAATACGCTGAAGGTAAGATAAGAGAACTGACAACTGATAAGTTGAAAGCAGAAACGACGAGTGTGACAACTAGATTTCAATTTAGTACCCTGGGTCCGAAATTAAAGTAATTGTTTATTTTTTTTAAGTAACCAGTGGGATCATCATAATGATTGACATTTAAAGGTCTAGTTATCTAATTGAGGAAATCTCTGGTTGCTCACGCGCCCATGTTTAAGTGAAGAGGCTCAGGACAGTTGACTCTATTTTTGTCACATTGAAACATAAGGACCTCTGCATCTAGTTAAGTTACGTTACGTTACGTTTTATTTAAGTGACTGGACACTTAAACTCGAGTGGATAATAGAGGATTTGTATCGGTGTATAAGTCAATTTGAGAGATTGAAAGTCAACTTGTGCTTGGAAAGGTAACGGACGTTTGGAGTTCTCAAGATTTCTGATTTTATTTTATTTTATTTCGATTTTATTGACCTTTTGGAATAATGTATGGTCAAACATAAAATATGAACCTAAAGTCGAAATTGAATAGCTCTTGACATAAAATAAACAACCATCACGTCCACTCCTCAAAGTCATTCGCTTGCCAGTATTTTTTAAGTAAAGGTGATCTTTCAGTTATCAAGAGAAACTGCATGTAAAGCGAAGGAAATTGAAATTCACAGAGCAACTTCATAGGTAGTATCGATGTGATTACTTACCAAACGTTAGACCTGGCCAGCCGGACCGACATTTTGAAAAAAAAAACCCATCGTTGCAATGCAAACTATGTAGAAATCAACTGATATGGCTGAACAGATCTGATTAATAGTGGAATTCTCTTTACAATTAGACGGACCTCACCGGCCAGTTTTGACTAATGGTAAGCGCCCTTAATGATCGTTTGCGACGTCGATCGAAATTAAATGGGAGCCTAGGATGGCCTGCATTTACGAAAGAAATCAAATTAGTTTAACTCTATTCTAAAAAAAAAAAGTAACATAGAAAATGCCCATGTGTAGGCATTTAAAGGAGAAAACAATACCATGGAACTTTGACCAAAAATCTTTATAATAAAACTTCAGTACTAAAATTGCGTTAGATACCAGACTGTTTTTTCTGGGTCGTAGTGTTTCATTTCAGTTATTGAGTGCAGTAAAGCGTACCGTGTTAAATATAGCTGAACATTTGTTACCTTGAAATAACTGATGAGAAAAGTGGTCTCAAGATCGCATAATTTTGCGAAGGCTGAAAAACGTTTCTTCAAAGGATTGAATTACTTGGCGTTGGCCACGGATTCACACGCTACAACAACCAAGGTTTCCATGAGAATGCTGTCACCTCATACTGGGCATCAAAGACAACATAGTATTGCTTTCACAGCGAAGAGTTCCCATGATCCTCCTGTCTGTTTTGTTTTTGTCTCTTCCCTCGATTCAGAGTTAGGACTTGGAGGGGGTTTCTTTTCCTAACGAACAGGGTTTAATATCATTTAGGCAGTTACATTATTCCCTGGGATCACTCTCTTAATTTTTAGCAACTTTTCTGTTTTCAAATTCGAAACCCATTTAAGACTTGGACAAAACATCTACGTCGAGTCGACTTTGCCTTGTAAAAGCCGCCGATAAACCAGTTTAAGGACGTTAAAAACGTTGCCCTCGCTTTTTATGTCCGAACATGGCTAAGGGTTGTTTAGAGTTTGTCGTTTTCTTCGGATGCAGAGGACTAGTTCTTGAGATTTTTCACAGTTTTACTGATGGTAGATAAGATTACCCCTTTAGTAAGTGGTAAGTTATTCAGATTAAACTCCGATTGTCTTAGGGATTGTAGTGCTAGGATTACGCATATTAGCTAGGCGAAACTGGCAGACGCTTCCACGACCCTGCGAAGATAGCATCGCCAAATGGCGCTTGGTGTTATCCACTTGAATCACTGGCGTATGGTGTACTATCGGCCGATTGAAACGGCGTGAAATTGCCATTTAACTTAAAGTTGGAAGTGCAGGTGGTATGCTGTTATCAAATAAGTAAATGTATATAATTTATAGTATTTAGCACACATGGTACTTATTGAGGAGCTAGAGCACCCGCCTTCGAATTGGAAATTAAAACCGGTTGGTTTTTGAGGAGAGGGGAAAGTACCAGACGCAAGCACGAGAAACAACGATATTATTTAACCCACATACGACGCCGATTTTGGTATCGAATCCAGGCCACACTGGCGAGAGGCGAGTGCACTCGCTCTCTCACTCGCCCACTCGTCTCATTCACTTATGTGTTCATTCATGCATTTGCTTATTCATTCTTCCATTGATTCATTGGAAACAGAACCCCAAACAGAAATCGAATATCAGCCAATTGAGGCCAAACCAACAAGTGAATCTCAGCAAGAAGTATCCACAAGACCCCTCCCACCCGAACCAGTACATCCCCAATTTGTCATTTCCGAAAATCAGACACCAGTAAATCCACCACAGAATGCTTCGTCTGAACCAGTCCTTCCTCAGCCTTCTCCTCCTGTACAGCCGGTCAGCGGGAAACCGCCAGGAATTAAAACAGGACCCTTCACACCTTCCGCCATAGAACCTGGTGAGAGCGTTTGTGCAGCCTTTTGAACTATAAAACCATTCCAGCTCAAAAGGCATTAGACGTAGCGTGTTAAGAAATTTGTTTGCAACCCTGAACGTACAAGTCAACGATCGAAAATTTGTGACCATGGAGGTGTTTGTACTACAAGTTTTTGTTCATACAGTTTACGCGTCATTTTACTGAAACACTTTCACATTTTCACAAATTCGTTAATATTGTGATGATATTAAAGGTCACAAGATGTGGACCCGAATTCATAATCTAAGAGAACGGTTCACTTTGAAACGACTTTCGAATCCAATTCAGATATTCAGTTTTACAGCACTTGACGCTATGACAGACATGCAACTTGAATCACGACCACCGCAACAATTGACGTCGAAACACAAAATAACGCAAAATAAAGACTAAAACAGAATCTACAGTTTTGGATCTCTAGTCCACCTACCGATCTCATGGATGATTTTAATTATTTCCGGGAAATACAAACTGATGTGCATAACGAGTTCAAAGCTGTATGACTCACAGCGATGACAATAAACTAACGAACAAGTTTCAATCGTATCCTACAGAACCACCTATTTTGCAGCCAGCTCCAACCACGCCTTTAAAGAATGTTGGTGGTTTTGGTAAGAAAACCAGTAGCTTTGCAGACATTGCAGCACTGTATCTCTCAGTTAGTATGCGCGCTGTGAATGGTCAGTTTTGCAGTCCGTATTCTACTGTATGGATCACTAAATTTGAAAGTTTCCTTTTACACGGACCCAAATAATCTCAGGGATATAGTAAGTATCTTACTAAACTCGATTTCTGGGTCCGTACTCTAAATTAGCGATCTTCGATTTTCCCGTTGATTTGTGACCCGCGCGCTTCGCGCTTGGGCCATAACCGAACGGGAAAAAAACTCGGTCCGGAAGTTACAGTACAGACCTCGAACTCGGTTAGTAAGAGATATGGATTTCTGATATTTTCACAATTTGACAGATTATTCGGTTCTGCTTCGCGAGAATTTGTGTTGCGGCGTATTTCAGTGATTGGTTACGTCTTTAAGAGCAAGAAAACTAGAGCAATTGGCAGTTTGTACCCCCTGCCGGTTGGTAAAGGCAGTGTTTCAGTTGTTGAAATTAAGTCAAAGCTCGGGCACAATTTATCACTGACTTTACTTCGTCGTTGTAGCATGAAGGCGACACTGCATTCCCCGTAAATTTTGATGCCCGGCCTGTCATTATGTGTTTAGGGGAAGGAGTATACGATAGGCGGGTGGGTTGGTACCCCTATGATTAACATGAGCCTTAGTGCTTATTAGAACATTATTATTAAGTTTTTGATATTTGAAACAGGAGCTTAGTGACACCTAGACTCTTTTGCGTCACAGTGCAGGGTTTTGTTTTCGTTTCCGACAGAATGTCACAAAGTTTTGGACTTAGGGATTCTAATGGACTCGTCATACTCAATTTCACCAACACTTTGGGAAGAGGAGAAATCGATAGCCGTGACCCTACTCGATAAGCTGGACATGACCTCTCTGGGGACACATATGAGTGTAATGACATTCAGCACCGAAGTGGACCTTCCAGTCGCATTTAACGGGTATAAAGATGCTGAAGATCTAAAGAGGAAGGTGGCACAACTGTCCTACCACACCGGATGGTCACGTACAGACCTCGGATTGACTGCGGTTAAAGATCGAATGTTTGTTCCACAGGCTGGCGTAAGAGATATAGGACAGGTGCCTAGGGCTATTGTGGTTTTTACTGACGGGAAAACAGATGGTAAGTCACGTGTATGGCATTTACTCCGCAATTTGAGTTTCACTGCGAGTCATTCGGCGACAAATCAGCGTCCTAAAGGGGTTTAGGGTTCCAGGGCCACGGGCCTAAGACGGCAGGGCTTCACGATTAATTCTCCCACCGGGGCTCTAGGGCTCCATAACATTTGCTTTAGGGATCCAGGAAAAAAAATTTCAGGGTTCCAGGAAGTAAAGGAATCGGTCTCCGGGCTCCATGGAAAAACGTCAGGGCTCTGGGGCTCCAGGGACTCCTCTTTGTGACCCTCACTGTCTTCTTCGTGTGCACACTTGACGTAGGAGCATGACACCTTAATGGTGCCCATTTTTTAACCTCTTTCTGATTTGGTACCTAGAATCTTCGGTTGCGTACACGATCTTTAATATCATGGAATCTTAGGCTACTGCAGGGAACACGTTGTCACAGAAACGAAATTCAGAGTGTTCTTTTTTGATATTGTGCTCGTGGCATATTTTCATAACATCGGCGCCTCATACAAATGTTTTCGCTATGTTCCTCGAACGCTTTTAAACAACTCGAGCACTACTCTAGAACGAGTTCCATTTATCACTTTAATGAAAATCAGGAGATAAATCCACATAAACAGCCAAAGCACTGCCGTAACCTTCATTATACAAGCCTTTTTCATGTAGACGAAATATGTATAATACTTTTTCATGTAGACGAAAATATCTTTCAGGATCTCCAGACCAAAACTTCAACTGGACCAATAAAGTTTCTCAAGCCGCTGATGATCTCAAACAAGCACAAATCAAAATCATCTGCGTCCAGATAGGAGAAGCCACGTCTGGAGACGTGGCTAAAGTTAGAAGTATCAGTCCTCTGGTATTCGCACAGACAGACATCGAGGGCATGTTAGGGGCTTTACTAGATATGTGCGCTGAGACGTGCAGCAATGGTAAGTTATACGACTGAAGCTTTTGTTTTTGGTTTTATTTTTTTGGTCGACTATCTACTAAAGGTTTCGTTGCCTTTTATTTCAGAAGATACAAGACAGCAACCCTCACGTTTGCCTATGACAACCCAGCTGCCACCACCACCAACTTCCCCTCTTCCTACACCCGCACCCCATCCCGTACCTCAACCCGTAAATCAACCTGCACCATATCCTATGCCAGTAATAGTGCCGGCTGGGTCATGTCAGGTTCCACAGTGTACCTACCCTTCGGTTTGCATCTCTGCGGTAGTCTACCAAACCTGTGTCCCTCCTTCGTCCACAACGCCTGTTAACAGCACGTGCATGACACCCGGTCTGTGTACTACCACACTCACCATGACCACAACGGACACAACAACCTTGACAAATACACAGACTCAAACAAGTACCGCGGTTGCTACTGAACCTGTCACCAAAACGCTCTACACCACGGAGACAAGCACGGCTCTGTTGACTAGCCACGTGCCTGTTACCAGTACCAAGACGCTGACAACCACCAGTGTTGGCGTGATAAACACAACAAACACTCATACTTTGACAAGTACGGCTGTTGTTAAGACAACCGCTACTGAGACTAGCATTGCCACCGTCAACACCACCAACACGGCTGTAGTCACCAGTACAAGTCATGAAACGAAAACAAGTACAGCCGTGGAGACTAGCACTGCGACAGCAACGTCAACCGCTGTTGTCACGGAGACGGCTACATCGACATCCACTAGTACAGACACAGTAACGAGTACAAAGCTTGCTACCTCCACGCAAACAGAAACCGCCACTACCACTTTAACTGCTACCAGTACTGGAGTAGCAACGAGCACTCTAGTCAATACGGCAACAAAAACAAACACGGTCAATACGACCCAGATTGCTACTGAGACTTTAACTAAGACTTTAACTACCACAGCTACGGACAAAACAACTGTCACACATAACGCAACCAACCATATCACAGCTACCTTAACTTCCACGGCCATCGCCACGAGCACCGCTGTCACAATTGCAACAAGCACTGCCAAAACTACTGAGACACTAATTGCTATCAGTACTGCTGTGCAGACGCAAACCTTGACCAACACTCTCAACCATACCCTGACACAGACAAAAACTCTTACGACAGTTTCAACAAATGTCGTGACTACATGTAGCGCCAACTGCACTGTGATGGGTAAGTTCCATAAATGTTGTCGCGTTCAACATAAGTTCGTCCAGCTTTTAAACGCTTTTCGGAGAGTTTGGTGACTCGAGGTTAAAAAAACGCCTAAAATTCGGTTTATACAAAAAGAAAAAGTAACCTCAGCGTCCTCAGAACTATACCTTGGAAAGAAAAGGAAACGCTCCAACGCTCTGATTGTTTAGCCGCATCCACACGAGCAAACTTTTCTGTGACAACTTTTCTGCGACAATTTTTACTTGCGATTATTTGCTCGTATGCATAAGGAAATTTGCCCGACTTTTATGTTACAAATTCATTTGCTGAAAAACTGGACCTTTGAATAAAGAAAGTCTCCATGATTGTACATAAGAGTTTCTTAACGTGATGTGTAAGATTTGAGGGAGATTTCCACCAAGCCAAAATTCCACCCGTGCTCGGAACGGCTGTTTATCACGGTAGTCCGAGCACCGGTGAAATGCTGGCTCGTCACGGCCGGATGGGGAAACGTTTTTATTCGCGCCACACCAAAACTTTTCTGTGGTGTAAATCGGCCTAATAATAGCTTTGTTTAGTTTCCGTTTTGCCATTACTAGAACCTACCCCAAGTCCGACAAACAAGAGGATCGTGCCATCCACACCAACCCGAGAAGGGCAAGGTAAGGCAACTTTCTTTTATAAAGAGATAAAGAAAAGACATTAAACGAACTAATTGGGACTGTTTTCAATCTTTGCTTCTTGGAAAACAAAAACATACAGGTCTGACCCGCACTGTAGCTTCAGCTAGTCTTAGCCGGTGGGTCAGTATAACGATAATGATAACGATAACGATAACTATAATGATATCGGTAATGATAACGATAACGATAATGATGATGACAATGATAATGATAATGATGATGATGATGATGATGATGGTGGTGGTCATGATGATAGTTCGACAAAACTCTACAATAAAATTAAAAGGAAAAAAGAAAAAAAAGGAGACACGAATGGGATAAGAATAACAGTATTGTAGGATTATAAGAATAAAAGATACGTGGCCGGGTAAAGTAGTCTGCGGTGCAGCCGCACTTGTCACTCGAGACCTTGGTGAAAACCGAGCTAGAGTGTATACCGGCGATATGCTCACTGTCTGCGACGCAGGCTAGGGTAAAGTAAAGATCTAAATTTATGCAAATCAACTAAGTAAACGTTTTGACCTTTGAGATGTCGTGAAGACATACGAGTTCTCAGCACTCAAGACCGAGGATAAATACTTTGAATGTTCCTTTCTCAAATAACTCCAACAAGAGAAAAAAATTAGCCTTGACTCGGGCCAGTTGATTTTATCCGCCAAAAATAGCAATTCCCAAGTTTCAGCTCTTAAAAAGCAATTGAGACTTGGACTGGATTAGTAAAAGCAAATTTTGCCTGTTCTGCTCACACTGAAAGTTACTCGGAAATCGTTGCCAACCAAGATAAAATCCGGATGAGATTAATGCTTACTTTGTTTTTGGAAGCAATTTATTATGTTTAAAAGTTTATTTAATCAAATGGAGTTGTTTTCTTTTTCGACATCTTCGACAGGTAGGCATGAATGTTTAACAGTAACAAAAAGCATCGGTTACATCATGCCTATAAGTGACGTAATGTTTAAGTCTACGTTTATTGGCAGCAAATATCCATAAAATCCCTCTAAAGTGTTTTGTATTGTATTGTACTTCCCAACTCTGTTCACGGTATTCAGTTCCGTTCACATAGCGCGGAACTGAAAAGAAAGCGGATATGGTGATAAAGTTCTACAGTTAGTTACGTAAATAGTAAAATACACCGGGTTTTGCGATTATTTGTAAAGCAAAAATAGGTTTCGAAATGAGCGCGCGCTCATACGGTTTCACTTTTTTCATAGTTTTCTTTCTTGTTAATCACAGACTTTTATAGCTAGATAATAGCCTATAAGTATATGTTGTGGTACTTAGTCTCTCGGTATTTTTACTCGTTCTTACATTTCGTCTTGAGGGCTCGTTAAAATGCATCTCAGCACAACAAAAAGATATGTCTATACTGCAAACCAAATAATGCCGTATACGCACTATATTCATGATACTCGCAAATTTAAGGGTGTGCTGTGAGCTATACCAAGCTCGGATGCTTCATCGATGACAGAAAGAAGCCTCGCCCATTACCAGAGTTGATGTTTACGGACCGTGATACAAATAGCCGGGTTTCCAGTGGCAAAACAGTGGACTGGAACAATTGGGACAAATACATCGTTGACGTGGTCTGCAGATGTGCTAAGGCAGCAAGCGCCAAGGAATACTCCCACTTCAGCATTCAATATTACGGTACTGTACCCCTTTTAGTGAATAATAAACAACATAGCGTTTGCTTTAGACTGCAATTTTAGAATAATTTTTAGGAAGATATTAACACGTGGCCAACAGGTTATGTCAGTTTAACTATACATTATTGAGTCTAACCAAAGGATATGAGCTGAAACAGACACAGAACTAGCACGGCCGAGTATTCCTTATGTATTGAAATTGTCATTCGTCGCTCTTTTACTTAAGGCGAGTGTTGGTCAGGACCAGAAGCCGGTGAAACATACAATCGAGCTGGGACAAGCAATAACTGTACCACCATGGGTTACAAAGAATGTAATCTCGCCGACAAAACTGAGTGCGTCGGCATCTTAAACGTCAACTTTGTTTATGGAATTGGAGGTTAGTGTTTATTCGTGGATCACCCTCACTGTCTTAAGAGTTCAAGTATGCTATGACCAGACGACGAAGAAAAAAATAAAGAAAATAGATCAACAAACCCGAGTTTATTGGACATGGTACAGAAGGAACATACCAGTTTATCATAAGCGGTCTGCAAATAAACAAAAACAGGGCCAATAAACTGCAATTAAGTGAATCTGGCCTCTCCAATTCAAAGACGTGGGCAATTTCAAGTTTCAATCAGGTGTTGACCCTTCGTCAAGTTTTGATAGATAATAATCGAAACAAATAAAAGTCAACGAAAAATGATTAATCAGTTACGTACTGTGATACAAGATACTATCTTACCAGAAATAACCAAGACAAATAAGAGAATTAATGAAGTGTGATAACAAGTTAATATAGCATTTGCAAAAGAGCAGTTTTAAACTAAGAGTAGTAAAACCAAAACCATGTAATTACTACAGTCAATACCAATATAGCGAAACAGTGCAGTGAGCCAATCAGACTAAAGGAAATAAATCACATGGGGAGTGACTGGCGTCAAGCACAGGGCATGCAGGAAAAACGCGTTAGCAAGTCGCGATTGAATTGGCTTTGCTTCTAATTGGTTGAGAAAGTAGCGCGAGTTTTGCTGACCAATCAGAGAGAAAAAAAAGAGGAAAAGAAAAAACTAAGCAAACGCAATCACAAAGCTCGATGCTCCATTTAAATGGACGAACCATTTAAATGACCGTGCTAATGGTGTGGTTTTCAACTTAAGGCGTTTGCTTTCGATTTGCTTTACTTCTGTCTCTGATTGGTTCACAAAACTCGTGCTTCTTTCTCAGCCAATGAGAAACAAAATAAAAACCAATCCCTAGTTGCACGCGCGCATTCTCCCGCACTTGGCGCCGCTTGCATGAAGTTACTTCAAATTCTCATTGCTTCACTGAGCTGTCTTCGTGTCTTGTGATCAGTCAAAGCAATTGCTACGGTTTTGGCTTCAAGACACTCAATTGAAACCTAATTACCTCATCTTGTTTTAGTTCAACCTACTCCTACTCCTACCCAACCTACTCCAACAACAAGCCCTCCAGGTAAAATAATGTTAAATGGAAAATAATTATATCGCAAAGTCCAGTTGTTCACAGTGTAATTACCTTAAACCAGGGCTACTGAGAACTTTGATTCCAGTCGTAACTTGGCATTTTTAGTCTCTATACTCAGGATTAGGGTCGATACGCTTTCGAAGAACTACAGTCTGCGACAAAAAGGTTGAGACACATCTCGCTCCCCTGCCCTCCCACAATGTTGTTCACAGGATATGTGAATTAAAGTGCGAGAAACAACATTGAGAGGGAGGGGAGAGCAGCCCAAGGTACCAAATCTGTGTATTGTGTGCTGTCCCAAGGAGTTTTGTCGCAGACTGTAGGCCCAGCAAAACTGACAAAACTATTTTTTTATGAGATGGGGGTGGCAATTGATACATAGAGTGAGATAAAACGGCAGAGAAGAATTTAAGGCAAATGAGATAGGTGGAATGAGATGGATGAATATTGGTCAAGAAAAGAAAAGCAGAGTTGAGAAGAGAAGAGAAGAGAAGAGAAGAGAAGAGAAGAGAAGAGAAAGAACTGGGTTGTGGTGGACAAGAACGAACAGAAGAGATAGTATATAAGTACAGCATGAAACAGTATAAACCGGATAGGAATTATGGTTTCTGGTTAGTCTTACATGGGTGAGTTATAGGGTAAATCGACCGCTAGAAAGATTTTAGGGACCTGATGCACGTTTCTTGAAACTCCCGATTACGTTTTGGGCCTGAAAACTGTTTTACGTTTACTAGGTTTATTGCCAATAACTTTATTTCTACTATTTAAATCTTGATATTTTTAGAATGCACGCTGTAAAATTGAGATGCATTGGGATAGTTTGTCTAAAAGGCTAGTTGCAATTAATCGCTTGAAAACTGACTTGAAATAAAAATACTTCTCAGGCTCGTCGAAACCTTTTCCAGAGTACTAAGAGACGCAAAGTAAATTCACTGTGACACAGAATCTTTTTACAGCAGCCAATTAAACCTATAAACTTAGATGGTCATGAAGAAACGTGTCATATTTGTTACAACGCTATGCTTTTGCACTTTTTTTCGCTTTTAACTTTGCAACTGCAATCAAGTTCTACATGCAAAAACGCAATAACAAACGTCAGGCTGGCCACAGGGAAAACTAAAGATCCGTTTACTTCAAAGCTGCGATCCGCACGGAAACGTTTAAAAAAAAAGCCAAGCAATTCAGTCTAAAAACACGAATTTTCTTTTAAAATGACTTCTAAGCTAATAGTCTAACCTGTTTACAGTCAGTGTCACACCTACAGGCCAGGTTCCTACTCCAACAACACCCACTATCACACCGTCGGTAACAACACCAACAACTCCGACTACCAAGCGGCCGAAAAAGACTCCAACAACACTTCCTCCTCCTCCAGGTAAAATGTCAGAGAAAAGAAAGACAGCAAAAGTAACCTTTATGATGTGAGTTAAGTGAGAGGAGGTAAAACAAGATGACATGAAATAGAAACAGATGAGATGATACGGGACATGACATGGGACGGGATAGAATGGGATGCGACGGAACGAAACGGGAAGGGACGAGACATAAGGAGAGGAGACGAGGCGAGACGCGGAGCGGGACGGGGCGGGGCGGGGCACGATGCCACAAAAAGCGACGAGACGCGACGCGACGAGATGGGATGAGACGAGATGAGATGCGATGAGAGAGGGTAGAATAGGATGTGATGGAATGGAGTGATATGTGGTCTGAATGACATGTTTGGGATAAGTGGAGATGAAATACGTCAATTCAAAGCAATAATAATTGAGATTGCGTGGTGATATGAGATGGACGAAAAACTGGGAGATATAGAGGGATAAAAGAGAAGTAAAGGAAACAGATTAAGTTAGGAAATAGATTAAGTTGAGCTGAAATGAAACGAGAAGTGTCGAGATGCGACAAAATAGGATCGCACATAGTGAATAACCGTAAAAAAAAAGTAATCTATTTTTTTTCCTTTTTCTTCTTATTTTTCTCTTTGCAGAGTGCAACCAAGCCATGGATGTTGGTGTTGTGATCGACTCGTCAGAAAGCATCGAACCTAACCAATACAAACGATGCTTACAATTCGTATCTGATCTGGCAACGTATCTCAAAGTCTCTACAAAGGGGACCCATTTTGGCGCCATCTTGTACAGTACCACGCCCATGCTCCAATTCAGTTTTGCAGACTCTAATTATTACGACATAAATCGCTTGACATCGGACGTCAAGAATTTTCCACATCTGTCACAGGGAACCAGGACTGACTTGGCTCTATCGCTTGCAAACACGGAGCTGTTTACCCAGCAGGGTGGAGATCGGCCTGACAAGCCTAATGTCATGATTGTTATAACTGACGGTAAAACCAATAATGGAAGCGTGCCATACCCGACCGTTTTGCAACCTCTTCAGGTGATCTATAGCATTGTACGATTTGAATACTACACTAGCAATCTTGTCGTATGGCATTTTTTCTAATGGCTGAAAAAATGAGGACTGGCCGTATTTTTTGTACTCCAGTAGAGCCGATTACGTGGGTTGAGTACGGTGCGGTTTAATAATAACTAGTCAGTTCCAACACAACGATGATCTCGTAGCATATGTATTCATTTTTAAATTTTTGCAGGAGAAGGATGTACTAGTATTGGCTGTTGGCGTGGGAAAGGACATCGACAAGAAAGAACTGAAAGCCATCGCAATGAATAATCCAGATAACTCGTTTAAAGTTTCGAAATTCAAACACCTTCGTAAGGTTCTCAATCAAGTGCTCATAAAATCATGTCGACAAGGTGGGTCAGTGTCCCAGCATTTTACTCATAAATAACCAGAGGCCATATTGGCCTTCACTCGGACTTCCAAGTGGCAAATGGATGCAATTAAATTCATTTATGTCATATTAAAGAACATGCAATCCTTTAAGTTCATAAACCTCACCATTTGCGTGTACTCCTTGGAAATACTGTAACAAGTTTTGAATCGATGATCCTACTTATAGCACACAGGTACCCTGAGAATGGCTTTATGCATTTACCGTATGCATCTCTAGCGTGAAAATCAAATATATAGTATAATAAATGCCAGCAATAATAAATCGTCCTATTAAAAGGAATGACACACAATGATTCAACATACAACACTGATAAATCACACTTAGTTTTCTGCTTTTCTGTGACAGTCGTTTTTGCTTTTACACAGGTATTCTTGTGGCAATCACATAGCAACACGGTTGTCATTATAATACACAAACTTGGCAAAACGAGATCTTAATTCCTCTCTTTATTCTATTTCGGCCCCAAGGTATCATATTGATCATCACGGTACAGAAAATTGCACTGCCTTCTCTAATACGTGACCTACATCGCATTTTTCAAGTACATTCCGATTCGACATTGCTAGTGTTGATAGAACATTTATGTTACTGAACAAGCGAAGGTACAAGTATTTACACATAAAACTAATACACTACGTGGAAAACCTGATAATCCACTAAGTAAAGTATACAAAATATAAAGAATAATGACCATAATAGTCATAAAAGTAAAGACGTTACTTGCATCTTCGCTTCTATTCAGACGGTTTCATGGCGGCTTTCTTGCAACCTCTTGTGATGATAAATTTTCGCGCCTGTGCAAATACGCCGGAAGTGAGCTTTGTGGTGAACAACGACGACGAAGAACGGACGACATTTTTAGACTCGGACCTTTCACAAGAAGTCTGTTTTAAAACAGTCTCTTTGTTTGATTATTGGTGACCGCGCCTAAGAGAATGTCCGAAGTGAAAAGAATTTAGGGTGTGGCAATTTGCCGTCCTACAACTAGCCCTTGCTGTTTTAAGACAAGAGCAACGAGGAATGGGTATAACTTGATTGCCTTTTGTTTTCTCAGTCTGATTGATGAACTTTCTTGACAACCTAGACTCATACCTAGGGCGATGG
>OX419344.1:7860621-7923121 GCA_948470475.1 Galaxea fascicularis | reverse complement strand
CATCTGGGGGTTGATCATATTTTGGGTTCGTACAGGAGCCATTACTAGAAGCGTACAACTCCCATACTAAGCCTATGTCACGGCATTTTTACAGACCGATTTATTTTTAGACTATCTTTTCCATCGAAAAGGGAAGTTTCGGTACATGTGATACCGCATCATCAGCTTTCTTTTGTTCTAAAGTTTCTCAGCTTCGCAGATAAACTGTAGAACAAAAGAAAGTTCGAAGAAATGTTTTGCACGAGAGAATGGGGATGATGGAGCATTGTGATTGGTCATTGGGCTCCTGCGGGAGGCCCATATTCGCGGGAAATTCGATCTAAAAATAAATCGGTCTGTGAAAACGCTGTGACAGGAATATAGTGCAGTTGTACGCTCCTAGTAATGGGCTCCTGGTTCGTAATAGACCCGTGAATAATGAATAAATGATTACGGATACATAGAAATCATAATGAACTACGGATTACTAAAGACAAAGACAGTAGTCAAGTCTCTTTACCTGTATATGTAGGTGAGTGTTTGTCGGGAACGAAAGCTGCCAGCAGGTACAATCGATATGGTACATCCCAACAATGCATCGACTTGCGTCAACAGCCCTGTGACGAGGGCAGTGTGGGAGAGTGCGCTGGCGAACAACATTCTAACTACGTCTATCGCATTGTTGTATCTCAAGGTGAGCCTAGTGAATGGGGACCTTACGCAACGATGACTACTACAGCAAATAAAACGTAATGATGATATATTCCCCCCACTCCTACCCTCTCCTTACGGGGGGAGAATACTCTCTTATGTAAGCTATGTAAGTCGGTGTCAACCAACCATCTTTGAGAAAAATAAATGCCGTCTTAACCAGCACTTGGCCTTGGCGTGGTAACCAAGTCTCCATGAATCCTTCAGTGAATATACAACCCGGGTGTAACAAAATTCAATTCCACTTCTGCCTGAGTTTTTTTTTCTTCTGGATGTCTTGCGGATCAATGATATACCTTAAAATCAACGTGTACCTAAACAAAACTGTTAAAATGACATACTATATCATCAACAGCGGAGCAAGCAGAATTAACAGATGATAAACTTGATGATGTTCAACACGTTCATTCAAAGGGTGAGGTTTTTGGTGAGTCTTAGGGTCTGTTTTTTTGGGATGTTTCAGATCACGATCAATGATCCAAGATCCCTCGGATCATGGTGCATCAAAGCCCAAGCAATCCATGCCGCAGGGTGAATTCCTCGGTTCCTTTGATGCACCAGGATCGGAGTGATCTTGGATCATTGTTCCTGACCTGGATTATCCCAATGGAGAGGTGGCCGTTAATAGAGTAGTGCAGTGGAAGCTGTATGTTCAACCAAACGCCGATGTTCCAAGATGGCATTTTTGAGCCAACTGATAGCCATTCAGGTTCAAAAGCGTGGTCTACAGCAGTTGGCCTTGTCAAAATCCCAAAGAATCCGTTGGTAAGCATTAAAGAAAAGGCCTTGTCGAGGCCAAAATGTTATGGTTTTGACTCTGTTTTGCAAGGTATCACACGAAATGAAGCAATGAAACACGTTAGAAATGTTACAAACGCGTCGTTCGAGGAGAGTCCACAGAAAATGCCAGCGATAACACATGGAAAGTTTCCTAATGACCCCGTGGTTACTCTTCCATTGTAGATAACGAGTTCTCCGTCGATTCTCGAACATTAATTTGGAACTTAAGTCATGAATAATATCAAAGAATAATAGCATTACAAAACACATAAAATGTGATAAGTTAGAAAGAACGACCTAACTGGTTACTGAATGGTTGAAAAGATTATCTTCCGGCTAGTGAAGCTATAACTGATGGAGGAGAATATTTATATATTAGTGTTACCGACAGGCCGTAAATATCCACTGCCATTTAGCGAACTCGTCAAAACAATTGTTTAATGGATCACTGGATATGAAATCTGGCCTATATTCATGGATCTGTCATAAAGAAAAATTGCTGGGAAACCTAGGGCCAAGCAAATAGGGGAAAGCAATTGGTATCCTGGTTTTTGAGAGGCCATTCACTGAGAATTTTTGAGAGGCCATTCACTGTTTTGGTGTGGCCACATCTAAAACATTTCAAAAGGTGCTATTCTATTTAGCAGTAATAAATGCAGCTCGAACAACCACTGGCGAGTGAGTGAATTTGATTTCAGTGACCTTATGTCATTTAATTTTGTTCCAGCTAACTGTCCTGCTGACTTCACAAAGAAAGGCTGCTTTAATGATTTACAAAATCCAAGACCTTTGCCGAGACTACTGTTCACGGACCTAGATCAGAAAGCTCCCGAGTACAGTGGTTTTCCTGTGGACTGGGGGAATTTCGACAATTATCTGGAGAATGTGGCATGTCGCTGTGCACAGGTGTCCAAGGCTAAGGGATTCACTTATTTCGGCATAGAGAACTTCGGTGAGTACAGGGAACACTCTCACTGGTAAAAGCAAAACAGTGAAAAAATAAATGCATAATAAACGTAAATGTAATTTGTTTACCCACGGAACACCAAAGAGCTCAAGAGAACTCTTTCAAAGATGTCCGTGCATTCCAGATCAAATTGGAATTTGCAAATGTTGGTTTTTGAGGAAAGGGGAAAACTGGACTGAGTACCCGGAGAAAAACCTCTCGGAGCAGAAAAGAGAACCTACAACAAACAAAACCCACATAAGGTGCCAAGACGGGGGATCGAACCTGGGCCACGTTGGTGGGAGGCGAGTGCTCTCACCAGATCGCCTTCACATGACGTTACGGCTGCCATGTTGGTGTCCCAAAACAAAGAAACAGCAGCCATGATGGTGTCCCAAATTAAACATCTGGGAATTGCATTCTATTTTTATGCAGATAGCTTCTTTTGTTTCAGTAAACCAGTATGGCTGAAAGTCACATAAGTGAGGACACTCTATTTAACTCTATTTTTACTTTCTTTTGTAACCCGGGTTGTAAAAAGGTCCATTGTAATGCTGGTTTGTAATGAGGTCCGTTATAACTCGGGTTGTAATGAGGTCCGTTGTAATGCTAGTTTGTACTGAGGTCCGTTGTAAACCGGGTTGTAATGAGGTCCGTTGTAATGCTGGTTTGTAATAAGGTCCGTTGTAACCCAGGTTTTAACGAGGTCCATTGTAACCCGGGTTGTAATGAGGTCCGTTGTAACCCGGGTTGTAATGAGGTCCGTTGTAAACCGGGTTGTAATGAGCTCTGTTGTAACCCCGGTTGTAATGAAGTCCGTTGTAAACCGGGCTGTAATGAGGTCCGTTGTAAACCGGGTCGTAATGAGGTCCGTTGTAATGCTGGTTTGTAATAAGGTCCGTTGTAACCCAGGTTTTAACGAGGTCCATTGTAACCCGGGTTGTAATGAGGTCCGTTGTAAACCGGGTTGTAATGAGCTCTGTTGTAACCCCGGTTGTAATGAAGTCCGTTGTAAACCGGGCTGTAATGAGGTCCGTTGTAAACCGGGTCGTAATGAGGTCCGTAGTAACCCGGGTTGTAATGAGGTCCGTTGTAATGCTGGTTTGTAATAAAGTCTGTTGTAACCCAGGTTGTCATGAGGTCCGTTGTAATGCTGGTTTCTTTTTTTATACTTTTTTTTTGTTTTATTGAACCAGTATGGCCACTGGTTACGTGAGTGACACCGATCTATAAACATACTACTAAGCTATCACTTGGTGGCTATAAACTTTGCCTCTTAATAAGAAATGTCTCTAAGTCAGGACAAATAAATGTTGAAACTCAGAAACAATCATTCCAATTCACAGGTGAATGCTGGTCAGGAGATACAGCTGGAAAAACATACGATCGAGACGGCTCCTCCGAGTTTTGCATTACTAAAGAATTTGGCCAGTGTGATATAAATGACCGGAATGCCTGCTGTGGAAACGAGACGACTACTTTTGTCTACAACATTCAGGATAACTTTGAGGCACAACAAGGTACACTGTACCATTTTTTCAGCCCCGTTGTCAATCAAATTAGAAACTTATTAAGGGCATATTGCTAGGAATCTATATCTCTCCCTTCTTCAAAATGGTACAATAATGATTTACTTCACACGCCGTTACTTAGGTACAGCGCAAATACTAAAATCACCCTACTTTACATAACCTGCTTGTTCACTTACACTACGTACATCACTAACGTGCAAACCATTTATCATATTTCGTAATTTATTGTATTACGTACGAAATTACCATGGATTATAATAAATTACTCGTACAAATTCTGAAAAGTAGTCCAACTTTCTCAGAAACAAATAACTATACTATTCAAATAAATATTCGGATTTTGGCAACGGACATGCCTAAGCGTGCGTCATATTAGTCCGAAGCCAAACTGAAAGCAAACATTCCAGCCATGACTACTCAATTTTTTTAAATACTAAATAATATTGAAAAAAAAGTACATGGACTATCTAAACCGTCATAAATTGCACATTCTTTGGGAGACAACGTCTTACAACTTTGCCGCCATATTGAAAACGTAACGTCATACTGGGAATGATCATCAAAAATTTGTTAGTCCAGAGACGCGTCCTTCCTGTTTGTCACCACCAGTATTGCCAACTTGCCGAAGAGGAATGCACACTCAATCTTAAAATGCTTTTGGCTTCTTCTTGACAGATGAGGTGTGCTTCACCCAGTTTGAAAATGTGGGATGCTTTGCTGATAAACAGCTAACTCCTCGCCCAATGCCGTACCTCGTATTCACTGACATGGATAAGCTTTCTCCAAAATTCAGCGGTAATGAAGCAAAACTCGGGGACTTGGACACTTATCTCGGTAACGTGCTATGCAGGTGCGCCACGCAAGCTCGGGAGCTTGGTTTCAAGTATTTTGGAGTGCAAAATCACGGTAAGATTTGGGAGCATTCAGTAAGAAACAGCACACCTTAACGGCCGGAACATGACACGTTAGCTTTTACTCGCTATAGTCGGGACTTGAAGTTTATTAAGAAAATTGAGAATTTCATAAGATAGGTTATTACTTAACAACTACCAGCAACAAACACGTACAGAACACGTTTTCAATACTATACAGAAACTCTATAAAGATGCATTGTAAAAAAGTATTCTGAGGCTTATTGATGCCAAAGCTCACTTTGTCCAAGCCTGCCGATCTTCACTAATTTCCTCAGCCTTACTCACAGGCTGTAGGGAACATCATGTTACGGGTTACATATGCAGAACCATAGATCAATATCTTCATAAAGTAATTGGAACAGCTACCGACAAAGGGTGAACGTCCACTCAGAACTCTTTGCCGAAGATAATTATATGAGCCCTCGGGTTACAAACTAATGGCAGTGGCTAAACACATTTGCAAAAGAAACATTTAAACCGTCTTGAAGTTTTAATACAGTTACGTAATCGTCCCAGGACGCCAAACTCAACTTTGCTCGATACAGAGTGGCACAAGCATAAGCATAAGCATAAGCATTAGCATAAACCGGACATAAATATTAACATACGCAGTTTAAACCAGGATTAACATAAGTATAAGCACATGTAACCAGTGTAAACATCATTGTGCTTATGCTTATGTCACTTATCAATTTGGAGAAATAGAAAAGTATGCCGGCAATTGAAATGTATATATAGTGAATAAGACTATCATATTTATATTATGTTTTGCTACGCTATTTCTATATTTATTCTTAGGCGAGTGTTACTCGGGGTCAGACGTTGAGGTGGCTTATAACAGAGATGGCCCATCAAATCATTGCATTACCAGAAATTTTAAAGAGTGTTCCGCTATTAGCCTCGGAAACAATGGGAGTCAGGAAGATTGTGTTGGAGCGCAGGGTTCGAACTATGTATACCGAATAATTGGGATGGAGCAAGACCAAGGATCAAGGAGAGAAGATTATAGTAGTATCCGTTGGAGAAAAAAAATGGCTAATAAATGAACATGGTGGCTAATTCTTCAACTCGAAGACAGCTCACGAAACGACTCTTAGTTAGACTAGCGCGGGGTAATTTGCCTTTGTCAGTAACGGAGAACTTCAGGAACTCTATTTGAAAGGTGGCACCAATAGGATTAACAAGTTGGTAAAACTTTGCGCAGTAGAGAAATAGGGTCTGCGCTTTTTGTATAGTCAGTTAGCATGCATACAATGCTTAGATTCTTAATAAGGCAATGCCGTCAGAAGGCGATGCATGAAGTTAATGCTCGATGGATAACAGTTCTAAGTTAACACCTCATTCTTTTATACTGTGTTTGGGCACACTAGTGGATTACAATTATAGCGATGGGCCGGCCTTAAAATTATCAAACATAAGGTTCAGTTAAAGAGGATGGTAAGTTTTTTTTTTAAAGTTCATGCGGAACATTGTAGGTAGACAGACAGATAGATAGTTGATAAACTCTTTTTGAACACGATAAGTTTTAAGCAACAAGCTTGTGGGGTCGTGTATAAATTACATTACAATAAAATACATCACACAAAATATCTAAATTAAATCAAAACAATGCTAATAACCTAGAGGTACATTGCTATCAGTTTTTTTTTCCAGATTTTCTAAGTTGATTTTAAAGCCTGACAACCGTTTTGCATCAAGAATTTACGTTTTCGCTTTTTTTATTCGGGTTTTGTTTCTTTTCGCACAATGAATGAGAAAAGAAATCGCGCGAAATCCAAATTTGTGGTTGGCAGGTGATGGCTACGCATCTCTAATGCCAATAGTCGAGCGTCAAATGGCAATTGGCTTTGCTTTGGTTTTGCACCTCTTTGCTCTGTGATTGGCCAGAAAAACACGCCCCTGACTTTTTCAACCAATGAAAAGCAGAGCCAATACCAATCGCGTCTTCAAAGCGCGTATTTTCCCAAACTTGACGTTTGCTACACGTGATTGCTGTTAATTCTGATTGGCTCATTGCCTATTCGGTCTGCTGTGATTGGGTGGTTTTGGTTTTACGACTCATCAATTGAAAACCACCCTATTAAGGCCATACCGGTCTGTCATCCCCATAATACTATTTTTTTTTTTAATATGAAAGGCTAGAACGGCGGATATTTAACAATCACTTACTCTCCACCATTTTCACCGAAACTGAGGTTACTAATTGTTTAGTATATACCACACAAGCTGAAAAGCTAGTGCCTTGTTGCTGAAATCATGCTACAAGACATTAGATGTTTCATTGTTTACAATGTAATTATAGTGCTCGACAGTTTTCGTAAACAAGGCATTGTATTTAATTTCCCGCCTTAAATTTAGACGAGGTTGGAAGGATAAAATGACCCGCCGACCATTAAAATCTGTTAAACTAAAACTTGTTACTATTTTTGTGTTCTTGGATACAGCCTCCTCGCGTTTATTAAAATAATTTCCTCCTAGGAAACCGAAACGGCTGCTTGGAGGAGAATAGTACTTTGCTTATCACCTTCGACTTAACCAATCAGAACGCACGAAAAGCACTATTCACTTGTGTCATATACTAACGAAATTTATCCGAAAAGAATAAAAGTTTAACCATTTGTAGCTGCTATTAACAACCATAGAATGTGTAGTTATATTTTAATTAACAGTGTCGAAAGCAACTGCCATTTACGCTACCAAAAAACGCCTACGTCCACAATGCACAATCTATTATTTCTAACGTTTTTGCGGCCATCAAAAATTGCTATCCTCATGGTCTTCTCAAGGTCAAATTAATTCCTGTTTGTAACCGTCGCCAGCTGAAGTGACAGTGATATTGCCTGCTCAGTCTTGAAAAAGAGACGTCGCATTTACCAGAACCATACTCTGACAAAAGAAAGGCCTATTCACTTAGTAGAGGTATCTCACCAAATACTAGGAAAATCATTATCTACACTGATGTATTTTCTAACGAAAGCCGAGATCCATTCTTTCGGTTCCTATGGAAATTTCAGCAATACATCGTCTTCAACATGCAACTTCATGGAGAACACCCTTGCTGCAAAAGCCTTTAAGCTTGTAGTGGTGACCTTAATCATGCTATATTCCTTGGCTGGAAATACCATCATAGTCATCATTGTCTATAAGCGAAAGGAGTTGAGAAAGACAGTGAATTTTTTCATCGTCAACATGGCGATTTCCGATCTCTCCCAGCCTATAGCGAGCATTCCATTTACCTTGGTGGCATTGGTTTGGAGTTCTCGTCAATGGCCCATCGGCGGTTTTCCAGGATTAATCCTCTGCAAACTAAAATGGTATATTCAGACTGTCTCATACACCGTCTCCGTAATGAGTTTAGTTTGGATCGCATTGGATCGATTTATTGCAGTGGTCCTACCTTTCAAAGTGTATCTCATCTCTTCAAAGTTTCGCGCCTTTGCAATAGCGTCAACCTGGATAGTGTCGATCATCTTAAACTCCCCCGATCTTGTGGTCAATGAGTTGGTTACCATCGGCAATGAGACTTTGTGTACAAACGTATTCAGCACTACTTTTCCGGCTGACCTTTACGGTACAGTACGAGTCGTCATTATTGTCGCTGCCCCATTTGTAGTGATGACGGTTTCGTATGGTGCTATAGGGTTAAGTCTTTGTCGAAGCAACAAGGCCATTCCTCCCCTGGCAGTACACCAGAAAGATAAAAGAAGGCAACAAGCCATTAAAATGAGCTTCAGCATCGTGGCTGCATTTTACATGTTTAATCTTCCCATGCCGGCACTTCTTCTGTTATGGAAACATCATACCCCCCTAACTTGTTCACTGTACAGAGAACTTTACTTTTGGTTCTCTGTCTTGTTTATTCTCTCCTCTACCGTCAGCCCGACGATTTGTTTGACTTTTGTTCAAAGCTACCGTCGTGGTTTTGCAGAGATGTTCCGAAGGAAGAAACTAAAACGTTAACGGCCTATTGCAGCATTGATGACAATCAGAGAATCTTAACGTGAGGAGAGAAGCCAGTTGAAGTTAAGAAGCTAGCTTTTATTTCACGGTAGAATAATTATATTTAGCTGTAAAAGAGTTACCACTTAAGAAGTAAGTTTTTGACAAAATGTCTTCAGAATTCACTTAGACATTGCCGGAACAAATTTATTTCATAGCTAAAATATGGTCAAAATATCACAAAACAAAAACAAAACCATAGAAAATACATGTATCTTATATGAACAATATATTGCTTCGTAATGCCCAGCCCTGTACTAGGGGGTGAAACAGGAAAATATAGCGCACGATGTTCGAAGTAATTAACTTGAAAGCACCTGGCAACCATAAAATCGGCATTCAACAGTTCTTAATCACAGTTTGAGTAATTATATACACGTACGGTTGAAACAGCTTGTGGCTGTAGTATATACAGCACGAACTAGCCCTACAGTGAACGGCTGTCAACAGTAGCATGTATTTCACTGACATTATCTCTTCACTGTACAGTACAAGGATAGTATCGAAGTAAAGTACTTTGCTAACGCTTTTGAAGTTTATAGCACCTGAGTTTATGCATAGTGTTCCGCACAAATTGAATCCGTTACGTGCACATCATGAAAAATACAAACTTATAAATTTGTTGTACCTTGCTTTCTCGTTAAAAAGAAAAAGAAAAACAAAAACAAAAACAAAAACAAAACAAAACAAAGGATAAAATAAGAATTAATCATTGACGAACTGCCGGTGAAAGTGGGGTTTCTTGTATCGCGTGACTAACATATTTTACTTTGCCTGACACTTTTGAGTGAAGTACTCACTTACACTTAATAGTTGAGAAAACTAAAAGAATAGAACATAAAATCACCGGGTATGAAAAAAAGGCAAACAAATCGTGCTAAACAACTATAATCCAAAAGAAGAAGCGCTCTTAGCTCGCTTTTTATAAAGCTGAATATATATATTTGCTCTACTTGCTACCGGAATACAGTTATTATAATTTCGTGCTAGGCATCTGTTTCCTTTATTTCCTGTTATTTTCAATCTCGTCTTTGACAAAATTTGGTTATTTCTGACATTATAGTTACAGAAGTCAATGGAATAAAAAAGAGGCAAGAAATCAAATGTATTCGCAAATGGTTATGTAAAGTAAACTAAGTATTGGGGTAATGATATTTGCTCACGATATAAAAATATGTTGTGTTTGTAGCGATGTATTTACTGACTGCATAATTTGAAGGTCGAGATTATTTCCTCGTAAAGAAAACTAACATCAAAGCTAATATAACACATGTTTGTGGAATGTAAATTCGACAATTTTGCGCCAAAGAACCCCGCAAGTGGCCGAAGTGAAAAATGCGTTTAGCATCATTTTGAGTCGTCTCTACAGTTCTGGTAAATTTAATATCAGATTGTCTTTTCATGACAAAACCCTAGAGCACCATTTCTCACAATTTGGTTGAGCTTTTATAGGTGCTTGTCTTCGGCCGTCTTCTAGAGGAACAATTATATACCTTTCCTTTGAATTCCTTGCAAATGCAAATGTAAATGGCCACCTATTGAAAGGGCACGAACACGACACTATTACTATTCTCACTTCAGGAAATAAAAAAAGAATTTTGTCGATTATATCGTTGTATATGTTACTGCCTGTCTTTGTATCGTCTACATTTGTCCAACAACATCTCAGTGTTACTCAAGTCTTCGACCCACCCTCCCAGCCCCCAGGCATGACGCGATGCACTGTATATCATACATGGGAATATATCGCCGTTCACACCTGTAGACAGTGACAATGCATTTTCATCCTTCCATATTTCAATGTATATTCATGTGTCTTGTAGGTAGTGAGAATATGCCACTATAGGTCTCATCAGTATTCGCAAATAAATTATGTAATGAGGTTTTGTGGGGTTTGCAAGTTTTGGTTGCATGGTGATCGAATACTCTTCTGTCCTAAAACTGACAACCGCCCCTATTCAAGAATGAACAAATTAAAAGAAAAATGCTGCAAGTGTATTTTTTGCTTCAACACTATATGACTTACTATCATGGTCAAAATTTGAACTACCATTACTAGTTTGAGTTCATTTCATGAAAAAGGTCCGTCTTATGGTTTATAAATTTTTTACGCCAAACGGAAAATTCGTTGTTTCGAAAAGAAGTCATTAGCATGCTTCCTCTTAGTTTATATATAAGCTTAAATTGCTTTAAATCGTGGTTGCTGATGCTCATCTGTTAAACAAACGGAACTGCAAACCGATCCCAAGATTAAAATGGTAATACAATAGATATTTTACCTTGCGTTGTGAATGATCACTTGTATGTAAATAAGGATTCGACGAAGACAAGCTGGGCATATCTGAAATAAGGCTAGTCTGATCGTAATTCATGAAGGACGTGCTCGCGCAATCCGCGGTCTAACAAAGTTTTGTTGTAGTTTGGTGGAAGAAGAAAAACAGAATTAGGGTAATGGAAGTAAATCGCGAAAATAAAAACAAAGAACGTAAGAGGGACATTTACAGACCCTGCATTGCTATGGTATAGGAGGAAGTCAACTGGGAGTGGAAAGAGAACCTGGGGATTACGGTGCAATTAAAAGCTCTAAGCCCCGGCTAAACAATGAAACATGTTTATCCAACGTCGTTTGTGTTGCGCACAACACGAGGTGGCTAAACCAACAGTGTTTGATCAAACATCGAACTAAGTGAGCCCACATAACACTTTCTGCATATAACCGCTGAAATCATGACGCGTACGCCTTCAGATTCGGTTTATGATTGGTTGCTTTTTTCCCTCCTGGGTTTGCTTTGTTTGAAGAGGTGGCTAAACGGCCAAAAGATTGCGCGAGAAGCAAAATGTTAGATTAAAATGTTTGATCTAAATCAAACATGAGAGGCCATTCAAATGTAATTGTAAGGCTTATGGGATGTGGCTTGGAGTGACAAGAATACCTAACAAGTTAATGTGTCTAGGTAAGCTGAAAGCCACTCATTGGGCACTAGGGCCACGTGGTAGCGGGCATTACCCCTTAAATCCACTAAATAAAGTTTGAGCCTGAACATTAGCAGCCATGGACAGCTGTTTCGGCCTTGTTAGGCCTCGTCAGCATGGCATAGCTAACAGCCAGGTTCAAGTACCCACTTGAATAAAACAAGCAAGTGCTTTTTGCAGAGGAGAATTGTACCTGCCTTGTATTTCGTGGTTTCTAGTCTGTCAAACGGTTCTCTGTCATACACCTTTCCCGTTATCCCGTGCTCATGCTCTCATATGCGGGTCAGAAAACTAAAAATAATTTTAAATTTATTCATGCAAAATAAAGTCGTCCACGAATCACGTTTAATTCAAGTCTTCATTAAAGTGTGACGCTTAATTCAAACACCGCTTTCACGCGCACGTAAAAATGATCTTGATATGGGCAATCACGAATCACGAATAAATAAAAAACCTAAATCACGTTTCACGAAAAAAGTGTAGGGGACCCTCAGATCTTTCTCCGCGCAAGCGCAATAAGCAGCAGACACAAAGGATAAAGATGTGGCTTTGATCATGTCCATAAGACAATTTGGCGGCAAAGTTTTAAAAGATCGAAAAGGGAGATCATCCCAGCCACATGTTCGAGGTGTAGACACTTTTCGAGATGGATTAAGCGTGGAAAAATTATTAGTTCGCATTACGTAATTTTTATTTCCGGGATAGCTAGGTTACAAAAAAGGGCGTGTTCAAACATGTGGTGCAATTGTGAGTTATCGTGTGGGTGGAGAGCAGGCTGTTATCTCTGGAGGCTACGGCTGGATGCACCAATGATACTGCTTAATACCTGCTGAATATAAACGCAAATAAAGAAACTTTTCTTCCGTAAACAAGACGTCTTTTTGAGAAAACCTTCTTTATATCGTAGTAACCGTTCACCTTTTCCTTTCTATGCGACCAAATTTTGTTTTTTGTTTAAGTAAAGTATAGAAATGAACTACAGAAAATAACAAGATGCGGCACAAATTCTGACGTAACAATCCCGCCGATGTAATTAGGGTAAAAGAATTCGCTGAAATTCGGAGTGTCAAAGTACAGTCGGCCAAATAAGGCCACAGACTGTAACCTGCTGTTTTAAGAGCCCCGTGAGGTTCCTTGTTAATCGATTACTTTCCAATATGGAAAACAGATGTCGTTTTATCTGCCAATTTTGTGTTCTTCAATTTGTTTTTTGGTCCGCGAATGCAACATACTATGTGAAACCAACAGGTAAGCATGAACCTAATTTCTGTACTAAACCAAACAGAAACCAAACACCAAAAGAATTTGATCAGCAAAGCGTGGACATTCATAAACAACCTGTTGAACGCACTGAGGGATACGTAATTTTCGCTTGCTTAGTTTTGACTTTGGATTTCAGTCTAAAGGACCCACAGAGGTTGGAAATTTTCAGCATATAACCTAAAATCTTTGTCTAGCATTTATCTCGTAACGTCTGATAAGGAATATAATTAACCGTGGTTTATACATCCCGCTGAGATCTCTTGTTGCTTCATGGTTCAGTAAACCCTATTCCCAGTATTTTGTTTCACTTGACCACAGATACTTAACAACTAAACTACAATTCAAAAGGTCGGTAAGTCTGAGAAAGATTATTTTCAGCCCTGAAATATAATGCTGTGTTTCAAAACATTTTACTTAATTTAACGACTTCACAGAAGTACCGTTTGTCCAAAAACGCAGTAAAACAGAAATCTTAAAACCAATTTTCGCAATTTTGTATCCTTCGTATAATTACAGGATGAAACCAATTCTAGATTGCGGTAAAGAGCAGTTAGAAGGCACGCGAATAAGAAAAATCAAAAGAAAACATACATGTAAACAAACCAAAATAAAACAAACAAGCACACATGAAAACAGCAGCATTAAGGTCAATAGAGTAATGGGAAGTAACCAGTTAATTTTGTGCATTCCACAGCCTGGGACTGAGGTCTTAAGATTATATGTTCACTCGTATGAATCCCGTGGTGATTCGTTGATTGGCAATCAATGAATCTGCACGGCATAATAAAGTATATTAAGGGATTTACCTGGCAGCAAACATGGCTTGTTAGTAAATTAATAGAAATTGATACTCCAAATGTCACATGTCAGGTAGATAGTTTTCTTTGATTTAGATTCTTTCTGTCAAAGATAAAATCGATAAAAAAGAAATGAAAATAACACCGGTACCCGTGGAAATCATTTTTCAGATGAAGTGAAATGACTTTTACAATATCAAGATCAGTTCTAGTTTACCTTCTCGATTGGTGCGTAGCTGAACGTTTGAGCACAAAATTGACACAGATGTGAAATCTGAAAATATACTAACCGACAGAAAACTTTAATTCTAGTACTTAATGCTAAGTTATCATATACACGAAGGTCATGATCGAGGTACAGCTATACAGTTACTTCCTTATGAATGCAATTTAAAACGAAAAAATATATATATTTGTTTAGGCCGACTTGAATACCCTCTGTAACGCAAATAATACTATTTTAGGTGGTTACGAGATCTCGGAGATGCCTTTGCCTTCATCGGTCATCGAGCAAATCAACAAGAGTAACAGCCCATTAACTCCGACAGGTGCTTCGATGCAGATTGCTGGAACCGTGCAAGCACCTTCTCCACAAAACCCAGGTATTCCAATCAATTTAGTGTGAACGCTATCAGGTTCCTGGATGTATTTCTTTATAAAGCTGTGTTATACATTGCCTGGGTGCATGAAGCCATCCCGCCTTTTAACAATTAGGGCCGTAAACATCTTGCTTCTTCCTTTTGCTACCACCTTAGTTATTCTGTTCTTTATTTATTGGGATTCGTATATATAGTTTTATTTTCTCCGCACATTAGCAAGTACTGCTAGGAGTCTAACCATCCCTATCAATGCGAGTTTAAATAAAGTTACCTTCCTACCTACCTTCCCTCTGATTAACCCTTATAAACTACGGAGTGGCTTCCTATTAAAATCTGCTTAGGATGTTGCGACTTAAGGACACAGGAGCAAGCAACATTTCCTACTAAAAATAGATGTGACTTCTCTTAATTTCGCAAGGAGAATTTAAATGACAATTGACTTTTGTTGACTAGGAAAAGCTGCTAAAAATTGTTCTGGAAAACGTACTTGCCACAGAATAATTCAAACACAGACCTCCTCATGTTGCGCCAGATAGAAATCGAATTATCATGACGTTTTACCCCAAGTGCTTATCAAAAAGGACGGATGTATTTTGTCCTTTGCTTGTGCAACACAAGTCAGTGAAAGGATCTTATAACATTGCCGTCTTATCCTAATTTTAAGCCGCGCCAAAACGAATGGTTACTGGTGGTACTTTCGCGTCAGTCAGAAGCATTTCTATCACGGCACAGCGCTTATGGATACACCCGGTATATAATTTTTATCTGTCATTTTTTTCTTAGCTCGATGTCCGAAACCTTCAATATGTCCGTGTCCCTGTCCACAGCGTTCCCAAGGTGGGCAGGCTACCTCTCAGCGTCCACTTCCCATGAATGGTAGCAGCCCTCAACAATGCCCTTCAGTCTGTGTCTGTCTTTGCCTTAGTGCTGTGCTGCCACAAGTGATACCCCCAAATCCTGTCCTGCCTCCCGGCCCAAGTGGAAACGCGACCCGTCCTTCGTCAATAGTATTAAGACCTTCGCAAACCAGTACTTCTCCAACACCGTTCAAACAATCACCAGGAACTTTAATTCCCTGTTCATCGTCTGGTATCGCGGCTACACCCACGATTTCATCGACTCCCGGTTCAACATGTTATTCCACCCAACAGCAGAGTACTTCCTCGATCACTTGCCCTCCAGTTACAAGTAAATTGTCGTTTGCTTCTTTTTCGTATGGAGACAGGGTTTGCTTGCATTGAGTCAATCAAAGGAAAAAGAATCTTACATGCTCCTCATACATTCTCCATCGGAAAATATGGGTAGAAATTTGGATTCTTAGTCACTGCCGACATTCTGGACAAGTCAAAAGAATAGCACTTACTGATCATGAAAGAAAATATAGCTGGCAGTTGAGAAACGTTTCTCTCAGCTAAGATTAAAATTCCTAACTAAATTGTACCCAGGGGGTTTTGATATTCATTAAGTATCTGTTGTTTGCACGATACGAGATTTACCCAACAAGAGATTCCATACCGTTTCCAAGTGGAGAAAATAAAAACACGTTGAAAAAAAAGTGAAAGAGTTTGGTGTATTGCAATTTAGAAGTGAAAGTTCCAAGTATAACTTGTTAGCTGAGAGTGACGTCGCAACCTGAAAATCCCAGCCTACAAACCTCAGTTGACAACCTGAATTCATAACTCATAAAACAAGCTAGTGCTTGCTATTTTGACTATACATTGTAGGGGTGATGTAGTGCTTATTTTTAATATTAATTGCAATGGACCATTCATTTATTACTTTATTTCCCGAGTCTAGCCGCAGCCGCAGCCCCAACCTCGCCAACTACACAGACTTCAACTTCACTACCTGCCAAGGTTCCAGCTCTATGTGGATTCCTGGTAGGTGCACGTGCGAGAAGTTGTTGCTACGCGTCTCAAACGTGTTCCTTGAAATTTCCGTTGTTAGGCAGATTGCTGATTCCTGCTCTTTCCTTAGAAAAGAGGCATTACCAAGTAATGCTGAATGACATTGGAAGAATTCATACAGCTTATCTCTTGCGTCAAGGCATGGTGACTTTAAACTTTGATCACCACCATTAAACCGTTCATTGCTTGTCTTTCTCGCCTCCTTTGGACCCGCGATCCACCACATTAAAACCACTTTATCGCGATATAAAACTGAGCTATTATTTCAAATCATGGGAAAGAAATTTCTATATTACACTATTTCCACCTTTACATGTTGATTCGGCAGCTTCGAGCTAACCAGTAAGTATCTATTTACAATCAGCGGTGATACCAGCTGTTACAGTCGCGTTCAGTAATTTATTGACGTCCTTTGATTTAGGAACAAGAAAAGATATGCAAGAAATCCCTTCTACGTGCATAGGTAGCTTAAAAGCATAAAGTATTCTACACAATAAGTGCCGTTTCTGCTTTGGACCGGTTTATCCTATTATTCACTGTATGAAAGATAACACGTTTACAGGTAGCTAAATACCAATCTCTCACGAACACTTTTAATTCAGCTGACATCCTGTCGAAGGGCACTTGTTATCCAGCGAGACTTCAAACGAAAGCATCTGTCGGACATTTTTGATTTTTTGTTCTCCCACTTCGCTAGAGACCGCTAGACTCTCCACTCAAAATAATTCTGATAAAATTATAATAATCACGGTTTTGCCAATAATATCCTTCTTTTTTCTTACAGAAAACCAACAATCGGGTGTGAAGACATTTAATGTACAGCAGCTTGGATTTCTCCACGATCAAAAGCCTTCCTAATGACCTTCTATTTCGTGGCTTATCAGTAAAGGGCAAAATTATTGGACGCTGATTGGCTGAAACAGAGACCATTTTTCTTAATCAAGGGCACTTTTAGTGATCAAGAGGGCCGACAATTGCGTTGTGTAAATCAGTTCAAACAAACTTTACAATGGCCAACGTGATTCAGATGAAATGAATTTGTATTTTTTGGCCAGGACTTTTCATTGAAACAATTGATTTATTAGATTTGATAGAAATCTGTACTCGCATTAAGCGGGCTTCCAATGAGAAATGAATAAACTACAGGCACGATTCCCTTTTAGTGATAAGCAAGTAATCACATGTTTCTCGTAAAATTGCCCTTGTCGTGCAAGTTCAGCAACTTCTGAAAACACGCGTGATGATTAATCCTTAATTTTACTCGGCCCAGTGCGATTACCTATACATAACAAACTTACCCTAATAAACTTAACAATCCCTTCTTGGCATCAGTTGCAATTTCTATTTTAAAAGAAGACAATGACACTTTGTTTGTTTGTTTGTTTGACAATACACCATTGTGCTCAAAATAATGCCCAATTGGATTGTGGGTAGACCTGGTACCGTTTACCCCCACAAAGGACTTGATCTACCCACAATTCACCTGGAACCGACCATTAGGAAAATGATGTATTTGTTATCGAATGGATGATTTAATTTACTAAACACTGGTGTGTCTAAATGGAGAAGCATTTTCTAATTACCACCTGGAGTTTTAAGTCAAGTACAGTAGATACATAAAAATATTTGAAAGAGGACCAACTTAACTTAACTTGTCAATTATCGGAAGAGAAATATGCGTCTCCCGACGCAACAAATCAACCTACATCACTAGACCAGTTCCAAATTGAATAAGTCTTTATGGGGACGGCATAATTACTGTACCGAGGGAAGTCAGATTTAAAACACTTAGTTGATTCCAGAGTTTAATAAAGACACTGAACAAGAATAGTCTTGTGAACTCCTTCATTAAAGTGAAATGCAATTTATGGTTTATTGTATAAAGGGATAACTGTTATTTGATTGTAATTATTCGTTCATTAAAATAAATTACATGCAATTTAATTCGTGCGTCAGTCATTTGTTCGGCCACGATGATATAACACTGATCGGGTACACTAAATGGTTGATCTCACATTAGAAAGAGTTAAACAAGGAAAGAGGGTTCGCTATCATCGGCTTTAATTCCATCTGATTTCCTTTTGCGGAGACAGTGGGTGTGGGTGTGGGTGTTTTTCAGACTCGACATTACCATGCGAGCAAAACTACAGGACAGAAAAAAATAAAGTTTAATGTAATCTCCAATATATTTAGTTTATGCCGCTGGCTACTCGGGGCAAATGAGGCGAAAGGTAACTGTAATAAAACAAAGAGCTTCTGTATAAGCGAAGGAAACCGCAAACTACTGTAAAGCTGAAGCTTATCGAGAGTCTCTGTCTGCAAACATTACATCACTTTTACAGGTGAATTCTGGCGATGTATCGGTCCGTGTGTTTTCAATTGATTAAATAATTGCGCCTTTCTGTTTAAAGTTGGCAAAGAAAATTGAATTTGCCAGCTTAAAGTTGAGACTTAATTGCTCTTTTCATGAGGGAGCAAATAACAAAAACAATGACTTCAGTGTCCGCGAAGGTAAATACTAGTAAGTACACGATTATAAAATATAACTTAATCGCAAAACACAAAAATCAAAATAAAGCCTTGGGTCATGTTGCATGGGCAACTGGACGCCTTTGTAAACGACTTAGCATTCTCTAAGGGGTCTATCCAAAGCAATTTTAAGATTGTCCACCTATGTGAAGAATCAGTAAGTTTGAAGTGCAGGCCCACACTTTTTTCTAGTTTTTAAAAAATTTTCCCTCCAATTCATGCAGTTTCGCCTGACAAACAGCAACAGGTGGCGGGTTTTTCCCGCGCCACTATTCGCCTTTAGAAGATCATAGGCGTGAAGAGCGATAAGAAACTGTTAAATTATGCATGTAATATGTCATTGGTTTTGAACTAGATGAGTCAAGGGTTAAACACTTTCCGATAAGCACTTCCTCGTTGAAGAAGAAAACTGAAATTATGGCCGCGCCGAGGGCTGTTTCAACTTGTTTAGTACTATTTGTGGCATCGAGCCTGACATTATGTAAAGGTTGGATTAACTTCAGTAAGTTGAATAGTCAGTGATAAATTTATATAGCTTGAGTAAGTACCACCTTAAGGATAACACAAGTCGAAATTATGGGGCAACAAACCTACTTATGCCTGGTATTCTGAACTTTGTTATAACCCAAGCTTCGAAAAAGATTTGGGCCAAACATAACCTGTGGAATAACCACATCGATTCACGATTACATCAAGTGGAAGATCTTGTACTACTGAGGCTCCTTTGGGTCAGAGACTAGGAAATCCGTTACAGTTTGCACTGAGGGCAGTGAACCATAAGCTTGTTTTCTCCATCTTCTTGTTTCTGGTGGTAAAAACCTCCGCCTTACTTTGCATTATAAGGCGATCAGTAGTGTTTCAGTAATTTGAATGTTTGTCAGATTAAACCTTAAGGCAATTATGAGTCTTCAGTGGAAGTCTGACAACAACATGAAAAAAAGAAATAGTTACTTATGTTGGAAGTTACATTTCAAAAGCCAAAAGGAGGGTAGACTACTCCTTTGTCTGGACGATGAAAATTAAAAGTGGACAAGAAAGAGAAAAGGGAACTCTTTGGAACGGTCTGTTTGACTGAATTTGGCATAGAACAATTTTGTATTCACTGTTAGCGGGTGAAATGAAGCAAATTGGACGGGTCAGAGATTCCATCGCCACAGCCCAACATCCATCTATACTTGACAAAACTGCAAAGAGAAATAGCATATTCTCTCCAAGAAAAATTAATGCCACACTGTTGCACGACGTTTGAATAGACCTGGGGCAAATAGTTGAATGTCATCATTATGAAAAATTAAAGGTCTCGTTAAGCGTTAACATTAACCCTCGAAATTTTATGCTACAGAGGTTTTAGTTGTGGTCCAGTTCGAAAATAAAAATTCTTTGAAAGCGACGCAGAGCAAAGGATCTGATTCTTCCGCGCTGACAAACAATTGCCAACTGAGATTAAGGTTACTTGTCCCCGCCGATGTTTATTGTGCTATAGTTCATTTGTTTAGATCAGTGCACCGTTAATAATATCGATCCTGGCATTTTGATATCGAACGGCTGGGCTGTTAGTAACTGGTAAATACCGATCCTTGCGATGGACTTAACTGATTGAGGGGTTTCTATTCCTGAAAGTGGTCCATTGTGATAGCTATGGGTTATTGTGTTGCCCGATTGTGTGCGTTTAGACTTCTACAATCTCAGTTACATTATACTGGCATTATCGTTTGTTACTGGGGTGACAACTCGCTTGGATAGCATCTTTAGCCTTACGACGGTATCATTAAGGGTATTGTCAGCATCATTAAGGGTATCATCAATGAACTGTAACCTATGAGAAATAGATAATAGCATACAAGGTGTTAGGTGCTTTTGCAACTTACCTGTCAACAAGCTTAACCTTTCCCCAAAAGGCGCGGATACTTAAGTGTCCGCTCCGGCTGACTTTAATGTTCTGGGACTGTTGAGCTGCGCTACTGGAAATTATAAACGTGTTTCTTTTTATTTTGGTACAGGTCATGCAAACCCAAAGATATTTAAAAGACACGCTGCTGCACCAGCGCCTGCACCCGCTCCAGCAGCGGGGGGAAAATCAGGTATGTTGTGCATTTCTTAGTCTAAATGCACATTACATGTGAGACATTTTAGCCCCATTTTTAGGATATACAACGCAACTACAAACTGAACAATAGCCCACTTTAGAAAAGAGCTGGGACCTGGGAAGATGTTTTTTTTTTAAATCGATTGGAAAAATTGTTTCCAACACATGAAAGAGCGTCTCAAAAAATGGTAACCTAATCAACTTTGAGACTTTTCAGTTGAATAGGAGCTGAATAAAAGGCTTATGAGAATCGTGAAAATTAGAGATCTTGTATAGAATGGGGGACGTACATTTCTAAGGGATTTCCTTGACTTTTGAATTCATGTTATCTGGCGGCTTTTGATCTAAACATACTCCAACTTGCACGTAAGAAACTATTAAGCTCAATCTGATTAATATTAAATTAAGTTTGGATTCGTTCCCAGCCCCTTACTCTTTTCCAAAGTGGGCTAAACTTCCTTATCGCGCATGGTGAAGACTTAGGCCGCTGCAGGTCATCAAGCACTAGAAAGAGATCGTTAAGGATTAGCGCTGCTTAAGCTGAGCAACTGAAAGTAATATTTACCACATATAGAAATAAGTGCAAAGGCCAGCGTAACGTTATCACCACGAATTCCTCGATTCACTTCGGCTAAAGATTGAACCTCAACACATAAGCACTCAAATGTCGTTATGGTGGCAAATTCACCCCTTCGAATCTGTTGACGAAACCAATTTTGTTTCCACACACTCTCAGCGATGTAACACCACAGGCCTCCGTAAGTAAAGCATTGGTTGGTTCGCATCGGCTTGATGGTCTTGATGCGATTTATTTTCAAGACGAATGCCTTCAAGACGGGGGTTATTCAGTAATAACTGACTATTTTTCCGCAATCAAACAATTTGTGCTGAACAATTTCAGAAAAGTGCGAAAAGCCCCTGGACGTTGTCTTCGTGCTCGACAGCTCTGAGAAGGTTGGAATGCAGAACTGGGAAAAGATCATCAACGGCACGATCGACATTGCCTCCAAATTTGACGTGAAGACCACTAGATTTGGAGTGATCCAGTATCAGTCTTACCCAGAGACCACCATAAAACTTGTGAAATTTAACGACGATAAAAGTGTGGCGGCCACTCTGAAAAAAATATTTTACAAAAGCGGCGGTAAGAGAACGGATCTTGCTCTCAACTCCACGCTGGATGTGTTCAAGGATGCATCAGTTCGCAGTGGCAGTAAGGTAAAACTGTTTTGTTTAACTAGATACGGTAACCAACTGAAGCTAGTAGTGTCATATATTAGTTTTGTCTAAAATAGTACTTATTAGCTCTTCAAAATAGCCTAGTTTAAAAGTGGAATTATTTTCTTTTCTACAAAGACCCCTTTTAAGTGTGAGTAGGCTATGTCGCTTTCTTTAGAGGCAGGCTGAATTGGCTTTCAGAAGTCATCAATCGTTAAAAGTTTTCCCGGAATTTTTTATTTTTTGAATTTTTTTTAATGGACAACATTTTGGTACAACCTTGACATTTTTACTCGCAATTCTAAGAACCCGGGTCATTTTAACGATCGCCATTTCTGTTCCAAGGCATTGGATCCGCAGAAACATACAGTCAGATTCAGTTTGATTTGTTCCACAATATTTCGTCAGACGACAAAATCGAATATGCGGCTTTTCCATTTAACTAATCAAGCACCAAATGGAGTTCTTGAAGCGGGTTTCAATTGAGTGTCGAAAGTAAATTGCGCTCGCCTTGGTTTTCCATTGCTTTGCTCTGAAAGACTCGCCAAACGCGCGCCACATTTATAGGAACCATTGAGAAGCAAAACCAGTACCAATCACGACTTGCACACTGTTGCACGAGCACATTTTCCCGCGCTTTGCGCCAGCTACATCTAATTGTTTTGCATTCTGATTGGTTCATTGTCCTGCTTTTGTCTGTTGTGAGTGGTAAGAGTAATTACTTTGGTTTTGGTTTTGCGACACTCAAACAAAAAAAACCTCTCTATCTCCAATACAAGGTGTGTATCCTCATTACTGGAGGTCCTTCGGCCGACGTGTACATCGACGCTACAAAAGCGCCCATAACCGGAGCCGACCTTCTCAAAGAGCCAGTAGATCGGCTACACAGCGCTGAGGTGGCTGTTTACGTAGTTGGGATACAAGAAAATCTTTCTGCCGACGAGAAGAAGAGTTTTCCGGATCAGATGAAGCTAATTGCCAGTGACGTTAAAGCTGATCACATGTTTGAGGTACCCGACTACGCCAAACTGGCGGATGTGGCTCCCAAGATAGCTAACAAATCTTGCGTGGGTATGTCAGTTCGTTTATTTATATATCGTTAAAGCGCATCAAGCTCAGCGATTGAAAGCCAAGCGCACGTCACGAAAATTTAACAAAACAAAGGAGGACCCCAAAAAGATTCAAGGCTGATTCTTTACACACATGGAAAACAGAACAGGAGCGTCAGTCATATTAGTCTCCTTCGCAAACGCTCTTTTGGCTCGTCACGCAATCATTCCTCCCAATGAAAGTCTGCTGAAACGAGCGGCGATTTGCGTAGTCCAATCAGAGCGCGCTTCCCAATCCTGAAGTGTAGTTTGGACTTAAACGTGCTTCGTCAACATTTTGAATTTCACGACAGCGCTTGCAACGGTTTCGTGGTCTGACAGCAAACATTTGTTGACAGTTTTACTGGGATAGTGAATGGATATTTTCACTGGCAGAACGTCCGTGGGCTGACGATCTGTCCCCGATTTAAAGAGAGCAAGGCATTTTGAATCGGAGTAGATCAAGTCAAATTAGGCGCCGAGATAGGTGAAGGTACGATAAACAAACCGGCTTTGTTACAAAGCGGTGCTTTGCGAAATAATCCCTGATTCAGTGACTTCGGCAACCTTCCGATAATGCAGAACTTTCGCCATTGTCTTCTTCCAAAGAAATTGAAGCGGTAGGGAAGGTGAAAAATTTCAGTGATTTTGCAGCGGTACGTTTCAGAGTTGAAGGTGCGATTGTCGCGATAACATCCACCTCCGTTTCAGTTCAATCTCGCCGTACTCACTTCGTTCTTATTACAGCTCTCTTGTATTTCTCCTTAAATCTCCTCTTGCACTGCTCGCAAAACGTGGTAATAGCAGAGTTATTGTACCAGCCGTCGGTGAGTAGCGCGACTAATGCTCTTACCACGTTCTGCGCGTATACACGCACTGACGTCTTTCGCACGTCTATAATTTAATCGAGAACTCGTCTAGACGAATCAAATCGCGAGGTTTACATCGCCCGTTGCATATTTCTTTCAGTGAATGGTGGTTGGAGTGCATGGTCCGTATGGTCTGAATGCAGGAATCCTTGTATGGTCAAGTTGCGAACAAGGGAATGTAATAATCCCAAACCAGAAAGCGGAGGTCTCAACTGCACCGGTTCAAAGGTCGAGCAATTTCCATGTGGATCAGCAGCAGAATGCCAGTGTAAGCATACTGCTGCAATAGATTTAGTTTAATTTCGTCTTAGGCTGTATTTAGCGTCTATTGTGACGTTCAAGAAATTGTGCACACATTTAGTTGTTGACATTTCTTCAATTGCCAACCATACGTAGTATATCTATTCACAGAGTTATTGATGAAAAAATACAAACAGCTACGACGTGAAATATGGCTGAAGAATATCAATGCAATTTTGAGAGGCTTTAAATACTCGCCTATATAAAGTAGACAACAGATACAAGAAATGGCAAAAATGACTCAAACCCCTTTTCTGATGTTATCCGATGCGTTTTCTCTTTATGTCCATGCAATTCGCCATAACAGCAACTCCCAAGCCCGGTAAGTCTTTAACCTATTTATCACTCAAGTTTTATATATGAGATGAAATTTTAATTAATGTGCCGGGTTACCCAGCTCAGTAAATGGAAGCAAAACCGAAATATTCCTGCTAGTAATAATAATTATTTTAAACTCCAATTAAACTCACTTGAAGAAGCGAAATGGGCCAACCATGCTTTAGGTTTTTCTTTGTTACCTCCAGCACTCAATGTCTGATAAACCAAGAGTGCTTGTTTCAATAGCAGTGATACCTGGTTGTCCTGTGACTTCATACTTTGCCAGTGCGCATACGCACGCCAAGCAAATGCGCGAAATTGCATGGAAACAATGAAGAACACAGGCACAAGCTCAAGAAAGATGTGCTTTAGTTCGTTTCCGTGTAGTTAATTTTCACTGAGCTTGTAAGCTTAGGCAATAGTCACCCGTTAAACCCCAGGCTTTACACCCTAGCAAATGCATGCATTAACTATCAGGCAAATTAACTGCGATTAAGCTATGCGACCCTTACTTTGATGCAGAAGCATAAAACTAAAGACGCATCCAGTATAAGTTAATCAACACGTAAATTAATCATAGATTAATTACAGCAATGCTGCAACATAACAAACTTATTAAGCTAACCGTTCTTTTTTGATATTTTATAAAAATGAAAGTGGTTTAAATGGCTTGGTAGAATAGTTAATAGCGTGCTAACAAACTAACAAACTTCTTTTTCCTTCCTCGGAACATGCCCTCTTCTAACGGTAAGTCGTGCGATCGCACATTCCAAAACATTAAAAAGCATGACTAGCCCATCTCTGGAAACAATGTTTCCATGCAGTTTTTCATTTATGTTTAATTTTTTTGCATAGTTCTTAGGGTTGTCTGAGAGGCGCTGCTGCAGACTCAGCAAAAGAAATAAGATGCTCCAGAAATAGCACATGTTTTGCATGATTTGTAGCTTGCAAAAATGTTTCTTTTAAAACTGACTTACTGCAAAGCAAAGGAATCAATCTCAGCTTACTCTTCAAGCTTTGTAGACTAATGGTTGACACGCTTAACAGATGACGTGGATGTTTTCAACTTTAACATTCAATAAAATAATACAAGAAGGCTTAAAAGTTTAATTTATCTCACGTGTACTTGTTCTAAATATTACTTCATCCTACTTTGAGTCTCCCCTCCCCCCATCTCTACCCTACTCCGCCTCCCCCAAGTCTGTCGAGTCCAAGTGGCAGTTTCAAAACACCATTATCCATTTCTACTTTATTGGCCACTTTTTATAAACGTCCATCAGCAAAGTTATAGTTTTCAACATTTTGGTCGCCTTCAATGCTGCGCGCGAAGCATAGCCGTGGGTTTAATCTATCCTCTCACCACTTAGGGATGGAGCATAACAAGTAATAATAATAATAATAATAATAATAATAATAATAAAGAAAGACACTCTCCATCAAGTAGGATAGACTTCTACCTCATTCTAGCCCTAGGCCCAAGGAATGGGCTCGGCTATTGTGTTGTAAATCGGCATAAAGTTAAAGGAGATAGAATAATAGTAATAATAATATTTTGCGAGGGGATTCATAAGTAGAAAAGTGGTGGTTATGGTGGAGACGGGGAGCAGCTCGCATGATCTCTGTTTTCGCCCATAGCTTGTGCAGGATTATTTTTTTTCTTTTGCGGGAGCATGAATATTTTCTCATAGCCTTTCTCTTTGCAAACTCTTCGTCTTGTCCTTTTGCCTTGCAGGACTGGATTTTTTTGGCTTTTTCTTCGCCACCCCCCCCCCCCCCCCTCCCTATCATTTCTCTAATGGCCCGTCCCATAACTGCAAGCACCTCCTATTTTTACTACGCATTGGTTCTGGGCATCTAAAGAGTACCAAATAACTAGCAGGGTATCTTAAGGCTGGAGGTCACAAAACAAAGTATTGTTGCGCCGTCTGTATATATACAGGAAAAGTAGGTCTTAGGAAGGGAGATCGAACGAGGAAATTTCTGGTAACTTATGCCTTTTTCAGGGATAACTGAGGTTCAATTTGGAACAAACGATGCCACACATTGTTACTTTTTTCAAGCTTTCAAGAATATTTGCTGTCATTTTGTGGTTACCCGTAAACTTTGTTTTGAATTTCAATCACGCACATAGCGATTGAAATTGAAATCTGATCTTATCTGATCTTATAACCTACATTACTCGCTTCGGGACTTGATAGTAACATATTTCACAAATCTAAGCTGTAGGTAGTTCTTAATGTTACCTGGTTATATTCGCATATACTCCTAAGGATGAACGCGTTTGCGTTTTGCGATGTCATTATTCGTCATATGACGTAGGAAAGGTTCAAAGTTGTTGTCAGCACTGTTTCCTTCCTTTTCATTTCAAAGTTTGTCCCAAACTAAAAGAACAAAATAAGATCATTAGAGTTTTTCTCTTCCATTAGCAATATCTCACTAGACGTTTTGAAATGCGGTTCCAACATTTTGGACGTTCCAAGGTTTTCAATTTCATTGCGGTACGAAATGTGGCAATAGTATCATGTAAACGAAGAACAAACGTTCGTTTCGGTATGAAATTGGTCTCTCTGGTTGCCTTGTACTCTAATAGAAAGTGCTTTATGAAGCACAGGAAAGTATAATCAATAACCTGTCTTCCCCATGGCATCAAACCGTTTCTGCGTCAATTCTCTACTGATGCAAAGACTTTTTGGTTCTTTTAGGAAACTTCTCTACAACACCCCCGCCTCACCAACTTATAACAACAAAACAAACATCTACTTCTGCCCCTGTCACAAACGAAACCACAACCCTAACCACACCTCCAACCACACCCGAAACTTCACCCACAACCCCAACATCTACGCCAGCTCTAACACCAGCACCAACTTCACCGAGCGGAATTGTTGTACATGGCGCTCCTGATCCGAAGAGTAAGTACGTTGCCGACGCCTAAAAAACATCTAATACTAGAGCAATATTTTCTTTTTCAATCTTACATTGAAAAAAAAAAACATATAGTAATTTGAAATATATTTTCATTTTTCTTAGCACGAAGTTTTCCTTGAAACGATCCGCTAATTTTCCTTCGTTTAGTCTTTGATTGAAAGTGCCTCTTAAAAAGTACTGAGAAGTGTTTCCATAATGCCACTATTTAACCACAAGTCCTTCTTAGTTTTTATATTTTCCTACACAAATATCTATAGCTTTTTAGTTTGATAAGGAAAAAAAAATCTGAAGTAAACTAGAGGCGAAGGAGCCTTTCGTTTAATCAGTGCCACTTGATTCTCGATATTTTTCAAGTTAAGCTTGATAAGCAATGGAGGGCTGGCCGGCAAAGTGACTTTGAAAGTTTGTTTTGTGTCGCTCTTTATGATGCCTTATTTAGCGATTATAATACGCCATGGATACTAAAAGTCGAGACCATAAACTCAACGGAAACGTTGAAGATTGACTCTTGAAAGCTGCACTGTAAGTTCGCTGTGATTATTTCCTGGCAGACTGTGGTAACGGATATGAAGTCATGACTCTGACTGATGCCCAATACGATGCGTCAACATCTTACGCTGAAGGACCAAATGAACAAGTAAAACAGCAGTCCAGGATTGATCACATGCCTGCCATGGGTAAAGTCAACAACACGGTGGCACGAGGTAGGTATGACTGCTTGTGTGATAATTTTTTTCATCATTTTTTTTTTGGGCTAAAGACGCGTCGAGTGAATTGTTCATACTCACACTCATACTCACTTCTCGGGTTTTCACCGTTTCTTTTATAAATTGTCCCAATTTGCGCGAGCTTTCATGCTGGAAGTCTCTTAATGAAATTTGACGACACCCAAACATTTTATCTTATTGTTCCAATTTTTGTTTAACAATTGATTAAATCACATCAATTTATTTCTATTTTTACATTATTTCCTTCACGACGCAGGGTCCTTGTATTACAACTCCACAATGCATGTTCGTGACGTAAAGTGCGTGTATTATGGAGATAAAATGCACTCGTTTCGACCAATCACAGCGCATGCAATTCTTCGATCATTTTAAAACAGCTTTGACATACTTGTGCAAATAGATCGCACTCACACTGAACCGTTTACCAACTAAGGTTTAGAGGAAACTTTTCCCTTCAAATTTAACGAAACCAGAGAACCAGCTGAAAGTTTAAGTATCATCAATCAATATCTATTCGCGTAAAGCGTATCCCTTTTTTAACACGACACCATCTATTTCTAATGGAGTTGGAGCTCGCAAAAAAAAAATCTTCCAGTTAGAATTAATAGATCACATACCCTATGGATAGCTTTCAACCCCTCACTAACAATATTGACATACAGAACTTAGTATTCTCATAAATCAATTTAAGAAGGCCTTAAATCCGCGTGAAAGGTTAACTTGATCATAGACGGCCATTTAAAAGTACGTCACGCAACGTGTTTAGCTAGCTACTAAACTGCCATAACTGACGTTACTAGGTGCGTGGTGTGCTGATCATGCCAAAGCTGTTGCCAAGGATCAAAACCAGTACCTCCAGCTGGATCTATATGCCACAACCACCATCGGAATGGTGGAAACTCAAGGGCAGTACTATTATCCCAACGCTGTAAGCAAATTCAGCCTCAGCAGCAGTAATGATGGTATCAACTGGGTTCCTTACGGCAAGGTAATTAGCAGCGAAATGTCTTCAGTTGACTGTTGCCTCGTGATGTGCATATATATATATGTAGCAGACGAACCCTCTAAATCGCAGAAAGAATGTCGCTATAATGTGGCAGACTACGATTGCTGTCTTTAGTTAGACCTGGTTTAAGTTGGCTAACGTTTATACCACCTCATTCTACGGCCGTTAAGATTAATGTTAACTGGTTTTCAAGTCAAATACTAGGTCAAAAATAAGCCTGGTTGAAAATGGTGAAGTACCTACTTACGTTTAGAGGGAAGTCCTCCTCTTGACACCTCTTACTTCTTAGAGCTTGTGCTGGTCTCTCTTGAATTTGTTAATCCTTTGATAATATTGTTTGCAAGGTTTTCCCTCCCACTCTACGAGCTTGGCGATTTCGAAAAGAAAAAAATAGCCAAAATAAGCGCTAAAATCTTCAGACACCGTGAGTGAAAGTAGAAAAATGCGTTCCCTGAGATTGTTGCGATTAAAAACTAGTCTTAACCTGTTAGGCGGATCGAAATGGCTAAGAACCCTTACTCTTTGAAGAGTATCTTTTGATAGAGTAGGTGGGAACATACGGGCACAACAATTCCCATAATCATAACCCCTTTGCAGTTAGCGGTCACATCGTGCAGAAAAAACCTTGCTGGAGTGCACATTGCGCACCAGGACATCCAAAACTAAGAAAATTTAAATAAGGTTGCTTTGTTTTGGATGTCAGTGGTGTTACTTTGCTCTCCAGCAAAGTATTTTTTTGTACCATGTGATCACTAACTGCAAAGGGTTTATCCTGAGAAATTAGCCTGCAGAGCAAGCGTATTTGGGTGGGCTAGCGATGAATTTCTATTTATCCCGCCATCTTGATTGATGAAACAGACAGAAGGTTGGGGCGAGTAAAAAGAGAGGACAACGGGTTTACACTTGCTACGCTTCCAAGATGGCAGCCTTGAAACGAGCGTTTGAACACCACAAAACACCTGTTGCGCAGGAAACTGAGCAATGAAATCATTTCACGTCAATTTGTTCCAACGCCGTCCTCTATATTTTCGCTGACGGAATTTTCTCTCAGGTTCTGGATGGTAACAATGATCAGAATACGCGAGTGGACAACCACCTTAATCCCGCCGTCAAAGCACGCTATATTCGATTTATTCCTAAGGAATTTATAGCTGACGATATCTGTATGAGGGTAGCAGTCTTCAAATGTCGACGTAAGTATTTATAATATACGTCTTGCTAAAACAAGCCTGAAAGAATATCTAACAACAGTGCTATAGAATGTGATAGTAGGTATTCTAGACTGTACATTCTGGGCTTCGTCCTCTGCCATGTTATTCACTACAAAGTCCTTCCTGTAAAAATACACCGATCCCTCTGAAACGATATGAGCCTCTAAACTTACATTTTTAATTCCACTGCAAGAACCCACAACCGGATGTCGATACGATGTCAATGACCCAACATTGCCTCTTAACCCACCCTGCATGAGTTCTGATCAACTGAAGACACTACTACCTAGTGGTAAGTCTATGTGTTTTGTTCTTTTCAGCTCCCCAACTCGTCCCACCAAAGAAAGACCAGCCTGAAGATGGTAAAAAAAAATCCACATTGCTACTTAGGGGGTCTTTACATGAGAAAACTCGCGCCGGTGCCAGTTTCACAACGGGATGACTACTTGATATCACCTTTAAATGATTCATGCTGCTGGAAGAAATAGGTCTCATTTCTCCTCAGCGTCGACTACATCTTCGATTAAGAAAATTTGCGCATGCACTACTCATTCCAGTCTACAGAGAGACCGTTTTCATACCGAAACGAGCATTCACTCTTCATTTATATGATACCGTTGCGAGATTACATACCGGAATGAAATTCTCGCCCCGGTACATCAACCGGGATCAACACGCGCCGGTATGACTAGTTCCGGCACTACATTTCCTGGTTGTATCATGTAAACGAATACAAACCCATAAGAGGGGATTGGAGTGAACTCGCTTCGGGACGAAAGTCACTCTACCCCTTAATGCGCATGCCCTATAGAATTTGAATAGGGAATATAACATAGGTAAACTCTTAGCAGTTAAGAAGAACCAGAGTGACTGGGATACAAATTTGATCGCCATGATTCTAGTGATGCCTCCATTATTATCGTTAATCTTGAAAAATCGGACAAAATGCTTTCTATTTTTCGAAGCAATAAAGCATTAGAAACCTAGTTTTGCTGAAATTGCTGCAAAATATCAATCAAGCTAATTTTGAAGATGAATTAATTACACAGAGATCTCTTTGAAGCAGTAAATAATTCCAACCGCGCAGGCGAAGCTGCTGTTCAAAGGACTATCTCAGTAGCCGAACGAGTATCACCTAAAAAGTTACTTTTGCAGGGCATTTCTATGTTGCGGCACGCATGCTCTGGACACGTTTCCGTGTTACGTACTAAATATAATTGGAAAACTAGTTAATTTCGAATAGCTTTTTTTTAAAACCGTATGTTGTATTTTGATGCATTTTCTATCCAATATTTAGCCAGACATTGACATATTTTTAGAAATTTTTAACCGCAGTTGCACGTTACGGAATCAACGCCATACGAGTGTTTCTATTAATAATAATCTACGCTGAAATCCTGTCTTCCTTACAGCTTGGGCTGATAAATGGGCCAATGCAGCACGGAAATCTCTCATCGCAAGAGCCAAGAAAGACAAACTTATTTTTAAAGGTGAGGCATTCCTTTTACTGAATTAACATTTATCATTTTGTGACATAAGCCTGAAAATTTACTTGCTTACCCTTTTTCTATACGGTCATTTATTCCTTATAAAATTTTCTCTCTAAAATGTGGTGCTTGTGTTTATGAAAAGTTACTCACGTGATTAACTGTTGCAAAAGAACTATTGATCCCGAGTGATCAAAAGAGTGAAATATCTAAAACAAAACAAAAAACAGACTGAATAAAAGCGAATTTCGCCTATCGCCAGTGAGGTAAGCATGCAAAAGAATCCATGCCGAGCTTTATTAAGGAATGCAAGATTCTTTAATACGAGGCGTGAAAAATGCATGACATACATGAAAGATCCCTAAAACGTAAACCTCATACAGAGGTACCTTTGCGTTCATCTAACGTACTAATTGTTTATTGTCTCCAGATGACATGTATCAGTATTTTCTATTAATTAATTAATTAATTAATGTTAACTTAGAACGCAGTAGCGCCATAATGAACACTACCGGCTCACCGGTAATTCATGTCACCCCCATGACACCTTTTTAACTTAACCCATGGTATAAAAGCTGTTTGAAAAACTTAGCAATTCCCATACAGACCGGTCAACAAAAATGAATCCAAGTTGGTAGATACTTGGAACTTGCATATTATGCACGTCAGAAAAAAGTTTGTGATTCGTTTCACTGCCATGGGTTAAGTTTTCGAATTATTAAGCCCAGAGGGCCAAAGAAATGTGAATCCAAGTCGGTGGATACTTGCATACTTGAACTTGCATATAATGAGCATTGGAAATAATCCCAAACCATGATAACCCCCCCCCCCCCCACCCCCCCTGTAATTCGTTTCACTCTATGACGTGTGTTAAGTTCTCGAATTATTAAGCTCATAAGGCCGGACATAAGTGTTTAGGACTAACATGCCACTGTCTCGAATCTTATTTTTCTACAGCTCGCCAGGAGAAAAACTAAATTATGAAGAACACCAATAAAGCTATGCACTATCCACCCTTATTACCAAACAGCCCTATGCTTTAAATGTGTAAAACGCAACTGCTTTATAAGTCGCATCACACTGCTCAATGAATGTAGGTTTCCTTCATTGCATCAAATGGAACTAAGTTATGCCAACACTGAAAATTTCAACTGAAACAGACGCACAGACAAACAATAAAAGTCAGATAACAGTCATGGTCACCAAGAATGACGATTCTTTTCTCAGGATCGTAACGAGGTATATGGGATAAGGGAACACAGCCCCGGGATCTGGATCAGACTTTGCCGCGTTTTGGGGGTCAGAAATCAGAATTTTGGGCCCAAAAATGGGATCACAGACGAAGAAATATGCCTCGTTACGACCCTGCTTTTCTGTGCAACGGATTGTTGGAAAATTTCAACTAAGTCGTGTGTGGATTCTGGAAGCGGACGCAAGTCATTAAAAGACACAACCTTGAATACTGTGTTAACTCAGCATTCTATTCGCTCAACTCTTCGTCAGCTCCAATGGAGACCGATTCATAAAAAACTGAGTACCATCTGAAGAAACAAATATGCTATTCTGAGTTATCGCAATAATAGTGTCGCTATTGTTGTTAATTGTCGTCGTTGTTGCAGTTTGTAATCGTCGGGCTGGAAGGCTTTTTGCAAATGCCTTCCCAAATACTGAAGTTGTATTTTTATAGTTTAACAAGTTAAGATGATAAAGGTTAAACATGAAATAAAATCGCATTTTTGCAAAAATTATGAGAATTTTTTTTTTACATGATGTCAGAGGCAACACCTGGATTATCCTGTCCTAAAAGCTAAGTACCATTGATAATCGCTAATAGATCGTAGAAGTTCCTATCAATTTACATCAGTGATGATAATTTTGTTGACATAATCATTGATGGTTCTCAGTATCGACGAATCTGCAGGGTGCTGCGGGCCTCAGCTTTGGTCCAAAAATAAGGAGGGAGGAGAGGGCAGGCCCACCGGGCCCCTCCCCTGGATCCGCCACTGTTCCAAAATTATTGATGATAATGGTGTAATGTAGCCGAGAGGAAGATGGTATTATAATCATTCGTATTAATGGTTACAGCGCCGAATGTGCAGGGTTTTACGTAATGATTTGAAAGTTAAGGCAAAGTACTCCACATTGGCGCTTTGGCCCTGCGTGACTTTGCTTTTCCTAAAAAAATAAGGGGGAGGGGGGCAGGCCCCTTCGCTGGATCCGCCATAGTTCTAAAAATTGAGCCAGGCAATTATTGAGAGCACGATTATATGCTAGTTGCTTGGCCACAGGTGAAAGGACAACTGAAACGGAAATCAGTATCTCAGGCAGGAATCGAACCCACGGCCTCCGTAAATTTGAAGTTTTTGATTAGCAGGGTTTATTTTTTTCAAAGCCCTAACTTCTCTAAGGTATTTAAATGCTTATTTTATTCGCGAAAAAGTTAAGTCGAGGAAAGAAAGTGAAATAAATACAATGAGCTTCCTTCATCTATTTCATCTGCACAACTGATTCCCCCTGAAAATATTGATAGAGACTTATTGAGTAACTGGCTGGAGTTAATTTGACTTATTCGTCACATTCATTCTGATTAATGAGTCTAACCAGTCATTTAGGCCTCTCACTAAAGTGTGCCCGTTGAGCGAAAGGGTCTTTTGAACGAAACACTGGAAAGTAGTATCGAAGACTCAAGGAGTATTTCGTATTGATTTTGGTTTTTGCAGAGGAACGGCGCTGTTTAAAGGACGCATACGTCGAAGTTAGGTAGCTCCGTTGACAGAAATCCGTTAGGTGCCATTTGAAAAAATGTTTAGCCCTCTCAGTTCCACAATTTCTGACTTCGATACAAAATGTAAAATATTAAAATTCCACGGTTCATCGAGATGATTGACTTGATGCGAGCTCAACCATGTTCTTTTGCTTTCGGAACCTTTCCTGTTTTGTCAAAGAATACATGTTGTTTACAACAGGTAGTACATGTAAAGGTAAAGTTATGCAAAAAAGATGAAGGAAGACAGGGCGCCTGAAACAGTTTCAAACGCCACTAATTTACATATACAGCGGAACTATAAGCTTCCCTCTCAGCCAGCATACAAGGCCCCTTCTCAGGAGAGCAAGTCCAGCTAAAGGTAAGGGTGTCCAAATGCCTCGCTCCAGAAAGAAAAGTTTAAGTTTCTTTTTGAGGAAACAAAGTGCAAATGGGAAGAAAACATAGTTGGAACAGAACATCCGATCAAGAAACGCCACTCTATTCCGCTATCTTTTCCTTCTCCTCCGGTTCCTGATCCTCTTCTTCTTCTTCAGATGAAACCAACTTAAAACCTTTACTGTCGAAGGTGGTTTGTATGAGTTCCCCAATAGAATAGATACTCGGAAATTGCGTGCTTGTTTATGATGGTCGCAATAATTTGGTCACGGTAAAGGGGTTCAAAAAGCTGACGCCGTTCGAGCGTAAGACCTTTCGTGTACCCGATACCCCCCCCCCCCCCCTAACTGACAAAGCCCCACAGTTTCTTTAGAGAGCAACCCCTTTATTCATATATATTTGTACTTAAATTTGCACTTAATTTTGCCAATCCGCGCGTCCAAGAACTAACAATAACACTGAATAAACGAAAGACGGTGGAACTTTTTTTAGTCTTTAAATTTAGTTTTGAGTTTTGGCTTTCGGCTGATTGAAATCGATAGATATAGGTTCAATACCTTTAAGATATGAATCATGCTATGGATAAAAGAGATGGCAACCAAAAAAAGAAAAACAAATGTCAAGAACTTCCTTATCTTTTTTACTGTATTGTTCGTTTATCTGGCAAAGTTACAGTTGAAATCAAAGTAAACACCACAGTGTAGCTCTTCCGCTTTGACAGCTGTTTCTTAACGCCCAGTGCTCCAGCAGTTATTTCACCGCCAAATTACAAAACCCTCACACGCTTGAGGCGACTTCTTAATCATTGAACGAGTGATTCTTTTAGAACTGTGTTCAACAAAGGCTTCTATTAAAATCAATCAAAGACTGATAAAAGCACTAGCTGGCAAGCCTTTACGGCCACAAACAGTTCCGAGAGCAGAGATCGACAGGAAGTGATAAACAACGTGTATTTGGCTCAAAAACAATACCGAAAAAACCTTGAAAATTTTACACGACAATAATCTTTCAGATAAGAATCAGGAAAGGCAATTTAAAGTATTCTTTTAAAGTCCATATCATGCAATGAATAAAAGACATTCCAAACAAACAAAAAAGACAAATGTTAACGTCTTCCTTATCTCTTTAACTGTGTTGAAAGTTTGATTTGAAATCAATCAAGTAAACACCACAGTGTAGCTCTTCCGCTTTGGCTGCTATTTCTTAACGCCCAGCGCTCTAGCGGTCATTCTACCGCCAATGTGCTCAGGAAAGTCCTCTATTAAAGCCAATCTCACATTCCGTTATTTGAGGCCAGAGATCGACAGGAAGTTATAAACAACGTGCATTTGGCGTAAAAGCAATACTGAAACAATCTTGGAAGAAAAAAACAAAATAATCATTAAAAAATACAATCGAAACCTTTTTGATTTCATATATACCGTATGACATTCAGTTTGGAACCCGATCAAACGTATCTGCCAATAAACGTTTAGCTTCGTTTTCGACTCGTCCATATTGATATTAACGCGTGCGTGGAAGTTTATGGCCCCCAGTTTCCGTTGTGGCAGTGGTAAAACATTGTAAACCGGAATTTGTGCTGACATTTGTTTGGATCGCGCTGGTTCTCCAACTTTTTTTCCTCCAGCAAGATAAAAATGTAACCTGTGTGGAGCCAATCCTTTACTTAGACCAAGAGAGGAATCTGCAGCAATCAAGTTCTTCAGTTCCTTCAGAGGGTATCATAAGTTATCATCTGAAACAAAATGGCCTGGCACAGTTTACACGACGTCACTTACATGTCTTTATATCTGCTGGTTTGTAAGTACTATACAAACTTCCTTGTAATTGACGGGTCTCCTGATGGGCAATTCTTCTCTTTTTTTCTGTTAGGTTAAACACCTGTCGCTTAATTAACGTGTGGTCTGTAATGAACATTCAATGCGGTACTGTTACAACATACTTCAATCAATAAAAGTTGTATATGTAATAACGACTATACATTTAATCTATTTGCTAGGGCTATTAAATGTCATTTAATCCTACAAATGTTTCGGCATTGCAACATAGCAAAAGAAGGACAATCTTTCAGAAAATGACGAGAACCCTCAAAAGTAGAGACATCTAAAAACAGTACGCAAAGATCTGAAAAGTCTCTTCATTTTTTTTTCCAGATACGAAACAAAACTCTGCTGATAAACTCTCCCTTTTTAAACACGATTCTTTTTCTTCAATACAGGATCTCGTATCGACAATACATGGTTATACATTTTATTTTTTAATTGACTCCACCCGATTTTTCCCTTTAAGACGTGCTCTTTATGTGACCACCACTTTATTTCAGTTTTTCACAAAACCCACGGGTTAAGTCTCATCACCGGACCAAACAAAACAACAATAGTGGCATACGCTGGCTCTAATGAAACATTCACGTGGAAGTTGAAGCTTTCTGCTGAAGACAAATCCAAAGAACTGAAAGCACAGTTTGGTCCATGGGATGGACAGCACAGTTTGGTTTCTAGGTATCTGATTACCTTCATTCGAAACTCTTCAGGAAAAGAAACCGAAATAAAACCAGACGACCCCATGGCACAACGCTTGTTTTGGGTGGGAGATCTGGCTCGTAATGACTATGTCGCCTTCCAACTTAACGACGTTCAACGCCAGGATGCAGGAACTTACGGGATCCGATTCCGTGTGGACTATTTTCCTCCAGACGAGCTGGAAACGTGGTTTTCACTCAAAATCGAGGTAAAAATCTGCTTTTATTATAACATATCGTTCAGAAATCTAGCGTGTCGAAGCGTTAACAACGAAAATAATCGCATTTTGCTTCATCGTAAACTCCCGTTTAAATTTAAATTGACAACAGAACGTTTAGTGTTAAGAAGCTTGTAACGAAACTCACTGAGAAACCAAAATCAATAACAGCCATTTTTCGAAAGAAGCGGCTATTGTTGTATTCAGTGTCCAGCGTGTACCTTGGTATTATTTTAATTTACTTTATTTATTTTCTATATTTGTTTATTCTGCAGGACCCACCAGTCAAACCGACAGCAGGTGTGATGAATACATTCCGCTAATAGTTTGAGGTTCACTGCGTAATACAATTATTATTTTTTTGCCTGAGATTCAGAGCTAAAATTTAAGGCATGTTTGGCGTTAATCGTTCACCCATTCGCCGTTGCAAAGTCACAACGTAAACACAGGGTTGTTTCCCTGATCCAGTCAAGTCACTTCTATTGTATTGACAACCAAAAAGGTTACAACACGTCTGCATCGATATTATCTTCTTTCAGTCTGCACTACCTTTTGTTTAAGCTTTCATTGCTGGCTACCATAGTCTCCCACACAATGTTTTGCCTATGTTTAGCAAAAAATTAGTTTTTGACACTTGTCAAATAACCCAAGATAGTGTTTCTACAACATTGCAAGGAGACAATAATCGAAGAGGATACGATGTTGCAACCAGCTACACTTTTCTGACAGTGTCATAACGGGAAAAGAGCAGGAAAGGGTGAACAAATTTACTGTCAAATTAAAACTCATACGAAGATAGCAGTGCATTTTATAGCGATCTAAAAACGGGCTTAAATTAAGTAAAGGACTCATTCTTACGACTAACAAACGAACATTTTTAGTTTGTCTTAATTTTTAGTGAGAAACACCTTCGTTTATTTCTTGCTCTCTTTCATCAAGATCCACGGAATATCACGCTGGATGTGGTCAAAGGACAAAGCCTTAACATTACTTGTCGGATTATCATGGAGGGAGAGCCAAATGTCTTGTGGATGAGGGATAATATTCCCGTGGTACACTCAGGACAGAGCAAGCTCCTCTTCGTTGAAAGTGTAAATAGATCACATGCAGGGAATTATGTCTGCGTCTCAATAACCCCGAACGGGACTACGACGTCGCCCATCACCACTGTTAATGTGCTGTGTGAGTAACATTAGAGTTGCCAAACATCCCCCTTTCAATTCTCAAAAATTATTTCCTGATGCTTTCCTACTTCCACTAAAATTTATGCAATTTGCATATTTCTAGGAAATGACAAACGTTCAGGTATAAAGAACACACCCTTTTATCAAATTTAGGTTCTCTAAGTAAAAACACTAAAAGTACCTAGAAATGGTATATTAGGTGAGCAAAAAGCTTCGCCTTGAGACAAAGGATGCCGTGTTGTGTACCTGGTGTCAGCCTTTCGTTTTCTTTAGACTATCATTTTCGACGCTGGCAAACACAGAAACGAACGGTAGCCTTACTCGCAAAATGATCACTGTAAATGAATTAGCTCTGACAGAAAGAGAAAAAATTATGAACCTGGATAGCACACCAGTTCAAGCAGAATATTAATCCTGTACGAGACCTGGTAATCTCAATTTATGCAAGGATTCAGATTCATCCTCTGCCTCATGTTCGTGACAAACTGAGTTGAGGTCACAAGGAAACTGATTTGTATCTTTCTTTTTCTTTCAGATGCACCGAGTATACACGCAACAAACAAGCTTGTTTCTGTTCATGCATCGAAAGAGGTCATCGTAAGGCTAAAATGTGAAGCAGACGGAAATCCTCCTGCAACATTTTATTGGCACAAAAACAGCGTTCCGATAAACAAGGGTTTTAACAACACCTGGAACTCGAGCACTTTGACAATCGTTCCTACGAAGGATGAAGATTTCGCCCGCTATGTCTGCACAGCCAAGAATAAGGTTGGATGGGACGCAATGACATTCGTTTTGTATGAAAAAGGTAAGGTAGAAATGTTATAAATGAAATTGCATTAAACATATTCCTGCCAGCAATAGAACAACTTCCCAAACAGATCAACGATAGAGTGGTAACGGCGCTGTGATTTATAACTCTTACCAGTAATTCGAAGTTACATCCAGAGGCTTATTTTTTTTTTCTTTCCAACGATTGGAGGGGGTGTGGCAGCCATTAACTTCAGGGCAATTCAAGCTACTTTAGTGAAACTCTTTAGACCTAAAACCGTTAAAAGTTAACGCTCTCTTTTGAGGTTTGCAAAGTGGGACGACGACACGATTCACCGTCATATTAAGGTCATATTAATTCCATGAAATAACCTTGTGTCTAACGAAGTCGCTTTCAAACCTATAGGGGCTCAAGCTCTGAAAAGTGAAGGCATTTCAGCAGGTTAGTCAGTTAACGAATCATAGTCTTCCGACATAACCAAAACAACCATTACGAAATATTATTTACATATATTTTCTATTTAATTAGGGGAATAACACGAGCACCGCAAGGTTCTTTTATCCTCCTGGCTCAACTATAGGCATATCTATTTTTAAACTACTGTAGTTTATATTTATAATAATAATAATAATAATAATAATAATTATATTTATAATTATAATTATAATTATATTTATAATTATATTTCGTCACTTGTTATGTAAATATGTCTTTCAGTGATTAGAGTAAATAAAGCATTGTTGTTGTTGTTGTTTAATCCCTAAGCTTTTATCAGCCTTGTAGATCTAAAAGGAATGAGAATACCAATGTAAACTCCGATTGTTTTATTAAAAGGACACTCAGCGGCAAATAATTCAACACAGAGCTAGAACTTAACACCACGGCGTACTTGAAATTAGTCAATTGGTGGTCATCTAATGGATGAAGGTTTATTATTATTACTTATTATAAAAAAAAAAACCCGCCAAGTTGCCTGAACGTTCGCCACCATCAAAACCACTGGAATATTACAAAAGAACGAAGCTCTACTGTATTCCTTTCTATGCTTTTGTTTTTGCTCAGATGTGAACAACAGTCTCATCAAGTATCTGTCAGTATCTGCTGGTCTGGTCGTTATCTTGATTTGCGTTCTACTTACTCATCGATATGTTGTCAAGAGATACAGAAGAGATCACCGCAAAAGTAAGTAATATAATAATCATCGTCGACATCAACATCACCTGCGTCATCATCAACATCAACTTATAATAATAATAATAATAATAATAATAACTTTATTTAATTAAGTCTCAAATCACTTTAGCTGAACACTGATTGGGGAGACTGTAAATCAAATCAACGCTAAATTAAGTCAAATGTTGGTTTTTGAGGAGAGGGGAAAACCGGAGTATCCGGAATAAAAACCTCTCGGAACAGAGTAGAGAACCAACAAACTCAACCCACTTGTGACGCCGAGTCCGGGAATCGAACCCGGGACACATTGGTGGAAGGAGAGCGCTCTCACCACTGCACCAACCCTGCTCCCCTGCTCCCATCGCCACCATCATCATCACCAACATCACCATCGTCATCTTCAACATTACCATCATTATAACCTTCACCATCACCATCACCATCGTTACTAGCAGCAGCAGCAACACACTCATACCTACCCTTACCCTCAACACCACTTTCGTCTCCATCTTTATCCCCATCACCAAGTTCAACACTTCCTTGTCTAGCTCCGACCTCCTCCTCCTCTTTCATCACCACATTCTTCACCTCCATCTGTATCCCAAAATACTTTAAATTTTACTGGCTAATTTCATCATGTTACTTTTTTCAGCTGATGAATCAGACAAGGCACAAACGTATGTATATTTAATTTCTTGCTTTAAGATGTTATTTGTTAAATACAACACCACTCTTAAAACGTACGTAATCAAAGTAGCTATGTGCGCCACTGAACATGGAAAACGAATTAATCACTCGCGGAAATATGGGTTGGATTCCTTAGTTAGTAAATGTTATTGAAAGCTGCAAAATAGAAGATTGACACTTGAGTTAAACTATGAGTCTTTGTCAGGTGGAATGTACAATGCAAGTATAACAAATGTATTATGATCACCATCATCATCATCATCAACAACACTATAATTACTATTACTATTATTGTTCGTTTTCATCTGCAGTCAGGCGCTTGAAATTGCTGCCAGAGAGCTCAGTCAACGTGGAGCCGGTTCTTCGGCTGTAAACCAATCATTTGCTGGAGACATTGAATGGGAAATACCGCGAGCTAACCTGAATGTTGAAAAAGTCATTGGTCGCGGTGCATTTGGAGTAGTGTCACGTGGGTTGGCATTAGATTTGCCAGGAAAACCTGGTTGGACTGTTGTAGCAGTTAAGAGTATTTTAGGTCAGTTTAGAGCTTCGAGGTGCTAATTCGGTTGAATAAAAAATTCCTCAAAGTTGTCATTTCTCTTGACAAAAGCTGTTTCATTAGATAAATTAACTCTTTAATATCCCTCAGTCCGTCGAGCTAACAGTTACATATACATAAGAATACTTGAATAATAAAATCTTTTTTCTGGTATGTTCAAATTCACACTGCAACCAGGTGGACAATCAAACAGGGTTTGATACTACTATGGTTTGAAAATTGATGAATGTAACTTAAAAAGTTACAATTCACGACCCACTCCTGTCTAGTGTCTTCATCAGGGGTGATCTAATGTTGCAAAAAGAATCCTTTTATACGCTCACTAATTAACGACCTTTCGTTTTAATGAGGTGCAAATAGGTGTCTTGTAAAAGGCCGGCATCGTTATGGCGGCCTTTTACCCTTTTAACCTTTTAAGTTACATTCATAAATTTTCAAACCAGAGTAGCATCAAACCACGTCTGAAAATCTTTTTCTGTTTGTTTTTTTCTTTATGAAATAGAGGACGCTTCAGAAAAGGAGAAAAGAGATCTCTTATCAGAGATGTCGGTACTTAAAAACCTTGATCCCCACCCGCACGTCATTCGCCTGTATGGCTGTGTCAGTACTGAAGGTACGTTTAATAAAGCCGTAATGATACATCGCCGTTTAGTCGATCGAATGTGGAAACTACGTGGGAAAAGGAGATTACACCAATAACAACGCCTCAGCTAGTTGTAAACATTCCTTTACGAAAAATAATGGTCGCAGAGTTAAGAATGAAGCACCGACTGGATTTTATATTATAACGCTGTTAAATGAATTAATGAAACTTACGATGACACGACTTTTATATGGACCTTTGGATTAACCTACAGCGAATCTGATCCTACATGAACCATGGGAACGGGTAGGCGCAAATAGCAAATTTCTATGGCTTCAAGGAAAAGAAAAACATCTTTAAAACCGACCTAATACAGACCAGTTGAGGCGGCTTAAAACGCACTTAAGATCTTCCTTCTTTGTGACTTTGCGATGTCTCATTTCATAGCTCGTCCTCTGGTCGTTGTGGAGTATGCGCAGTTCGGTGACTTGCTTGGTTACTTGAGGAAAAGCCGTGGTATGCGGGATAATTACTATAGTGACCCATCCGTCAAGCCTGCCAGCAGCCTCACTTCCCATCAGCTGCTGAAGTTTGCCTGGGAAATCAGCGATGGAATGCAGTATCTCTCGATGAAAAAGGTGACTTTATTACCGGCGAAGGAAAGCGAAACGACAGCAATCTCTCTCCACGGAGGTCACTTTTTTTGATTAACTCAGTTGATAAAATGAAATTTAATTCGTTTTCACATGCCCCCATCGACGTATCGCTGCAGTTTCTTTGGACAGTAACCACGTTTTCCCCATGCTGATGGAGGGGTATTAAGTAATTATTTTGTTCGTATAGGTGTTTGTATTAAGAACAACAACAGCAAAACCAACTCCAAAATGATGAGTTTGCTACCCGGTTTCACAGAAAGACGGAAGACAGAAGACTACACAATAAAAATAACAGCCACTGGCTGGAAGAGATTCTACTCTCTAGCTCTGAAATTCTCTTTTTTTTCCTAATCAAACATTTAAAAGACAAATGGAACATAATTCGCTTCTGTATTTGAGGGCAACATGAAAAGTGCCCACAAGCAAACTTAGTTGCGACGCCGGGCAAATTACCTTTAATTATCTCATCAGCGGCTGGCCCCGCGCGTTGACTACAATTACCGTTCCCACCAAAGGAATTCGTCGCAAAAGCTGCTTAAATTGTTGCAATAATGTTAAACCATTCCAAGCCTCCAGTACCCCATAAATGTCCTGACGTAATTTTCAAATAGTGCGTGCATGTTTCAATAGCCAATGTTTTGTATAATTGCCAGATAATTCATCGTGATCTGGCCGCTAGAAACGTGTTGGTTGGTGTTGAGGAAGTTTGCAAAATCACCGACTTCGGGATGGCCAGGGATGTGCAGGAAGAAGACATTTACGTTCGTACCCACGAGGTAATCTTTTTACCTTGTTTCATCGATTCCATTTAGGACAATTAAGACATTCAACCTTTTTCATTTCTTTGTTCGCTTTTAGGGTCGACTTCCAATTAAGTGGACAGCACCAGAGGCTTTGTTTGGAAATGGAGCGTACACAACGGCTAGTGATGTGTAAGGCTGCTGTTTTGTAGTTTAGAAAAAATAGTACGTCTCTTATTGAATTTGACTTCATTATTGTTATAAAAAGGTGTGGATCATTTTCCGCTTGCTTTTAGCCGTTTGTTAGAATGAAACTGATGATGGTTGCAATTTACTGTCTCATCTTCGCGATGTCTCTCCGAGGTGTCTTTTGTGTTTGTCGGTGTTTATGAAAATTAAGTGGCTTAGATTTAGGCAAGGACGGCGACCGAAATTCAGTTACTGGTGGTTAACGTATCTACTGAGGTTGGTTGCAAAACATTGCGCTTTACTTTACCAGAGCGTACCCAGAGTACGAATATGAATAGATATAGGTGCCTACAATGTAGTTCGTTTGTCTTTGACTTGATGTTTGCTAACTGGCTAATAACTGGCACAAACCCTTGTAAAGGAAACACCTGTACCAAATTTGTCAGCATAAAAAGATGGCCTTGTGAAATTTCCAATTTGTGGCGTTTTGCTCTTATTAGGTGGAGTTATGGCGTGGTTTTGTACGAGATATTTACTGTAGGTAAGTCATGGCTGATAGGGTATACGTTACATATAACGATGTTTCTCGTTACGTCACCTATTGTCATTAATGTGCAGACCAGAGGTTTATTGGCTGTTGAAACAATGCATGCTATTGTTCGGTGGCTGGCAAATTTGAATATCAAAAGAAATTTGACGTAAATGTTTGTAAACAGAAAACATTGCTATTAAGCTAGCATGGCTTAATTTACATGCTAATGAAATAAATAAAGTCGTTTATATTGAAACTTAATCACAGGTTCCTTCCTGCTGATTTGAGATAAAAACGTTTACTACCGCATTTATGAAAACCAATTTTACAACAGTGTGGACTTGGCTGTAATCAGTTAAAAATAGTAATAAGTTAGGACAGTATAAACCACTCATTTTACGGTGCTGGCGCAACACTAAAGTAGGAGTCACAAGGGAGAACAGGAAAGAGCAATCAACCACCTGCGACTCTTTTAATATCAGTGTACACTTCGCGCAATTTCTGTCATTCAATCCATCCTTTTCCAAACTCACTCTCTACTTTCTGCCAGGGGGAGATCCTTTTCCTGGTGTCTACATGAGAGAAATTCCCGCCCTGTTGAAGGATGGCTACCGGATGTCGCGTCCCAAATTTGTCAGCCCTAAATTGTGAGTAACTTTGTGCCGAGTGACCTCAGTTGTTATCGTCTCAGTACAAGTCGAATAGCCAACTGGTAGTATATCACTGTGCAGTCAGCATGAAGTATACATCGCTCCCGTATAATTTTCTTTGTTTGCGTCGCAATTTGATCGTGTAAGGTAAACTTAAAATTTCGGAAAAGGTAGGAAAATCGTTGGTAACTGTACCCACTGATGATTAAATAATTTCAAGTATATTTTATGGAAATTGGCATGAAAATCAGACTGCAAATTGGATACTGATCCTCAACTCAAAAAAATTCGCTAAGAGGGGAACGCTGTGTCCGCGCTTTTATTGAATATTCAGAGCATTTTTAACATGTAGGTACTTAATTTATCGGCTTGGTTTGTCCACGCTAAATAATATTATTTGTTCTTCCACCTACCTGACATACTGGCACCAACTTGTGCTAAAATGTAGGCAGCTCTCACTACATGATACAGCATGGTTACACTACAAGGGAACAGAATAAAAGGTCACACAGCAGAACAATGTCCTTAGCCCTGAAAAAAACGGCACCTTGTACATACCACGAGAAAATATGGTTGAAAACAAAAAACAATAAACAAGGGATTAGTGAGGTCTTCGTTATAAAATCAGTAATACATTGGTTAGCATACATTTCATGAGAAACAAATATGACCCAAAAAAGTATACACACAAACAAACTAAAGCTCAGTAACGCCATGGACTTGGGATGAATATATATGATTGTCTTAATTTCATTTTTCTCTACTGGGAACGATTATTTTTGGGGGGATTAAAGTATGAGCATACACTGAAATCAAATAGCAAGAGCGAATAAAAAAAAGTACAACTAGGGCAACACGGTTAGGTCCTCGTCTTCTCGTCTCCTCTGGACAGGAAGGAGAGAGACCTTAGGAATCAGGTTGACAACCGGGAAGGTCCAAAGCACGTTGAATGAATTCCTTTTTACTAATTACCTTGAAAGGCACGAAATAATGATGGAATGCTGGCAAAGTGATCCTCGTCATCGACCGAGCTTTACATCTTTGTGCTCTACACTATTCAAGATGAAGGAACAAGAGGAACAGGTTTGGAGCGGATAACTAACTGTTCAGTTGATCAACCAATATCTAATCAACCAATAATCGATTAACAGACGGTACAGACCACCCGAAAAGAAAGCAAATCATCACCACGCAGGAAATAACCATACTCAAAGTTCTATCGGGAACCTGTGCGCATGACTGCAACGATTTCCTTATTTTTCGTCAGTTCAATATTTTTGTTCCTGGGAAGTTTCCCCATATTCATATTGGGGAGCAGGGTTGGCGCAGTGGTGAGAGCGCTCGCCTTCCGCCAATGTGTCCCGGGTTCGATTCCCGCACTCGGCGTCATAAGTGGGCTGAGTTTGTTGGTTCTCTACTCTGCTCCGAGAGGTTTTTCTCCGGGTACTCCGGTTTTCCCCTCTCCCCAAAAACCAACATTTGATTTAATTTAGGGTTTGTTTGATTTATAGTCTCCCCAATTAGTAGAGCACTCGTGTTCGGCTAGAACGATTTGAGACATAAATAAAGTTGTTGTTCAACAGGTCAAGCTAGTTAGGATAGTTGCGAAAGAGTTACAGTAACCACGAGAAAAAGGAAAAAATCATTTTGGGTCCTTATTCAATTTAATTGCTGTTCTCTATTTTTCTGCTTGATTAGGAATATGTCAACCTGGAGGAACTGTTCTATGGGAATGTGCTGCCAAGTCTTTGTTAGAAGACTGTCGCTGATGGGCATTGTGACAGACAGCTAGTGTACCTTTAAAGAACGCAAAAATTAAATGACTTGCGAGGCATGAGACGGGCGGTAGAGACAAAAGCTAAACTTAGGCAGGTCAGGGAATTACGTTCTGTCATGGTGAAGACTTTTGCAACGCATATTTCTTGACCGGCCACTACCTAACAGTGCGTATGGCATTCATTGACCTTGTATTATTAAAAAACTATAGAATTTAAAGCATTTAAACACGCGATTTTGTTTTACTTTTCCTTTAACAAGTGATAATAAGCAACTTACTGTGCAATAGAAATAGACAACGGAGGAATAGTTAGAATCCCTAACTAACATATAAATTGCACCTGAGCAACGAACAAAAGATTCTCAAATACTAGAATGAAAGCTAGAATTTCACTGCAACATGCAGTATTTCTCCACAAGAACGTTCTTGAAACATGAGGGGTTTCTTACCTGTACTTAGTAGGGAGCTTAAGCAACGACGACGACGACGACGACGACGGCAACGAGAACGCCACAGAACAATTGGTTTAATGAGCAAAAACAATACTCTGCACGTGCGTTTTACATTTTGGTACATTTCTTTGCCGTCCTCTGCAAAACAGCAACGTGAAATGATCAAATTTTAGGTTTTCTCGAGAACGTGAGCGCATTACGACAAGTTTTTCTTTCGGTTTCTTTCGGTTTCTTAGCTTTAACACCGTTCACAGTTATTTACACCCTGGACAGCTCGCCAGCATTCTTCAAGTTAAACAAATGGGAATAATCACGAAAGAGTTACAAAAACGAGAAGTCATATTTTGAAATGACGTTCTCGTTGCCGTCGTCGTCGTTGCCCAAGCTCCCTATTCTGTCAAGGAGATTGACATGCACTTTAAATTTATGCATAGGCGCAAGGGTGACGTCATTATTCATAGGCGTCCTCACTAAATCAGAACTGGTGTAATGAAAATCAAGTTTGCCCCCTCAATCAGAACATCACTACAGCATCTCCAACTTTGCGCGGGAGAAATATATCCGACCAATGTATAAACAATGTATAATTCAGCCTTGGGTTTGCACACTGATAACATATCTTCACCATCAAAACGTGGTAAGCACACCAGCCACGCTTCGCGCGTGCAGCTCGTAGCGCCTTTCTTTGTGTTTACGCACACTTATCTGAAATCCATTATTCTGTTTAACCCTTCTCTTCTCTCTCGGAGACAAGGACGATTATCGATAGTATGAATCGTTTTTCACTGCACTTTCTAGTCTGTAAAGCACAAAGTTCCCCGTTGCAAACTTTTCTCGCACGTGTTCAAGTTTGTTTGTAAGCAAAAACCGCCTCGACAAGCTTAAGTCACCTGTGGGTTGCACAGAGTTGCTAACTGTTGAGTTATTCAACGAAATAAATTGTTAAAGTTCCAGCCTGTGTATTTAAGCCTGCCGTGTCCGTGATACTATCAACAATCTTTCAACCAACAAGCTAATCGTTAATTCGTTACCTCCTTGGACAAATCTATTTTGCTTGTGCAAAGATGAGAAAGCTAGGGCCACGAAAACGGCAGCATTACTGTGCGTGGCGCTCGGGGGGAGGGGGGGGGGGGATTTCGGTAGAGGTCTGCCACCCGGTTCTCCAAATCCTAACTCTATTTCAGGCCAAAACATTCCATTTTCCACACCCATTTTCAGACCTGCTGGCCTCTAAAATCCATATCGTTTTCAGACCTGACGTTGCGGTTAGAACATTTTCCTACTGGCTTTGTTGTAATGTAATTAAGTCTCAAATGAGTGCGGAAGCCAAGAATTGGTAAAATTCAGCTCGAAAGATATGTTTTGGTTACTTCTCTTTCCATTTGGAGTTGAAAAGACATACGTTTATACGTTCTCGTTGCTCCCTTGAAAACCATACCCGATTTGAGACCAATGGTCAAAATCTGTACCCGTTTTCAGATCAAAATGGCTAAAAACCCATACGCTTTGGGGAGGCACATACCTAAGTTTGAATTGATGCAAATTGTTACCAATTGTGACTCAACCATTAGCCTATCCATATATAGATCGAGCGTCCACCGATACAGGCCGATGTATCGACCGTGATCTTATCGGTGGCGTATCGGTCACCTGTCGGTCCTGTATCAGTCGATAGTCGAGCGATGGTCGACCGATATATACTATCCACCTTTAATCGAAGAACATCGACCGACACATCACAGATATTTCATTGACATATTGTCACTACTTGATCGAAACACTTGGAAGAAGAGCATCAGTTATCGCTTTCGCAATCGACGCCATGTTGGAATTTCAACTGCAAATCACGCTTCATTGCTCATAATTACTTTTCATTGACACCTTTATCCCCGAAGGTCCCAAAGATCTACCCCGATTGGTTCAACCGCAGCGACCCGTTTTTGGGTCGCTAAAATTGGCGCCAATCAAGTATGAAAAGTCCTTCATCCAAGTGAAAAGCGGAGATCAGACAATCAGAACAGAAGAAACCAAACCTATGTCGGAACGGAGCACGATAAAACCGACAGAGCGAAGCGCCAGTTTACTATGTGAATGCCTGGAACAGACTAGAAGAGTTATTTCACTTAGCTCCAGGAAAGAGTTCATTTTCCAAACATTGACAGATTTTGGAAAAAAAGAGCGGAGCCCGTTTCGAAAATGTCTTCTTCAACCAGGCCGTTGCTCTCGGTAGCCTAAGCAACGGTACTGCGCAGACCTAGGTATCAATTTGTATTTTTTTATGTTCGTTTTCTTCACTGTTTGGAGCCAAGAACAGGAGAATTAAGGAAACTAAAGGAACAGTTCATAGTTTTTATGTTCTCATAAACAGTCGTTATATATCACAGGACGAAATTCCAAGAATCCGTAAACGGAAATGTCCCAGAAACATGCAGTGTTATTGACATTTATTAGGAAGTGCAATGTACAAAAGTCAAATTCTTAGTTTTTACAATGATAAAATGTTACGGTTCTTATAATAAAGTGTTACAAATCAAACTTATCGAAATTTATTACTGTAGGTGTAACGTAAACAAACCATTCGCCACTTCCACATCTCCCATAATACACTTTACTTGTCCCCCAAATTTTTGCATATGTAGTCCTAAAGAAAAGTGACATAATCACATCCGACATGCCCAACTGTTTCTTTTGCTTGGACTTGAATTGGGTAAAATGGAATAATGCGAGACCTTGCCCATATTCAATTATTACCCCGAAAGACTGAGGGCCTTCATTCTAATAAGTGCTCTCCTTTGGGCTCCCCTTTTCAGTAAATGCATCCATAATATAGCATGTGGATCACTGAACGGTCAATGAGTACATATCTTTATTATATAAGTACTGAGATTTACTCTAAACAAAGATGTGAAATAAAAATGGTCCGTGAACAACTAGAGCGAATCTGATTGGTCGGACGATTTTTGTCACTAGTGAAAAACATCATCCAACCAATCACAGGCCGCAGACGAAATTTAGGCCATATTGGTATTCTCGGTATTGAACTGTATCTTGCATGAAGTAGAGGCTCTTGCGGGGGAATACATTAACATATGAAAAGATTCCCCCGCAAGAGCTTCCACTTCATGCTAGATCCAGGTCAATACCGAGAATACGAATATGGCCTATTCAGCATTTCTATCAACAGCCTTTCTTCAATCGAGAACCTTGGCAATTCCAGAAACTGAGGAGAGCCTTCTCAAAAGAGGTAAATAGGCTTAAAGCACTGGAAGGCGCGTTGTGAGCTATTGTTTTAAGTCTGTTTAGGCCCCTGTTCACGGAAAACTGTTATGCTGTCAAACTTTAAATTTTCTCTAAAAGGAAACGCGTAATGTTCGGAAAGCTTCACAATCTTTTAAAAGAACCGTTTGTAAGTAAATTTTCACCTTTTTTCAGGTATTTGAAAAAAATTCTAATTCATTTTGAGGAGTCTTGTACACTGAGTTTAAGCTCAAAATAAAGCCGGCACTGTGTTCGCGGCTCGTTGATCTTTTGTAGTCAATTGACAATGTTTTCTTTAGAGTAAATCTCAGTACTTATATAATAAAGTGTGTATGTGGCATTCTCCGTGGTACTCCCTCAGTGCCAGTTTTTCTGTGTGATAACGCTGGATCAACATGTGATTCACAGGCGGACAACGGTAATTAATGTAAAGAGTCAGTTAAGTAGGTCCCTTGAGCCACCAGCGCATCACCTCCAGGAGGATCGCAAATTTCTCCAGAAGTTGTCCTGTGTTTGGTTTCCCTTAACTCTCTTTCACAATTTCTCCTCAACTTGGACTGTGAATCCATTTCAGATCCTCCTGGAGGTGATACCCTGTTGGCTCAAGGGACCTACTTAACTGACGACTGTCGACTGTCGACTGTCGACTGTCGGTCGACGGGCGATCGATATTGCGATCGCGTGTCGATCGAGTGTCGACCGACTAACGATCGACATGTTGATATGTCGACTGAATCCTCCTTGATGTGCATCGGCTTCCGGGTTAGATTGCTTCCAAGAATCATGGAAAGGGAAAATAATCCACTTTTCAACCGAGGCCAGTCATCTTCTTTTTGTAGAATGTAGTTCGTACTTTCGCTTTTGCGTGGCTGTTCAGTTCTTTTAGCTAACGAACACGAGGTTGAACAGAATAATGGTGATCAATCACCGCGGGCTGCTAGACTTGCTAGTCTTGTTTATTGGGCAAGAACTTTTAATAGGTAAGTCGTTGTGCTGAAAGCATCTTCCGTTTTCTGTAATTAAAAGAATATAATTTTTAAAACCGCAGTAATACACTGACACTTTCACCGAGGTAGCAGTTTGGCGTTGGCGCAGTCTTTGTCAGACAATAAAGAACTAATTAATTATACAACGACGCATCACAAAGTTTATGTGGCGCGCCTTTCTTGCCTTACTCAATATCATCCAAAAAAGGCCGTTGTTTAGCATGCGACGTGGACATCAGCCCCTGTGGAAAAGGGAAAGCCAACCACCAATCACACCCTCGAACAGGCAAACGGAGACAGCCCTTCAGAACTGCCTCAGTTGTTTATGAAACTACTTCTTTCATCAGGCAGTCCGTAAGGCTACATACACTTCGCTTGAAGAGCATCCGTTCGAAATAATAAAAAGTGTATGGAGAAAAATAGAGGTACTTTCCTTTTCTACGGTCAAAACTAATTTCTGAACGAATATACACTGCAAGCCGGTAAACATGCATGTTTCGGCAATAACTACGTTGAGATTCATTATTGTTTAAGTGTGTCACAAGTAATCGTTGTAACAGTAAGTGGGTGATTCGTATTTAAGACAAGTTTACTAATTGAAAATATTTAAATTGGCCGTGCAGAATTAGAAAGGAGTAACTGCAAAGGCTAGGTCCCTGACTTCATAGACACTGACAATCGTTTTGAAAATTTACATGCATATAGAAAGAGAATAGTGCAACTGAATCATATTATTGCCAAAGAATAATCAGACATAAAATGAAGTAAGTTCTCAGCCGCCAGTGAAGGATAAAGTTACAGACTTCCTTTTCAGGAATTATGGCTGATACAAAACAAAACAAAACGAAACAAACGTAAATGACCATATTTAGCCTCGCCGTCTGAGTTCCTGCCTTTCCAAGAATATGAATATAAATAGGCTCCGCCAATATTAAACTGGCATGGACCCGTTCACGCTTGGGTAACCTAACAATGATCCCGATAGGGGTAGTTAACGGCCTGTTATCTCCCGGGAGCAGATAGGTTTGAAAGCAAGAGTCACGTTTGCTAACTTGTTCATGTCGCGAGCTTAGGCCACCGCAGCAGTTTGGCGTTCAACGAACTTAAAGCACCGGACGGGAACGAAAGGAATATGAATTCATAATGTTCTGTTGATGGCTAATAGCTCATGATAATTAAGATAGGGCATTTGCATGCCATCTTCACATCCTCGCTATTTATACACATGCTGATGGCGGGATGAACGGACAATGATTCCACTAACACAACATAAGATATACTTCCGAATCTCGGGCGATTGAACGTTTTAGACTGAATCAGTAAAGAAGATACCATTCAGTTCGAGAAAATGCTGTAGGTGAAATATAATGAAACTGAGATGGATTGTCTTGATTAGCGTTCGACAGAAGGTCCTAGATAAAAGTTAACAGATGCGGAAGTACCAGTTATCGATACCAGTATGACATTCTATCACGGTGTTTCTTAAAAACTGGTTAAACCAAGCACATTAGATTGAATGTTTAATGGTCACCCTTTAGGGACAACAGCCTATTTTAGGGTTTCCACCAAACCTCATGACTTTCTTCAGGTTCAGAAATATTTTCTTGTTCCCAAGAAATGTGCATCTTTTGTACGGGGAAATATGCTTCAGACTGTATGTGTGGCGCTTGTGTCGGAAGTGAAAGAAAACCTGTCAAAGTAGGGTAACGTCATGACACTAAAAATGTTGAACGGTTCCACGTTTATAGTTTATGAGGATGTTTGTTTCCCTGAAGTCAATCTCATGCCACGTCCCTGAGAAGTGGATGGGTAAAATAAGTTTATATATATTTACTGACTCGAGGTAGGTTTTACAGTGGGCATTTTTTCCTTTCTCCTTAGCCGGAGGTTTGAACCAGTCATACGTAACTTTCTTTTTATCTCGGTTTAACACTGCTTGGACATGCATATTTCACGTGGAGCGAGCAGCTGTAAAACTGTGTCGTGGACCAATAACATTTTAAATAGAGGGTGTTGCTCGCAAGACCAGTGGCCATAATTATTGAAACAAAAACGGATTTTGCATAAACTGAATAGAGTTTAGTTCACGGAAGACTGGCTTACTCCCTCAACATGGCCACCCGTTGTTTTTCTCTTCCAACATGGCCGCCGTGACATCAAGTGCAAACACTATAAAAGAAGTCAACCGCAGCTAACCAACAACGTAATTAATATGACTCGGTTTACATACCGCCAAAATGCAACGACGGCACAAAACTCTTACTTCTGAAATGAAACAGCGAAATCTGAAGAAACTCCGTAATTATGCAAACGACTGCAGCGTTTTATAATTACTTCAACAACAGTAGATCTGACTCGAATAGATCTAAACGATAAGTATCGTTCAGTAAAATAACAGACACAGCAGGGTCAATGTTTTGCCTAAAGCCCTTATACTTACAAAGGAAGTCGGGTGGTGGTGGTGGCGGGGGGCGGGGTGAGGTGCACATGGAATTCGTCTTCCTGATTAAGCTGTTATGACACTTCGCACCCAACAGACGTAAAAGAGGGTCAACACTAAACAGCACTTTATTCCTGTAAAGTGAGATTAACAATACTCTATATTTAGTTCTTTATCTTCATGTTTAGTGACACAACCAAGACAAACCGGATTTGCACCGGTCATAAATCACCCAACAAGAATTATACTGATATTCACTAAGTGTGTACTTGAGTGGAGAGGGGGAGGGGGTGGGGCGGAGGTGCGGATGGAGAGGAGTTGCCCCTTTCGCTCCATCACCCCCTCCCAAACTTTTAGGCAGTATCTTTAGCTTTTGAGAGGCGAAGGTCATTAGTAGCTATAGTATAGCATATCATCTTTAGCTTCGGGTGCAACAAACGTTTTAATGCAAATTCCGTTTCTATTGCACGTTACAGTGCATGCTCAAGTCTCCATCACGGCGAGGCAACCGATCGCAAGGGTTAAAGAAGGGTCAAGCTTCACCTTTATATGGGACTATCAGCTTGGTTCGATTGAAAATTTACGAAACATTGTCTTCGGTGTTTGGGAAAAAGGCTACACAAGTACATATTTTATGACAGTAACTCGAAATAAAGGAGCGGTTCAAAACCCTGACCTGGCGAAAACTCATCCAGACCTCATTGGGCGCATACTTTGGGCAGGAGACATTTCCAGATATGCTGCTTTTACCTTGAGCGACATAATGCTATCCGATAACAAGACATATGGATGTCAACTTGGTATTGGTGGGTTTGGACAAACCAAAGATTCTAAGATAACGTTATTCGTTGAGGTAAGAGTTGGATCACTATTGAATTGTTTAGAGAACGCCAATATTCCGACGACGTAATATTTCGTATTGCAAATTGCAATGAAAATTGTATCCGTCAGTTTGGGGGAAGGGGGCTGGGGATGAGGTTGGGAGGGGGGGGGGGGGGGACTGAGATTGTTCCGTACGTGGTATCATCTTCAAATGGTATTGGTAATGGCGAAGATCCATGCCAGAGCGGCTTTATGAACTGAGTGTCGAATGTAATCCGCGTTTGCTTTGGTTTTGCCTTACATTGATCTGTTATTGGTTGAGATAACTCGCACCACTTTTTCAGTAACGGGAGACACGCGCGCGTTTTCCCGCGCTTGGTTCATTGCGCTGCTTGCGTCTCCTGTGATTTGTCAGAGAAATTTCTCTGGTTTTGGCTTTATGACACTAGTTTGAAAAGCACTTTACGAGGTAAAAGTTAACATTTCGAACCAGTCTGAGCTATTCTGTTAAGCACCATTAGTTATGCAGTGTTTGTTGGATCCAAAAATTGAGACGTGACGGACGTAGCGGAAAAGGTAGGTCAAATTACCTCAATATTTTATAAACACATTCAGTCCAGGGGCACATTTTTCTGTGTTACAACAATCGAATTTTCAGACCGATTCCATTAGATCAAAAAATTGTATCCACTGGATAAAACAACGGTGTAACGGATTTTCAGACCAAATCCACAGATCCCCTATTGATTGAAATGTATTTGTTTCTCGCCACGATAATTAATTTAGAAGAGGACTTCTTAGTCCCGTAAACGAGCAATTCCTCAGTGAAACCGTGCCATCACGTTTGTTTACCACTCAAAATGAAAACACATCAATAAACGTTTTTTTGTTTCATCATATCGTTTTTGTATCGCTTTATGTGAATCGCGTCGTTTCCACTACTCGCTTCACGTCTTCATAAGGCAGTTGTGTAGACCTCCTTCAACGCCGAGGATGTAGATACCACCTTGGCTTTTAATGATTGGTGTATTGAGCCTTTGCGACGGGTGTTACTCAGTGAAGGAAAATATTGGTGTGATCTCCATTGTTTAGACCCGAAGCTGCTCCGTCAACAGACTGCCTTGACACCGACCGGGTACTGAGCAGTGTATCAGGGTGAAGTCTTCACATCGGTGGATGTCCTTCACTCGTTCACTGTATTATGGCAGGTCCAATAGGAAGCGGTTGTAACATTGCGATCCACTCGTCAAAGTACTGTAAATATTCATTTATGTGTCTTTTTAGAGGTCTTCGTGTGAAGTATCGCAGTGTGTTTTATACGAGCTGTGCTGCATTTCGCAATGCTAAGCCAGCGAGGCCGGCGAATCAAAATACAAACAACGAGTGAATCATGAAGAGATACCTTACACCGAAGCAGCTAACAAGAGATTTATCATGAGGCGAGCGCGTATGCATTGGTTAACTTTTTTTACGGTGCTAATAAACTACCAACTAGATTTTTACCATACAAATAAGCGTATTACTGCCACGCCCCAGTCATACTCGTTTCGCGCATTATTTGAACAATACTGAGAGGAGTTGGATAATAAATCGTGATACATAATTGTAAAAGTCACCATTTGAAACCAATGAATAACGCGGTTGTTCACGTATATTTTCTGATTCACAGAAAGCCGTCCTATCCAAATTTCTTCTCGTTCCTGAAGTCAAGGTTGCTTTAGAGGGCCAAGAAATCGTACTCAGATGGGAATTCCGTCTCACTGACGTTGATGACGAAGACATTGAAACTGTGCAATTGAGTCGAAAGTCAACGCAAGCGTCTCAGCCCCTAGTACTTTGGAAGGTTGAAAAAAATGTTGAAAAAACAATCGCAGAGTATACCAATCGTCTATCGGTGAAAAGCAGAAATAAGGGAGACGATAATCTAATCTACAGTTACACGTTCAAACTTTCGAACGTTACCTTCAAAGACAAAGGGAAATATCAGTTGAAAGTTGAGTTTGCGCACGAAAAGCGTCTCCTGAAAAATGAAGTCTCCCTTGATGTTTACGGTATACCACCAAAACTCTTCTTGTGTTGTTTAACTTTTCATATTAGTAGGGTACTTGCCAGAGGTTTTCATTAACAGTACTTTCAATTACAGGTCTTGCATCTTTCCTTTGAAACTGCGTGTGCCTATTTTTTTTTCTTTTGCGCGACAGAAACTGAATGTCGCGACAAAAACTAAATCTCGAATTGTTCGCAAAAGAGAAACTTTATTGTTGAAATAGTACGCGCATAACACAAAACTGACGAACAGACCTTTTAGATGTTGTTTGTTTTGGTTTAACCACCGATAAAACGAATTTGAACTAAACACAATGATGACACAATGGACAACCGAGCACGCACCTAAAATATTGCTTTTATAGAAGACTGAAGCGAACTTCAATCAATTATAAAAATTAAGCAAAATGGTAATTCATGATGACGATGACGATAGCACTGAAGGGTTGAGGAGAATCCTTGTGCCCTGGTCACATACTAACAGAACACATGAACATCGCAGTTTTCCGCCAATAGGCCATATTCGTATTCTCGGAATTGAACTGGATCTAGCATGAAGTGGAGACTCTTGCGGGGGAATCTTTTTATATGTAAATGTATTCCCCCGCAAGAGCCTCCACTTCATGCTAGATCCAGTTCAATACCGAGAATACGAAAATGGCCTATTGTTTGGCGCCCAAATCGCACGTGACTGTATCAACCCACTGTTTCGATCTCGATGTTCTATTTAAGCTGAACTCGAATTTGATTAAGTTCTCTGGTTAATTATGTAAAAGCGATGCATTTTGATTTAATTCGCAAAGTTTGAAAAAATCCAGGCTGGTAACCTTACAACAAAAACAAAACGTTATGTGAATCAGTCCGTCACGCGGTCAACTGGCTGATTTGTTGTTGAAAAAACGTTTTGTATTGACAGAGCGTCCGAAGATAACTGGATATGAGAACGAGAAAGGAATTTACAAAGAAGGGAAAATGCTCCTTCTGGCTTGTGACGACGTTGAAGGAAAACCAAGCAAATTCAGATGGATGAGGGATGGAAATGTTATTCCACACAAGACGCAAAGCTATTTGATCGTCAACAAGGTGTCCAGATCTGATGAAGGGGCTTATGTATGTTGCGCAGAATATCCACTTGGTAATGTCAGCAGTTTAGAAGTTCGCATAAACGTACAGTGTGAGTATCTTTTCTCGCTATTGTAATCAATCTGAATGATAAGAATCGCTGATCACTGTTTGTTAAGTATGGTCATGAATCAAAGCAATTTGAACTTTAAAATGGCATGGTAGATCTAAAGAAGAGATTAACTATTCGGGCTGTATGATAATTTAATTAAGATGCTGAATGACTGGCAATTAGTCTCCCGTTTTAGGTTGGGATTTTGTAAGGTAAAGGCTTTCCAAGACTAGGCTTACACATGCCCAAGCTTATCTCATTTTCTTTAAAATGAACAGGCCCGGTTTTGGTAAAGGCTCACCAGCTACTTAAGTTAGAATGGCTCATGCAGAATGAATATGATAGTATTTTTTACTCCCATGGGAGTAAGAGCATCTTTTGCCCAAAACTTACAGCATTTTATTTAAAAAGATTATCTAATAACCCATTGTAACCAGTGCGTGCACTCCTTTCTCTGCCAAGTGACACATAGGGGCCCCCAACGGGTCTTTTTCCCTAGGAGGTTTCTGTGACCCAACAGCCGCTCGTGGGGTCAGGTAGTCAGCCCATCGCCCAGCCTCCACCCAACCATGATTTTCTAAAGTCAGATCACAGTACCAGGAACTACGCTCCCTAGTCTGTTCGATCAGTGTGTGGGTTCTGTTACGTCTCTCTCTGGTTTTAAGTGTGGAGGTAAATGAGACAAGGGCAACGGCTTCACCTCACTGCCCAATGTAATTGTAACCAGTAACTTTCAAGGTCTGCTGTTAGCTATTGTTAACTTTGAGCTTTTCTTATTGCAGATGCTCCTTCTATCTACTTTCCCTCGGATACACAGACCGTGCTATCGTGGAAAGGGCATCCAACCAGACTGAACTGTTCCGCGGAGGGGTTTCCTCCCGCAAATTTTTCATGGACACGCGCTGATGAGAAAGGGCTTTATGGCGAAACAGTTGATAATACTGGCATTTTAACTATAACTCCATCGCTGGATTTTCATTTTACAAACTACACTTGCATAGCTCGCAATACAATTGGTGAAGACAGAAAAATGTTCATTCTAAAACCAATACGTAAGTATCCCTCCTTTACTATTTTTGATGTAACTAAAAGCATTACACGAGAAACATACAATACAATTTGTGCTGCAGACTTCAAAATCGATAAGGACGGTGATAACAAGCATTTAACAAGCATTTTCAACATTGATCGGGTGATTTCCCAGATCAAAATTACCGACTCTCCATTTTTCATTTTTGAGTTTATAAACTGATAAGTAAGACCTTTATTTACCCTCGGCAGTTTATTTAGCACAAAGGCTACTGGGGCCGAGCAAATACATGACACAAATAATTCAAATAAACGTAACATGATAAGAATTCCAACTGGCGCGAGGCAAAACGATTGGCTATTTACAAGGAGGAGTTGAACCAGGCACTTACCCAGAGCAACACCTGCTGGTGGTCAGAGCGGGATTTGAACACGGGTGAACGTATTGAAATCCAGCGCCCTTAAGACCACTCGGTCATCCTGCATCCTCTTTGCCCAGACTGTTTCCAATAAAACCCTCAGCGAGAGATACCCTGTTAGACATCAGATCATATGACCTTAAAATACTTTGATCACTGTGAGAATGATTAGCTTGCCACTCTTTAGAGTGGAAGAATGAACGGCGCTAAAGATTTCCGTAATTATTAATGCGAAAGCACGTACAAACTTTAGCTTTCTATTGGATAACATGCTGTTTGCTCTTTACAATAATTTTTCATGAGTATTATAGGCATGACTACGAAACGTACAAACGTTTCCGCATACTTTTGTCTGCAGGTCCACCAACCCCCCCAGCAATCACAAATGTTCGAGTTAATAACAACGCCCTTAAAGTTACGTGGAAAGTGCCGTCCTCTAAACAAAACACGCCGATCACCGGGCACGTTATGCGCATAAGGAAAGAATCTGCAGGGTCAAACGTATGGAATGAAATACACTTTAGCAAACAAAGTAATTACTTTATTGTAAGAAACCTGACTGCGGGAACCAATTACAGTTTGTGGCTGTTCGCAACTAACGTAGCTGGACGAAGCAATGCTTCAGCGGTAAAGCATGTGAAAACGCTCCAGAAGGGTAAGCAATGTGTGATACTTTGTGCCAACAAAGCTTGCCATTGATTGAAAAAATCAGTTGGTTTTCTTACCGTGGTTATGAGTGATGTCTTTGACAAGAACGGGCCTGTTGGTTTTTCCATAAGGGACCGTTCATTTATATGGAATGGGGAGGGGGGAGGGGGGAAGGCGGGGGGCCATTTCCAAGTTGTATGACCCTCCCCCCCAGCTTACCAGTTTTAGTCACATAACACTCGTTAAAAGAATTTTTTGGGAATGACCTCCCCTCCAAAATAAGTTAGCCCAACTATTTATCTACTTTATTATCTCAGAATTTCGCTCAAGCCCCCCGCACCCTTTCCTTTCATGTTTTTTTGGGCAGCCCCCATCAAATGTAATTTTTTTTAGGCGTGCCCCTCCCCCCACATCCTACCAGCCGTCCCTGATCTATAAAGCTCAAAACACTAGTCCAAAGAAACATTTCAGAGAATTTAGTCTTATTTGATTTGATGTGACAGTTAGTAGCAGATCTAGTCAAAGCATTGGCCAGAACAGTGGGTCACATATTTTCATTTACCATTCCGTTTACACTCTTAAAGCCGGTTACACACGATTTTAATCATAATGGACCTCGTAAGGTCTGAGTATAGGCTCGCGAACATTGTTGACCAACAATATCCAACAATTGTTGGGAGAACAGGCTGTGTGCATTTGAACAGTGTCTTGGTGGCAGTTGACACAACAAAATCCAGCGACTCGCAGCAACTTCCAGCAAGATATTGACACGCACCCATCGAGTTAAACCCAACAATGACGGATATTTTCGGCCAACAACGTCGTGAGCGTTTGCACGGGACCTGAGAATAACAACTAAACGGAACGTTTGTTTCTCTTTGCTATGCAGGGTTCCCAGGTTCACCAAGTCTTCACTTTGAAAATGTCAAAATTAATCATAGTTATTACAACGTCACATGGGATTACCCCCGGGACGTCGGCGGAGATGACGTAACTTTATTTACCTTGTGGTACCGTGAAGTTGCGACAAATAACAGCACTCAAGGGAAATGGCGAAACCTCAATACAACAAAAGCCCGATTTCATCTAAATCTTAACTGCTGTTTAACTTATGAAGTTACAGTGACAGCTTGGAATAGATACGGTCACAGCTTTTTTGACCCTAACAACAAAGCAAGAATCACCCTTTTAAGAGGTATGCTCTTTTTCAAACTTTTTTTTTTTTGTGGTCACCGCTTAAGTTGCACGGCTGTTTATCTAAGAAAACCTGAATAATCGCTTTCTTTTAAGTAAAAGATACAGTACAGTTTAATTGTTATGAGTACAAGTGCCGTTGAGCGTAACAGGTTGGAGAGGGGGAGGGGCGGGGGGGGGCTGCTATGACTCATTTCGAACACTTTTACTTTCCCTCTTTTGTAAGAATTTTACTGATATTATGAAGTAAATCTTAATTCATTCCACAGATCTCCCAACTAATACGACCGTGACGAGCACTGGTTCAGAGGATTCTTGTGACACTTGTATTGCTAAAAGTAAGTACATTATTACAGAAAGTACATGTAGTTAACATTTATAGCTACGTTTTAAGGCCTTTCACATGGTCACACGGCCTTTTAGGATTTATGGGCATCTATGCAGTAGTATTTTTACTTTCAAATTAAATAGTATGTAAATC